>CM076850.1:104967292-106167292 GCA_039519185.1 Astragalus membranaceus | reverse complement strand
AGCGACACCCTGGGCTACGCGAACACGGCAGCCAGAATTCGGCGAATTAGTTAAAATAGTAAACGACATCGGATTCCAACAAACGACCCCTCTACCGAAACCTGAGAATGTCTAGTTTCTGACTATAGTTTTCTTTTTTCGAAACAATGAGGCGATTAGTACAGTTTCAACAAACAAGTATCAGGGTTCAGAAAACGGGACAGCCACCATGACCTAACTTGTGGCACCTCTAGAATGATCAAAACTCAACCAAAAGACATGGGGTTTGTTCCCAAACGAAGGAAATTGAATCTAGTTTTCAAAGAGACAGGAACCATTCAAAACGGAGTTCAGATGAAAACGTTATAACCGAAATACCGAACCTAGACACAGAATTACTCTAGGATATTTTCCTAAATTGTGACACCTATATCTCGAGCCACACGACTCCAATTTCAATCAAACCAGTGCCAAATTAAAGATAAATAAGTCTAGTTTCTAAAATGGTAAACCACAAAATTTTTGGACCACCTGAACAGACGTAGCATCAAAAGGAACGAGCCTGTATCCAGAATTTCCCAACAGTAAGTTTTTAACACCATACTTTCACAATTAACACCAAATTAATTCACCAATCATATTTTAATCATCAATTCAACACGCCAACTATTCAAATCACTAATATAAACATAAATCATCATGTTCATCACCAACAACCAGCAAACCAAACATCAATTAAATCATCAAACAAAACATTGAACACATGGCATGCAAGGCATATTCTTAGCAACAAACAACAATTCTCTCATGACTCCAACACATAAAATGCTCACAACAACACACAAAATCAGTCAACCAAACACCCTAATACCTATCCCACATACCATATTCAGCCCACATGTTATTAAGAAGGAAAAGAAGAGCCCCCTAACCTTAGGAAATGAAGCACCCAAGCCAAGACTCCAAGAAATCACCAAGAATCACCACCAAGCCTCCTCCTTGCTTTGAGTTCCACGATTTTCCTCTCTCTCCTCTTCCTCCTTGAGCTTCAGCCGCCTCTTCTCTCCTCTTCCTCCTTGAGCTTCAGCCGCCTCTTCTCTCCTCTTCCTCCTTGGGTTCGGCCACCTCTCCTCTCCTCTCTCTCTTTTCTTTTCTTTTCTTTCTTTTGTGTTGGATGACAAATGAAGGCTAAACCTAAAACCCTAAGTTAAATTCGACCCTATGGCCTAACTAATGGGTCATGGGCTTACTAATGATTCATGAGCCCTTATTTACACCTCCTCAATTACTCAAACACCTCCGAAATAAAATAAAACTCTAAATTAATTAATACTAGCCCTCGCCTTTTAAATAGGTCCAATTACCTCATATATATTTATTTTATTATCTACCACCGTATAATTCCCAATTAATTAAATTAAATAATTCAATTGGATAACTAATTAAATTTGGGGTGTTACAAGGAGCAGGGCGTCCAGCAACAGGCAACAACACTGAACTTGGCGCCCAGGAGCAGGGCGCCTGGCAACCAACGCAACACAGATGACTTTGGCGACTAGGAGCAGGGCGCCTAGCAACAGGCAGCAACACAACAGGCAACACTGCAAGACATGGCGCCCTTGGCGCCCAGACAACCCAGAACAAAACGCAACACCAACAGGACACACCCAGACACAGCGCCCATGGTGCCCCTTACGCCAAGACAGCGCGCAACACACACAAGAATCAGGCGCCCATGGCGCCCCTGCGCCAAGATACAGCATCACACACACACTGGCCCACACACACACCCACCAGACACGATGCCCAGGCACTGGGCGCCAAAAACAGCAACATGACACCAAAACGCAACATTGGCACACGGCGCCCAGTAGCAGGGCGCCAGAAACAGCAACACCCAACACCCAGCATGGCGCCCAGCGCCAGGGACCCAAAATCAGCAACACACCAAATCCACCAAAACACCACACATGCAAATCATATCACCAATTTAGTTCATCAATTTTTAATCACCAATACCAATCACCATAATTTGGGGGTTACAACATCAAACAACATTTTATCGAACACCTAACATGCTATTAGTTATAACAACAACGAATCACCATTGTCTAGGGTCACAACAATCACCAACAAGCAAATATTTTAAATCAACCTAGTTACGATTCACCTACCATCAATCTACGCATCAAAATCAAACCCTAGGCATCATAGGATCTATTCCCACATAACCCCATCATAAAACCCTATTATAAGGAAGAACCCCATCCTTACCTTATAGTAGGAAGAGCACCAATTCGCTTGATCGAGTCACCAACAGAACCTCAGCAACACAGCTCCTCTCTGCTCCCTTGGACTATGCGAACTCCTCTTCTTTTCTTCCCTTGGGATTCGCGCCGTACCCCTTTCTCTCTTCTCCTCTCTCTATTCGCAACTCTCCTTTCTTTCTTTCTCAACAATTCGCATATGACACCTAACCCTAGCCTAGGCGCTTCTCCTATGCGCCTAGCTAGTGGACTTGGATCACGGGCTTTCCTCGAGCTTAAGCCCGATCACTAACGCCATCACCTAAAATCCAATTACACACCTCTCAATCCATCGTTAATATAATTACACCAACTAAAATAAATAAAATAAATAATTGAATACCTAAATATTTAATTAAATAATTTAATTAAATATCTGGGCGTTACAACTCTCCCCCACTTAGAATGTTTTCGTCCTCGAAAACTCACCTGAATCAAACAGCTCTGGATAGGACTCCTGCATCTTACTCTCCAACTCCCAAGTCATGCTTTCACCTGCAGCTCCTAACCAGACCACCTTCACCAATGCAATTTCTTTGCCTCTTAACACCTTCACCTCATGGTCTTCAATCCGCACAGGCATAGTCTCCACCGTGAGATTATCCCGCACCTCCACGTCATCCATGTGGATCACATGAGACGGATCCGAAATGTACTTCCGAAGTTGCGACACGTGAAACACGTCGTGCAAATTCGAAAGATTTGGCGGTAAAGCCACTCTATACGCCACATTCCCAACTCCTCCAGAAATCTGATAAGGACCAATGAATCGAGGAGTGAGCTTCTTCGACTTCAAAGCACGGCCAACACCGGTCACTGGAGTGGCTCTCAAAAATACATGCTCACCTTCCTAGAACTCTAAATCTTTTCTCCTCTTGTCATGATAACTCTTCTGACGACTCTGCGAAGCCTTCATCTTTTCACGGATCAACTTTATCTTCTCGGTTGTCTCTCGAACAATCTCTGGTCCCAGCACCACACTCTCTCCGGACTCATACCAACACAGCGGGGTTCTACACTTCCGACCATACAATGCCTCAAAAGGTGCCATCCCGATACTAGAATGGTAACTATTGTTATACGTGAACTCTATCAGTGGAAGGTAGGAATCCCACGAACCTCCTTGTTCCAAAACACAAGCCCTCAACAAATCTTTTAATGACTAAATCGTCCTTTCTGACTGACCATCTGTTTGAGGATGATATGCCGAACTCAACCTCAGCTTAGACCCCAACCTCTCTTGCAAACTCTTCCAAAAATCTGAAGTGAACCTCGGATCTCTATCCGAAACAATACTCTTAGGAACCCCATGAAGCTTCACAATTTCCCGGATATAAATCTCTGCCAACTTCGACACCGGATACGTGATGCTGATAGGAACAAAATGAGACGATTTTGTCAACCTGTCAACAATCACCCAAATTGCATCATACCCTTTTGCAGTATTAGGCAATCCCGTTACAAAATCCATCGAAACGCTATCCCATTTCCACTCCGGAATTTCTAACGGTTGCATCAGTCCAGCAGGCTTCTGATGCTCCACCTTTGACTTCTGGCAAGTCAAACATGCATAAACGAACCGCGCCACATCTCGCTTCATCCCAGACCACCAAAACAGCTTCTTCAGATCTTGATACATCTTCGTAGCTCCCAGATGAATACTTAACTTACTTCGATGACCCTCTTCTAAAATTGCTCTCTTCAGCTCTGCGTCTTCCGGAATACAAATCCTATCACGAAATCTCAAAACACCATGCGCATCCAACTTAAAATCACTACCTTCGGGTTGGTCATTCCCGACCATCAAATCTACCAACTTGGTATCCAACTCCTGGGCTTCTCTGATACTGTCAAGGAACTCATTATTAATCTTCAACATACCCAACTTAACACTCTGAGACGCCACTTCACAAACCAAACTCAAATCCTTGAATTCCTCAATCAACCTTAACTCCTTAGCCATCATTGCCGACATATGCAAGGACTTTCGACTTAAAGCATCAGCCACGACATTAGCTTTGCCTGGATGATAGTTCAAACCGAAATCATAGTCTTTCAACAATTCCAACCACCTTTGCTGCCTCATGTTCATCTCCTTCTGGTCAAACAAATACTTCAAACTCTTATGATCACTGAACACCTCAAATCTGGAACCATACAAATAGTGCCTCCAAATCTTCAGCACAAAGACTACTGCAGCCAACTCCAAATCATGCGTTGGATAATTCTTCTCATGAATCCTTAACTGCCTCGACGCATAAGCAATCACCTTCCCATTTTGCATAAGCACGCCACCTAGACCCATCTTCGAAGCATCACAATACACCACGAACGGCTCTCCCGGATTTGGCAACGTCAAGACAGGGGACGTCGTCAATCTTTTCTTCAACTCAATGAAACTTTCCTCACAACGAGCATCCCACACAAAAGCCTTACCCTTACAGGTCAACTGCGTCAACGGAAGGGCCAACTTAGAAAAACCTTCGATGAACCTTCTTTAGTAACCAGCCAACCCTAAGAAGCTTCTAATCTCCGTAGCCGACTTCGGACTCTCCCACTGCATCACGGCATCAACCTTAGACGGATCCACAGCAATACCCCTACCAGAAATGATATGACCCAGAAAACTTACTTCTGACAACCAGAATTCACACTTTGATAACTTTGCATACAGCCTCTTCTCTTTCAGGACCTCCAATACTAATCTTAAATGCTCCGCATGCTCTTCCTCCGACCTCGAATAAATCAGGATGTCGTCAATGAACACAACCACGAACCGATCCAAGTAAGTATGGAATATATGATTCATGTACTCCATAAATACACCCGGCGCGTTAGTGACACCGAACGGCATCACCGAATACTCATAATGCCCATACCGCGTCCTGAAAGCAGTCTTCTGAACATCTTCGTCCTTCACCTTGATCTGATGATAACCTGATCTCAAATCAATCTTGCTGAACACTCGAGCACCCACTAACTGATCCATCAAGTCATCTATCCTCGGCAGTGGATACTTGTTCTTAATGGTCACCTTATTCAGCTGCCTATAATCAACACACAGCCTCATGCTTCCATCCTTCTTCTTTACCAGCAACACAGGAGCTCCCCACGGCGATACACTCGGCCTAATAAACTTCTTCTCAAGCAGATCTTCCAGTTGCTTCTTCAACTCCGACAATTCTGACGCAGACATCCTGTACGGTGCCATAGACACAGGCCTCGTACCGGGTACTAGATCAATGGAAAACTCCACTTCCCTCTCAGGCGGTACACTAGGAATCTCATCAGGAAAGACTTCAGGAAATTCGCGCACCACCTGCAACTCTTCAACGATAGCTTGATTCTCAACAGACAGCGATGCCATCAGCGAGAATAACTGAACTCCCTCCTTTGCTAACTTCCGCAACTGGCTAGCAGATAACAAACCAGACTCTTCCTCTCCAAAGCTCACACACTTGCGACGACAATCAATGCGAACATGGTTATGCTCCAACCAATTCATGCCCAAAATTACATCTAATCCATTCAGTGGCAAACAAACGAAGTCCACAACAAAGTCTCTGTCGAAGATCGACAAGGGACACTGAGAACACACTAGAGAGGTAGTTACCGACCCCTTAGTTGGAGTGTCGACAATCATCTCTCCATTCATAGCAGACAATACAAGATTCAACCTCTTACAACAATCAGCAGCAATAAAACAATGAGTGGCACCAGTATCAACAATAGACTTTAAAGGAGTACCATTAATGAAGCACGTACCTCTAATGAGTCCATCATCCTCAGTAGGCTCTTCACCTGCTAAAGCAAACACTTTTCCACTGGACCTCTCTTTCTTCGGCTTCGGACACTGAGTACTAATGTGCCCCTCTTCACCACAGTTGTAGAAGACCACTGCCTTGCGCTCACATTCGGCCACCACATGACCGTCCTTACCGCACTTGAAACACTTCTTTATGTCGCTTTTGCACATGACACTCTTGTGGCCAGGCTTGCCACACTTAAAACACACAATGCTAGCAGGGGCATCTCCCCCACTTAGAAAACTCAGCATTAGCTCCAGTGTAATGCGGATAGAACTTCGCCAGCTCCACGAACTTAGCGGCATACTCCGATACGGACATACTCCCCTGTTTCAGCTCCAGAAACTCAATCTCTTTATTCCCTCGAACATCTTCAGGATAATACTTACGGTTAAACTCTCTGCTGAACACATCCCATGTAATCTCTTCATTAGCAGCCTCCAACCTCTGCCTCGTCTCTAACCACCAATCATCAGCTTCCCCAGCTAGCATATGCGTACCATAGCGGACCTTCTGTGCTTGGGTACAGTCCATCACTCGAAAAATTCTCTCCATTTCTTTCAACCAAGCTAAAGCACCATCAGGATCATACTTGCCCTTGAACGTAGGCGGATTCTCTCTCTGAAAGGTAGCCAGACTCCGAGCCCCAGCATTCTCACCAGCATTCTCTCTTTGAAAGGTAGCCAGACTCCGAGCCCCACTAATGTAACACCCCTTTTCTACCCGGTAATTATTTAATAAAATCAGAGTTACAAAAATTTTTCGTACTTCGAAAAGAGATGTCACACATCCATCGTTAAATAAAACGTCTCATACGATATAAATAACTTTGTCAAAAATACATCACCACGCAGCGGAAATACAAATAAGATTCAAAACAATAAAATCATGACGTCCTGAATGGACTCCAAACAATAAAATATAACAACCAAAGTTTAGCGTTTATCTCCCCCTTGAGTGTTACACATCAAAGCAAAGGACACCGACGACACCGACTCAGAATAGCGAAGGTACCTAAGCCTTCACTCGCAATCACCTGCACGTTACCGCATAGGGGTAACATTCAAACAGAAGGGGTGAGATATCTTCAATATAATAGCATAAAATGATAGGAAATATGCTAGAATATGATACTATATCTACCACTCCACTACACGCATCAATTTATATACATACGTCCAAATATAACATTACATCAAATTATAAACATCTCAACCAGTCACTAAATGTCATGACGATGCATGAATGCAACCCACACCAACGGGCATATGCATGTGGTACCAAAATCACCAAGAGTCTTGCCCGTAAATAGGGGCGTCACTAAAATTGAGAGCTTTCACACCAGGCTCACCAATTCACCAAAAATCGATCCTTCACACCAGGCTCACCAGTTTTAGAAAAATTTGAGCTTTCACACCTAGCTCCAAAACCAAAGGTCTTCCCCAAAATAAATGCATATGCTGTATGCGACACCATGAATGCACACAGACAATCACCAAATTAGTCACAATGTGACACACCAACAACAATCACCAAATATCACCAAAGTTGGGCTTTCACACCTAGCCACAACGACACCGAAAACACCAACCACCTGACACAACGGAACAACAAGATTTGGAACCTTCACACCTAGTTCCAACAACACCAAGGTTTGAGCCTTCACACCTAGCATCAAACCGCACCAAGGCACCTAGAGGACAACAATTTCCCAAAACAACACCAAGACACCAAGGAGACAACAATCTTTCCAAAACAGCACCAATACACCAAGATGACAACAATTTTCTAAAACATTTGAGACACGAGGGTTTTTCACAACACCGGGGACAAACGACAATTTTTCCAAAGTATTGGAGGCATGACAACTTTCCTTTTAAAACGTCAACATTTAACGATTACACCAACGGTTAACAACTTTTCCAGAAAAATGGATTACTTTGCCTCAAAATAGAGTATTCAGCTAGGCCTCTGAATAAGCTTTCCAAAACATTTTGAAACGTCTAAATCGGACACCCGAGTCAAAAGATATGTCAAAAACAAAACCGGGGAACAATTGAGCAACATCCTGAAAATGGCGCCCAGGCACTGGGCGCCTAGCAGGAAAACGCAACACAACAAACTGGCGCCCAGGAGCAGGACGCCCAGCAACAGGCAACAACACTGAACTTGGCGCCCAGGAGCAGGGCACCTGGCAACCAATGCAACACAGATGACTTTGGCGCCCAGGAGCAGGGCGCCTAGCAACATGCAGCAACACAACAGGCAACACTGCAGGACATGGCCCCCTTGGCGCCCAGACAACCCAGAACAAAACGAGACACCAACAGGACACACCCATACACAGCGCCCATGGCGTCCCCTGCGCCAAGACAGCGCGCAACACACACAGAAATCAGGCGCCCATGGCGCCCCTACGCCAAGATACAGCAACACACACACACACACACTGGCACACGCACACACCCACCAGACACGGTGTAACACCCTTTTTTCACCCATCGTTTATTCATAAATTATCAGAGTTTTTCGCGCCAAAAGAGTGTCACATTTTTCAACGTAAAACAAAACCTCGTAGTTTTCTCAAAACATGCAGCGGAACTACTCAACATCGTTAAAAACATCAACAACCGACAAAGTGCAAAGTGCACCAATTACTAAAAGATTCAACATCAACCGAAATATAATTAAAAACAGTAATCAACCCTTCCCCAAGTGCTACCTATCAGAGCAGACGACACCAGGCAAAAGGAAGACTACAATCTTCACTCGGGCTCACCTATAAAGTAACAACCACAAACAGGGGTGAGATTCCATACAATATAAGAAGTGTATGAAAGACCACATACAAAGCTCAAGACATCAATTAATCAGAGCAAGCAACATCACCCTTAACAGTTAAGAACAGCTAAGTATACATTAACACGTCACTTTCACAACAACACATCACTTTAACAACACATCACAATGGTCAAACAACTTCATTCAATCAGTCGTGCAATATGAAGGCGATATGAGACTCAAGCAATGCACATGCATGTGGTACCAACCTACGTCACTGGCCAAAGGCCTAATTTACGTCACTGGCACAATGGCCTAAAATATCGTCGCTGGCCAAAGGCCTAATTTTCTCGTCGCTGGCACAAGGCCTAATGTTCATGGTATGCATGCGACTCAATGATCTATGCACAACAGTCAAACAATCACACATCAACGTCACTGGCCATAGGCCTAAATCACATCACTGGCCGAAGGGCCTAAAACAATAGACAACGCTGTAGTCCAACAATCACACATCAACGTCACTGGCCATAGGCCTAAATCACATCACTCTTCCAAAACATTTAGAATTGACGACCACTTTTTGAAAAAGACACCAGAGACGCCTCAAGGGCATCCCGGGACACCAAAACAACTCCAGGGAACAATGTTAGAAAAATAGTTTAGAATGCCTTAAAATTAGAGTATCCAGTTAGGCACCTGGATAAGCTTTCCAAAACATTTTGAAACGCCTCAATCGGACTCCCGAGTCAAAAGTTATTTCGAAAATAGTTTAGGAGAAAACTAAGACATCCAGAAAATGGCGCCCAGCGAAGGGGATCCAACCAAATTTTCGCAAAAGTGAACAATTCGCACAGGAGCAAGAATGGAATGACTCAATATAATTAGGCAAGACATCCAGCAAAGGCACGGACCAAAACACCAAGAGATACAGAATAGGGCTTGGCGCCCATGGGTAGGGATCCGAAGACAGCAACACAACACAGAATGGCAACACAGCACAAGTGCTGAATTCCTACAGCAGTACACCTACTTCGGCGAATTAATTAAAATAGTAAACGACATCGGATTTCAACAAAAGACCACTCATTGGAAAGCCCTCTGAGTGTAGTTTCTGCCTATGATTTTTATTTTTCAAAACAAGTATGCAGTTGGTACAGTTTTTCAAAACACTACACTGTGGTACCAAAATCCGACAGAACTCTCTACCCATCTTGCAACCAAATTTTATTTCCCATTTCTTAATGAAATTTCGTGAAACCAGTGCCTATTTCGTAGAGAATTAAGTATACTTTCCAACGAAACAAGAATTGTTCAAAACGGAGTTCAATTGATAACACAAAGCCTACAAAAACCGAACCTACTCACAGTTTGATTCCAGAAATTTGACCTAACTTCAGTGACTCATAACTTGAGCTACACAACTCCAAATTGAGCGAAACCAGTGCCAAAACGACCGGCTTTAAGTCTATTTTCAAAAACAATCAGCCACATAATTTTTGGATCAATCGAACAGTACCAGTTTTAGGAGGACCGAAACAGTGTCCAGAAATTCACAAAGACCATAAACAAGTAGAACTCATCATGATCAATTCCCAAACAACAATTTCAACACCACATACTTATGCATTTGCTCAAACACTTGACATGCAAAATCATAAATTCTCAACAACAAATCATCATATGGCAACAATTATTATTATGAGCATAACAACATGTCATTTAGGCATAGGAATGTGAGGAAATCAAGCATACATCAAATTACTCAACAAGGCACACAATCATAGGGCATGCGATTTTTCTAGACAACAATATGGTGATCAAGACACCCTAAAACCCCACATGTAGATCCCTCATAAACCCTTATATTGAATTAAATCTCACCCTTACCTTTTAGAAGAATTCGAAATCCCTTTAGCCTTATAACCTTGGAGCCCTAGCTTTTTCCTTCTCTCTCTCTTGTTCTTGGTTCACGCCTCTCCTCCTTTCTTTTCCACTAGTTCAGCCGCTCCCTCACTCTCCAAGTCGTTTCTCTTCTTTTCTTTTTTTTTTTTCTAAATGCGCTAATCTTCAATGAAAACCCTAATCACTAAACCCTTCTCATGACTTACCACTCCTTTGGGATTTTTCTTCTTACTAACTAATTTGAATACCATGGTGGGCTTATCCACCCCACTTAATTATTTTCTAACCCCTCTATGGACCAACCCATACTAATCATGTAATAATAATTAATTCTATTATTATATTTACCACTTAATCTCTATTTAATTAAATCTACCAAATAAATCTAATCAAATGAATCACACAAATAATTAAAGAAGCATTTAAATGAAAATGGGGTGTTACAACTCTCCCCCACTTAAAAGAATTTCGCCCTCGAAATTACCTGCTAACACGAACACCTTCCCGCTAACTCTCTCTTTCTTCGGCTTCTGGCACTGACTGCTGATGTGCCCCTCCTCGTTGCAGTTGAAGCAGACACTCTCCTTGTACACGCATGCAGCACTCTTATGACCAATCTTCCCGCACTTGAAACACACTACGCCCGCAGGAGCGTCTCCCCCACTTGACTTCTGGCCCTCAGCAACTCTCGGTCCACCTCTCTCAGCAGGAACAGCATACGGGTTGCTCCGGTCCTGACGCTTGTTCTTCTCATTAAGGATCTTGCGATGAGCGTTGTGATCCTCCTCATATATCCTGCAGCTGTCGATCAAGTCAGTGAAGGTACGGATCTTCTGGTAGCCGATCGCCTTCTTGATCTCCGGCTTCAACCCATTTTCAAACTTTATGCACTTAGAAAATTCTGTCGTCGCCTCACTATAGTGCGGGTAGAACTTCGCCAGCTCCACGAACTTCGCCGCATACTCCGTTACAGACTTATCCCCCTGCTTCAGCTCTAAGAACTCAATTTCCTTCTTTCCGCGGACGTCCTCCGGATAGTACTTCCTCAAGAACTCTCTACGAAACACGGCCCAGGTGACCTCCTCACTTGCGGCCTCCAACCTTTGACTGGCCTCCATCCACCAATCATTGGCTTCCTCAGCCAACATGTGGGTGCCATACCGGACCTTCTGCGCTACGGTGCAGTCCATCAACTGAAAGATGCACTCCATCTCCTTCAGCCACGCCAAAGCTCGATCGGGATCATATCTCCCCTTGAACACCGGCGGGTTCTCTCTCTGAAACGTAGCTAAGCTACGGGACCCAGCATTCTCACCACCATTTTGCTGACTCTGCACCGCCTGTGCCATAGCTTCCAAAGCAGCAGCGATCGCACCGTCGTTTCTCCCCGCCATCACAACTTAATGCTACAGAAGCAAACAATAGTCAGAATAAAAATACAACAGTTGGTCGTACACCGACACAACGACTCGACGACTTGGCCGGACGGACCAACCATTGCTCTGATACCACTAATGTAACACCCTTTTTTCACCCATCGTTTATTCATAAATTATCAGAGTTTTTCGCGCCAAAAGAGTGTCGCATTTTTCAACGTAAAACAAAACCTCGTAGTTTTCTCAAAACATGCAGCGGAACTACTCAACATCGTTAAAAACATCAACAACCGACAAAGTGCAAAGTGCACCAATTACTAAAAGATTCAACATCAACCGAAATATAATTAAAAACAGTAATCGACCCTTCCCCAAGTGCTACCTATCAGAGCAGACGACACCAGGCAAAAGGAAGACTACAATCTTCACTCGGGCTCACCTATAAAGTAACAACCACAAAAGGGGTGAGATTCCATACAATATAAGAAGTGTATGAAAGACCACATACAAAGCTCAAGAAATCAATTAATCACAGCAAGCAACATCACCCTTAACAGTTAAGAACAGCTAAGTATACATTAACACGTCACTTTCACAACAGCACATCACTTTAACAACACATCACAATGGTCAAACAACTTCATTCAATCAGTCGTGCAATATGAAGGCGATATGAGACTCAAGCAATGCACATGCATGTGGTACCAACCTACGTCACTGGCCAAAGGCCTAATTTACGTCACTGGCACAATGGCCTAAAATATCGTCGCTGGCCAAAGGCCTAATTTTCTCGTCGCTGGCACAAGGCCTAATGTTCATGGTATGCATGCGACTCAATGATCTATGCACAACAGTCAAACAATCACACATCAACGTCACTGGCCATAGGCCTAAATCACATCACTGGCCGAAAGGCCTAAAACAATAGACAACGCTGTAGTCCAACAATCACACATCAACGTCACTGGCCATAGGCCTAAATCACATCACTCTTCCAAAACATTTAGAATTGACGACCACTTTTTGAAAAAGACACCAGAGACGCCTCAAGGGCATCCCGGGACACCAAAACAACTCCAGGGAACAATGTTAGAAAAATAGTTTAGAATGCCTTAAAATTAGAGTATCCAGTTAGGCACCTGGATAAGCTTTCCAAAACATTTTGAAACGCCTCAATCGGACTCCCGAGTCAAAAGTTATTTCGAAAATAGTTTAGGAGAAAACTAAGACATCCAGAAAATGGCGCCCAGCGAAGGGGATCCAACCAAATTTTCGCAAAAGTGAACAATTCGCACAGGAGCAAGAATGGAATGACTCAATATAATTAGGCAAGGCATCCAGCAAAGGCACGGACCAAAACACCAAGAGATACAGAATAGGGCTTGGCGCCCATGGGTAGGGATCCGAAGACAGCAACACAACACAGAATGGCAACACAGCACAAGTGCTGAATTCCTACAGCAGTACACCTACTTCGGCGAATTAATTAAAATAGTAAACGACATCGGATTTCAACAAAAGACCACTCATTGGAAAGCCCTCTGAGTGTAGTTTCTGCCTATGATTTTTATTTTTCAAAACAAGTATGCAGTTGGTACAGTTTTTCAAAACACTACACTGTGGTACCAAAATCAGACAGAACTCTCTACCCATCTTGCAACCAAATTTTATTTCCCATTTCTTAATGAAATTTCGTGAAACCAGTGCCTATTTCGTAGAGAATTAAGTATACTTTCCAACGAAACAAGAATTGTTCAAAACGGAGTTCAATTGATAACACAAAGCCTACAAAAACCGAACCTACTCACAGTTTGATTCCAGAAATTTGACCTAACTTCAGTGACTCATAACTTGAGCTACACAACTCCAAATTGAGCGAAACCAGTGCCAAAACGACCGGCTTTAAGTCTATTTTCAAAAACAATCAGCCACATAATTTTTGGATCAATCGAACAGTACCAGTTTTAGGAGGACCGAAACAGTGTCCAGAAATTCACAAAGACCATAAACAAGTAGAACTCATCATGATCAATTCCCAAACAACAATTTCAACACCACATACTTATGCATTTGCTCAAACACTTGACATGCAAAATCATAAATTCTCAACAACAAATCATCATATGGCAACAATTATTATTATGAGCATAACAACATGTCATTTAGGCATAGGAATGTGAGGAAATCAAGCATACATCAAATTACTCAACAAGGCACACAATCATAGGGCATGCGATTTTTCTAGACAACAATATGGTGATCAAGACACCCTAAAACCCCACATGTAGATCCCTAATAAACCCTTATATTGAATTAAATCTCACCCTTACCTTTTAGAAGAATTCAAAATCCCTTTAGCCTTATAACCTTGGAGCCCTAGCTTTTTCCTTCTCTCTCTCTTGTTCTTGGTTCACGCCTCTCCTCCTTTCTTTTCCACTAGTTCAGCCGCTCCCTCACTCTCCAAGTCGTTTCTCTTCTTTTCTTTTTTTTTTCTAAATGCGCTAATCTTCAATGAAAACCCTAATCACTAAACCCTTCTCATGACTTACCACTCCTTTGGGATTTTTCTTCTTACTAACTAATTTGAATACCATGGTGGGCTTATCCACCCCACTTAATTATTTTCTAACCCCTCTATGGACCAACCCATACTAATCATGTAATAATAATTAATTCTATTATTATATTTACCACTTAATCTCTATTTAATTAAATCTACCAAATAAATCTAATCAAATGAATCACACAAATAATTAAAGAAGCATTTAAATGAAAATGGGGTGTTACAACTCTCCCCCACTTAAAAGAATTTCGCCCTCGAAATTACCTGCTAACACGAACACCTTCCCGCTAACTCTCTCTTTCTTCGGCTTCTGGCACTGACTGCTGATGTGCCCCTCCTCGTTGCAGTTGAAGCAGACACTCTCCTTGTACACGCATGCAGCACTCTTATGACCAATCTTCCCGCACTTGAAACACACTACGCCCGCAGGAGCGTCTCCCCCACTTGACTTCTGGCCCTCAGCAACTCTCGGTCCACCTCTCTCAGCAGGAACAGCATACGGGTTGCTCCGGTCCTGACGCTTGTTCTTCTCATTAAGGATCTTGCGATGAGCGTTGTGATCCTCCTCATATATCCTGCAGCTGTCGATCAAGTCAGTGAAGGTACGGATCTTCTGGTAGCCGATCGCCTTCTTGATCTCCGGCTTCAACCCATTTTCAAACTTTATGCACTTAGAAAATTCTGTCGTCGCCTCACTATAGTGCGGGTAGAACTTCGCCAGCTCCACGAACTTCGCCGCATACTCCGTTACAGACTTATCCCCCTGCTTCAGCTCTAAGAACTCAATTTCCTTCTTTCCGCGGACGTCCTCCGGATAGTACTTCCTCAAGAACTCTCTACGAAACACGGCCCAGGTGACCTCCTCACTTGCGGCCTCCAACCTTTGACTGGCCTCCATCCACCAATCATTGGCTTCCTCAGCTAACATGTGGGTGCCATACCGGACCTTCTGCGCTACGGTGCAGTCCATCAACTGAAAGATGCACTCCATCTCCTTCAGCCACGCCAAAGCTCGATCGGGATCATATCTCCCCTTGAACACCGGCGGGTTCTCTCTCTGAAACGTAGCTAAGCTACGGGACCCAGCATTCTCACCACCATTTTGCTGACTCTGCACCGCCTGTGCCATAGCTTCCAAAGCAGCAGCGATCGCACCGTCGTTTCTCCCCGCCATCACAACTTAATGCTACAGAAGCAAACAATAGTCAGAATAAAAATACAACAGTTGGTCGTACACCGACACAACGACTCGACGACTTGGTCGGACGGACCAACCATTGCTCTGATACCACTAATGTAACACCATTTTTTGACCCATCGTTTATTCATAAATTATCAGAGTTTTTCGCGCCAAAAGAGTGTCGCATTTTTCAACGTAAAACAAAACCTCGTAGTTTTCTCAAAACATGCAGCGGAACTACTCAACATCGTTAAAAACATCAACAACCGACAAAGTGCAAAGTGCACCAATTACTAAAAGATTCAACATCAACCGAAATATAATTAAAAACAGTAATCGACCCTTCCCCAAGTGCTACCTATCAGAGCAGACGACACCAGGCAAAAGGAAGACTACAATCTTCACTCGGGCTCACCTATAAAGTAACAACCACAAAAAGGGGTGAGATTCCATACAATATAAGAAGTGTATGAAAGACCACATACAAAGCTCAAGACATCAATTAATCACAGCAAGCAACATCACCCTTAACAGTTAAGAACAGCTAAGTATACATTAACACGTCACTTTCACAACAACACATCACTTTAACAACACATCACAATGGCCAAACAACTTCATTCAATCAGTCGTGCAATATGAAGGCGATATGAGACTCAAGCAATGCACATGCATGTGGTACCAACCTACGTCACTGGCCAAAGGCCTAATTTACGTCACTGGCACAAGGGCCTAAAATATCGTCACTGGCACAAGGCCTAATGTTCATGGTATGCATGCGACTCAATGATGTATGCACAACAGTCAAACAATCACACATCAACGTCACTGGCCATAGGCCTAAATCACATCACTGGCCGAAGGGCCTAAAACAATAGACAACGCTGTAGTCCAACAATCACACATCAACGTCACTGGCCATAGGCCTAAATCACATCACTCTTCCAAAACATTTAGAATTGACGACCACTTTTTGAAAAAGACACCAGAGACGCCTCAAGGGCATCCCGGGACACCAAAACAACTCCAGGGAACAATGTTAGAAAAATAGTTCAGAATGCCTTAAAATTAGAGTACCCAGTTAGACACCTGGATAAGCTTTCCAAAACATTTTGAAACGCCTCAATCGGACTCCCGAGTCAAAAGTTATTTCGAAAATAGTTTAGGAGAAAACTAAGACATCCTGAAAATGGCGCCCAGCGAAGGGGATCCAACCAAATTTTCGCAAAAGTGAACAATTCGCACAGGAGCAAGAATGGAATGACTCAATATAATTAGGCAAGGCATCCAGCAAAGGCACGGACCAAAACACCAAGAGATACAGAATAGGGCTTGGCGCCCATGGGTAGGGATCCGAAGACAGCAACACAACACAGAATGGCAACACAGCACAAGTGCTGAATTCCTACAGCAGTACACCTACTTCGACGAATCAATTAAAATAGCAAACGACATCGGATTTCAACAAAAGACCACTCATTGGAAAGCCCTCTGAGTTTAGTTTCTGCCTATGATTTTTATTTTTCAAAATAAGTATCCAGTTGGTACAGTTTTTCAAAACACTACACTGTGGTACCAAAATCGGACAGAACTCTCTACCCAGCTTGCAACCAAATTTTCTTTTTCATTTCTTAATGAAATTTCGTGAAACCAGTGCCTATTTCGTAGATAATTAAGTCTACTTTCCAATGAAACAAGAATCGTTCAAAACGGAGTTCAATTGATAACACAAAGCCTACAAAAACCGAACCTACTCACAGTTTGATTCCAGAAATTTGACCTAACTTCGGTGACTCATAACTTGAGCTACACAACTCCAAATTGAGCGAAACCAGTGCCAAAACGACCGGCTTTAAGTCTATTTTCAAAAACAATCAGCTACATAATTTTTGGATCAATCTAACAGTACCAGTTTTAGGAGGACCGAAACAGTGTCCAGAAATGCACAAAGACCATAAACAAGTAGAACTCATCATGATCAATTCCCAAACAACAATTTCAACACCACATACTTATGCATTTGCTCAAACACTTGACATGCAAAATCATAAATTCTCAACAACAAATCATATCACCAATTTAGCTCATCAATTTTTAATCACCAATACCAATCACCATAATTTGGGGGTTACAACATCAAACAACATTTTATCGAACACCTAACATGCTATTAGTTATAACAACAACGAATCACCAATGTGTAGGGTCACAACAATCACCAACAAGCAAATATTTTAAATCAACCTAGTTACGATTCACCTACCATCAATCTACGCATCAAAATCAAACCCTAGGCATCATAGGATCTATTCCCACATAACCCCATCATAAAACCCTATTATAAGGAAGAACCCCACCCTTACCTTATAGTAGGAAGAGCACCAATTCTCTTGATCGAGTCACCAACAGAACCTCAGCAACACAGCTCCTCTCTGCTCCCTTGGACTATGCGAACTCCTCTTCTTTTCTTCCCTTGGGATTCGCGCCGTACCCCTTTCTCTCTTCTCCTCTCTCTATTCGCAACTCTCCTTTCTTTCTTTCTCAACAATTCGCATATGACACCTAACCCTAGCCTAGGCGCTTCTCCTATGCGCCTAGCTAGTGGGCTTGGATCAGGGGCTTTCCTCCAGCTTAAGCCTGATCACTAACGCCATCACCTAAAATCCAATTACACACCTCTCAATCCATCGTTAATATAATTACACCAACTAAAATAAATAAAATAAATAATTGAATACCTAAA
This sequence comes from Astragalus membranaceus, assembly GCA_039519185.1. Taxonomy (NCBI): domain Eukaryota; kingdom Viridiplantae; phylum Streptophyta; class Magnoliopsida; order Fabales; family Fabaceae; genus Astragalus; species Astragalus membranaceus. Next base: position 106,148,653 of record CM076850.1, on the reverse strand, counting down.
TATTTAATTAAATAATTTAATTAAATATCTGGGCGTTACACACCTCGCAGCAGAGAAGTTCAATTGACTTATTTCAGTTCAAAGGGTATTTTTACCACCAGCTATTCAGGTTGAATAGCCTAACAATGAAGATGTTCAACAAGCTATTCCCAATAACTCTTCTAATAGTGAGGTTGTCGAAGATGGGCTAACTCCTGATAACCCAATTATTATGTAATAATAACTAACGTTTTTAGAATTGTTGTCCCTTTTCTTTTGTTTCTAGCCTTTTTAATCTTCTAAACACATTTTAATTTCAAGACTTTTCCTTTAATTTCTACTAAGCTAATTGTAATATTACAATGATTATTTAGTCCCTAAAACTTTGAGCCCGTGCATCGCACGGGTCACGGCGCTAGTTTATTTGAATTCTAGTAGTTTTTTTGATAAATTGAATTCGAGTATTTAATTTTTATTAATTAATAACCATAAAATTTAGGCAATTATATTTTTAATATACACCGGTTCATGCGGTTAAATTACTGACCACCCTGGGTCAGGGTCCTAGATACGCCATTGATTGACACGTTATCTATTAAGAACAATAGAACTAAACTGCTACAAATAATAATCTATATATATATATATATATATATATATATATATATATATATATGTAAAGGAGACCCAATGGAGCCTCCACACAATGAATCTCAAGTTTTTTATTTCAATTTAAAAATTTAATTTCAATTTATTTTTTTTTCTTCTCTTATTTATTACTCTTAATTCATTAGTTGATGTCTTGATTTAGTTGCCTTTTGATCTCCTAAATACAAGTTAATTTAATAAATGATTTAAAACTTTTTATTTACCCTTACAAATTATTAATTTTATCATTAAAATAAATAATATTTTATACAGTAAAACAATTTATATTAGTTTTTTTAAATATTAAATATCAAACATATTGAATATTCTATCAAAAATTAAATTGCTTGATGATATTGGATTATTTTCATTTCTTTTTTTTAAAAAAAAAATACTTAAAATATGACTAAATCTACATCAATATAAAAGTTTTGTTATTTCAAGTATCAAAATACTAAAAATATGACTATCATTATTTATAATTTCCACAAAAGGATAAACTTTAGTTTTAAAATGCTTCTCATTATCTTTATTTATATCAAATTATAATTTTTATATAAACGAGACTTCCATTTTATTCTTTAATGTACAATTAAATAATAAATTCAACTTTTTTGTTTTTAATATTAATTTTTATTCATTCTAAATTCATCACACTTATGAAATGAAACTTTTATTTTTTGTTTTATTTTCATTGTTAAAAGCGTCTGTGTCTATATAGATATAGATGGATAGATAGATAGATAGATAGAAATCTCAATGTACTTTTTGAAATAATTTTTATATTTTCAAAAAATTTATATTATTATTTGAATTTGTAAAAACCTAACTTAGTTGAATAAATATATTTACCAATTATAATAGTGTAGATGAATTAAAAATATTACAATGCATATGTATTTCCCTTTTTAGTCAAAATTAATTTAAGTTGTTATTTAAATAAAAAATAATTAGTTGACCATTCAAATTCTTTTTGGCTTAAAGGTACTTTTAGTCCCTGCAAATGTCACAATAATCCAGTTTAGTCTCTGCAATTCCAAAACTTTTAAAATAGACCCTGCAATTACTAAACGTTACTACTTTTAGTCCCTGCTGTTAGTTAAGGGTTAACACTGTTATCTTTTGATGATGTGGCACACCCCCCACCCCCCCACCCCCCCCCACCCCACCCCCCCACCCCCACCCTTCTTCTTCCTCGTGAACCCCCCCACCCCACCCCAGCCCCTCCCCCCCCCCCCTTCGCCTCTCCTCCCCTTCGCCCCTCCCCCTCCCCTTCGCCCCTCCTCCCCTTCGCCCCCCACCCCTTCGCCCCCCTCCCCTTCGCACCTCCCCCCTCCTCACCGATCGCTCTCGCTCGCCGTTCTCCGCTCGCTCTCGCTCGTCGTTCTCCGCTCGCCGTTCGCTCTCCGTTCTCTCTCTGCGTCTCTCTCTCTCTCTCTCTCTGCGAACTCTGGGGGTGGGGGAGGGGTCACGGTGGGGTGGGGGGGAAGAGGGGGAACAGTGGGGTTGGGGTGGGGAGGAGGGGCGAAGGGGAGGGGGAGGGGCGAAGGGGAGGGGGAGGGGCGAAGGGGAGGAGAGGCGAAGGGGAGGGGGAGGGGCGAAGGGGAGGGGGAGGTGCGAAGGGGAGGGGGGGCGAAGGGGAGGGGGGCGAAGGGGAGGAGGGGCGAAGGGGAGGGGGAGGGGCGAAGGGGAGGGGGGGCGAAGGGGAGGGGGGGCGAAGGGGAGGGGGGCGAAGGGGAGGAGGGGCGAAGGGGAGGGGGAGGGGCGAAGGGGAGGGGGGGCGAAGGGGAGGGGGGCGAAGGGGAGGGGGAGGGGCGAAGGGGAGGAGAGGCGAAGGGGAGGGGGAGGGGCGAAGGGGAGGGGCGAAGGGGAGGAGAGGCGAAGGGGAGGGGGAGGGGCTGGGGTGGGGTGGGATGGGGGTGGGGTGGGGTGGGGTGGGGTGGGGGGGGTGGGGTGGGGGGGGGGGGGGTGGGGGGGTGGGGGGTGTGCCACATCATCAAAAGATAACAGTGTTAACCCTTAACTAACAGTAGGGACTAAAAGTAGTAACGTTTAGTAATTGCAGGGTCTATTTTAAAAGTTTTGGAATTGCAGGGACTAAACTGGATTATTGTGACATTTGCAGGGATTAAAAGTACCTTTAAGCCATTCTTTTTTATGTTACAATTATGCATTGAAATGGAGGGGGTTTCACATTCATATGAATTACTTCATTAATTGACAATAAACTCATGAGTTAGTAGAATATGAGTGGAAGAGGTAGAGTTTTATTCATTTGTAGGAAAAAATGACTATTTAAAGGAGATAATTTTGGATTGTGAGTGGAGAGAGGCTTTAACAAAAAAATTCATGATGAAAAACAAGGAGTAGAAGAAAGGAGTTAGTTTGGCAAGAAGAGGTAGAATGCACCACAAGGGTAAATGATTTCATGTTCTTGGCAAATTTGAAGTCAACAAAGAGACAAATAGAAAATTTTGGATCAGTTATTGAATCACGCAATAGAAAATTTGAAGTAAATGATTTCATGTTCTAGGCATTGAGAAATCATATATATAGTTTTTAATATTGTTCTTAGAAATGCGTTTAATTTTAATAGTTTTGGTGGAATTGTACGATGTGCTAGGTCTAAATGATTTACTTATGTTTCTTGAATGTTCATCAATTTCAGTTCAAGACTAAAAGAAGACCTTTTTATAGATAGTGCTTTTGTTTATCTTTACACCAAATACACAAATCAAACACGATGTATATAACTTTTGGTGTCTTTTTTATAAAGGAGGCTACCTTACGTGCCACTTCTAATAAGCTACCCCTCTATATCACAAAAGGAAAAAACCAAGAAAAATATCATTTTCTTCGGCTACTATATATCATAATACTTTTTAATTTTTTGATTTTACATTTCTATTAAATATCTATTTTCTTCTTCTATTAATTAGGCTATAAGGGAGATGTTCCTCATTTGTTTTAATTATATTTAAATTAAATATCGACTTTCTTATATTATTACTTAATCTTCTTACAATTTCGTGAAATCCAGTTTTTGTTTACTTTTTCTTTTTTCTTTTGTGTCAAATTTAGTGTCCAATTTTGCTTATTTTACTAAATTCATGAGATTAAGCTTTTTTTTTGTTTTATCAAATTTTCTACATAGATAAATATCGATATATCATTTATAACTATAAATTTCCTTAACAAAGACATTGTATTATTATTATAATTGGTTAAATCTAAATTAATTTAATAAACATATTTAATATTTAGTAATGCTAATAGTTTAGATAGATTTAGAAGAATACAATACATATGGATTTGTTTTTGATAACATTTAATATAAATATAAAGAAATTTAACGAAAGAATACTCCTTTGTAAATATGTGGACTTAAATTTCAAATTTTCTGATTTATTAATGTATTGAGAAATTTACAAAGATGTCATGTGATATTTGCAAGAGTCAAAATAAATATGAAAAATTGAAACGACATTGATTCCACAACCTACATATATATAATTAAATATGAAATAGTCAATATATATTAGATATTCAATTATATTTATAGAATAATGTAGTTGTTTAACTGTTTTTGTGAAATTATATTACTATTATAATTGATTAAAATCTAAATTAGTTGAATAAATATATTTACCAACTATAATAGTTTAGTTGATTTCAAAATATTACACACATATCATTCCATATTTAATCAAAATAATATATTTTTGAAATACTAAATAATTAGTTGACCTTTACAATTCTTTTTTATGTAACAATTATGCATTGAAAGGGAGGGGTTCCACTTTCATATGAGTTATTGCTTTAATTGACAATAAACTCATGATATTTAGTAGAACATGAGCGGAAGATGTAGAGTTTTAGTCAATTATAGCAAGTAATGATTATTTAAAGGAGATAATTTTGGATGGTGAGGGGGAGATGTTTTGACAAAAAATATTATAATCAAAAAAAGAAGTAGAAGAAGAGAGTGAGATTCACGAAGGGTAAAGGGTTTCGTGTTTTTGATAGCTTTGAAGTTGACAAAGAGACGGGAAGATAAATTTTAATATTGTTCTTTAGAAAAAGGTTTAATTTTGATACTTTATGTAAACTTGTATGATGTACTAGATTTAAATGATTTACTTATGTTACCTCAACTGAAAAAATTAATTCATGTATTTCCTCTCTTAGTTTATAGTTTTTATAAACACAACTAATCATGCACTTTTTACCATTGTTCTACATTTTACATCGTTAACAATTTTCACCTTATCACTTTTGGGTTAGGTACCTACAACCACAACAATTATTGAAGTTAGTAGATCATTTTATTTCAAATCAATTTCATTAGCTATTAAATTTACACATTACTTTGACGTTATGTTTAGTTTTCTCAACAAACTATGCAGCACCACAGAAGGATGCCATGAAATTTTTTAAGAGTCTGGGACACTTTGAATATACATCGAAGTAAAGAGTTATCAACCTAAATATGGTGTTATTTGATGAAAACGTATCTATATGTATATTGGTTATAAAATTCTTATTAATCTAAGTACCATTAAGCTTCTTGATTATTTAGAATATTTTCGGAAAAACTACATACATGCTACTATCACAAGGTATATTACAAATACATACATGCTACTATAACAAGAAGGAAGATATATCTCATTAGGAAGTTTGGTGCGTAAAAGATAGAGAAACGTATATTAGAATTCTTTATTTAAAATAGTGAAAGACGAAGAATATTAAATTATTTTATCAAACTTTTAAACCTCCTCTTAGAATTTTTGTACTTCAAAATTTATAAAGATATTTTATTATTAACATTTTATGTATTTAAATTAAAATAACATTATATATATATATATATATGTTTTCTAATTTATTGTATAAATATTTTGTAAAATAAATCTCTAATGGAGCCTCTAGGATGCTCCTTAATTTTATAATTTATGTTTCTTTTAAAGTATTTAATAAACTTTGTAAAATTCATTTCACTTTTGTAATATATTTCAAAACAATTAAATTGATAAAAAGTATTAACAATTATTAATATTTAAAAATACATGCATACCCTATATAATAATATTTCCTAAAATAGATAATTTTGAAACAAAAAATTAAAATCATATTTATATCATAATATATTCTATATTAACATGATTGATATTAATAATTTGTATATGTTGTGAATAAATTCAATAAAACTAAATAAAAAAATTCTGTAAATTTAAATTGCAAACGGTTGTCTATTATAGTGTAGCAACAATAATTGACATTTTGATCAAAAATATTTTACTTCTTATTATTAAGTATAATGAAAAGTATATTGTAATTACTCTAAAAAATAACATGAAAATAAATTTATAAATTTTCAACAATAAAATATTCAGCGAACTTTTTAAATTCGTGTCCCTTATTAGAATTATGTTTTCAACAATTAACCTTATAAATTTACATTCTATTATTTATATTAAAATACGCATCTAGCCATATATATATAAGACAATTGGATAAAATAAATAATTTTGTAAACTAAAAATACAACAACATATTTATATAATACAATTTTTTAATATACATAATTATATTAACAACTTACACATTTTTACATATAAACTGTGGAAAAAAAATTTATAACAAACCGTGCAACGCACGGGTATTCCACTAGTAATAGAACTAAAATAGAATGCTAGTAAAATAGATTCTTTTTGACCGATAGTAAAATAGAATTAAAAATAAAATATTAATAAAAATAATTAATACTAAAAGATACATGTATATTTGGTTTACGAATTGCAAATGCGAGATGACTTCTTGCTGTGAGATGGGAGCAACTTATGACAAAAAGGTAGGAATAGGGTGCACTAAGATAAAATATTAGGGAAAAGTAAGCTTTTTTTTAGAAGACCTATTACTTTCGTAAACAGTTTTTTAAAAAAGTTGGGGTGGCCTAGGCATCTGCCGGCCCCAATAAAGAACCGCCATTGCCCACAAGGGCGTGAGTTCAATTTTTACTGTCGATGTGAGAATCTCTTTGATGAGTGATCTATAAGTACCTCTAAAAGCGCTCAAAGAGCTATGAGACCTGCCCTGATCCTGGTGAGCCCCCGAAGCCCAACTCACCTAAACTTTTTGTGACAAAAAAAAATACATTTTAAAATATCATCGTTTTTTAATTACTAAGATACCATTGTCTTAACACCCCCAATTACAATCAAATGGGTGTGGTGACCACTTTATAACCGTGGATGCTACTCAGGCTTGGCATTCGAATGGTTGGCAATGGCATCTTTGGAAATAGATCCACTACGGTCAAAGTTTCCGGTAGTCACTGCAGTTGTAGTGTTATATAGGGTTTTTTTAGTCTCTTCATATTCTTAAATATCTCTTTTAATTCTCTCTTACCCGAGTTTGCCACCAGATGGAGGACCATGCAGTTTCTTTCAACTGCAAGGAATCGTGATCTGGCATCTCCCTTGGAGGAACTTGCGTGATCAACATGACATGGAAGGAAGCCAAGCTTCTATCAGATATTTTGAAGGATGTCTCTCTTGTGCTTGGTAAGGATGACTCCTAGATTTGGATTCTGGAACCAACAAAAATGTTCACAGTTAGATCATGTTATAAGCATCTTACTCAAAGCTTTGGGGAGGTAGGTGTGGTTGGCATATCTGATCCAGTTTTGAAGGAGTTGTGGAGAACAACTATCCCCTCAAAAGTGCTTATATTTGGGTGGAGATTGTTCAACAATTCCCTTCCCACTCGTGCCCTTCTTCTTCATCGTCATGTGATTGGCTAGTTGTCCAGTTTGTAAGGAGGACCAAGAAAATATTCTGCATATTTTCCACAAATGTAGTTTTGTAGTAGAGGTTTGGAACAAGGTACGTTTGTGGTTAGATATTCAGTTTCCTTGTTACCAAAATATTGTGAACCACTTTCTTTGGTTAGGGAAGGAGTGCACCGGTAAAAAGGCTCCCAAAGTGAAACACATCATTTTGGCTTGCGACTTGTAGCTGTATCTGGCTAGCAAGAAATATCATTTTATTTAAGGAGGCGGAGTCCAATATTGAATCTAGTGTAGCTTGTATTAAAAGTTGGCCTTTTTTTTTACCCCCATCAACTCCCATCTACCCCTATCAAATTGCTAAAACCCGAAAATACCCCTGTCCAACTTACAATTCGCTCGGATTTACCTTCATCTAAGGTAAATCCGCTTTGTTATTTTTAAAGTCGGATTTACCTCAGATGGGGGTAAATCCGATTTCAAAAATAACAAAGCGGATTTACCTTAGCTGAAGGTAAATCCGCTTTGTTATTTTTGAAATCGGATTTACCTGGTGGGCACATAAATCCGATTTCCCTAAAAAAAGAGAAAATCGGATTTATCCCACCTAAGGTAAATCCGATTTCCCTAAAAAAAGAAAATCGGATTTATCCCACCTAAGGTAAATCCGATTTTGTTATTAAAAAAAATTGTTTTTTATTTAATTTTTTAAAAAAGGTTATAAAATGATACTAAAAATCCGTTAAACAGCCAAAACTAATCCAAAAATTATAAAAACACCACTAAAAATCTAATAAAACCAAAATAAGGTTATGCAAATTTTTTCAGATTTTCTGGAGATTATGAAAAATTAAAAAAATTAATATAAAATAGTAAACGATGGAATTTGGGATTTTGAGGTCCCCAGTCCTTAAAAAGAAGTTCCTTCTTGAGGAGTATTGATCCTTGATATTTTTCCGATTTAAAGAATGTGGTTTTATTACAATTTGAGTAGGTTGTCCGAAAACTGATTTTTTAGCCTAAATTATTCTCCCGACGTACAATATCGTCACGTGTTAACGAACCACACACTAAACGGAACCAAAAGACGGTCGAAATTTGTATCTAAAATTTTAACTGAGGTATTTATTAATTAGGTTAACAAAGCGGATTTACCCCCACATAAGGTAAATCCGCTTTGGTTATTTTTAAAAGCGGATTTACCTTATATGGGGGTAGATCCGCTTTTAAAAATAACAAATCGGATTTACCCCCAATTAAGGTAAATCCGATTTGTTATTTTTCAAAGCGGATCTACCCCATCTTAAATAAATCCGATTTTATTTTTTTTAAATTTTTTAGTGGAAATCGGATTTACCTAAATCCGATTTAAATTTTTTAAATTTTTTAGTGGAAATCGGATTTACCTATATCCGATTTCCAAAAAAAAAATTGAAATCAGGATACGTTCGGGATTTTTAATTTTTGTGAAGGGCAATTGCGTCTTTTTGCAGGGTCGATGGGGGTAGATAGGGAGGTGGTGGGGGTACAAAAAAAAAACCCTTAAAGGTTTGTCAAGGAATTGGTTTATTAATAGAGTGGGTAGATTTTTCTTCTTATTGTACCTCCTTTTGGTGGAATAACGCCCTCTTATATATTAACGGTGTGTAATATATGTTGCTGATTGGGTTTGAGCACCCCTGGTGCTCCATCAATAAAATGTTTGCTTATCGAAAAAAAATGGGTGAAGGGTCTAAACCAAAAAAAATTGGTGTGCTATTTGAAAATAAAACTAAGAAACCAATAATTGACATGAGTTCTAATGGCTAATGTTGTTTATAATGAAGTGTTGAACATGAGTAGTAGATATAGAAGGCCTCACAACTTATTAAACATCAATGAAACTTCATTAACCACAATCTTAAACATAAGTAATCACAATTTTTAGGAGTTCACAGATACATGCAAGCTTTGTATCGCTAGCGTGTGTAACATAAAAGCTCGTTGAAGCAAAATCGAAGGGTTTAATTGAATAGAAACAAAACCGAAAGAAGAGCAAAGAAGTGGTTGCAGTAGGGTTCGGGAATTATTGAAGTGTTGCCAGGGGACTCCCCCTCTCTCGCCACCATTGGGACGCCCCATCCCCTTTGCCATCTCTCCTCCTTCCTCCGCCTCTCTCCACCTCAACCGTCTCGCCCCCTTCTTTCCCTCACTCCATCTTTAATCATTTGCCTTTCTCCCTTCTCGGTTTCCCTTTCTTTCATCGCTACCATTCCTCCGTCGAGTCCTCTCGACCCTTCTCCTGCTACCACTCTCGACCCTTTTGTGTATCTAACGTCTTTCCCTCCAGCTTCACCACCCTCTACCTCCCTTATTCCCGTTCTGGTGTTTGGCAAGCAGTGTACAGTTTAAGTGCTTGAGACTGGATCGTCACCTTGTGTCTGCTTCTTACGCTCTTGCATATCTGGTCTTTTGGGTTAGAAGTTTTGCTTTCGCAGTAGTGAGGTTGGAGCGGTGGTGCTAGTGGATCAAGCAATAAAAGAGGCAGAGGGTGCAACAGTTGTTGCCAAAGTGTATGTGATTTCTTCAGCCCCTCATAAATGTAACACCCCAATTTTTTTTCTTACTAATAGGTGTATATATATATATATAGGTGATGTATAAGGTGAGAGGAGAGTTTATTGTGGGAGATGAGAGAAGTAAATCTGGACCCTACAACACTACATGGGTGGTTGTGATTAAATGGTGGGTAGTTATCACGTTGACTTTTTGTTTTAATCTCAACCACCCATGATTTGATCCATGGCCATGATTGGTTCCTCTCACGCTCTCATCATAAAACTCCTCTCATAATATATGTTCCCTATATATATATGTGTGTGTGTGTGTGTGTGTGTGTGTGATAACTTGATGTACCGGTTGAGCGGTTGGGGCTCATCCTCACTTAACCAAATGTCGAGGGTTTGATCCTCGCCTTGGGCATGAAGCAGTTTTAAATCCCTAGGCCAGCTGTCCCACCTTTCGAGGTGCCTCCAATCCAGCGAGGGGATTAGTCACTGCGTTAGGCGGTGGATACCCTGGTATATACCAAAAAAAAAATATGATAACTTGATGTGTGTTTACTTTAGTAATTAGTACATTTTAATGAAATATTGTTATATCTTATAAATTGATAGTCAGGAATTAGTATAATATATTATATTCTATGTATAAAGAGTTATATATTAGGTTAATGGAAATATAATAAATAGATAAATAAAAGCTGGCCCTACTAGCGTGAGTTTGGCTTCACGGTATATTTATTACACAAAATTGAATTTGGACCAGATTCTCTAGTGGGACCCACTTTATCGGTCAACAAATTTACTTGCAGTGGAGGTAAATCAGTTAATCATTAATTCTGCATTAAATTCGATTCCAAACGAAAGTAAGCACTAAAAGATACTTCTGTAGTTGACTTTTTTCTAACAACGGAAGTATCTCAAAAGAGCTACTTCCGTTTGTCATTTAATATCGTCAACGACGGATTTACCTTTAAAAACTTATTTCCTTTTTCAATAAAATTTCAAACACGGATTTATTTTTTTAAAACTTAATTCCGTTATTAGTTTTTTAATAAAACGGATTTATCTTTATATACATAAATCCGTTTTGTGAAAAAACAAAACGGATTTATGTATATATCAGATAAATCCATTTCGTATTTTATTTATATTATGCGTTAATTTTTGTAATTGAAACAGATATAGATACGGAGTCATGGTTGGTTCCGGTTGAGATAGATACATCAGGGTCATTCATGATGGATATGGTATATTTAATTAATTATTTTTTCAAAACATCTATGTAGATATTTAATTAATTAATTAACTAATAATTGTCTATTTTGTAGCTATTTCCTACACGTGAGGATGTTGTATGTTGGGTCAGAGACGTTGGGAGAGGCATTGGAGTTGTGGTTATCGTTCTTAGATCTGACAAAGGTGGAGGTAAACGGGGATGAGAGATAAAGTTATTTTTGGCTGCGAGAAGCATAAGAAGTTCATTAATAATTCTAGAGTCATCGGGTCAAAGAAGCGCAATTGTCCATTTAAGTTGAGAGCTACATGTACGGTTCGTGATGGGGATTGGTGTTTGAAGGTTAGGTGTGGACTCCACACACATGAGCTGCTTACTACCTCGACCGGGTCCGCAATGTTTGGTCGGTTATCGAAGGAGGAGAAGACTATGGTCGATGAACACACATCATTGAGGGTTGCCCCAAAAGATTGTCTGAATGCTTTGAAGAATAAATTTTCGGGCAATGTGACTTATATGCCCCAACTATATAGGCAGCGTTACATCTACGGGTCTTCTTTGAAAGGTCCTAGAACTGATATTCAGGAGCTGTTGAGATTGTATGACTCCTGAGGAGAAATTTGTGTTCAAGAAACAGATTGATGAGCTTGCATTTCCTACCACTTCTTCAATGGTTCCACCACCATCTAAAATTAAAACAAAGGGTGCACCAAAGAAGAAGAAGCAAAAATTCTATGATGTGAAGCGCGATCCTTCTTATTGGGAGCATGTGGATGAAAAGGTGAAAAATACTCAAGAGTCTGGGACTTCTAATAAATTATCACAGCGGTTCTCACAGTCAGAGGACCTCTCCCAAACTATCACAGCGGTTCTCACAGTCACAGGGGACTTCTCCTAAATTATCACAGCAGTGGACTTCTAAATTGCTATTACCGTGGGTTCCTCTCCATTTCCATCCTTACGTTGCAGATATTATTGATGTGGAACTGGATGGTAATTGTGGCTACCGAGCAGTTGCTATTGGTCTTGGTTTTGGTGAGGAAAGTTGGCCGTTAATTCGACAAGAACTAATCCAAGAAATATACTCACGTTATGAGCTATATTCTGAATTATTTGGGGTTCAAAGGCTTGCAGTTATTAAGGAGTCACTATTTGTTAGAGGTTTTGGGAGGCAGGAGAAAGACAAGTGGTTGAGCATGCCTGAGAAGGAGTACATTATATCTACCAAATATAATGTCGCTCTAGTTGAATTATCTTTGGGAAACACATTTACTTATTTGCCTTTGAGAGGTTCTTATTCAACAACTAAGGGTCGCAGCATCATCTCTATTCTTCATGTGAACCACTTTCACTGGGTGCATGTTGCGCTCTTGCTTGAGTGTCCATTGCCTCCAATTGGTCTTCAATGGGAGCGCTTTACATCTATTGAATCTACTTTATGTTTGGATCCTTATACCGGACGTTTCCAGCTATGGGTTTCTTTGGCTCCGGTCATGCCACCACACTTTCATATCACTACAAAAAAAACACTGATTAGCGACGGACATTAGCGAGGCAAAAACACTCATTAGCGAGGGAATTAGCGAGGGCATAGAGCTGTCAATTTTTTTGTCATTAGCGAGGGAATTAGCGAGGGAACTGTCCCTCGCTAATTCCCTCGCTAAATTTTGCTTTTTCAGATGATGGGACTCAGCGCAGGGGTTGGTAAAGGTGCAGAAATTAGCGAGGGACAGTTCCCTCGCTAATTCCCTCGCTAACGTTAACTTTTCAGATGATGAGACAGTTCCCTCGCTAATTCCCTCGCAAATTTTTTTCTTTTTTCCTTTATATCCGTTTACACCCTCACTCTTCTTTCTCACTCACTCACTCACTCTTCACCATTCCTCTTCCCTTCCTCTTCCCCCTTCCACTTCCTCTCACACCCTTCTTCTCTCTTCACTCTTCCAACACCACCACCACCACCATCATCACCACCTCCCCTCACACTCTTCTTCTCTCTTCACTCTTCCAACACCACCACCACCACATACCTCCTACCACTCTCACTCACTCTCTCTTACTCTTCACCACCACCACCACTCTCACTCTTCTCTCTTTCTCTCTCTCTCTCTCTCTCTCTCTCTCTCTCTCTCTCTCTCTCTCTTTCTCCCTTACTCTTCTCCTTCTCTCTACTCTAAACCACCCATCACCACCACCACGCCACCACCACCACCACACCACCACCACGCCACCACCACCACCACCACCACACATCACCACAAAATTAATAATATAATATAATATTCATTAATTAATATATATAAAAAAACAAGCCATTCAGCACTGGACACGTGTCATTTTTTTGAAAACTGCAGTCATTAGCGAGGGCAAAAGCCGTCGCTAATTCCTGCGCATTTACCAACCCCTGCAACTGAGTCTCATCACCTGAAAAGCTGCAGTCATTAGCGAGGGACTTAGCGACGGCATAGTCCCTCGCTAATTAGCGAGGGATCCAACTTCCCTCGCTAATCCCATTTGCGAGGAGGGAATTAGCGAGGGAACCAGTCCCTCGCTAAGTCCCTCGCAAATGACCATTAGTGAGGGAATCAGGTCATTTTGCGAGGGAACTGTCCCTCGCTAATGACTAGTTTTTTTGTAGTGTATACTTATATTTTGGTACTATTTTTTTTGTAATTAATATTCCATATTTATTATTTTTAGAGCTTATATTTTAAATTGCTGATTTTTAAAAAAACAGATTTATCTAATTAATACATAAATCCGTACATACAAAATTACAAAACGGAAGTATTTAATTGCAGATAAATCTGTTATCTAAAATTAATAATAACAGATTTATCTATCATTTATGTACTTCCGGTTTGTAATTTTAACAAAAACGGATTTACGTTTTTTCACTTACTTCCGTTTTGCAAATTTCGTAACGTACAGAAGTAACTGACTAAAATGTAAATCTGTTTTTGTTTTTGTCTACAAACGGATTTACCTGTTAAACTGGTAATTCCGTTAAATTCAAATTATCAGGGGTATTTTCAGATTATCATAAATTTGTGGGGGTAAAAAAACTTTGCAAATATTAAGAACGAACAAAAAGAAATTATTAGCCCAATCATATATCGAATGCACAACACCCTACGATTTATTCACGCAATAATAAAAGACTGGCAATTTTTTTTTGTACCCCCCCTTATACCTCATACCCCCATATTTGCTTTTAACCCAAAAATACACCTTCCATTTTCACTAAAAATTGGCCAGACCCCACAAAAGTTAAAGTTTTCCGGAAATATCAAAAAAAAGGTATTTTCGGAACTTTTATCAGTTCAAATTTCCGGAAATAGGGTATTTCCGGAATACAATTTTTGCTTCCGAAAATACCCACTGTTTAGGTATTTCGGGAAATTCAAATTTTTAAACTTCCGGAAATACCGTTTTTGACGTATTTCCGGAAAGTTTAAATTTTTAAACTTCCGAAAATACCGTTGTTTAACGTATTTCCGAAAATACGAATTTTTATCTTTTTTACCAATATGGCTACGACAGATGGCAGATGCCCCTTTATGGATTTATCGGATGCGTTTACCACATCACAGATTTTTCCTACTCGGGATATTGTTACCCGTTGGGCTAGAGATATCGGAAAAGTCAACGGAGTAATTGTCATTATTATTCGATCCGAGTCGAGTGAGAATGGTAAAGGGAAGAAAAATAAGATTGTTTTTGGTTGTGATAGGCATGGGAGATATAGTGGAGTAGATGTTGGGTGTTCTATTAAACACAAGACCTCAAAAAGGTGTGGTTGTCCATTTAGATTGAAAGCTAAACCACTCGATCCTCCTAGTCTTGATTGGAAGGTCAAAGTTATGTGTGGAATTCACAACCATGAGCCTCTTAAGACTATCCTTGGAGCAGCAATATTTGGTAGGTTCAACAAGGAGGAGCGGTTAGCAGTTGAGGAGCATATGTGGTTGGGAGTGAAAGCGGCAAAAAGTCTACAGTCAATAAAGAGAAGATTTACCAACAATTTGAGTAACATTTCACAGTTGTATAGAACCCGCAATAGTCTCCGGAAGGGAAGGAGAGGAAGTTGGACTGAGATGCAAGAGCTTCTGACACTGATTCAGTCTCATCATTATATTTGTTGGACCAGACGGCTTGAAGGAACCGATATTGTTGAAGAGATCATGTGGTCACACCCTGATAGTATCAAGTTATTGAGGATGTTTCCTACTGTCTTGATTATGGACTGCACCTTCGAGACCAACAAATATGCATTGCCTCTACTTGAGATTGTTGGTGTCACTTCTACTGAGTTGACATTTTCTGTTGCATTTGCTTACTTGTCTCACGAGAGATATGATGACTACACATGGGTTTTGCAGACCCCAAGAGATTTGATGGTATTAGATATCCCACTTCCTCAGGTTATCCTCACTGACTGTGAGGAGGGACTGATGAATGCTATCAAGGTTGTGTTTCCTGAAGCGGTTAATTTGCTTTGTCGGTATCACATTAACAACAATGTGAATGCTAAAATTAAGAAGGCTGTCAAGGGAGATAGGGTGAAGTCAGTGATGAGTCTCTGGCATGCAATAATTGACTCTGTATTTGAGGATGAATTTTATGAGAATTTGCATGATTTTGAACAATCATGTGCTGATATACCTCAGCTTATCAAATATGTGAACAAGTATTGGCTGTATCCTCACAGGGAAAGATTTTGTGGACCGTGGACGGATAAATTGAAACACTATGGAAACAACACGACTAATAGGTACGTTAATATTTTGCTTATGTGTTTTAAATTTAATTTTACGTATAATATTTTTTTGTCGGTTTGAGTCATTATAATAATTTCGTTATGTGTTTAACATATACGGTTGAGTCAGCCCATTGGGCATTGAAGAGATCACTAGGTTCAAGTAGAGGTGACTTATGCAGAAGTTGGGAATCCATGCATGGGATGATCAATGCACAAATTGATAAAATTGTCAGTTCTTTTCAAAAGAGCATCAACCGTGTAGATGCACGGTACAACACTCCATTCTACAAGAATCTACACGGTTTGGTGTCTCATGAGGCATTGAATCATATAGCCGATGAGTTTTGAAGGCATGTTGGATGGAGTAGGGACCGATAAGACCCGTTGTGCTGGTTGTGTGATTAAAGTTACTCATGGGTTACCTTGTTCTTGTGACCTTGGGAATTTGCACCTACATGGTCGTCTAATCCCAACAGAGATGATTGACCCTCATTGGATGAGGCTGAGTATTGAGAGTATGGATGAGGAGCGGGTGAAACAAGCGTCACTTGAATGTGACATAAGCTATACAATAGAGGAGGTTTGGAGGCAATGGGCTGAGATGTCTCTTGAGGAGAGACGTGTCTACAAGAGAGGTCTTGATAATTATGTCTTCAAAAGCACTACAACCATGGTTCCACCTAAGCACAAAGTCAAGACTAGGGGTGCACCAAAGAAGAAGAAGAAAGAGTATGATGTGAAGAGAGATCCTTCTTATTGGGAGCATGTGGATGCGTCTTTGAGCTCAGTTAAGAAACCCACCCAGATTTCATCAGAGACTTCCCCAGCGGTCCTCTCAGCAAGTCTCACAGTTACCATCACAGAGGTCAGCAGCTGAGCGAGCACAACATGACATTCATTTCATAAGTCACTTTCCAGAGCATATGCATAGGTACATTGATGACATTATCAATGTGATTGGGGATGGAAACTGTGGCTTCAGATGCATTTATGCCTCACTTGATTACTCGGAGCATAGCTGGCAAATAGTTCGCAATGATTTGATTGAGGAGATGGACTCAAATTGGTTTCAATACTCAGAGGTGATGGGTAACAACATTCACACAGTTAGGGAATCATTAGTTTCCCACCCACAAGACTTTCAACCTCCTGAGAAGTGGATGTCGATGCCTGACATGGGACATGTTATAGCGACTAGGTATCAGATAGCCCTTGTTATGTTGTCACTTCATGATGGTGGGTCATGGACATTCTTCCCTTTGAGAGGAGCCTATGTTCCTAGTCAGAGCCGCTTGTTCTGTGTTGGGTTTGTCCATGGGAATCATTGGGTTCGGGTTATGTTGAACGCTACTAGTCCAGTACCTCCTATTCATCCTACTTGGGGTGCATATTCTTCAGATGAAACTAGATCGTGGTTATATCCATACCTTAGACGTGTACAGTTATGGTGTTCTTTTGTCCCAGATCATGTTGCACCGACCCTCCCAGCTGTTGATTATATTTCCATTATATGATTGTATTATATTATATTATATTGAATTTTATTCCACAAATTTATATTTATATTAAATTTTATTCCACGAATTTTTTATTTAACGGTTTAGATTTTGCCGACACTTTAAACGGTCTAGATTTTTCCGACACTTTAAACGGTTTAGATTTTGCCGACACTTTAAACGGTCTATATTTTGCCGACACTTTAAATGGTCTAGATTTTGCCGACACTTTAAACGGTCTAGATTTTGCCGACCAATTTTCATCCAACGGTGGAAATTCACTTTAGGGTTTCAGATTTTTCCTATAAATAGACCCATTGGGTTTCACTTCTTTCATACACACATCACTTCTTTCATACACACAACACTTCTTTCATCACTTCTTTCATACAAAATGATGATGGCTATGGCCAACGAAGACTCTTCTCTCACTATCATTTTTACTAATCAGGGCTTCCCTGATCATCAGGGCATCATCATCAACGAACATGATGATGTCTGCTTCGAGGGGCGAGACACGTTCCAGTGTAGGTTAAAACACAACATAACATTCACTGCCCTGAAAGAGAGGCGGAACTACTTGTTCATTTTAGCATCGGTTATTTGAAACAACTGATGCTAAATGTCCTGAAAAATGACTTTTAGCATCGGTTATTTGAAACAACCGATGCTAAATGTCATATATTGATACATTTAGCATCGGTTGTTCCAAATAACCGATGCTAAATGTCATATATTGATACATTTAGCATCGGTTGTTCCAAATAACTGATGCTAAAAGTCATTTTTGATACAAAATATGACATTTAGCATCGCTGGTTTGAAACAACTGATGCTAAATGTCATATATTGATACATTTAGCATCGGTTGTTCCAAATAACCGATGCTAAATGTCATATATTGATACTTTTAGCATCGGTTGTTCCAAACAACCGATGGTAAAAGTCATTTTTTGTATCAAAAATGACTTTTAGCATCGGTTGTTTGGAACAACCGATGCTAAATGTATCAATATATGACATTTAGCATCGGTTGTTCATTTTTAATCCAATATTTTAAACAAATTATTCATACACAGATTAAATCAAAATTCAACATTATAATCTTAACGTGAACAAATTATTCATACACGGATTACATCAAAATTCAACATTATAATCTTAACTTGAACAAATATCAAATTTTCCACTTCTTGACCAAAATGCACAACATCCTTATACAAATTAAAGCTAAGAACAGTCAATTACCACTAAAAGCTAACACTAGTAATAGTACCATTTCCATTATTGTTCATCATAGATAGACCTTCACAGCACTGGCAACATTTCTTCCTTGAGGTCTAAATCCCCCTAAAACACTAACGGCTTGTGGAGTAAGCCCTACATACCCCTATCACAGCCAATTCCAGTCTCATTAATAGCTTTTGCTGCAGCAATCCGAACAGCTTCATCCACTGTCTCCTATTATGCAATGAGGCATCAGTTTTACCATATGATTTTGATGCCTGCAAGAAGTATTCAAAGATTATGCTAATTAGTACTTAGTTTCACCCAGATCCAAAATGTAGAAACAGATTATGCTATTAATTGGTAGTAAAAAAGTAGTAATAAGTAGTAACACAAATAGAAAGACTCTATTCAATTTAATGGCTCCATATGAACATCCTTAACCATGATACACAGTTCAAAATCCATGCTGCGGGAGTGGGGAGAGGTTAAAAACCCCAACTGCCGAGGCTCTTAAAGACAAGATAATTGAAAAAGTGAATCTACAAAAAATCCCCGGACTTGAGATAATGAATGAAGGAGTTTTAGTTTTCCTTAATTGAGTTCCATTCCGTAAATCTCAGTTAAAATGAAGAGCAACGAAAAAAGGAAGAATAAGAATTACCTTCCAACAGGATATACATCAACTGAGTTGCCAAGAAATTTGGTTTTCAATTTTGATGTCACATCATAAGTGAAATGTTCATTTTCAGCATGTCTGACACTCATTGGAGGGTGATGACTGACCTGTAGCAATTTATTTTTTATGATTAAACACTGGTCGGAATCATACTTAATATTGGAGCATCACAACATAACTGGGAAAACTATGCATACTCGATATTCCCATTATAACATCGGAAGCTAGAGAGGCAAAGCCAAAAAGTAAATGGCAGAGGGAGCATTTTGTTTAATGAACTGGAAGAAAACTAAACAGGACTTTAAACGCACCTGTTCCGCTATAAATGACATGCCACCATGGTTAGCTAGTTCATAAGTCTCAAATGCAGTTTCTGCCATCAGATACTTTGATTCTGCAGCAGTTTCTGCCATCTTAAGATGCAACATCTTCCCTGCCTCAGCTTTCTCCTTTGCATCCACCCTAAGTTTCACAACTTTTTTTGTGGTTGTTGAAAAACAATATTGTAAAGAGAAAACAGTGTTATATATAAATCATAAAAGATCATAAATCTTTAGCTATAAAATAAGTGTCTGTACAAGAAAAACATACCATCATACATGGCTTTCTTCACAGACTCATCTAGCCTAATGCCATAAATAAAAGTCTAGAGTATCTCAAATCCAATAGCAGACATAGCCTAGTAGTAGAAAAGTAAATTAATTATCACTTCTTATATATTATTTGACAAAACAATAAGCAAATTAACATAAAGGAGGGATCTAATCTAATTATACAATATATAAAATATACCTTTCCAACTTGTTTCTGAACAACTGTTGCAATTTCATTCTTGTCTTCGTAAACAGAATCTAAATCCATCTTTGGAATAAGTGCCATGATAGCTGAAAGAGCAAGATGAACAAATAAGTGAGTAAAATCTCCTTTTTCATCAATCCAAGTGAGTAAAATCAATAAGTGGTGCCCAGCTCTTCATTTTCTCAATACAACTAGCATACTTATAGTGTAATATAAGATAAAAGATTTAAGTGTCAAATTAAAAAAAAACAGACACCAGAAACATATAATCAGAATACACTTGCAAATCAGATCCACACCAATGATCATCTTCACTTGCAATCTTAAAAGATAAAGCACCTGATAGAATAGCCAGCAAGAAGACATTGCCTTCAAAAGGCACTATATCATTCAGGTCAAGAGGTATAAAATCTGAGGATTCAATGCCACTTCCACTATGAACATCAAACCAAAACTTGATCAAAGTTAAAAATACCATTAAAATCTCAATCCACTATGAACATCAAACCAAAAATAGTATGAGGATTAAACCAAAAACAAAAACAAAACTAAAACACAGAAGTACAACATCTAGTAACAATAAAACACTTCATACCTAGAAATACCAAGGTCTTCAGCCTCACACCAACATTATGAATGATGATATGACAAGTACCAATGATGCAGCCACAATTCCAACAATTGCTCCAGCAGACAACCCATTGGAAGGAATTTTGAAGTCTGCAAAAAAATATATAAATGCTTACTGAACATGACATAAAGTATTTTGATAGAAGAAAATGACATCAATAATATGAAACCATTTACTTGGGGTCACGGTGATGGCAGATATAAGAGGTCCATAAACACCTCTAATAGGAATTGCACTGGTTCCTTTCCCTTCCCAGGATAAGTGGATTACCAAGGTGGTATCATTAACATCAACATTAAACTCTTTAGCTATTCCCTTGCAACAATTAGAGGATACATAGTCAATCTCAAATTCTTCAACAAAACCAAAGCACCATAAATCCACTGAAAAGCACCAAACATACCGTTCCTTTGGCTTCCACCATAAATCCTCTGAAAAGCACCAACTCCAAGTCCAACTCTCAAGTAGATCTTCCTTGCCATGGAAGCTGAGACCAAGTTTGAATCAAGCACACACACACATGAACAATTAATTGCAAATTTCAACAAAAAATAGCCAAAGTATTGTCTCATGTTTACAAACACAACAGAAGAAGGAAAACTTGCCCAAGTAACTAAGAAATGCACGAAAATATCTCACCAGCTCTAACATAGTACCAGTTAGGATCATAAGGTGCCATTCAGGAAGCTCCATCTGTTTAGAAGCAATTAAGAAGAACAAGAGATTAGAATAAAGACATCAAAATACAGTACCAGTTACAAATAAAACTGATAACATCCAGAAAAACTAGTCATAATTAAATTATCAAAACCAAACAGAGCTTGTTTACAACAAACAAAATCAGAACCAACTTTGACAATCTTTCTAGAACTGGATACCTAACATTTTACTATACATTCTCCATACCACATAAACCATATGACGAATTCAGCAATATCTGAAGAAAACCTAACTTCGTGAATCAAAACGATACGAATCACAAGAAACCCTAATAGTATAGAAACAGAAGATAAATGATGGATTTTGGTAGAATCTTAAAACTAGGTGTAATGGTGTGTTACCTTGTCGGATCGCTAACTGAACTTAGGGTTTCAGCAATTAAACAAAGAGGAAAAACTGCAATACATCAACAAGGAGTTGATTACTTAGCTTCATGTGTGAAGCATTCATCATCATCTACCTGAAAAATCAACAAGAACACAGTTAGGGATTCTGAAATCGCAGAATCAAAAGAGCAAAACAAAGGGGTTTTGCTTCGTACCTTTTTCTAGTCACTCGTACAGCAAGATTGAAGCAGTTTCATACTTCAATCGTCACGAAATCACCATTAACGTGAAATCACCAGCAAGATTCAGCAAAACAAAGGGTTTCAGAACGAGGTTAATCAAACCAGGTGCGAAGGTGAAAGGAAGGCGACGGCGGCAACAGTGACGATAGTGAGAGAATGAGATTTCAGAGAGTGAGAGAACGAGGCTTAGAGAGTGATGAGAGAACGAGAGAGTGATGAGAGAACGAGGACGCGTATCTAATAAACTTGGACCCTTAGCATCGGTTGTTTGTACAACCGATGCTAAATGTGTTAGACATACACATTTAACATCGGTTGTATAAACAACCGATGCTAAATGTCTGACGCAGGTACTTTTAGCATCGGTTGTTTGAACAACCGATGCTAAATGTAGGCGCAAAAACTGAAAACTTCCATTTAATTTCAAAATTGCCACTGCGTCTACATTTAGCATCAGCTGTTCAAACAACCGATGCTAAATGGTGCTTTCTAATGTCAATTTTGCACTAGTGTAAATATTTGTTATGGTAACTAGTAAAAGACCTAAACTGCTATTTACACCCCCCATAAGGCCCAATAACCAAGCCAGCCCATATCCAGAAAATCGAGTCCAGTTAATCAACGGTACAGATACCTCTGTAAGATCTAACGGCTCAGGGTCGACAAAACAAACATCACACAAACTCTATAAATACTGCACTCAATGCTCATAAATGTAAGCAATTTCTAATACAAAACACTGACTCACTCAGATACTGACTTTAGCATCGGAGTGTCATTGCAGGTACAACATCACCATCTCAAAGATCGAACATCGGCATCTCAAGGTCGAACGTCGCAGATCAAGGACAACTCCTACCAACTGTTTCAAGATCGGAAGCACGGTACAGAACAATATTAAATTATGATATTGCATCAATGAATGACTTAAATGGTATATAAGTAAGGTACACTGTTATGTTTAAAGAATTAAATAAATTCGAGTAACTAAAGGTGTGCGTAAATCGCTTGTGTCATTATTTGTTTTTTTCACAATGAGATATACGATCAGGACTTGGCATCATTGGGACGAGCTACCTAGCCTGTTAAAGGTGAGAATGGTGCTCGGTGATTCTTTGACTAAAAAAATGTTTGTATATGTGATATGTTGTTGTGCGCGTTGCAATCTCGTATCTTTGACTCTGAGTCACTTAGTCGTGGAGTGAGGCGAATTGCTTGGAGGATACTATATGTCTCTTTGAATTATTGAGTCTGGTGATGTTAAGATGGTACTCAGGTGATGTTGTGTCTAGTTTAGTGTCATTGAGTCTGAGTTACCTAGTTGTGGAGTGAGGTTAATATGGTACTCGGGTGATGCTATTTCTAGTTTAGTTTCATTGAGTCTGAGTTACCTAGCCGTGGAGTGAGGTTAAGATGGTACTCAGGTGATGTTGTGTCTATTTTAGTGTCATTGAGTCTGAGTTACCTAGTCGTGGAGTGAGGTTAATATGGTACTCGGGTGATTCTATTTCTAGTTTAGTTTCATTGAGTCTGAGTTACCTAGCCGTGGAGTGAGGTTAAGATGGTACTCAGGTGATGTTGTGTCTATTTTAGTGTCATTGAGTCCGGGTCATCTAGCCGTGGAGCGAGGCAAAATGATACTCGGGTAACACACTAGTTGTGAGATACCTACATGTGGAGTGAGGTGAGGATGGTTTTCACTTATCTTTTGGAGTCTATACCGACCTCTTTGTATTTATTGTTTGAGACATTGATACCATACCTTCGTGAGTTGTGATAACTTGTGACTTATGGGATTCATGACTTGGGGGACTATTTGTGTGAAACTTGACGTTTATAATGATTGACTTACCTTATACAAGAGTTTGTTGATTTCTATCTTTTACCATTAACATGTACTATTCCAGATATCTTACTTCATATTTGCCAATTTGTAGTTTAGTGAACTTGAAAACAATGTGTAACCCGTGTGTATTTTAAATACAAGTTCTCTCACATTTATGTCATTCACTGACTTTATTGTTGTACTCAAATTAAATGAGACTAGTGTCTGCCTTGATGTTTATCATACTGTCCTAATATGGCTTGAATGTGATTCTCACCGTACAACTATTTTCTTTTCAGATAATTGTGATGTGGCATGTGTCTTAGCTAGAAGTCCAGTTCAGTGGGATATTCTTGGATATGAGATGCTAGTCCTCATGTCCTCGTAATTATATGGTGTCAGGCTCTGACTAGGTGTCATATAATTATTTTACTGGGTTTTATTTTACTGGGTTCTATTTAATTATTTTACTGGCTCTGACTAGGTGTCCTCTTGGATACTGGGTTTTATTTTAATGTAATTTATTTTACTTTAAGTCCATGTAGATGTAACAAATAATGATGCACGTGGAACCCTTTTCCCGAGTGCAGATAAAATTAGTCAAATCGAATATGCAAATAATTTTAAGTTTTTTATTCACGTTATTTTGATTTATTCCAAGATGGTCATTCGATTTTCTGCAAATTTCTTTTTTTAAATCATTTTCGGGAAATGGGTGTCACAATAAACACAAGGAGTTTGTTGTTGACACAAGGTATTTGGAGTAACCATATTGCTTCAGTTGAGTCAAAGAAAGGTTTCCTTTGGTGCGTTGTGTTTGAAGTCCATGCTAGTTCGAAATCTGGCTTCTTGGGGATCTGCACAAATTTTCCCTCCCCTAGTTTAATTAAGTGATGCCGCACGATTAAGGGGTATAAATAGCCAAATTGGTGCCTGGAAGTGTAGCTCGCTGTCAATTTAGTCCCTCATTCGAGCCAAAATGCAAAACAGTCCCTCAATGTGTATTCCGTCGATCATGTTCATCCCCCACGTTAGCAGAAGTTAGTAACTGTCAATCACGCTGATGTGGCACGTTAAGTGCCACATAGACCTGATTATGTGGCTTATTAAAATTTTATTATGTTAAATAATTATTAGAAAAGCGCTCTCAGCCCCCACCACCACCTGGGAGAAAAGCGCAGAACCTGAGAAAAGCAAAACGCAAAGGTCCCCACCACCGCTCCTTCACCATCGCTCTTCTTCCTTCTTCCATCATCATCGCTCAGTCATCCCGCTGGTTCGTTCTTCTTCTTCTTCTTCGATCATCGTCGCTCTTCTTCCACCATCGGTGCTGTTCTTCCATCACCGTCACTGTTAAGGTAAGAGATGTAATGCCCTTTGAAATTTCTCAAAAAATTCATCATTTTTCACTTCAATCGTGACATATACGTTCATTTTATGGTTGTTTCCAAGCTTAGAGAATTGTTCTAAACATCTTCATTTCAGTCCCCATACAATCAAGCTTTGAGTTAACTTGAGCCTTCCACATTGCCTCTCTTCCATCCTCTCTTCCATGTTCTCTTCCAACCTCTCTAACAAATAGTCTTCCTTGTTCCATGGAAACTGTCCCAAGTGTTTCATCAGCTGCAAGTGCTTCAATCAATTTATCAACCCAAATAAAGTACCCACAATATCCAAGTTCATCCTGAAATTAACATAATGTATTCCCTCAAAACCCTAAGCCAGCAAATGTGAAATACAAAACCCTAAACAATTGTCGCACCCCGAAAAATCCTTGGAGGGATCTTTCTTCGCACAACGGGATTTTAGAGTCGCCACCAATATTTTTAAAGGTAAAACATCGGAAAAAATCTTTTTTGGAAAGCAATGGTCTTTGGAACCATTAGATTTGGGTTCGGGGGTCTAATTACGTATGGGGAAGGTATTAGCACCCCATAACGTCCCTTCAAAGAAGGGTTACCTTAATTAAATATGTGATTTGCAAAGTTGATTCGGAAAAATGCTTTGTTTTTACCTCTTTTGTTGATGAATGACTTAATGAAAAATCTTTAGTTTTCGTGCTTGACGGAGGGTATCCGCTCCTACGTATCTCCCGGTGCGATGGAGAATTCAAAGCAACGTATTTCTTGTTTTTGAAAAATGTTTTATTTTGGAAAAGTGTTTGGTTTTTGAAAGGAAAAATGTTTTGGGTTTGTTGTGCTTGACGGAGAGTATCCGCTCCTACGTATCTCCCGGTGCGATGGAGAATTCAAAGCTACGTAGTTCTGGGTTGTCTAGAAAAAGGTTTTTGTTTTTTTACCTTGTTTAATTGTGAAAATTGAGCTTTCATGATAATCAATTGAGCAAAGGCTCCAAGTGACCACCATTAGCACTCCATTGTTAATAATCATGCAAGCAAAGGCTTCGCATGACTACTAACAAAGTTTTTGATTTAGGGAAAATCTTTAGGAAAATTAGGCATTCATGATGATCAATTGAGCAAAGGCTCCAAGTGATCGCCACTAGTACCTCATTGTTAATAATCATGCAAGCAAAGGGTTCACAAGACTACTAACAAAGTTTGATTTTGAAGAGTTTTCGCAATTGGATTGATTCTTGTTTAGGGAATGATTTTGATGCTTGAAAAAGCTTTCGATTGAAAGTGGACCTAGACTACACACATTATGACACGATACATAGATAGGCAAGGAATGAACCCAAGTTGAACATTTTGGCAAAAATGCATGAATAGGCAAGAAAATGAACCTAAGTTGCACATCTTATTGAAGATGCTAGGCAATGGGATGAACCTAACTAGACATTTATGACACAATATGTGAATAGGCAAAGGCATTTCAAAGCACAAGTGATATCAAACTTCTAATGAATCACTTGCAAAACCCTAAGGATTTCACATCAACATTAGAAATAAGCACCCATGTGGTATCTTTTTGATGTCATCAATGTCTAATACATTTCTTCAATCAACCACATGAAAGGAATAAATTCAAAGGGGCATTTGCCTCATGCAAGATCATAGGCAAGTCTTAAGACTAAATTGACAAGTTTAGGCAATTAGGGTGTTGAATCCCTTTAGGTAATCTTTGACACTTGGGATATGCACAAGTGCATAGGTATCAAATCCTCTTACCAAATCGTCAACACAAAACCAAAAATTGTTTCAAAACAATTACTTATTTGCAAGACCAAGAGCATTTCAAAATGATTTATAAGTTGTTTTTGGTAATCAAAGCAATTGGTAAGGAAAGGAAACCTAAATTTGCATTCTTGTTCACTAGGAATCATAAAAGAAATTGAATCCTCTAAGGCAATCCTCAACACTTAAAGTGTGCATCAAAGCACAAGTGAGAGTCCTCTTGCCAATCATCAACATAGGGCATGATTTGCAAGCAAATTCATGAGAACAATAAGTTTTAAGCAAACAAACATCATAATCAAGGTTCAATTCCAAGTAATTGCAAGATTAGACAACCAACTCATCAAAAATCTCATAAACCCTAATTTCTTTGAAACATGCGAAACTAACATAAACCCTAAATCTCATTTTATTCATGGAAACACAAGATAATGCAAGAGAGCAACATAGATTAAACTTTTGGCAAGGATTCACTTGATCTAGCAAAGAAATGCATAACAATCACACAAACCCTAATTTTCCTCTAATATGCGAAATGAAATAAGCTTCAAATCATCACTTTATTCATGAAAACAACAAGAAATGAGTGAAATAACAACAACACACAATTTATTCTAAAGGAGAGAAGCATTCCAAGCACCCAAGCCTCCCAAAGTGTTTGTCAAGATACTTGAAATACATCTCTCACTCAACAACAACAACTATGCTAACATTATGACATTAAAATGCAATGGGATGCCAAAATGAAGTGATGATTTACATCTTTGATGCTAAAATTGGAAGATGATGCTAGGTTTTAAAGTATACCTCAACTCCAAGCTAGAATAAGGAAGGAAATGAGATGAATGAATGCAAAACCTTTTAATCTACTCTTCAATCTTCAACTTTGAACTTAATCCTTGGATTTGAAGGTGAATCTTTGAGAAGAATGCGAGAAGAATGCAAGAAGGATGGAAGATGAGGTGAGGGAGGGGAGGAGGTATTCGGCCAAGGAGAGGAGGAAGTAGAGGTTTTTGTGCAAAAAATGAACTTGTCTTTGTATTTTGGGAGAGTAGGCTCATATATGGTCTTGGGTGAAATTAGGGTTAAGGGTAGAATAGGAATGAGATGTTCTATTTTAAGTAAGTTTGCAATTTCTTATGAAGGAGTGAGTGTGAGAGGATGGTGTCATTTACAAAAAAGGGTATGAATCTACATGAGAGTGTGTGGGAATTAGGGATGTGTATGAAATGGGTAGGATTAAGGATAGTACAAGAATATTCTTAAGGAATAATTGTACAATAGAAGAGTGTGGAAGAAATTGTGGAGAGAGAGAGAGAGAGGGAATTCGGCCAAGGCACAAAAATGGGGAGGGAAAATTGCTTCTCCTTTTTGGTCTTTTGTCTTATTGAGGACACTTTGTACTTTCTATTTGAATTTTGAATTTTTGGGCATGCAAATGATAGTGCACCTATTGGAAATGTGTCACATATTTTTGGGCACCATAAAAATATCCCTCTAATTATTCATGACGATAAAAGTTGTCATTTAATAATCGGGGAATATTTAATGGTCCCTTTTCAGCTTTCTTGTGCAATAAAAATGGGAAAAATGCCTTTTAATTATTTTGAACTAGGATTTTCTTCCAAAAAATTATACTAAAATTATCCTTGATAGAATAAATTGTATTTTACATCCTTGACTTGGTTTAGTTCAAAAATAATTAACTTGCTCTCATTTGAATGCCCACAGATATTGAATTATACTAAAATGTTTTTTTTGGGTGCCAAAAATTAATAACGATCAATAAATGGCCTTTTTGAAGATTAAAATGCATGCCAAATGGCAAGGGCAAAAGGGAAGCTCACTCAGTTACGACTGGCAGTCAATTGAAGATTGGTTCACAAGTGGCAGTCAATTGGAATATGAACCTAGAGATGTAGTTCAGTCTTCCAAGGAAACCCCGAATCTCTTTTTCTGTTTTAGGAACTGGCATCTCAAGAATTGCACGCACCTTGTCTAGATCGATTTCTATCCCTTTTTGGCTGACGATGAATCCCAACAACTTTCCTGATCGCACGCCAAAGGTACACTTGATAGGGTTTAATCTGAGCTTGAATTTTCTCAACCGCTCAAAGAGCTTTTGCAAATTGACAATGTGTTCCTCATCAGTTTTAGACTTTGCGATCATATCGTCCACGTAGACCTCTATTTCTTTGTGCATCATGTCGTGAAATAATGTGACCATAGCCTTTTGATAGGTAGCACCGGCGTTCTTCAACCCGAATGACATGACTCTGTAACAGAATGTTCCCCAAAGAGTTGTGAAAGTTGTCTTCTCCATATCCTCAGGAGCCATCTTGATCTGGTTATACCCTGAATACCCATCCATGAAGGAGAACAGTGAATGTTGCGCCGTACTATCCACTAAGACATCAATATGGGGCAGGGGAAAATCATCTTTGGGACTAGCACGATTCAGATCTCTGTAATCAACGCACATTCTAACTTTCCCGTCCTTTTTCGGAACCGACACGATGTTAGCAACCCATTGCGGATACTTGGCTACCGCTAGGAACCCGGCGTCAAACTGCTTTTTCACCTCATCTCTGATCTTTAAGGACATTTCTGGCTTCATTCTTCTCAGTTTCTGCTTTACCGGAGGACATTCTGGCTTGACCGGCAACTTATGCACCACTATGTCAGTATCTAACCCTGGCATATCCTGATAAGTCCATGCGAATACATCAACATAGTCATGCAGGAGTTCGATTAGCTTCTTGCGCTCACTTTCCTTTATTGAAGTACCCACCTTTACTTCCTTCTTACTGTCCTCTGTGCCTAGGTTAATTATCTCAACAGATTCCCCATGCGCCTGAATAACCTTTTCCTCTTTTTCAACCATTCTCATGAATTCTAGAGGAGTTTCCCAGTCATCCTCAACATCCTCCTCAGCTTGATTAACGGGGTGATCAAAATTAACATATGAACTGTTGGCATCACTATTTTCAAAGATATTCATTTTAGATCTGCATTTGCGGGAATAGAAAGAAATGAACAAGCAAAATAGAAACACAAGATGAAGACACATGATAATGAAAAGCAATTTTATTCATTTGAGAGTCCGAAAAAACATTTTATTGATAGATGATATTCGAAGGAAAAAAACATGCATGCCTTTATGAAATATTCCAAGGCCTTGGGCAGAGCCAAAGAATTTGCATTGCAAAATCATTACTTTGGAATGAAAATAACAGGGAAATCAATGATCTTCCAATTATCAAGCTCTTCATCTGCAGCACTGCGACGCACCAAGTCCACACCTTTGTCTTTCATAACTGATTCTTCCACAATGACGGCCACCTGATTGGGGTCCAGCATACCCGCGCTCCTGAAGCTCTGGGAGAGATCATAGATAGGAACCTTCTTCAAGCTTGGTTCCCGCCCCTGAAGCTTAGCTAGCCTCCTTTCTCGCTTTTCCTCAGCCATTCTCTTCTTATCAGCTTGAGTGGGCCAATATCCTAACCCACGCCTATCCTTGTACTCTCGCAGCTGAACCGGCGCCAGAATTCCCTGCTCGGACTTTCCCAACCCTTTTCCAATCTGGTAACCATTTTTCAACATGACCTTGGCTACCATGATAGCAGCGTTAGATATCTTTGGTGCAGGTAATGGAGCTTCTTCCCTCACGAAAGCAGCATTTGCAATTTCCAACGACTGAAAGGCAGATTCAAGTGACTCCTCTGCAGCCTCAATGTATTGAGAAGGATGGGGCTTGCTAATTATGAACTCTTCTTCTCCAAAAACGACTATCAGCTTGTCGTCGACTACAAACTTAAGCCTTTGGTGGAGGGATGAAGGAACAACGCCGGCAGCATGAATCCAGGGTCTCCCCAGGAGACAGCTGTAGGATGATGCAACGTCCATGATCTGAAAATTCACATAAAATACTTCTGGCCCTATCTGCATCTGGAACTCCATTTCTCCCATAACCTCCTTCTTGGATCCGTCAAATGCCCTAACTAGTGTTGAGCTAGGCTTCATATACGAACAGTCTACATCTAGTCTGCTCATAGTAGATTTGGGCATGACATTCAAAGAGGATCCATTGTCGATAAGGACCCGAGAGAGTGTATATTCACCACATCTAACTGAAATGTGAAGTGTCTGATTATTCCCCTTCCCCTCAGGGGTGAGCTCATCATCAGTAAAGGTAATATAATTGAATGCAACAATATTCCCTACGATGCCATCGAGCTGGTCAACAGTGATGTTCTGGGCTACATGGGCTTCATTTAATACTTTCATTAGAGTTGCACGGTGGGCCTCAAAATTGAGCAGTAGAGACATGATAGAGATCTTTGCAGGAGTGTGGTGCAGCTGGTCCACCACTTTGTAATCACTCTGCCGCATGATCTTCAAAAATTCTGTGGCTTCTTGCTCTGACACCTTCCTACTTCCCTTGGGCTCTTGTGTTATACCCTTACCTTTGCGAATCCTTTCCCCATATTCCTTTGAGGGACCTTCTTTCAGGACTTCGGGGACATAAACACGTCCGCTTCTAGTGACTCCACTGCTTCCCGCAATGTTTGTGACATCGGGAACAACTTGAGGCTTCTGAATTGGAACTGACACCCCATAGCTCCATGGAACAACACTGTTCTTTTGATAAGGAGCTGGGGCAGGAATCACAATGGTCTTAGGTCTCTCCTTCTTTCTTCTTCGAAAATCCGGAGAATGGCTTCTTGTGGGTGGTTGTACCTGCGGAACCATGGGCAATCTTGCCGCTTCTCAGTCCATTTTCTAGTCTCTCACCGATGATTACCATGTCTGAGAAGTTGGAAGATACGCTGCCGATCAACCGATCATAGTATAACGGTGGCAGGGTTTCCATGAACATGAAGACCAGTTCTTTCTCCAACAAAGGGGGTGTCACCTGTGCAGCCAAAGCCCTCCACCGCTGAGCATACTCCTTAAATGACTCATTATCTCTTTTTGCCATGCTTTGTAACTGTGTTCTGTCAGGTGCCATATCCGTATTGTATTGGTACTGTCTGAGGAAGGCATCAGCCAAGTCCTTCCAACAATGGATATGGGACGGTTGTAGCTGCATGTACCAGTTGAGAGATGCCCCAGCAAGGCTCTCTTGGAAATAATGGATCAACAACTTGTCATCATGAGAGTGTGTAGTCATTTTTCTACAGTACATGGTCAGATGGCTTTTAGGGCAAGTCACGCCTCGGTACTTGTCAAAGTCAGGCACTTTGAATTTAGGAGGTAAAACCACATCAGGGATGAGACACAGATCATGAGCTTCTCTTGCTCTAGAGCTCGACCCTTCAATCATTCTTAAGCGCTCTTCTAACATATGATACCTGTCTCTAGCTTGAGGAGTTTCAGCAGGATAGTTCTGAGGAAAACCATTCACACCGTAGTGATGATTACTCATCGACACTACGGCTGGGTTCACGTGTGGGTCACGTGAGTGAGTGGTATTCCCAGGAATTGGTCCCTGAACTTGGGGATGGACCGTTGCTGGTGAATGAAAGCCAAACGGAGTTCCTGGCGGAATAGGAATCTGAATTTGGACCTGAGGCGTTCCCGTTCCTCCACTGTTTACGGTTGAGATGGGTTGGACTTTCTCTGCAACCCTAGGGGGATTACTTCCTGCATTAGCCTCGGCTCCTGGAGGTGTGTATCAGGGTGGGAGTCCCCAAGGCATCCTTGTCATACCCCAATTATGTCCGGCTTAGGTCCAAACCCTAATTTTCCACACAAAAAAACATACAATAAATTATGCATTGCATTTTGGGTCCCAGAAACCATTCCAAAGTTTTTGAAATCATTTTTAGATTTAGAATGCACTTTTTAGGAAATTAGGGTTTTGAAAAATATGTTATGCATGCATGGCAAGCTTTGGAAAATATTTTATGCATGCATGGCAAAGACCTAAAAACATTTTTGTGGAAAGCAAGAATCAATTTCTATTATATACCAAAGGCCAAGAATCGATTTATAGTATATTCTAAAGGCCATGAAATCGATTTTCAGGCAATCCTAAAGGCCAATAATCGATTCCCTTCATTCTCAAAAGACCTTGAAATCGACTTTCAAGCTCTTCCTTAGGCCATGAATCGATTCTTCATTGTGTTAACTAAGTAAAGAATCGATTTCCACCTATGCAAAAGGTCCTGAAAATCGATTCCCACTATTTCCAAAGGCTCAAGAATCGATTCCTCATTGTGTTAACTAAGTAAGGAATCGATTTTCACCTATGCAAGAGGTCCTGAAAATCGATTCCCACTATTTCCAAAGGCTCAAGAATCGATTCCTCATTGTGTTAACTAAGTAAGGAATCGATTTTCACCTATGCAAAAGGTCCTGAAAATCGATTCCCACTATTTCCAAAGGCTCAAGAATCGATTCCTCATTGTGTTAACTAAGTAAGGAATCGATTTTCACCTATGCAAGAGGTCCTGAAAATCGATTCCCACTATTTCCAAAGGCCCAAGAATCGATTCTTTATTATTTCCTATTTTAACTAAAGCATGAAATCGATTCTTTGATGTTTTAAAGAGCCAAGAATCGATTCCTCTCTCATTTAACTAAAGCTTGGAATCGATTCATGTGATTTTTCAAAGGTAAAGAATCGATTCTCTCATATTTCACTTCATCAAACAATCGATTCATCCTTGCAATAAATGTTTTTTTCAAATTCCTACGCTTTCCAAAGCCTATAAATAGGCAGCCTCAAGTCACATTTTAAAAAACAGAGACACAGACATTTTTTTGCGAGATCAAGAGACGGATTTCACCAGACCACGAATTTCACAACTCCTCTCTGCTTCTCAGGGACAGATTTTCAGGAGATCAGAGAAAAAACCCATTTTTCTCGAAATCTCTCACATTTTAGAAAAACTCTTCTACGCTTTATTTTTTCGCTCTATTCGTTCCGTTGGTCCGTCTGAGCTGATCTTCTGCAAGAGTTAGTTGGAGTTGCGTTCTTCAAGTGGTAGTATCTACCTTCATCAGAGGTATTTCTGTCTTTATATTTGTTAATATTTAATCATTGTGATCCATGCCAAAATTGCCCTATGTGATTTAACTTAGTTATAGTGTCATTGTTGATGATGAACCACATGATTCCCACTTATGCCTAGTGCATCATGTTCTGAGTGGTGAAGATGGTCTCAGATGATTCAACCCTTTTAGTTTATATGATGATTGGCAATGTGATTCACACTTGTGCACTTAATCTTAAGTGTGAGGATTGACCAAAGTGATTCAACATTTTTTGATACTTTGGTCGCTAAATAATTTGCTTGCTTATGCTGGCCAATGATCATGATTGAGGCAACTCTTTTGCTTGAGCTTACAGTGTCATCGTCTACTCTCATATAGAATATCATCAATACTTAGATAGGTCCATTCCTTACATTGCATCTTCCACTAGATGTGCATTTAGATTCCCCTTGCGTTTTGTAGAAATATTTGAGTTTGGTTCTCGCCTAGCATCTTCCACTAGATGTGCATTTAGGTTCAATCTTGCCTACTCTTGTATTTTTGCTTAATGCCCAATTCAAGTTCGTTCCTTGCCTATCTATGTGTTGTGATCTAATATGTGTAGTTTAGGCTTGATTCTTGTTTGCGAATTCAAATATTGTTGCTTAATGATTTGATTCCATTGATTGTGTTATGCTTGAATCCACCAATTCTTTCTTGCATTCATTGTTTTCATTTCTAAACGACCTGGCACAAAAACGGTTACTAGTGGCAATCCATCACAACCTTTGTTGGTTTGATTGTCATGAAAGCTTCAATTTCAAAAGAATTTTCGTAAGCATAAAGCAAGATACTAGTGATAATCCATCACAACCTTTGTTGGTTTGATTATCATGAACGCGTCCAATTTCAAAAATCATTTTCTAAGTATCAAAGAATCAAAACAAGTTATTAGCCGTGGTCCATCATAACCTTTGTTAGTTTGATCATCATGAAAGATTTTCATTTTTAAGGCTCGTTAGAACTACGTCGCTTTGATTCCCATTTGGGATACGTAGGAGCGAGTCACATTCTCGTCAAGCGCAATCATAAAAAGCTTAGCATTTGCATAACAAAACAAAAAGAATCACTTTCGCAAACCTTTTCCCTTCTAAAAATCATTTTCAACCCATCGTCGCTAGTGGTTAATCAGAACCTTTGTTCGTCTAGCCATTGGTGGCGATGTCTTTTTAATAAATGATGATCCATCATAACTTTTGTTAGTTTGATCATCGTGCAAATCAATCTCTTTCGAAATCACTTTCAAAAAAAGATAATAAAGACGAGTTGTTATTGATAGTCCATCAGAACCTTTGTTCGTTTGACTAGTGGTACAACTCTCCTTTTGAGTGTTTAGTGGTGATTCCTCATAGCCTTTGCTAGTTTAATCATTCACTAAATGCTCGTCCTATTTCAAAAACTCACTAAAAAACAAAAACTTTTCAAAAAGACAAACAAGAACTACGTAGCTTTGAATTCTCCATCGCACAGGGAGATACGTAGGAGCGGGCCATGTCCCGTCAAGCACTTTTTTCTAAAAAACCCTTTTTCCCCCCAAAAATAAAATTTTTGTTAAGTTTTCCCATTCATCTTCCAACAAGAAATAAATAGGCAAATCTAGGTATTTTTCAAATCAACACTTAA
Organism: Astragalus membranaceus; assembly: GCA_039519185.1. NCBI lineage: Eukaryota > Viridiplantae > Streptophyta > Magnoliopsida > Fabales > Fabaceae > Astragalus > Astragalus membranaceus. The sequence goes on along the minus strand of CM076850.1, from coordinate 106,112,953 downwards.
AACCACACATTTAATTAAAGGTTCCCTCTCAGTAGAGAGGACGTGTGAGGTGCTAATACCTTCCCCGCGCGTAACCGACCCCCGAACCCCCTTCTCTAGTTTCGTAAGACCACTCGCTTTCTAAAAAGGTTTTTCTAATACTTTTCCTTAAATAAGTATTGGTGGCGGCTTCATTGATTTTAGAAAAGTTGTAAACGAGGAAGGTTCTCCCTCGGGGACTTTTTCGGGCGCAACAGCTGGCGACTCCACTGGGGACTAAAAAAACATTTTTTTCAAAAGTGGGTCAAGCCTAATTAATTAAGTGTGTGGTTTGTGTGATTGATTTGAACATCTTGCTTTGCCTCTATTCTTCTTCTTTTTCATAAGCATGTTGTATCCATATGCATTCTTCTTCTATGTTTGCTTTTGTTTAAAATAATAGATAGTTACTTCTTTGCTTAAATGCTTAGTTCCTTCATGCATATTTCCCCTCCCTTGTCATGTCCCCTTCTTCTCAGCTCCCTTTCTGAGGTAAGTAATGTGTTTTGTTGTTGGCACCCTAGATAGGTTGAATTTGATTGGTATTGAACCCTAGGGTAGACGACATGTTATGGCTTTCTATTGTCTGGACTGTTCTGGATTTTCATTTGCAGATAGGGTAGTTTTTTTAAGGAAATGCCCTTCGCACACACACACTTGTACCTTGAGATTATATGATTAGAGAAGGAGACCATAACCCAGGTCTGTTAGGGTATCTTAGGATGAGTGGATTCGAGTAGTGGGAGCCCACCAGGACCTTTGTCCGTTTGGCTACTTACGAAAGTTTCAATCAGAGTTGTGCTCTTTCATGATGCCTCGTACCTAGCAGTTTGCTGCATTTACGGGGATTTTCATGAGAGGGACTGTGGCTCTGATGACCTTTGTGAGGGTGTGAATAGAGCTACATGAGAAGACTATCCCTAAAGTGCCTTAGATCATAGGTTCTACCCCCTTTTAGGTCACAAGGGCTTTCCAAATTGTGTGCTGCATTGTTGCATTCAGTTCAATCAATTTTTCCTTCAAAATCTTCGAAAATAAAAAAGATATGCTTTCCCTTTTCAATAAACGCCTATATGAGGTGGCATATAGTGTGGAAATTTTCAAATTACCACCTGTAAATATCCTCTTTCTGCAAAAACACAAAAAAGAAGCACCATTGCATCATTGCATCATTGCATCATCGCATCATTGCATCATTTGCATTGCATAAAATTCCATTCATCTTGCATTCATTACATAAAGATAAAAAAAAAAAAACAATTATCATCTGCATAGCATAAGCATTTCATTTATGATCATGCAAAAAAATCCTTGTCAAGTTCATCCAAGACGAGGCGTTCATGCATAAGCATTATTTCAAAAAAAGGGACACAGTAGAACTACGTAAGCTTTGATTCCTCATTACAATGGGGATACGTAGGAGCGGGTCATACCCCGTCAAGCACATTTTTCTAAAACCCTTTTTCCAATAAATCATTTGCATCTCCAAATAATTTTCAAAATCATGTTCCAAAACTAAAAAACAAAAAAGAAAATCATTGTGAGTATCATGCATTTCATTGCACAAAAAAAAATGAAAACAAGAAAGCATCTCATTCATAATCATGAATAAAAATCATCAAAATGTAGCATTCATGCACCATTTCATTAACCTCATCACTTTGGTTCAAATACATCATGCCTGCATCTTTCATCATTCAAAAGAAAAAGGGGGTATTGGCATTTCATACTTTGTCTTGCCCCTAAAAAAAAAAATCATCATTTAGAAAAAAAAAAGAAGCATCATTCCTGCATCTTTCATCATTCAAAAGAAAAAGGGGGCATTGGTATTTCGTACCTTGTCTCGCCTCTAAAAAATAAAAATAAAAAATCAAAATCAAAAATCATTCTTGCATCATTCGCATTGGCATTCCATGTTTTGTCTTGCATTAAAAATAACAAAATTATTTAGAATAAGCCACACTCTTCGAGTGGTCATTCTCCACGCATTTGCATCATACTTGCATATCATCATTTGTTCATTCATTCATTGCATAAAATAAGAGTTGTGATGAGAAGCGAGACGTTCTTGCGAAACAATCATCCTTTTTGAAAAAGTTTATCCTTACTTGGTTGCAAACTCAAAGTGTTCCAAGGCACTCAGTTTTTCAAATCAATAGCTCATTTGCATTTCTTTCAAAAGCACTGTATCCCACCCATTCTATGACAAAAGACTGAAATAGTGTATCAAAGAAAAAAACAAATTTTTAACTGATGTTAACTCTCTGTGAAGCATTCTTCTAATGAGCGTGCATGCTGTGAGTACATTCTCTTGTTTGAGTCCGTTGGTTTTCCTCCCTTACCACAGTTTCCCGTCCAAGTCTAGTCCCGCCCCGTCCACCCATAAAGTGCGTATTTGACTTTTGGTTCAAGTCCTCCATGCTGGGGCAAGTCTGTGATCATTAATTCCCCTTGATTAATATCATATTCCTTCAGTGCAAGTCTCTCAAAAAAATAAATAATAATATAATAAACAAGAAAACAAGCTCGCTAGGTTGAAAACCCGCAAAGGGCGGCCTAGGCAAAAAGGAGCGCCCGGTGGACTGAAAATTCGCAAAGAGCGGTCCAGGCAAAAATTAGGGCACAAAAAAGGAAAAAAGAGCAAACACATGAAGATAGATAAATTATTGTTCTAAAGTTAAGTCTTATAGAAATAAGCAATCGGGATTTGAAATGAAGTTTGGCCATCTCCTCAAAAACCCCAAAATCCCAGAAAGTCCATTTCCTACCCACCTTGAGCCAAGAAAAACCAATCCAAAGATCACCCTAGGCAAGGATCACCCCAAATAAAAAAAAAACAGTGCATCACTTTTTATCAGCTCACCCGAGTCAAAGAAGGAAAAGAATCATAAAAAAAAAAGAGAAAATCAAAAAAGGGGATTCAAAAATTCCCAAAACAAAAGAAAATACAAGTGGTGAGCTGGTACATGTTACCACAAAATACAAGAGATCCTTGTCTAAATAAACCTTCAAACACTTCATCATTCCAACACCTGATTCCATAAACCTTCAAACACTTCCTTTGGCCTCAACATCAAACCCCTTAGTCATTCTACCATGAGACACGAATTTGCTTTAACAGAGCCCAAACAAGCCCAATAACCATCTTCCTCATAGACCATTAACCGTCAATCAACGCCAAACAAAACTCATCCTCCCATTAGCCTCAAACACTTCATTAAGCCTAACCCTCCTTCCTCCACAAAACACCACAATCCCGAAAAGTCCATTCCGATCAAAGACCGGTTGCTTTTGATCACTCAAATTCTAATCTTAGGACGAACAAGCTTATCTATGTACAATGTGTTTGCTCAAAAGAAAAACAAACGATCAGAAAAAAGAAAGCTGATCAAGAAAGAATAAACCCTCAGAAAAAAAGAGAACTGAGGAAACAAAAACGAACAGTCAAAAAAAAGAAAGCTGACAAAATAAAAAAAAGAGGGACTTGCACTCCAAAGCACATTCAAAATGCATTAAAACAAGGTTTAGTGGTCACCAGGTAAGGATTCTTTCGCACCAAAAAGTCAAGACATCAATAGAGAACCAAAGCTTTGCACTGAGAATACCACTCAGACCCAAAAGTTGGGGCATTCTCTTCACCACCCACACACCCTAGTCTCGGGAAAGTCTGTTCAATGTCACTCCAGTTGTCAATGTCATTCCAAAGTGGGGCAAGTGCATTCTCATTCCTTCACCTCATTCATTCCCATAAAAACCTCACAGGGGCAATCTCTCAACTCACTATCCTAAACAAGACCTTGTCATTCTAATTGGGGCAGCTTTGTCCTTATTATGACTGGGGAAACATCAAACTTTATGGGTTCAGACAAAATCTCTTTTGATCCACCTTCCCTTTCAAAAGCCGAAGCATTCCCAATTCATCACCTTCTACGCCCCTAGTTGTTGTCACCACTAGACAGGGGCAAACTATTCAAAGACCTGAATTGGGGCAATCTTGTATCTCTTGAGCCCTCATGAGCTTCGGCAACAACCATGTCTGTCATTCCTTCACTTGCCATAAAAGTCCATGCCCTAAACCAATTCCAAGTTATTTGACTCATTCATTCACATTTGCACTCCTATGCATGCTTACTAGATAATGCTTCAAAGGAGAGAACACAAGTTGTTTACGTGATATCTAAAATTCAGTCATCATGAAAAGAAAGAGAAAACAAGTGAGGTTATTTGTAAATAAAAGCCTTGAGAACACCAGAGTTTGAATCAAATTCAATTTTTCAACAGAATGGTCCATAATCATCTCAAGTCCTTGCATTCAAAGTCTCGCATCTCATCATCACAAAAATGTTTACCTCATGCATCTAGGCATTATAGCATATGCATCAAAGCATTACATTTGCATCTTCACATTTTGTGCATTCATCACATAGCAAAAAGAAAAAAACGTTCCACGTCAGTTGCACAGAAAAAGCAGAAATCTTTTCATTGCATTGGCATCATATTAATGTTCGCACTTCATAAAAAAGGAAAAGAACAAAATCATTGCATCATTAGAGCATTACATTTTGCATCAGATATTCCATAGAAAAAGCAAAGAAAGCAAAAAGAAAACAAAGAAAAGAAACCACAAAAGCAACATGATAAGTCTATTTTTAGAGTCTTTTTAATAGTTATTTTATTAAGTCTTTTTAGTATTTTAATTATATTTTTGTTCTATTTTACTGCAAATGTTTACTTTTTATCTTCAGGTTTTATTTTGAAGCAATTTGGGCTGCCTAAGTCTCAGCAGGTCAGAATTCGACTGGATCTCCCAGAATTCGACTGGATCTCCCAGAATTCGACTAGATCTCTCAGAATTCGACAGCATCTATCTCAGCAGGCCAGAATTCGACAGCATCTGTCTCAGCAGGCCAGAATTCGACAGCATCTGTCTCAGCAGGCCAGAATTCGACAGCATCTGTCTTCCAGATTTCGACTGCATCTGTCAGAATTCGACTGCATCTGTCTTCCAGAATTCGACTGCATCTGTCTTCCAGATTTCGACTGCTTCTGCTATCCAGATTTCGACTGTGCCTGCTTCTGCTATCCAGATTTCTGCTGCATCAGTCGAAATTACCTTGCCCACTTGTTGTTGGATATTTTTGCCCACTTTTTGATGACCATGTGCTTTGACCACTTGCTCATGTGCATTGTCCACTTGAGGATGGCTCTTTGATGACTACCTTGGCCAACTTGATTTGCCACTTTTTCCTCTTTTGGACCATTTTGCCCCTCATATTTTCCTATAAATAGAGGCTTGATCCTCACTTGTACCTAAGCTTGAATTTTGTTAGAAAATCAATGACAAAGGCTCTCTAATTATTCATGACTTCAATTTACTCTTCATGCTTTTTATGATTCTTGTTTATTTACTTTCTTGCCCTTTAAATTCTTGCTATTTACTTTCTCGCTCTTTACTTTTCGCTCTTTACTTTTTCGCTCTTTTATTTTCCCTGCTATTTACTTTCTTGCCCTTTTATTTTCCAAGTCATTTACTTTCATTGCTATTTAATTTCTCGCTCTTTACTTTTCGCTCTTTACTTTTTCGCTCTTTTATTTTCCTTGTTATTTACTTTTTTGCCCTTTAAATTTCCAAGTCAAGTAAACTACTGGCAAGTCAAGTAAATTACTGGCAAGTCAAGTAAATTACTGGCAATTTACTTTTCAAGCAATTTACTTTCTTGTCATTTACAATTCCGCTATTTATAATTTTGCACTTTACCGCTTTCTTTTATTTCTCGCTATTTAACTTTATGTTTTTCTTCTTTTATTTTCTCTTCTCCTCATTTGTCTACAATGATCATGAGTGAGTAGACTTTACTAAAATATTCCTTCTTTCCAAAAACACTTTCTTTTCAGTTAATCAAACTTTGAAAAATTAAATTGGTATTCACTTAGGCTCTCCCTGTGGACCGATACTCTTTTATTACGCGATACGACCCGTGCACTTGCGGGGCTATCACAACACAAAAACATTCCCTGTCATCCAGCATTCCATATCATTCATCATTTCACAAGCATTCCTTTGTCATTCAATCATCAAACATTAAAGCAGTGCATACGCATCATATTAACGTTAGCATTTCCATAAAAGAAAAAAGAACAAGAATCATTGCATCAAACATCAGAGCATTGCATCATATTAATGTTTGCATTTCATAGAAGAAGCAAAAAGAAATAAACAGAAGTTAGAACAGGAGCATTTCATTCATCAAAGCATCAATCACCGCATACATTTGCATCAAACATCAAAGCAATACAGTTGCATCACATTAATACTTGCATCTCATAGAAGAAAAGAAAGCTAGAACATCCCATGTCATTCATCATTTCATGTTATTCATCATTTTTCCCAACAAAAAAAAAGGGAAGAGAAAGTTTCCTTTGCATCAAAATACATGAGCTTTGCATTCGCATTCTTAAGAGAGCAAAAAGAGAAGCCAAAAGAGAGAAAAGAAAAGAGCCAAGAGAGCAACAAAAAGAAAAGAAAAAAAAGAAAAAGAAAGAAGAGAAGCTAGAGAAAGAGAAAAAGCATATAAGAACAGTAGAAAATCATGCATTCATAAGCGAAAGAAAAAGAAAAATCATGCATTGCGTACAGACAAGAGAAGAAAAGGAAAACCATTGCATTCATCAAGCATATAAGAACAGTAGAAAATCACGCATTCATAAGCAAAAGAAAAAGAAAATCATGCATTGCGTACAGACAAGAGAAGAAAAGGAAAATCATTGCATTCATCAAGCATATAGGAACAGTAGAAGACCATGCATTCATCCGACATAGACAAAGGAAATAAGAAACTCATCATTCATCATAAGAAAAAAGAAAACAGCAATCATGGCATTTTCATTGCATGCATTTGTTCATTTTCAGCTACAGGTACAAAGAGAGGATGAGCACTTCGGTGTTAGCCCTCGCCCCCAGATTCCAGAAAATGTTCCCCCAAGTTGGGAGTTCAGAAAGAAAAAAGAAAAGAGAGAAATAGAAAAGAAAGAGAGAAAAGAAAAGAGAGCGCTCAAGCGCGCATTGCGGATCGGAGCACAGAGATCATCGCTCCCTTCTGCCCAGGTCTCACATCGTGTACGAGCAACGCGATGGACCGCAGCCCCATGTGAGGTTCAACGGAATAGTTGTATCAAGCCTAAGATACAGTGGACGCCGTGCATTGATTAGTATATCAGTTCCGGAGCTGATAACGATCCCCCCGGTCGCTCGAAAAGGCCAATAGGAAGAGCGTGCTCCTCAAAGCCACGTGCAAACTCGGATTCGTCAAGAGTTCGTTTAAGGATTACAGGTTTTAGGCAGCTTGGGCAATTTACCGCTTTCTGCACGCAAGTGCCCATTTTACTTTCCTGTCTGCACGCCAAGTGCCCATTTTACTTTCCTGTTTGCACACCAAGTGCCCATTTTACTTTCCTGTCTGCACGCCAAGTGCCCATTTTACTTTCCTGTCTGCACGCCAAGTGCCCGTTTTACTTTTCCTTTTGCACGCCAAGTGCCCATTTACTTTTCTGTTTGCACGCCAAGTGCCCATTTACTTTTCTGTTTGCACGCCAAGTGCCCATTTTACCTTTCAATCCGCACGTCAGTGTTCATTTACTGTTTTCGCATCAACACGAAAGTGTCTATCTTTCCAAAAAAAAAAAAAATTCGGATTTCCCCAAATGGACAAAATTGGTATAATTTCTGAATTCTTTATTTCTATTTTACCTTCGAAATATGTCTCGCGCAATTCATATTTCTTGATAAAATCCAAATAAAGAGGGGCAGCTGTCATACCCCAATTTTGTCCGGCTTAGGTCCAAACCCTAATTTTCCACACAAAAAAACATACAATAAATTATGCATTGCATTTTGGGTCCCAGAAACCATTCCAAAGTTTTTGAAATCATTTTTAGATTTAGAATGCACTTTTTAGGAAATTAGGGTTTTGAAAAATATGTTATGCATGCATGGCAAGCTTTGGAAAATATTTTATGCATGCATGGCAAAGACCTAAAAACATTTTTGTGGAAAGCAAGAATCAATTTCTATTATATACCAAAGGCCAAGAATCGATTTATAGTATATTCTAAAGGCCATGAAATCGATTTTCAGGCAATCCTAAAGGCCAATAATCGATTCCCTTCATTCTCAAAAGACCTTGAAATCGACTTTCAAGCTCTTCCTTAGGCCATGAATCGATTCTTCATTGTGTTAACTAAGTAAAGAATCGATTTCCACCTATGCAAAAGGTCCTGAAAATCGATTCCCACTATTTCCAAAGGCTCAAGAATCGATTCCTCATTGTGTTAACTAAGTAAGGAATCGATTTTCACCTATGCAAGAGGTCCTGAAAATCGATTCCCACTATTTCCAAAGGCTCAAGAATCGATTCCTCATTGTGTTAACTAAGTAAGGAATCGATTTTCACCTATGCAAAAGGTCCTGAAAATCGATTCCCACTATTTCCAAAGGCTCAAGAATCGATTCCTCATTGTGTTAACTAAGTAAGGAATCGATTTTCACCTATGCAAAAGGTCCTGAAAATCGATTCCCACTATTTCCAAAGGCCCAAGAATCGATTCTTTATTATTTCCTATTTTAACTAAAGCATGAAATCGATTCTTTGATGTTTTAAAGAGCCAAGAATCGATTCCTCTCTCATTTAACTAAAGCTTGGAATCGATTCATGTGATTTTTCAAAGGTAAAGAATCGATTCTCTCATATTTCACTTCATCAAACAATCGATTCATCCTTGCAATAAATGTTTTTTTCAAATTCCTACGCTTTCCAAAGCCTATAAATAGGCAGCCTCAAGTCACATTTTAAAAAACAGAGACACAGACATTTTTTTGCGAGATCAAGAGACGGATTTCACCAGACCACGAATTTCACAACTCCTCTCTGCTTCTCAGGGACAGATTTTCAGGAGATCAGAGAAAAAACCCATTTTTCTCGAAATCTCTCACATTTTAGAAAAACTCTTCTACGCTTTATTTTTTCGCTCTATTCGTTCCGTTGGTCCGTCTGAGCTGATCTTCTGCAAGAGTTAGTTGGAGTTGCGTTCTTCAAGTGGTAGTATCTACCTTCATCAGAGGTATTTCTGTCTTTATATTTGTTAATATTTAATCATTGTGATCCATGCCAAAATTGCCCTATGTGATTTAACTTAGTTATAGTGTCATTGTTGATGATGAACCACATGATTCCCACTTATGCCTAGTGCATCATGTTCTGAGTGGTGAAGATGGTCTCAGATGATTCAACCCTTTTAGTTTATATGATGATTGGCAATGTGATTCACACTTGTGCACTTAATCTTAAGTGTGAGGATTGACCAAAGTGATTCAACATTTTTTGATACTTTGGTCGCTAAATAATTTGCTTGCTTATGCTGGCCAATGATCATGATTGAGGCAACTCTTTTGCATGAGCTTACAGTGTCATCGTCTACTCTCATATAGAATATCATCAATACTTAGATAGGTCCATTCCTTACATTGCATCTTCCACTAGATGTGCATTTAGATTCCCCTTGCGTTTTGTAGAAATATTTGAGTATGGTTCTCGCCTAGCATCTTCCACTAGATGTGCATTTAGGTTCAATCTTGCCTACTCTTGTATTTTTGCTTAATGCCCAATTCAAGTTCGTTCCTTGCCTATCTATGTGTTGTGATCTAATATGTGTAGTTTAGGCTTGATTCTTGTTTGCGAATTCAAATATTGTTGCTTAATGATTTGATTCCATTGATTGTGTTATGCTTGAATCCACCAATTCTTTCTTGCATTCATTGTTTTCATTTCTAAACGACCTGGCACAAAAACGGTTAACCCAATAGGAATGATTTAGTACTAGACTGGTAAATTTATTGAGTACTAAAATTATTTATGGGATAACATTAGATCGTTAACCGGATAATACGGATCAAGGAAGTTTCGGATTCGAAATAGAGGATCAAGATCAATATGGTAATTGGACCACGCTACCACTTATTTATTAATTAAATATGTGTTTGTGTGTGTGTGTGTTTAAATAAAAGAAAGAAAAGAAGAATACGCAGAGAAGAGGAAAGAAGAAAAGAAAGGAGAAGAGAAAGGAGAAGAGAAAGAAGAAAGAAGAAGAAGAAGGATCACTCCCCCAAGCCCCAAAATTCACCATCTTCATCATCTCACTCTCCTCATCATAACCCAAGAGCTAGGTAAGATTTCATCCGGTTTTTCCCCTATTTTATGGCCTACGAATTTGGGGAGGTTTTGGAGGTGATTTGGCGAAATCGTGAGTTGTGTGATCAAATTGATGATTGAATCATGCTTAGGAACGAAGCTAGGAGCGGATTGAACGCGATTGGAAGCTCGGAACGAAGTTAGGAGCGGTTCGGTGTTGTTTGGGTTCGATTCGGTGATTTTGACATATCGGTGATTTCGGCTCGGCAACGACTCTCGCTTCAAGGGTGAGTTTTACTCACGTTTAGGTTTATTTCGTTTTGAAATGAGTTGTGTGATTTGTTTTCCAAAGATTTTGAGTCGAAAACGTTATTTCGAGATATATTGCGTTTTAACGAAATTCGTAATCGTTGAGTTTTTGATTGAATTGCTTGATTGTTTGATGTTAATTGGACTGGTATATTGTCTGGTATTGTCTGTTTTTGAGCTAGGAATCGATCGGTGCGAGTTTCGGATCAATCGGAAAGCAAAATTTCATAAAACAGGGTATTTTGGCAATGCTGTCAACTGCGCACGACCCGTGCGTCCAGGGCGCACGACCCGTGCGCCTGGTTCGGGTTCAGTGTGCAAACATGCCAACAGGGGGCGCACGACCCGTGCGTCCAGGGGCACGACCCGTGCGCCCAGTTCTGCCCAAAATTTTCAAGTTGTCCAAAATTATTCCGTTTTGATGCCAATCCTTTCCTAATCCTTTCCTAACCCTTCTATAATGATATTAGGCTTATAATGCCATGATTTTGGATATATTTCAAAAGGGTTTTATAAAATACTTTGAAGTTGAAATTCTTTCGAAAAGCCGAACAATAGTACACGTGTGCGAATATGTTTTATTAATAATAAAGTGGACTATGAGTCCTACGTAATATGGTATAACTGACGCGGGACGATTATTATTTATTGTCTAAACCGGTCTACGATTCACGATGTATATATTATATCGACTATGGGAAACGGCCCGATGCGGGTGTTATGTTCAATTATTGGTCTGAATGTAAATGAACTAAATGTTCATATGATTGTAGATGTATATATTATATCGAGTTTGGGTGACGACCCATGTTAACATACTAGGCGGGGAAGTCATGATCCCTTACCCTAGGCTCTGAGGCCAATAGCGAAACTGTTATTGGATAGGGGTTCGCCGGGAGACGCAGATGTGCTGCAGCCGGTGTTATGTTAAAAGTATTGTACTATGAATACCGGGAGACGCAGATGTGCTGCAGCCGGTGTTACGTAGAAGGGCCTAGGATGTTAGTTCATCGGGAGACGCAAATAGGTTGCAGCCGGTGTCCTACTAGATCGAAGCCTTATTGTATGGTACACCGGGATTAGCAAGTGGATTGCGGTCGGTGTCGTGTCAAACCTTAAAAATGTTTTCAACGGACCGAGAGTGTTAGTAGGGGTTCCGGTAGAACTCACTGAGATTGTATCTCACTGTTTAATTGTTGTTATTTTACAGATAAACAGGGACAGAAGAAACCTCAGAGGCACGAGTAGGTGGCCCAGGAAGAAAAATGATAACTTAGCTTTATGTTCAAGTTTATTTTCCTTCTGTTGCCTATGTATTACAACACTATGGCATTAGTGTCTTGTTTATCTTTTTCCGCTTTCTTGTATGACTCTGACTACCATATTGCTGACAGTTTATGGTCTGAGTACCGTATGGTCTTATCTGTACATAAGACGGCTATGTTATATTTCAGCAAAAATTTTATAATGGTATTCAGTGTCTAAGCAGGAAATTATTATCTCTGATGTTTATATTTTGGCACGCTTGGGTATTTTTACAAGTTAAATATACCGGGGTGTTACAGTTGGTATCAGAGCGGTTCGACCTAGTCGGACTTAGCTTTTAGGGTCTTTACTTTCTCCAGTCGTGATTTTCTTAGTATGCTATTAGACATTGAGCTTGATCAACTTAATACTTTGTGCATATTTCGCAGAATCATGGCCAGAAGAGGTAGAGGCGTTCCTCCTCCTGTTGATCCAAACTTTGAATGGATGCAGAATGTCATCGAGAACCAGCAAAAGATGATGCAGGATATGTTGCAAATGCAGCATGACCAAATGGCTCTGCAGCAGCCCAATGTTCAACCTCATCAGGAAGATCCTAACCGGGCATATTTTCAATTTCAAAAGATGAAGCCCCCGACTTTCAAGGGAGGATCGGATCCAATGACCGCCTACTATTGGATTGATTCAATGGAGAAAATTTTTCAAACCTTGCAATGCGGGGAAGAAGAGAAGGTAATATTTGCGGCAAATGTGCTCGATGAAGATGCCCACACCTGGTGGTGTAATGCAAGACAAATGATGGAACTCCAAGAAACTCCCCTAACTTGGGACAACTTCAAGGAATTATTTCTGAAGCAATATTTCCCTTCGGTGAAGAAGCTGAGTAAACAAGCAGAGTTTGTAAATCTTAAGCAAGGTGATATGTCGGTTGGGGAGTATGCTGCGAAATTTGAAAGACTGTCTCAGTTCTATGAGTTGGGAAGGTATGCCCCAAATGATATGTGGAAAATGCAAATGTTCAAAGAAGGTCTCCGAGCTGATGTGAGCCAAGGACTCAGTTCTTACACCTTGGTTAATTATCCTGCCTTAGTGCAACAAGCATATGTTGCTGAGGAGGATCTGAGGAAAATGTATGCTGAAAAGAAAGACTATTGGAAGGGCAAGAAAAAGGTTGCTGAATCTTCTACTCCATCCAGGCCATTCAAGGGGAGTAATTATAAAGGGAAGCAGGTGCAATCCCATGACCCAACCAAGCCCCGCAAGTGCATTAATTGTGGAAAGTATCATTCAGGTGATTGTTGGCAAAGATCCAATCGGTGCTATCATTGTAATGAAGAGGGCCACTATGCAGATAAGTGCCCATCAAGGAGGAGCTTTCAAGGAGCACCAAATTCTCCTAAGCAGGGACGAATCAATACATTGGATGCTCGAACCATCACTCCTACTGATAATCTTCTGAGGGGTACGGGATCTCTTTTTAATAACTCAGTCAATATTTTATATGATTCCGGTGCAACTCATTGTTTTATATCACAAGCATGTGTCGATCGGTTGGGTTTAGCATTATCTGAGCTATCCGAACCGATAACTATTTTAACTGCTGCCAAGGGTCGAGTCCAGACCCAATCATTGTGTGAAAATTGCCTACTTGTCATAGGGGACAGACAATTTGTTGTGAAATTTATCTGCTTGCCTATGAGAAGCATGGACATTGTTCTGGGTATGAATTGGATGGCTGAAAATCATGTAACAATCAACTGTGCCGATCGAACCATTAGCTTCGCCTCCGAATCCGTAGGGTTGACACAGGCGGATTTTGAAGCAACGATCTCTTACACCGAAGCAAGCCAGTCATTATTCCAAGGTGCGGAAGCTATTCTTATTATGTTGTCTGCATCTACTGAAACGGGTTTAGACTTGTCGTCTGTGCAAGTGGTAAATGAATTTCTAGATGTCTTTCCTGAGGAAGTTTCATCCTTACCTCCTGACCGAGAGGTAGAATTCTCAATAGAATTGATTCCTGGTACAGGGTCGATATCTATTGCCCCTTATAGGATGTCTCCTTTGGAATTGAAGGAATTGAAGTCTCAACTAGAAGAGTTAATATCGAAGAGATTTATCCGACCGAGTGCTTCTCCATGGGGTGCTCCGGTATTGCTAGTTAAGAAGAAGGACGGAAGCATGAGGTTGTGTATTGACTACCGTCAACTCAACAAGGTGACTATTAAAAACAAATATCCATTGCCAAGGATAGATGATTTGCTTGACCAACTTCGAGGTGCAGTGGTATTTTCAAAAATTGATCTTAGATCGGGCTATCATCAAATAAAGGTACGAGCCTTAGATATTCCGAAGACAGCTTTCCGTACGAGGTATGGACATTACGAGTTCGTAGTAATGCCCTTCGGTTTGACTAATGCTCCAGCGGTATTCATGGATTACATGAACCGAGTATTCCATACTTATCTCGATCAGTTTGTAGTAGTTTTTATTGATGATATCTTGGTGTACTCTAAGACCATTGAGGACCATGTTCAACATCTCCGCATTGTTCTGAACGTGCTCCGAGAAAAGAAATTGTATGCTAAGCCGTCGAAGTGTGACTTCTGGATGCCGGAAGTAAAGTTTTTGGGACACGTGATTTCCCAATCGGGAGTTGCGGTGGATCCCAGTAAGGTGGAAGCTGTATTGAACTGGGAACGACCAACATCTGTTACTGAGATAAGAAGTTTCTTGGGTCTAGCTGGTTACTATAGGAGGTTTATTCAAGGTTTTTCGCAATTGGTTCTTCCACTTACTCGGTTAACTCGTAAGGGCCAACCGTTTACCTGGGATGCCGACTGTGAGGAATGTTTTCAAGAGTTGAAAGTTAGGTTAACTTCTGCTCCAATCCTAATTCTTCCGGATCCGTCTTTGAATTTTCAAATTTTCAGCGATGCTTCTGGGAAGGGTTTGGGATGTGTTCTCATGCAGAACCATCAAGTTGTAGCTTATGCCTCCAGACAGTTGAAGACTCATGAAGAGAACTATCCGACTCATGATTTGGAGTTGGCAGCTATTGTGTATGCACTGAAGATTTGGAGACATTACCTATATGGGTCTCGTTTCGAAGTCTTCAGTGATCATAAAAGCTTAAAATATTTGTTCGATCAGAAGGAGTTGAATAACAGGCAGAGAAGGTGGGTGGAATTTCTGAAGGATTATGACTTCGAATTGAAGTATCATCCGGGAAAAGCTAATGTTGTAGCCGATGCGTTAAGTAGGAAATCCATTCATATAGCGGGGTTAATGATGCATGAAATGGAATTGTTGGAGTCTTTCCGGGACTTAAATTTGGATTCAAAGCCTAAAAGGAACCGGTTGGTGTTGAGCCACATGAGGATCTCTAGTTCCATAAGGGATTCTATTCGCTTAGCACAGGGAGTTGATGTGAAACTTCAATCACAGAAAGTATTGCCAGATTTTACCGAAGATAGTGATGGAATCATTTGTTTCAACGGTAGGATTTGCGTACCCGATAATGAAAGTATTAAAAAACAAGTGCTAGAGGAAGCACACCGAAGTTTGTTTTCTGTACATCCTGGATCCACCAAGATGTATAGAGATTTAAAACAGATGTATTGGTGGCCGGGAATGAAGTTTGAAATTGCTGAATTCGTATCACAATGCTTAACTTGTCAAAAGGTCAAAATAGAACATCAGAAGCCTGCTGGTCTGTTACGGTCACTAGACGTGCCAGTATGGAAGTGGGAAGATATTTCTATGGATTTTGTAATGGCATTGCCAAGGTCTCAAGCCGGTAACGACTCCATTTGGGTAGTTGTGGATCGGTTAACTAAACCAGCTCATTTTATTCCAGTTCGTTCTAGCAGTAAAGTATCCAAGTTAGCTGAGGTGTATTTGAAGAACATAGTAAGGTTACATGGGGTTCCTACCAGTATAGTTTCGGATCGAGATCCGAAATTCACTTCTCGATTTTGGAAAGCTCTAAATGAAGCATTGGGGACTAAAGTACTTCTTAGTACCGCTTATCACCCGCAGACAGATGGGCAGACCGAGAGAACTATCCAGACATTAGAGGATATGCTTAGGGCTTCGGTACTTGATAACGGGAAGAAATGGGAGGATCATCTTCCACTGGTTGAATTCTCATATAACAACAGTTATCATTCCAGTATCGGAATGGCACCTTTTGAGGCCTTGTATGGAAGGAAATGTAGAACTCCATTGTGTTGGTGGGAAGTCGGTGAGAACCGATTGTTAGGACCCGAGATGATTCAAGACACTACTGAAAAGATCCGCCAGATCAGGGAAAGAATGAAAGCCGCTCAAAGTAGGCAAAAGAGTTATGCCGACAAAAGGAGAAGGCCGTTAGAGTTTGAGTCAGGCGATCATGTGTTTTTGAGATTATCGCCAACAATTGGCACAGGTAGGGCATTACGGGTGAAGAAGCTCAGTCCTCGGTACATTGGACCCTTCCAAATTATCGAGCGAGTTGGGCCTCTTGCATACCGCATCGCCTTGCCTCCTCCATTGTCAAAATTGCATGATGTATTCCATGTGTCTCAATTGCGAAAGTACATTCCCGATCCAAGTCAACCGTTAGATTTTGAAACGATTGACCTCCGACCGAACTTGTCTTTCCAACCTCATCCAAATTACATCCTGGAACGTGGCGAGAGGACGCTACGGACGAAGTCAATTCCCATTGTCAAGGTGGTTTGGGATGGTTTTTCCGTCGAGGAAGCTACTTGGGAGTTGGAGGACGATATGCGAACTCAGTATCCGTATTTGTTTTCTTGAGGTACGTTGTGTTTAATTTTGAGGACAAAATTTCTTTAAGTGGGGGAGAATGTAACATCCTCAAAATTATTAGGCGAATTATTTGGATGTTAACCCAATAGGAATGATTTAGTACTAGACTGGTAAATTTATTGAGTACTAAAATTATTTATGGGATAACATTAGATCGTTAACCGGATAATACGGATCAAGGAAGTTTCGGATTCGAAATAGAGGATCAAGATCAATATGGTAATTGGACCACGCTACCACTTATTTATTAATTAAATATGTGTTTGTGTGTGTGTGTGTTTAAATAAAAGAAAGAAAAGAAGAAAGGAAAGAAAGAAGAATACGCAGAGAAGAGGAAAGAAGAAAAGAAAGGAGAAGAGAAAGGAGAAGAGAAAGAAGAAAGAAGAAGAAGAAGGATCACTCCCCCAAGCCCCAAAATTCACCATCTTCATCATCTCACTCTCCTCATCATAACCCAAGAGCTAGGTAAGATTTCATCCGGTTTTTCCCCTATTTTATGGCCTACGAATTTGGGGAGGTTTTGGAGGTGATTTGGCGAAATCGTGAGTTGTGTGATCAAATTGATGATTGAATCATGCTTAGGAACGAAGCTAGGAGCGGATTGAACGCGATTGGAAGCTCGGAACGAAGTTAGGAGCGGTTCGGTGTTGTTTGGGTTCGATTCGGTGATTTTGACATATCGGTGATTTCGGCTCGGCAACGACTCTCGCTTCAAGGGTGAGTTTTACTCACGTTTAGGTTTATTTCGTTTTGAAATGAGTTGTGTGATTTGTTTTCCAAAGATTTTGAGTCGAAAACGTTATTTCGAGATATATTGCGTTTTAACGAAATTCGTAATCGTTGAGTTTTTGATTGAATTGCTTGATTGTTTGATGTTAATTGGACTGGTATATTGTCTGGTATTGTCTGTTTTTGAGCTAGGAATCGATCGGGGCGAGTTTCGGATCAATCGGAAAGCAA
Organism: Astragalus membranaceus; assembly: GCA_039519185.1. Classification (NCBI taxonomy): domain Eukaryota; kingdom Viridiplantae; phylum Streptophyta; class Magnoliopsida; order Fabales; family Fabaceae; genus Astragalus; species Astragalus membranaceus. The sequence continues at coordinate 106,095,401 of CM076850.1, read as the reverse complement.
AATTTCATAAAACAGGGTATTTTGGCAATGCTGTCAACTGCGCACGACCCGTGCGTCCAGGGCGCACGACCCGTGCGCCTGGTTCGGGTTCAGTGTGCAAACATGCCAACAGGGGGCGCACGACCCGTGCGTCCAGGGGCACGACCCGTGCGCCCAGTTCTGTCCAAAATTTTCAAGTTGTCCAAAATTATTCCGTTTTGATGCCAATCCTTTCCTAATCCTTTCCTAACCCTTCTATAATGATATTAGGCTTATAATGCCATGATTTTGGATATATTTCAAAAGGGTTTTATAAAATACTTTGAAGTTGAAATTCTTTCGAAAAGCCGAACAATAGTACACGTGTGCGAATATGTTTTATTAATAATAAAGTGGACTATGAGTCCTACGTAATATGGTATAACTGACGCGGGACGATTATTATTTATTGTCTAAACCGGTCTACGATTCACGATGTATATATTATATCGACTATGGGAAACGGCCCGATGCGGGTGTTATGTTCAATTATTGGTCTGAATGTAAATGAACTAAATGTTCATATGATTGTAGATGTATATATTATATCGAGTTTGGGTGACGACCCATGTTAACATACTAGGCGGGGAAGTCATGATCCCTTACCCTAGGCTCTGAGGCCAATAGCGAAACTGTTATTGGATAGGGGTTCGCCGGGAGACGCAGATGTGCTGCAGCCGGTGTTATGTTAAAAGTATTGTACTATGAATACCGGGAGACGCAGATGTGCTGCAGCCGGTGTTACGTAGAAGGGCCTAGGATGTTAGTTCATCGGGAGACGCAAATAGGTTGCAGCCGGTGTCCTACTAGATCGAAGCCTTATTGTATGGTACACCGGGATTAGCAAGTGGATTGCGGTCGGTGTCGTGTCAAACCTTAAAAATGTTTTCAACGGACCGAGAGTGTTAGTAGGGGTTCCGGTAGAACTCACTGAGATTGTATCTCACTGTTTAATTGTTGTTATTTTATAGATAAACAGGGACAGAAGAAACCTCAGAGGCACGAGTAGGTGGCCCAGGAAGAAAAATGATAACTTAGCTTTATGTTCAAGTTTATTTTCCTTCTGTTGCCTATGTATTACAACACTATGGCATTAGTGTCTTGTTTATCTTTTTCCGCTTTCTTGTATGACTCTGACTACCATATTGCTGACAGTTTATGGTCTGAGTACCGTATGGTCTTATCTGTACATAAGACGGCTATGTTATATTTCAGCAAAAATTTTATAATGGTATTCAGTGTCTAAGCAGGAAATTATTATCTCTGATGTTTATATTTTGGCACGCTTGGGTATTTTTACAAGTTAAATATACCGGGGTGTTACATCATTCATCAAAGCATCAATCACCGCATACATTTGCATCAAACATCAAAGCAATACAGTTGCATCACATTAATACTTGCATCTCATAGAAGAAAAGAAAGCTAGAACATCCCATGTCATTCATCATTTCATGTTATTCATCATTTTTCCCAACAAAAAAAAAAGGGAAGAGAAAGTTTCCTTTGCATCAAAATACATGAGCTTTGCATTCGCATTCTTAAGAGAGCAAAAAGAGAAGCCAAAAGAGAGAAAAGAAAAGAGCCAAGAGAGCAACAAAAAGAAAAGAAAAAAAAGAAAAAGAAAGAAGAGAAGCTAGAGAAAGAGAAAAAGCATATAAGAACAGTAGAAAATCATGCATTCATAAGCGAAAGAAAAAGAAAAATCATGCATTGCGTACAGACAAGAGAAGAAAAGGAAAACCATTGCATTCATCAAGCATATAAGAACAGTAGAAAATCACGCATTCATAAGCAAAAGAAAAAGAAAATCATGCATTGCGTACAGACAAGAGAAGAAAAGGAAAATCATTGCATTCATCAAGCATATAGGAACAGTAGAAGACCATGCATTCATCCGACATAGACAAAGGAAATAAGAAACTCATCATTCATCATAAGAAAAAAGAAAACAGCAATCATGGCATTTGCATTGCATGCATTTGTTCATTTTCAGCTACAGGTACAAAGAGAGGATGAGCACTTCGGTGTTAGCCCTCGCCCCCAGATTCCAGAAAATGTTCCCCCAAGTTGGGAGTTCAGAAAGAAAAAAGAAAAGAGAGAAATAGAAAAGAAAGAGAGAAAAGAAAAGAGAGCTCTCAAGCGCGCATTGCGGATCGGAGCACAGAGATCATCGCTCCCTTCTGCCCAGGTCTCACATCGTGTACGAGCAACGCGATGGACCGCAGCCCCATGTGAGGTTCAACGGAATAGTTGTATCAAGCCTAAGATACAGTGGACGCCGTGCATTGATTAGTATATCAGTTCCGGAGCTGATAACGATCCCCCCGGTCGCTCGAAAAGGCCAATAGGAAGAGCGTGCTCCTCAAAGCCACGTGCAAACTCGGATTCGTCAAGAGTTCGTTTAAGGATTACAGGTTTTAGGCAGCTTGGGCAATTTACCGCTTTCTGCACGCAAGTGCCCATTTTACTTTCCTGTCTGCACGCCAAGTGCCCATTTTACTTTCCTGTTTGCACACCAAGTGCCCATTTTACTTTCCTGTCTGCACGCCAAGTGCCCATTTTACTTTCCTGTCTGCACGCCAAGTGCCCGTTTTACTTTTCCTTTTGCACGCCAAGTGCCCATTTACTTTTCTGTTTGCACGCCAAGTGCCCATTTACTTTTCTGTTTGCACGCCAAGTGCCCATTTTACCTTTCAATCCGCACGTCAGTGTTCATTTACTGTTTTCGCATCAACACGAAAGTGTCTATCTTTCCAAAAAAAAAAAATTCGGATTTCCCCAAATGGACAAAATTGGTATAATTTCTGAATTCTTTATTTCTATTTTACCTTCGAAATATGTCTCGCGCAATTCATATTTCTTGATAAAATCCAAATAAAGAGGGGCAGCTGTCATACCCCAATTTTGTCCGGCTTAGGTCCAAACCCTAATTTTCCACACAAAAAAACATACAATAAATTATGCATTGCATTTTGGGTCCCAGAAACCATTCCAAAGTTTTTGAAATCATTTTTAGATTTAGAATGCACTTTTTAGGAAATTAGGGTTTTGAAAAATATGTTATGCATGCATGGCAAGCTTTGGAAAATATTTTATGCATGCATGGCAAAGACCTAAAAACATTTTTGTGGAAAGCAATTAAGAATCAATTTCTATTATATACCAAAGGCCAAGAATCGATTTATAGTATATTCTAAAGGCCATGAAATCGATTTTCAGGCAATCCTAAAGGCCAATAATCGATTCCCTTCATTCTCAAAAGACCTTGAAATCGACTTTCAAGCTCTTCCTTAGGCCATGAATCGATTCTTCATTGTGTTAACTAAGTAAAGAATCGATTTCCACCTATGCAAAAGGTCCTGAAAATCGATTCCCACTATTTCCAAAGGCTCAAGAATCGATTCCTCATTGTGTTAACTAAGTAAGGAATCGATTTTCACCTATGCAAGAGGTCCTGAAAATCGATTCCCACTATTTCCAAAGGCTCAAGAATCGATTCCTCATTGTGTTAACTAAGTAAGGAATCGATTTTCACCTATGCAAAAGGTCCTGAAAATCGATTCCCACTATTTCCAAAGGCTCAAGAATCGATTCCTCATTGTGTTAACTAAGTAAGGAATCGATTTTCACCTATGCAAAAGGTCCTGAAAATCGATTCCCACTATTTCCAAAGGCCCAAGAATCGATTCTTTATTATTTCCTATTTTAACTAAAGCATGAAATCGATTCTTTGATGTTTTAAAGAGCCAAGAATCGATTCCTCTCTCATTTAACTAAAGCTTGGAATCGATTCATGTGATTTTTCAAAGGTAAAGAATCGATTCTCTCATATTTCACTTCATCAAACAATCGATTCATCCTTGCAATAAATGTTTTTTTCAAATTCCTACGCTTTCCAAAGCCTATAAATAGGCAGCCTCAAGTCACATTTTAAAAAACAGAGACACAGACATTTTTTTGCGAGATCAAGAGACGGATTTCACCAGACCACGAATTTCACAACTCCTCTCTGCTTCTCAGGGACAGATTTTCAGGAGATCAGAGAAAAAACCCATTTTTCTCGAAATCTCTCACATTTTAGAAAAACTCTTCTACGCTTTATTTTTTCGCTCTATTCGTTCCGTTGGTCCGTCTGAGCTGATCTTCTGCAAGAGTTAGTTGGAGTTGCGTTCTTCAAGTGGTAGTATCTACCTTCATCAGAGGTATTTCTGTCTTTATATTTGTTAATATTTAATCATTGTGATCCATGCCAAAATTGCCCTATGTGATTTAACTTAGTTATAGTGTCATTGTTGATGATGAACCACATGATTCCCACTTATGCCTAGTGCATCATGTTCTGAGTGGTGAAGATGGTCTCAGATGATTCAACCCTTTTAGTTTATATGATGATTGGCAATGTGATTCACACTTGTGCACTTAATCTTAAGTGTGAGGATTGACCAAAGTGATTCAACATTTTTTGATACTTTGGTCGCTAAATAATTTGCTTGCTTATGCTGGCCAATGATCATGATTGAGGCAACTCTTTTGCTTGAGCTTACAGTGTCATCGTCTACTCTCATATAGAATATCATCAATACTTAGATAGGTCCATTCCTTACATTGCATCTTCCACTAGATGTGCATTTAGATTCCCCTTGCGTTTTGTAGAAATATTTGAGTTTGGTTCTCGCCTAGCATCTTCCACTAGATGTGCATTTAGGTTCAATCTTGCCTACTCTTGTATTTTTGCTTAATGCCCAATTCAAGTTCGTTCCTTGCCTATCTATGTGTTGTGATCTAATATGTGTAGTTTAGGCTTGATTCTTGTTTGCGAATTCAAATATTGTTGCTTAATGATTTGATTCCATTGATTGTGTTATGCTTGAATCCACCAATTCTTTCTTGCATTCATTGTTTTCATTTCTAAACGACCTGGCACAAAAACGGTTACTAGTGGCAATCCATCACAACCTTTGTTGGTTTGATTGTCATGAAAGCTTCAATTTCAAAAGAATTTTCGTAAGCATAAAGCAAGATACTAGTGATAATCCATCACAACCTTTGTTGGTTTGATTATCATGAACGCGTCCAATTTCAAAAATCATTTTCTAAGTATCAAAGAATCAAAACAAGTTATTAGCCGTGGTCCATCATAACCTTTGTTAGTTTGATCATCATGAAAGATTTTCATTTTTAAGGCTCGTTAGAACTACGTCGCTTTGATTCCCATTTGGGATACGTAGGAGCGAGTCACATTCTCGTCAAGCGCAATCATAAAAAGCTTAGCATTTGCATAACAAAACAAAAAGAATCACTTTCGCAAACCTTTTCCCTTCTAAAAATCATTTTCAACCCATCGTCGCTAGTGGTTAATCAGAACCTTTGTTCGTCTAGCCATTGGTGGCGATGTCTTTTTAATAAATGATGATCCATCATAACCTTTGTTAGTTTGATCATCGTGCAAATCAATCTCTTTCGAAATCACTTTCAAAAAAAGATAATAAAGACGAGTTGTTATTGATAGTCCATCAGAACCTTTGTTCGTTTGACTAGTGGTACAACTCTCCTTTTGAGTGTTTAGTGGTGATTCCTCATAGCCTCTGCTAGTTTAATCATTCACTAAATGCTCGTCCTATTTCAAAAACTCACTAAAAAACAAAAACTTTTGAAAAAGACAAACAAGAACTACGTAGCTTTGAATTCTCCATCGCACCGGGAGATACGTAGGAGCGGGCCATGTCCCGTCAAGCACTTTTTTCTAAAAAACCCTTTTTCCCCCCAAAAATAAAATTTTTGTTAAGTTTTCCCATTCATCTTCAAACAAGAAATAAATAGGCAAATCTAGGTATTTTTCAAATCAACACTTAAAACCACACATTTAATTAAAGGTTCCCTCTCAGTAGAGAGGACGTGTGAGGTGCTAATACCTTCCCCGCGCGTAACCGACCCCCGAACCCTCTTCTCTAGTTTCGCAAGACCACACGCTTTCTAAAAAGGTTTTTCTAATACTTTTCCTTAAATAAGTATTGGTGGCGGCTTCATTGATTTTAGAAAAGTTGTAAACGAGGAAGGTTCTCCCTCGGGGACTTTTTCGGGCGCAACAATCCTATGCATGGATGGTTGGCTCTGGTTGTTGGTCCCTGAAGTATGAGCAAAGGTGACAGTCTCAAGACTCGGAGGAGGGAGAGCGACAGCAACTTTGGTAGTGACGGCGGGATTTTCAGCGGCAGTTCCGTTCCTCAAAGCTTGTAGTATCCCCATCATTTCGGTCATCTGTGTTTCCATTACCCCAATTTTCGTTCTCAATTCCCGATTCTCCTGAGCCAATTTCTCTGGATTGGGAACCTCAGCAGTTGGGTTACCATGGTCCGATCCACCACTTCCTAAGTCTTCAATAACAGGACAGTCCGGGTCATTCTAGTTAGTTGCCATGAGCCTTGCTTGCAGACGAGTCAGGTATCGATGTTGGCGAACCAGCTTGCCTTTTTCTATTGATGGAACACAATTCATGAGCGCGAGAATCACATAAATGAATGCAAATGCAATGCAAATATGTATGATTTTATGTTTGTTTTGGTGCCGGGAATCGCGGTGCAACTCGCCTTGTCATAGGCGTGTAAGTTTAAAGCTCTAACACTTCTCTTTTTTTTAATTTTAGGTTGGATGATCGAGTTTCCTTAATCCTCTTTTCAAGCCATTGAGTGAAGGAGATAGCAGTGGTCCTTTTAGATAACTCGCCTTTGTCTTTCCGCACCACGGTTTCCCAAGCTTGCAAGACTCGCCGAAGTAAGTCCTCGTCTTTAGGGATCCCCGCATGGAGGTAAAAACGAGACAACATAGCTTCGGAGGGTGAGTCCCGCATAGGGTACCCGAGTTGTCTCAAGGTCAAAGATGGGTTATAATTGATGCATCCCTGTGTTCCCATGAGAGGAACGTTCTGGAAACTGCCACATTGGAATATCACTGAGGGTTTATCTTCCCAACACTTGTGCGAGAGCCATCGAATTTGAAGAGCATCGAGGTTCTTAAAAGTATCCTTCCACTCCTGAGGGCTCATAGTCTTCGGATTACAACCCAAGGCATAGGAACGCAAATCCCCAACATCACTTTTGTTAATGCACACATGACTGATCAACCAAGCATATAGCACAGGGAAGGAACAACATATCTTATCCTTTCGGAACTCATGATGACGGGTGAAGGCACGATAGGTCTCTGCGAGAATAGCGGGAACCGGATTGATGGGACTTTTTGCACTCTTGAAAGCTAGGAACACACCAATAGCGGTTTCATCTATATGTTTCTCAATCTGAGGGAAAAGAACAATGCCGAAGATGGTCAGGGCTAGTACTTGCTTGAAAGAAACCCAATCATCTGATACTACATAACTAGTCATCAAACTCTCAAAGTACTCCTGAGGAAACCCAAATATCTTGTTACGCTCAACTTTGTGGGACCGCACCTCTCCTACACTGATTTGTAACAGGGAAGCAAACTTCTCATCTGAATAATGCTGCCCCTGATACTGGTAAGGTCTAACCTCTGAGCGATCAAAACCCAGAATCTTCTCATACTCCTCTAGGGTAGGCGCCATTTGGAAGTTTTTGAAAAGGAAGCACCTAACCTCTGAATCATAGAACGAACATAGGGCGGCGATGGCACTCTCTTGTACTTCTAACTGTAATAACTTGTGGATGTTCCCATAAGTCTTGTTGAAGGACCGGAGCTCAATAGGACCTAATAGGGAAGCATACTCCTCCAAACTAGTTACATTAATCTTCTTTACAATGGGGAACCTCGAATTGAATGCGGTTTTGCCTTTTGATTCCATATTGCTTCTTACACCCCTGTGACAAGGTTCGGTGTTATGTTGCGATTTCCGGCAAACAAACTTTAATGCATGAAGAATGCAAATGATGAAAAAAAAATTTTCAAAATTTTGTCAGGTGCAAATGCAATGGTGCAAAATGATGTGAATGCGAAATGATGTGTTATTTACATGGAAAAAGGGTAAGAAAATGAGGTTATTGGTGGTACTTTGAACATTTTCAAAGATACACGCTACATGCCACCTCATGTAGGTGTTTATGAGGGGAAAAGAAAATTACTTTCTACAATTTTGAAATAGAGTTTGTGAAAAAGGAATGCCTAAGCTAATGCAACAAACAAAGGCGTGCCCCCGTGTCCTACAAAGGGTGGGAATCCTAGGGTCTAGAGTCGACGAAAAGGGTAATCCTCCCATGTAGGTTCTAATCATTTCCTCACAATGGCAACCAAGAACTAAAGTCTCTCTCATGATGACACCCACAATCGTAGAAAGCTACCGAGTGTGAGGCATCATGACAAAGCGCACTCTTGGGCGAAACTTTCATGAGAGGCATACAGACAAAGGTCTACGAATGGCAGTCACTAATCGTTCCCACTCTCCTAGGTTTTTGTTCAGACATTGGGTTTTAGGCCCCACTCAATGCTCACAAGTATAGGGTGTGAAGTGTGTGTTGAGGGCACAACACCTAGAAATAACTACCCTTCCCCACCTGCAAGAAAAACCATGAACAGTCCAGACAAAAAGGTCGTCTACCCTAGGGTTCAACATGCATACATCATTTCAATATACAAACCATCCTAAGAAGTCAACAATAATTACACGCATTGCTTACCTCAAAGAAAAGGAGCCGAGAAGAGGGGACATAATAGAATTGGGGAATATGCATGAACTTACCTCAAAGAAAGGGAGCAAAGAAGAGGGAACATGATAAGATTGGGGGAATTCATGAAAGAAGAAGCATATAAGCAAAGAGGATAAGAGGAGAGACTATTTACCACTTTAAGCAAGAAGCGAACATAGAAGAAGAAGGGATAAATACACATGAATGCAACATGATTATGTGAGAATGCCATGGAGTTGCCAAGATGCAATCAAGTAGACATGAGAGAAAGGAGAAGAAGAAGGAATGTTCTAAAATCTAGCAAACAAATGGCATGGAAAATAGAACAAAAGTAGGAAGAAGGGAGGTGAAACAAAGCATGTTAAATCAGCAAAGCAAATCACACATTCAATTAATCGGCTTGACCCACTTAAGAAAAAGAATCCCCAGCGGAGTCGCCAGCTGTCGCGCCCCGAAAAATCCTTGGAGGGATTTTTCTTCGCACAACGAGATTTTAGAGTCGCCACCAATATTTTTTAAAGGTAAAACATCGGAAAAAACCTTTTTTGGAAAGCAATGGTCTTTGGAACAATTAGATTTGGGTTCGGGGGTCTAATTACGTATGGGGAAGGTATTAGCACCCCATAACGCCCCTTCAAAGAAGGGTTACCTTAATTAAATATGTGATTTGCAAAGTTGATTCGGAAAAATGCTTTGTTTTTACCTCTTTTGTTGATGAATGACTTAATGAAAAATCTTTAGTTTTCGTGCTTGACGGAGGGTATCCGCTCCTACGTATCTCCCAGTGCGATGGAGAATTCAAAGCAACGTAGTTCTTGTTTTTGAAAAATGTTTTATTTTGGAAAAGTGTTTGGGTTTTGAAAGGAAAAATGTTTTGGGTTTGTTGTGCTTGACGGAGAGTATCCGCTCCTACGTATCTCCCGGTGCAATGGAGAATTCAAAGCTACGTAGTTCTGGGTTGTCTAGAAAAAGGTTTTTGTTTTTTTACCTTGTTTAATTGTGAAAATTGAGCTTTCATGATGATCAATTGAGCAAAGGCTCCAAGTGACCACCATTAGCACTCCATTGTTAATAATCATGCAAGCAAAGGCTTCGCAAGACTACTAACAAAGTTTTTGATTTAGGGAAAATCTTTAGGAAAATTAGGCATTCATGATGATCAATTGAGCAAAGGCTCCAAGTGATCGCCACTAGTACCTCATTGTTAATAATCATGCAAGCAAAGGCTTCGCAAGACTACTACCAAAGTTTGATTTTGAAGAGTTTTCGCAATTGGATTGATTCTTGTTTAGGGAATGATTTTGATGCTTGAAAAAGCTTTCGATTGAAAGTGGACCTAGACGACACACATTATGACACGATACATAGATAGGCAAGGAATGAACCCAAGTTGAATATTTTGGCAAAAATGCATGAATAGGCAAGAAAATGAACCTAAGTTGCACATCTTATTGAAGATGCTAGGAAATGGGATGAACCTAACTAGGCATTTATGACACAATATGTGAATAGGCAAAGGCATTTCAAAGCACAAGTGATATCAAACTTCTAATGAATCACTTGCAAAACCCTAAGGATTTCACATCAACATTAGACATAAGCACCCATGTGGTATCTTTTTGATGTCATCAATGTCTAATACATTTCTTCAATCAACCACATGGAAGGAATAAATTCAAAGGGGCATTTGCCTCATGCAAGATCATAGGCAAGTCTTAAGAATAAATTGACAAGTTTAGGCAATTAGGGTGTTGAATCCCTTTAGGTAATCTTTGACACTTGGGATATGCACAAGTGCATAGGTATCAAATCCTCTTACCAAATCGTCAACACAAAACCAAAAATTGTTTCAAAACAATTACTTTTTTGCAAGACCAAGAGCATTTCAAAATGATTTATAAGTTGTTTTTGGTAATCAAAGCAATTGGTAAGGAAAGGAAACCTAAATTTGCATTCTTGTTCACTAGGAGTCACAAAAGAAATTGAATCCTCTTAGGCAATCCTCAACACTTAAAGTGTGCATCAAAGCACAAGTGAGAGTCCTCTTGCCAATCATCAACATAGGGCATGATTTGCAAGCAAATTCATGAGAACAACAAGTTTTAAGCAAACAAACATCATAATCAAGGTTCAATTCCAAGTAATTGCAAGATTAGACAACCAACTCATCAAAAATCTCAAAAACCCTAATTTCTTTGAAACATGCAAAACTAACATAAGCCCTAAATCTCATTTTATTCATGGAAAGACAAGATAATGCAAGAGAACAACATAGATTAAACTTTTGGCAAGGATTCACATGATCAAGCAAAGAAATGCATAACAATCACACAAACCCTAATTTTCCTCTAATATGCGAAATGAAATAAGCTTCAAATCATCACTTTATTCATGAAAACAACAAGAAATGGGTGAAATAACAACAACACACAATTTATTCTAAAGGAGAGAAGCATTCCAAGCACCCAAACCTCCCAAAGTGTTTGTCAAGATACTTGAAATACATCTCTCACTCAACAACAACAACTATGCTAACATTATGACATTAAAATGCAATGGGATGCCAAAATGAAGTGATGATTTACATCTTTGATGCTAAAATTGGAAGATGATTTACGACTGGCGCGTGCGTGTAATTCAAATAAAAATGCGAGATAGGGGACAAATACACATAAATGCGAAAGTCCATTAACCTACACAAATTATGAATTACCCTTATTGTTTTCATTTTTGTTTGAAAAAAAAGGTTTTGACTTGGGCGGACAAAATTATGGTATGACAACGATTTAATACAAATACCTTATTAATTGAACAAGTGTAGAATGACCTTCCTCTGTTAAGATCTGTGCCAGCAACACGCCTAACAACCCTTCTCCCACAACCACAATAGAGAATACCTTGTCTTGATGGTGAAGCTCTTGTTTGAGATAAGGATGCATTGCTCCTCTGTGACGACATTGAGCGATGATGGAGGACGAGTGAGCTGATTAGAGGTGCGATAATGGAGGAGCAAAAGAGGGGGAAGAAGAAGGGATTCTGAATCTGAAATTGAGATTTTTGAGGAAGAAGAAGGGGACACGACTTGTTCTTTTACTTTCATTTTAGTCCCCAAAAATTAAATCAAACAAAGCCACGTAAGCATTGAAATGTGGCACTTAACGTGCCACATCAGCATGATTGACAGAGTTACTAACTTCTGCTAACGTGAGGGATGAACATGATGGACGAAATACACATTGAGGGACTGTTTTGCATTTTGGCTCGAATGAGGGACTAAATTGACAGCGAGCTACACTTCCAGGGACCAATTTGGCTATTTACCCCACGATTAAGGGATTTAGAAATTATTAAAGAGATTGAGATAAGCTCCTTCTTACTGTCGCCACAGGGAGTATGACCGAAGCAATTTTTGTTTGTTGGATGCCTTGTGTGCTTTGATTCGGTTGTGGTGTTGAAGCTTCATAAGATGATAACATTGAGGCCTGTAGTGGAACAACTCTTTTCTTTACCAATTTTGCTGATTTGCTGATCTGAGCATTCTGTTTGCCAAATGTAATATCAAGCATGGCATCCATGGATCTTTGGTGTTTTGGTGTCGCGTATGAGTGCTTCCTTTTGATGAAAAGGTGTTGACGAGTGGAGCTTTCACAAGAGGTGTGAAGCAGCAATTGAGGTAAGGAGTAGCATCAAAGATTTCATGTGAGGACAGTTTATCGAATCTAGAAGAGGGAGTTCAACTTAACCAGGTTTTCGAAGGAGTAATTCTTGCTCATTGGTGTTGTGTCATAGAGGGAGGAGATTTGTTGCATATTGAGTTTGAATTTGATATGAGCCATGGAAAGCGTTGTGGAGTAGGGTCTGTTCCTCGCAGAGCTGAGCACGGGTTTTGGGGAATTTCTTGGTGTTTTTTCTAGGAGTGTTTCATTTTACTGTTCTATGGTGTTTGAGGTTTGGTTAACTTGGTGCTTGGAGTGGTTATCTTTAGATTTTGTGATCATTTTGGTGTATTGTTATTTGTTGGGATTATCTTGGTGTAAGTCTAAGAGTATCTATGTTTCTTGCCATAGATGTTTTTTTTATCATATTTCTGGGTATTCTGTAGTGGCTGTTGTTTGTTTGTGCGGGTATTCTGTAGTGGCTGTTGTTTGTTTGTGCGGGTGTTCTTTGGCTTTGGTCATTGGGTATTTTGTAGCTATCGGGGGTGTTAGTTGGTTGTCTTGATGTATCTTGGTTTTGCCCGTCTCTCCTAGCCTTGCATGTTTCTTGTGCTCGTGCGTGTTGTTTGTGCTAGGTTCTATTAATAAAATCTTTTCAATTATCGAAAAAAAAGAGAAGTGTTTTTTTTGACAAAAAAGAAAGAAAGAAGTGTTTGATGAATAATAACTTATAACTTTTTTTTTTTCAAAACTCCTCAATTTTAAATCTTGGTTCTGACATATCTTGAATGTTAACCCTTTTTTAATTCGTATTTTTTGGCCATGCCAACACGACAGTTAATGCTACCTCTATTCCATTTCAATGCACTTTAAGTTTTTGGCACATGTTGACCAAAAAAAAAAAAGTTTTTGGCACACCCTTTAAAAAATGGTTATTCCCTCTGTCTCATTTTATCTGTCATTTAAGGTTATGCACGGGTATTAAGAAAATAATTAGTTATGCTAATTTTTATGGTAAAAATATGTGGTAGTTCTAAAACACCCTTATACTATCAACTCATTAGTACTCTCACTTTTCACGGTGGCAGCAAAGACACGGCTGTTGATACATTGAGAAGTGAAATAGGTGAGGAAAGAGCCATGGATTACTTGGAAATACAAAAAGAATTAATAAGACTAAATATTGGTGGGAGAAAAGTACCATAGTAAATGAGGGTATTGTTGGAAAAAAAATAATAACTATCGTATTGCTATTCTAAAGTGACAAATAATTTGAAATCGAGAAAAATGACAAACAGGATACTTAAAATTCACGGAGGGAGTAGTAGTTTAGATTTTTTTTAAAAAAGTGTTGTCTAATTTACCATTTAACTCTTTAAAAAGTAGTTGACAAATAAATATTATTATTTTATTGATTGTGTCTTTCTCTCTCCTACTGGAACCATCCAGTAAATGGAGAGGATCTGAACCCGTTTTGAGGTGTTTTAGGGGTATAAAAGATATTTAGACTCATTTAATGTTATATTATCATATTTATTTTCTCAAGTACTCGTGTAATTGATTTGTACAACATATGTTATAGATTTAATTGATTTGTTTCCCTACTAATATGTTAGCGTTGATTGTGTCAAAAAAAAAATGTTAGCGTTGAAACAAATCAATGTTATAGATTTAATTGATTTGTTTCCCAATCCAGACGCTATTAATATGTGCAATTATAGAAACAAATCAATTAATGTTACATCAAAGATGTGGGAGGTTTGAAAATTGAATCCGGACGCTATCACCAAAAAATATGCATACAATTTTATTCCTTTTTCATTTATGAACATTAATTTCTATATAAATGGCCTCAATAAAACCTCTTTGGGCCTAAACCCGTGCGAAAAAGATCTAAGAAGAACGAGACAAGAAATCAGATTACAAATTAACAAGAGGGTTACTCCACCAATCAAAAATCTTTGAAGCTAAATTGCAGATTTCTATGCTTATAAACCAACTCCAAGTTATAGATTTAACATGACTGACAACCACCTGAGAATTAAAGACCTGAGCTCTGAAGAGAATATGATTCTGTTGGAACTTTGATGTTATCTGTGAATTGAAAAAGTCCCACATTGAATAGATTAGACAACTTGAGAGTGTTTATAAGTGGGAAACTTACACATTGGTTTCGACCTCACGGGGTACCCAATTTTTGTGAATGAGAGAGGACGCACACAAAATGACCACCACACGCGCGTGCGCTGCCGCTGTCTGACCGACCGGCCCGGGCTTGGGCCTTGTGGTGTATACTTCCGAAAATTATTTTTTAATTTTTCGCGTCTCCCAACGGTCATATTGACCGAGTCAAAGTCTCCAACGGACATGTTGACCGGGTCAAAGTCAAACCGTAACGGTTTTGTCAAAAGAGTCGTTGGCTATTAAATTCCTTTCAACGGCTATCTCTTCTTATGCCTATAAAAGGAAGACCCCTCCCAACTTCTTACTCACACTACTTGACGATAAATCATTCCTCAAGTTTTCTCTCTTCTCCCTAAATTTCTTTCTTCTCTAGAAAGCTTGAAGCATTTCCAAGCTTAGTTTCTAAAGAGTGGTTTTTCATAACCCAAAATTTCTTTCTTCTTTAGAAAGCTTGAAGCATTTCCAAGCTTAGTTTCTAAAGAGTGGGTTTTCATAACCTTATTGAGGGTGTATATCTTAGAGCGAATTTTCATGGTGCAGTGAAATTTCGTAGCAGTTTCGACTGGGCTGTTTTATCCTGATGACGTCGTGGTTGATAGCCTGCTTGCACCTTGGAGCAGTGCGACGAAACGTCTTAAAGAGAGCGACCTAGTTCGCGACTCATCCCAGTAATCTCTTCGGCTTGTTCTTGAAACCAGTGTTGTTTGGGGAAAGTTCTGGCTAGGAAAGACTTGGTACTTAAGAGTGTCCATTGTGACCCACATCTCTTTCCTGGGAACCTACTCGGATTAACAGATTCCGACGAATCCAGATACACCACGTGACTGCCATCAAATCAGGTACTTCAATCTACCAGCCTTCTTGGAATCCAGTCGCAATCCATAGCCCTGAAATACGCGACACCAACAAAAGAATCTATATCCGCAATTCCTACCCAGTTGTGAATAGTATTCCTAATAGTCTGAAAACACCCACACAAAAATAATTAATGAAAAATAGACCCATCTTGCTCAAAACAAAAAAGGCAACACGACCCATGAAGATCCTTATTGCATTTCCACCACACCACTAATTCACATTACATCACAAAATATTAGGGTTTTATTTCCCAATGACATCTCCCTAGAGAAACACCATCACCACTTTCGTTGCATATTGCATTTTACTTGATTTCGAGGGTGACTATCTAAGAAGTAGTTTTTCTTGGCACCAAAGATTTTTTTTCTAAGTAAACAAAGGCCTAAAAAAAATAAGGCTTAAATATGTTTTAGGCTCCTGAAATAGATGATGTTTTGGTTTAAGCCCCTGCAAATTTTTTTTAGTTAAAATCCCTTGCAAAATGACGTGTTTTTTTATAAGCCCTTCTGTTAGTGAACTGTTAGTGTGACGTTAAAAAATGCACAGTCTGTCTTCCACGTGTCTTTGCAATGCTGAACTTGTCTGCCACCTGTCTTCTCTCTCTCTCTCACCACAACCACCACACCACCACCACCACCACCACCACCACCACAACCACTCTCTTCTCTCTCTCTCTCACACACACACACACACACACACACTGTAACATCCTCAAAATAATTAGACGAAATATTTGGATGTTAACCCAATGGGGATAATTTAGTACCTGACTGGTAAATTTATTTAGTGCAAAAATTATTTACTGGATAACATTAAGTCGTTAACCGGATAATACGGATCAAGGAAGTTTCGGATTCGAAATAAAGGATCAAGATCAATATGGTAATTGGACCACGCTACCACTAATTTATTAATTAAATATGTGTTAGTGTGTGTGTGTTAAAATAAAAGAAAGAAAAGAAGAAAGGAAAGAAAGAAGAAAAACGCAGAGAAGAGGAAAAAAGAAAAGAAAGGAGAAGAGAAAGGAGAAGAGAAAGAAGAAAGAAGAAGAAGAAGAAGGATCACTCCCCCAAGCCCCAAAATTCACCATCTTCATCATCTCACTCTCCTCATCATAACCCAAGAGCTAGGTACGATTTCATCCGGTTTTTCCCCTATTTTATGGCCTACGAATTTGGGGAGGTTTTTGAGGTGATTTGGCGAAATCGTGAATTGTGTGATCAAATTGATGATTGAATCATGCTTAGGAGCGAAGCTAGGAGCGGATTGAACGCGATTAGAAGCTCGGAACGAAGTTAGGAGCGGTTCGGTGTTGTTTGAGTTCGATTCGGTGAATTCGACGTCTCGGCAAATTCGGTTCGATATCGGCTCTCGCTTCAAGGGTGAGTTTTACTCACGTTTAGGCTTATTCCGTTTTGAAATAAATTGTGTGGCTTAGTTTCGAAAGATTTCGAGTCGAAAACGTTATTTCTAAATATATCGCGTTTTAATGAAATTCGTAATCGTTGAGTCTTTGATTGAATTGCTTGATTGTTTGGTGTTGATTGGACTTGTATATTGTTTGGTATGATCTGTTTTCGAGTTAGGAATCGATCGGAGCGAGTTTCGGATTAAACGGAAAGCGGATTTTCATGAAAATGGCTATTTTTGAAATGCTGTCAAATGCGCACGACCCGTGCGTACCAGGGGCACGACCCGTGCGCCTGGCTCGGTTTCCGTTTTTAAAAAATGTCAAACAGGGAGCACGATCCGTGCGTCCTAGGGGCACGATCCGTGCGCATGCGCACGATCCGTGCGTCCAGGGTGCACGAACCGTGCGCCTGGTGCGGGTTCAGTGTTTAAAAATGTCAAACAGGGCGCACGACCCGTGCGTCCCAGGGGCACGACCCGTGCGTGTGCTTCTGTCCAAATTTTGCAAAGTACCCTAAATGATTCCGTTTCGATTCCAATCCCCTCCTAATCCTTTCCTAACCCTTCTATAATGATATTAGGCTTATAATGCCATGATTTTGGGTGTGTTACAAAGGGTTTTATAAAACGCTTTTTGGATGTCTAAACCGTTTCGAAAAACCGAATGATAGTACACGTGTGCGGATACGTTTTATTGATAACAAATGGACTATGAGTCCTGTGTGGTAAAGTAAAATTTAATGAACTAAATGTTCATAGTGTTGTAGATATATGTTTATATATCGAGTTGGGTGACGACCCATGTGTAACATACTAGGCGGGGCAGTCATGATCCCCTTCCCTAGGCTCCATGCCAATAGGAGAATGTACTATTGGTAGGGGGGTTCACCGGGATTAGCGATGTTCCGCAGTCGGTGTTATGTTAAAGATTATTGTGCGATACACCGGGATTAGCAATGTTCTGCAGTCGGTGCCGCACTATGTTTGTTGTACGATACACCGGGATTAGCAATGTTCTGCAGTCGGTGCCGTACTTTGTTTATTTTGCGACATACCGGGAGTAGCAATGTTTTGCAGTCGGTGTCGTGTTAATCTACAAAAGAACTAATAACTGAACCGAGAGAGTTAGCAGGGGTCTCGGTAGAACTCACTGAGATTGTATCTCACTGTTTAAATGTTGTTGTTTTACAGATAAACAGGGACAGAAGAAAACTCAGAGGCACGAGTAGGTGGCCCCGAGAGCTGGACGATGACTTAGTTTTACGTTTAAGTTTATTTCCCTTCTGTCGTCCATGTATCACAATACTATGGCATTAGTATTATGTTATCTTTCATTCCGCTTTCTTGTATGACTCTGACTACCATAGTTGCTGACAGGTTATGGTCTTGTTTGTATATAAGACTGTTTTGTTTTATTCAGCGAAAAATTATAATGGTATTCAGTGTCTGAACAGGAAATAATATCTCTGATGTATGTTTAATGTGCACTTGGGTGTTTTTAACAAATAAAAATACCAGGGTGTTACAGACACACACACACACACACCGACAACACAACCACCACACCACCACCACCACCACAACCACTCTCTTCTCTCTCTCACCGACACCACAACCACCACAACGATCGGAGTTAACCCAGAAAAAAATCAACGCAGAAACGATGGGTCTGAGAAGAAGAGAAGGTTAAGATTTCGTTTTTTAATCAAACCCAGAAAAATTTTGTTTTTAATCAAAAGATGGGTCTGGAAATTTCGTTTTTAATCAAACGATGGGTCTGAAAATTTCGTTTTCAATCAAACGATGGGTCTGAAAAATTTCGTTTTTAATCATTTCAGATTCAGATTTTGCAGATTCGTCTTTAATCAAACCCAGAAAAATTTCGTTTTTAATCATACGATGGGTCTGAAAATTTTGTTTTTAATCAAACGATGGGTCTGAAAAATTTTGTTTTTAATCATTTCATATCCAGATTTTAATCAAACCCAGAAAAAATTCGTTTTTAATCATTTCAGATCCAGATTTTTGATGGAGGAGAAGAAATATTAGGGTTAGTGAAAAAGGATTTGGGATTTGGGGATAAAAGGATTTCGTGTGAGAGGAGGTCAGCAGATGCTGGTTAGAGAGAGAGAGAGAGAGAGAGAGAGAGAGAGAGAGAGAGAGAGAGAGAGAGAGAGAGAGAGAGAGAGAGAGTTTATGGGTGAAGATGGTGAAGATGAATGAAGAGGTGTTGTGAAGATGGAAACAAAACACGCATTGCAAAGACACGTGGAAGGCACACTGTGCATTTTTTAACGTCACACTAACAGTTCACTAACAGAAGGGCTTATAACAAAACACGTCATTTTGCAAGGACTTTTAACTAATTTTTTTGTTTGCAGGGGCTTAAACCAAAACACCTTATATTTGCAGTGCCTAAAACATATTTAAGCCAAAAAATACAAGGCTTGTTATTGTTCCTAAACTAACTTAAACATATAAAAATTGGTCCTTAAGAAAATAATCAAAAACAATTTGATAAATTCAAGTAAATACTAAGCCAAAATATATTTGGTATATTATTTTACTCTCAAGATATTAAAAATAATAAAAGGTATACAGGAAATGTTTTGTCACATTTATCATCAATTTTTTTTGAATGAGTATCCTTTTATCATCAAAAGTTGCTTATATTAAAAAATTGAAGAAGTAACGAAGATAGTTGGATACCGACGACTTTCCACTAAATTTGTCCTTAATTTTTATTTTGCAGATTTTTTTCTCCTTAATTAGATATTCCCTCCATCTTAATAATAATAATAAAAAAAATCATTTTTTAAAACGATGATGTATCTAGTCTATATATTATAGACTAAATACATGAAATATTTAATCAACTAAGTTTCACAACTTCCCTAAAACTATGGAACCGTGCATTTTTTTCTCAACCGTCTATGTTGAGGGCATAATCAAACGGATGCATAAATCTTTCCTAAGCTTTGCCAATGTTAATAGAATTAACTCTTGCAAAGCCTCTTTGACCTAACTCCACTCTTTTGAATTAAATGATAATTTAATTCAAAAGGTCCTCGACCTTGCGAAATGATGAGAGCTCTTAGTTCCTCGATTCGGTTACCTAGTTCATCGAAGCGTGAGTTGTTCTCCGATCGGTTTTCTTCCACTCTGCGTTCGAGCTCAGCCAAGGACTGGTTGCGTGTCGTCATCAGGTACCAGGCGTTGCTTTAATACCAGTTGTCACCGTTTGGATTGCAAGGGAGGGAGCTCCGGAACAATCAATTGCTCAACCTAGAAGATCCAATATGATGAATGGAACTTGGAGGAGGAAGCAAGCACAGTATGCGAATATGCCGAGAATACTGGAATAGAAGAAGAGAGATATTAATTGAGCAGTGAATGAATCTGATTGTATTGAATTCAGTGCCTAAGTACAATCTATCATTGGATTCTTTCAGGTACAGCTGGAACATCAAGCTAGTACATTCTTCTAGAATAAAAGGTAAAATTACCTATTAGCCTAGTGTAGCACAAATGTGAACTTGTAATACAAATTAAGGTAAAACAGTAAAACTAGGAAGATAGTAATTAGTTACTGAGCTATTGAGTGACACTGTCACATGTTGTTTAGTAGTGGTGTTCAAGGTGTCTTGTTGGGTTGGAGTACTAAGTTGTTTCTATATGATTGGCTTTGTACAAGGGCACTTGAAGTGACAATCAGTATGTGACAATCTGTGATGCATTAGCAGGGTTGATTAATATTGCTGTCAAGTTAATTTGCTTGGAGCTCATGGGTATTGGTCTGTGGTTTGTTTGTAGTTCTTAGAGCGTGGCTGGCTTGTGTAAGTGGAGACATAATTGGCAAGTTGTTTTTGTAGGATGTTGTTTGGCGTTCTCTTTTTCCTCGATGTATTTCTTTCCCTCTTAGTTTTGGTCCAGTGTGGTTTTAATGAGAACCCACCCCTTGTCCTTCATTTTTATTTTGCAGATTTTTTCCCCTTAATTAGATATTCCCTCCGGTCTTAATAATAAAAAAGAAAAGTCTCATTTTTAAGTTTATTGAATAAACGATGTGTCTAGTATATATTATACACTAAATACATGAATTATTCAATTAACTAATTTTCTCAACTTCCCTAAAATTATGGAACTGTACATTTTATTCTCAACCGTCTATTTTGTAGGCATAATCAAACGGATGCATAAATCTTTCCTAAGCTTTGCCAATGTTAATAGAATTAACTCTTGCAAAGCCTCTTTGACCTAACTCCACTCTTTTGAATTAAATGATAATTTATATATCAGAACTACTTCTAAATTAAAATACCTCCAATATAACTTACTATCTATATAACTAGTATATTGTCAACAAAAAAAAATCTATATAACTAATAAACTAGTAAATTGTGATAGAAGAAAATTCACGCAGCTTTTACATAACAACAATCTAAATTGTTTTTGTGAAATAAATTAAAGGGAATTAAACTATCAAATTAACTTGAAGAAAAAACATGGATGAGTGATGAATATATAGCAAATGATACTAGGTAGGTTTAGGTATGGACCCTGGTTGGAGCTGTTCGCACAAGTCAAGATAGGTTTTGTAAATCAAACGATTTCTAGCACCACTCCTATGATTCTCATACTTTGAGTGCTTGAAGAAATACTTGAGATGCCTAAGCGTGCAACACCCTATCAGCTGACCCAAAAACAAGAAAAGCCAATTGATTCCTCTCTTCTTACCAATAACAGGCTTCAAACTATTTACTCGATCGCAGTTATTGCAGGTTGGGAGCACGGGTTTTTCCCAATGACTCGGTGCACGTTCATGCATGCTGTCCATTTTAGCCACAGTGTACCTCAAAATTTCCATGAACTTCTCCAACAGATCAAATTCAATAACACATTGAACCTTACACCTTATGCATTGAACAGTTCCAGTTATTTTGTTCATGCCATGGGATAACAAGTGGTCAAGGGTGTAAACTGTGGCGCGTTTTGTCGTCGCCCATGGAAATGGTGGAGATATGTCAGGTTTGATTTGTCGTCGAACCCGATGTGGCTTACCTGGTGGTGGAACAAAAACAGGTTCTTGTTCTTGTTGTTCTTGATGTTCTTGTTCTTGTTGACGATAATAATTTAGTAATTGTTGACGCCTTCGTTCTCGTTCTTGTTGTTGATGATGATAATATGGAAATTGTTGTGGATGTTGTTGTTCTTGGTAAAAAGAGGGATGAGATGGTGGCGGGGTTGACGGCTGTTGGAGTGAAAGAAAACTTCCCAATGCAGCGGCATTAATGTTGTCCATGGTGGATCAAAATGGGTGAGAAATATAAAATTTGCAGACAAAACGGAGAGGAAAGTGAAGAGTGTAAGACTATAAGGTGCGCGGCTAACAAAAGAGATGAAAAGGGAAGAGTGTTGAAGTGAGGTATAACTATAAGAGCACCTATTTATCCCTATTTCGTGTCCCACTTTTCTCTCTAACTCTGTCAAAGGATAGCATAAGAGTTGTGGCGCTGGTTACTAATTTTGCAACTAATTCGGTTTCCCTTGCACAAATAACGACACATGCGTATACTTTGCCAATTGATTCTCCATATATGGTTTCATTTATGAAACCCATAAAGCAATTATGAACCACATCTTCAAAATGGAATAGAATAATATAATTTTATTATTCAAAGTGACATTATAATTAGAAATATTTGTTTTTACCATGTCATTGATGCCTAGTTTTCACTGGCTTGCACTCAAGCATTTTAAACCTCTTGAGTACATCTGTAATGTACTTTTTCTGATGCAGGAAAATTCCCTTTTCACAGGACACAAATCCCATGCCAAGGAAATAAGACAATTTTCCTAGATCAGTCATCTCATACTCGGTCATCATCTGCCTCTTAAGCTTCACTATCTCTTCTTCTGATGCGTAGTTTTCACTGGCCGAGGAACCTGGCTGGCCACGAGTTTTCGGCTTTGCCGGCCCGTGTGGATCTCCCCTCTATTGAAGTATATTGTGACTTTAGTCAAATACATTTTCTAGTTAACCTTGACTTGGTCTTTACTCTAGTTAGCTGAATTACATTTGTGTAACTAGGGTTAGATGTCTTTACACTTTACTCTTTCCATTGCTTCAGTTAGGGATTCAACTGAATCCGTTAGTGGGTTATTGTAAGCTCAATGTGTATATAGATGAAAGTCATTCAGTTGTAAAGATAGATTTTTCAATGATAATGAATCTTGTTTTCTCTGAGCATCATGAACCTCTCATGGTGATTCTCAGTCTTTCATTGATTTTCTCTGCTCAGTTGCTTTCACATTAACACCCTCCCAATAGAGTTTTTGCCACACTCAAGATTCGAACCCGAGACCTTTGGGTGGGATCCAAGTTCAGTTACCACTTGGACCAACCCTTGTTGGTATTATAATTAAAAATATAATCCCTATAGTCCTATTTAAAAGAAATATTATGTTTTTAGGTTCATTTAAAAACTAATATATATGGTCTATATTATAGACCGGATACATCAATTATTTAATGAACTTAAAATTAAAAAAATTATAAATAGAATAATCAGTTATTTAATGAAGTATGGATGTATGTGTGTGTATGCATGTATTTATTATGTATGTGTGTAAGTATCAATGGATGAATAGAATACTCGATTATTGATGAACTAATATGAACTGATAATTTTAAACTAAGGCTAAAGTGCTCCCGGGGTCCCTTATCTTTATTTAAAGTAACGAATTAGTTCTTTATGTTTTTTTTGTCCCAAATAAGTCATTTATCTTTCAAATTTTTGACACATAAATCCTTTTCCGTTAATAGTGCTGATTTATGTGTCAAAAAAAGGATTTATATGTTAAAAATTTGAAACATAAAGGACTGATTTGGGACAGAAAAGGATTTATGTGTCAAAAATTTAAAACATAAAGGACTGATTTGGGACAAAAAAAAAGATAAATGACCAAATCGTTACTTTAAATAAAGATAAGGGACCCTGAAAGCACTTTAGCCTTAAACTAACGTTCATAGTTAAATGATTTTATTTCTCCCAATACCTAAGTTCTCTCACCGAGCGGGCACACACACACACATATATATATATATATATATATATATATATATATATATATATATATATATATATATATATATATATATATATATATATATATAATAGAAAATAATAATATTAACAATTTAAAATAAAAGCAAACTAAGTTAAATAATGAATATATAATCTAATTTGATAATCCAGCAAGTTAAAAAAAGTAAAGGAGAGTTTCAAGTTTCAACCTCAATCGTGAAGAGGAAGACATACAAAGTCAAGCATATTTTCTTGTAAATATTCACTCTCAAAAAAATTATTTTTCCTATATGTTTTTCAAATATATCGTTATATTTTTGTTTAGTAAATTCATTCAATCTTACTCAGTTTACGGTGTCAAAAAAAATACTTAGTTTACATAAATATTAATGATTAAAAAAAATGTACCAAAGATAGGGATCGAACCCCTGACTCTTGGTTAAGAGAGAATCAGCCCCAACCGCTAATTAAACCCCACGCTCTGGGTTAATAAAAGATTAGTTTACTTATAAATATTAACATATAAAATAAAATAAAATGTGACCGGGTAAAAAGGCCTTCCATGAATTAGTTTGGGGAAAATATAACATATAATAAGAAACTAATTATGTCCCCAAAAAAGAAAATACGTATGAATTAAAGCATAAAATTGCTTTAAATAGCATCTTGGTTGCAATATGTTGGAATTTCATATTCATTATTGATAAAAACTCGATTTCTTCATTGAGCTAAATTTTGTCTCAGTAAACTACTTTATGAAAGCATATCTCCCTCCTTCTAGCTGAATTTCGTATTCGAAATTTCAAATTGAAATCTCATAGTATACATTAAAATAATCAATATTTTTTCATCAACTAAATACTAATTTTTTGACAATATCAACTAAATACTAATGAGAACTCAAAATCAAGAGAAAAGACCCATAAAGGAGATTGAAGAGGGTGAATGGAAAATAAAATTGTGAGAAAAAATTAAAAATCCTGAAGTAAGGGGAAGAATGGAATCTAGGTAGCTATTAGCTTACACATATAAAAACCCGAATAAAAATTGAGAGTAAACATTAAAACCCTAAAATTAAAAATTAAAGAGCTTACACAAAAGGCTTTTTTTTTTTTCTATACCCCCATTATACCCTATACCCCCCCCCCCCAATACCAGAGGGACGAATTTACCCTTGATTTTCAAAAAAAAATCGGAACTACGTGTTAAAATTTAATGGCGGAATGCTTTTTTTAGGTTTTCCAGAATTACATGAAAATGGATAATTCCGGAATGCGTTTTTAACGATTTCCAGAATTACGTCCGGAACATGTAATTCCAGAATTACGTCCGGAACATGTAATTCCGGAACACATTTTGACTTCCGGAATTATGTGTTCCGGAATTACATGTTCCGGACGTAATTTCGAAAATCCTTAAAAAACGCGTTCCGGAATTATCACTTTCAACATAATTCCGCAAGTCAAAATTAAAAATTTATTTTATTAATTAAAAACACTGTTTACATTGATCGAAAATAACAGATTATAACAACCTATAGAAGCAAACACAAGGTCTAAAACATGACAGAAACTACTGTGACGGTCACTACAAGAATTTCTGCGATTACCGGCGGCCAAAATCCGCCGGTAATGACAAAAATCCGCCGGAAGTTGGGCATTACCGGCGGATTTTTTCCGCCGGAAAGGCGGCGGTAATTCACCCGCAGGTAACGGTTACCGGCGGATAATCCGCCGGTAGGTTCCGGCGGATTTGTGGTGGTTACCGACGGATATTCCGCCGGTAATTTCCGGCGGATTTTTCGAGAGAAAATCCACCGGAAATTACCGGCGAAATATCCGCCGGTAACCGCCACAAATCCGCCGGTAAACTATTGCCGTTTAAATTCAAATTCCGCCGGTAATATATCATATCCGCCGGTAATTACTTTTATTATATTAAAAAAAACGTTTTAAATTCGTTTATTTTAAAAAAATTATTGTATTATTATTTTTTAATTAAAATATTTTTTTTTAATTCATATTAAAACAGTTTTTAATTCGTTTATTTAAAAAAATAGTATTATTATTCGTTAATTAAAAAATCTATTATTCAATTAATAAAAATTAAATTAAATTTATAATATAAATGTTAATTAAACGAGAATTGAATAACGCTTTATTCATTACTAAATCAGTGACGTTCAATTACAATTATTGATAAACAAAATAACCATTAAAAGTCACCAGACAACTCTAGTCTCCAAATCTCATTTTGAATGGAAATCCTCCCAGCATTTCGTTCAATGAGGGTAACGAATTGGATCATACCTGCAACCGAACATATCAAACACAGCATTTGGAGAAGAGATTTATATAGAAGAAACGAAGTCAAACGGTCAAAAGGCAGAATCCGCCGGAAATGTCATTTACTTGGGTTGTAATTTTTGGACCCATGTTTTCCATTCGTCTGGTGGTGCTCGCCACCCCTTGTATCTTACTTCTATTGGCATGTTTTTACAAGTTTCAGAGAAGATGGGAAAATGGGGTGGAAGACAGTGAGGTGGAGGTGAGTCTTCTTTTTCTATGCAACGGTTGAGAAAATAACCGATTCTTAAACGTGGGTCTTCACCAGATGTTGGTGAGACCCAGCTGGCATTGTTGTTGGTACATCCAACTACGATCCATTTTTTTTGGGTACGTTCCTTAAATATAACATACACAACACAACATATATCACGTGTATTAGAATAATACACATTAGTATGGATATTTTATATTTGACCAAATATATATTGTAACACCCCGGTATTTTTATCGAGTAAAAATACCCAAGCGCACCATCCCTAAACTATAAAATTTCCTGTTTAAATACTGAACATCACTATAAAATTGTCACTGAATAACAACATAACAGTCTTAGACATAAATAAGACCATAAACCGTCAGTGAAACACAGTGTTCAATATCTTACAAGAAAGCGGAAATAAATACATAATGCTAAAGACAAGATGTCTTGATACACAGATAACAAGGAAAGATAATACACTTAAGCATAAAGCTAAGTCTTCAGCAACCATCCAAGTACGACCTACTCGCGCCTCTTCGATCTCCACTTTCCCTGTTTCTCTGTAAAACAACAACGTATAAACAGTGAGATACAATCTCAGTGAGTTCTACCGAGACCCCTACTAACACTCTCGGTTCAATTATACAACCATTCGAACACGACACCGACTGCGCGAACGCTAAGCTGCGGTGTACCACATTCTTTAACTTTAAACAAAATGCCGATTGCGCGAACGCTAAGCTGCGACAACTTATTACAACAAAGTATGACACCGACTGCGCGAACGCTAAGCTGCGGTGTATCGTACGACAAACTTTTTAATATAATGCTGACTGCGCGAACGCTAAGCTGCGGCTAACCTGTTATAACTTGGTACGGCACCGACTGCGCGAACGCTAAGCTGCGATGAACCGCACTGTACGACACCGACTACGCGAACGCTAAGCTGCGGTGTATCGCACAACAAACAATTTAACATAACACCGACTGCGCGAACGCTAAGCTGCGATGAACCCCCTTACCAATAGTACTTTCCCTATTGGCACAGGGCCTAGGGTAAGGGATCATGACTTCCCCGCCTAGTATGTTAACATGGGTCGTCACCCAACTCGATATATGTTAAATATATCTACACTCGATGACCTGTTAGTTCACCTATACTCAATGAACATTTAGTCCATCTACATTTGATCGTTAATCGAACATAATACCCGCATTGGGACGTTCCCTATAGTCGATATAATATATATATCGTGAATCGTAGACCGGTTTAGACGAATAAATAATAATCATCCCGCGTCAGTTATACCATACCACGTAGGACTCATAGTCTGCTTTATTATTAATAAAACATATCCACACATGCGTACTATTGTTCGGCTTTTCGAAAGAATTTCAACTTCAAAAGTATTTTATAAAACCCTTTTGAAACATACCCAAAATCATGGCATTATAAGCCTAATATCATTATAGAAGGGTTAGGACAGGATTAAAAGAGGATTAGAATCAATCGGGGTCGTTTCGGGCAAGTTTGGAAAATTTGGACAGAACACTGCGCACGGTCCGTGCTCCCATGCGCACGGGTCGTGCGCCCTGTTATAAAAATTTGCGAAATAGAAACAGAACCAGACGCACGGTTCGTGCGCCGGGGTCGCACGAATCGTGCGCATTTGACAGCATTCTATTTTCATTCCGCTTTGCATTTTTCGTCGTTCCGATCAATTCCGATCACTTCCGGTACCTGTTCCAGTCCAATCCCAACACCAAAACAGTACAAACATATCCAATAACCTCACTCGATCAACCAATCCAATCCAATCAAAGACTCAACACATTCGATTTTCATCAAAATTCGATATATTTAAAAATAACGGTTTTTGACTCAAATTTCTCGTAACCAATCAACATAATTTTCATTTTAAAAACGAAATAAACCTAAACGTGAGTAAAACTCACCCTTGAAGCTAGAGTCAATACCGGGCCGAAATCACCGAGACTTCAAATCTCCAAATAACCACACGAACAATCCCCGCATAAACTTCCACGCTCCGACGACGCCCAAATCCTCTTCCGATCTTTCCGCTCCTCGACCATCCGGCTCGCGAGACTCGAGAAGTCCTCGCTCGGTACCAATTTGCACCTAGACACCAACAATGGCTCCTAAGGCTCCAAGCTCCTCTCGCAAACCCCAAACTCGATTCCTAAGCTTTGAATTTCCAAAATTCCACTTGACTTCCAACAAACACTATTCATCATCCCTAACCTCCAAATTGCTCCTATTCACATAAACCCCAAATTTTCAACCCTATCCCTTGATTCCTCCAAATGC
The DNA here is from genome assembly GCA_039519185.1 of Astragalus membranaceus. NCBI lineage: Eukaryota > Viridiplantae > Streptophyta > Magnoliopsida > Fabales > Fabaceae > Astragalus > Astragalus membranaceus. Next base: position 106,066,654 of record CM076850.1, on the reverse strand, counting down.
TCCAAGACTTGAGTGATTGAGCTACCCAAACAACAATATGACTTCTAGGGACCACCAATCACCTTCCCAATCCTTCCTTTGAGGTACAACCATCAAAACTCCAACTTTGTTCTTGAATTTCGAAAATGGTGGGTTGTGTGAGAGTGGATGGATGATGCTATTATTGGTATAAAAATGAAGAGGAAGGTAAGGGGATTCTAATGGAACAAAGAAGAGGAAATTTGATGAATGTTTCCCCACCCTCTCCTCTCTTCTCCCTCTCGTTACCCTCTCCCTTTCTCCCTTCTCCATTCTTTCTTTTTTTTTCTCCTTTCCTTCTACTGTCTCTTTCTCGTTTCCTTTTTCTTTCTTTTCCTTCTTTCTTTTATTCTTTCACACACACACATATATATTTATTTAATATATAAGTGGTAACGTGGTCTAATTACCATATTATCCTTAATCTCTTATTTCGTTTCGAATTGTCATTGACCCGTATTATCCGGTTAACGATCCGATGACAACCAATAATTAATTTTTGCACTCAATAAATTTACCAGTCAAGTACTAAATTAATTTAATTGGGTTAACACCTAAATAATTCTACTAATTATTTTGAGGATTTTACATATATATAAATGATAATATATTTTTAGTAACATTTTATTTTACTAAAAAATTTCTTTTTTTACAAAAAATGCAAATAACAAACAATTATTACAATTTAATTTATTTTATTTTCGAATAATTTCTATAACATCAATAATTTCCATGAATAAAATTTATCTTATTTTCATGAAAAATTTTGGCTAATAACATCAAATAACATTAAAATAATTTGTATTAAATTTTACTACAAAATAACTAATAATTTTTCGGTTTTTAACTAATAAATAAAATAATTCGTATTTTAAAAATCTCATTTGAGATAATTATTATTATTATTATACAAATAGTGTAAACATAATTTAATTATTACAGAATAAATAAAATTTATTTTATTTTTGTAAAAAACTTATAATTTATAATAACACCAACAAATACATTTAATAACGAATAAATTTGTTAACTAACCGGTAATGCAGTGACTAAACTCCAAACTAACAACTCCAAAGTGACAACTCCAAAGTGGCAACTCCAATCAACTGCAAAACAAATAATAACAAAAACAATATTAGACAACACATATTTAAAAATTAAATATTAACTAAAACAATCAAAATTTAGTTAACAAACATACCTTAAACAAAACTGACTTCAAAAAGAGTGAATCGAGAGATATTGAGAAGAAAATAGTGAGAGATTTGGGAGAAAAGAGTGAGATTTAGGAAAAAAAGAGAGAGATTTAGGAGAAAAGAGAGAGATTTCGGAGTAGAGAGTGAAGAGTGAGTGAAGAAGAAGTGAGGAGGGGTGGGAATATATAGGGGAAAGGCGCGCAACGGATAGTTTCGAAAATCCGCCGGAAATGATGCTTACCGGCGGATTATAAGTATACTAGCGGATCACAACGGGTAGTTCCCAACGGGCAGAAGGTACCGGCGGATAAAATTAGCTTACCGGCGGACTATAAAAATACCGGCGGATGGTTTTTTTTTTAAAATTTAAATGATATCCGCCGGTACAAGGCGTTACCAGCGGATTTTTTGCACACTTTTTACCGGCGGATATGGCGTATATTACCGGCGAATTTTTGAAATTTTTTTAAAAAAAACGGCGGAAATATCCACCGGTAATGGCATTTACCGGCGCATTGGCTTTTAAATTTCTGCGTAAAATATATCCGCCGGTAAATATACCAAATCCGCCGGTATTTTAACAGTCGGAATAAAATCCGCCGGTAACCTTGTCAAATCCGCCGGTAATATACTGGGGGATCCAGACCGCCGGTAACGTGCCAGAATTCGCCGGTAATATACCGGCGGACTAAATCCGCCGAAAATTGCCCACCGGAAATGCACGAAATTCTGGTAGTGGGTGGAGTTAAACGGCGAAGGATCTCAGCGACGCTCCGTGCGGTTTCCACGTACAACTGCAAAGGACCCTTAAATTTAAACACATCATGGTTTGGTCATCATTGCTCGAACGTCATCGTTGTTTCACATCCATTGCGGACCAGCGAACATGTCCATGAGCGCCCATCTCGGGTTTCCCGATGTCTCTAGACCAACGTAAAAGATTATCACGAGTAGGAAAAACCTACAAAATAATCGTAAACATAACTAATAACTTATAACAAATAATAAACAAGAAGTGCTTTAGGAACATATGTACCTCTTTAGTGGTAAACTCGTCCGATAAATCAATAAAGGGAAGTTTGCCATGAGGTGTAGCCATATCTGTAACATAAATAAATCAAATGTTAATTAAAAAAGTTTTAAAAAGTAAACAAAATGAATTCCGGAATTACCTATTTTAGACGTAATTCCGGAAGCTAAAATTGAGAAATTCCGGAATTACGTCTAAAAAGATAATTCCGGAAGGAAAAAACAGAAATTTCTGAAAATATGTCAAATTACATAATTCCGGAATATACAAAAATTAAACTTTTCGGAATTATGTTTTTCCGAAAATTTTACCAAAACAAACTTCCGGAATTACCTGTATAAAAGGATAATTCCGGGAAACTCGAAAATTTGGGTCATCTACTTCGAATTTGGTAAAAATGAGAGGGGTATTTTTTAGATACATGGAATTATTGGGGTACAGGATATAACGAGGGGGTAAAAAAAAACCCTACACAAAATGTGAATCAACACTATCTCGATTGGTAGCAATTAGCTTCAAATGATATGTTTCTACACTCTATTTTAAGAAGCAAAAAAATACCCCTAATTACTCATCCACGAATTATTATTTTTTGACATGTAGACGAAGTGGTCACGGCCACTAGAAACTCACACACACAACTATGAGGTCCTGGGTTCGAACCCGGGACATGGTATCCATCCTAACAATTTCGGCAATTGCCAGTTGAGCTAGGTCTTACAGATATCCACGAATTAAGTCCCGCATTATGTATACATGCATTTTTATGTTATATATATATAGGATGATTCAGGTGAAAACACTTGGTTATTATGAGAAATGAGAACATTTAATTATAACCGTTAGATTAAAATTAGCGGCTCATATTGTGTCATATTGATCACAAAATCTCGTATGATTGTTTCCTATTTAATTAAAGATCATAACAAATTTTGTAATTAATGATGTAATGTGAGTCGTTAATTTTAATCTGGCTATTATAATTAAATATCATCATTTCTCATAATAAAACCAGGCGTTCTCACCTGAATAATCCCCATAATATATACATATACATATATAAGTACATACAAATATAGTTTTTTCCTTTTTTCCATGGCATCTTGTCATATTCCTAATACGTATAATTTGTATTTTATAGTTTTTTAATATCTTGGTCAAAAAATTAGTTTTATAACATCTTTTTGTCAAATCTTTTTTTTTAAACTTATTTTTTATTATTTTTTCAAACTTATATTTTTATATTAGGTGAATTTATGATATCGAGGTGAGGTGGTCGGAGAGAGTGGTTTAGCTCAAAAACGGAAACTGGACTTAAAATTGAAACTCAAAATCTAGATTAAAAACTCAAAACAGAAGCTAGATTTAGGTCCCCTTCAGGGTGGTTTTCTATTTTCTATTTTCAAATTTTTAAAAACCAAAACTAGTCTCTGTTTTGAGTTTCAAAACTTTCCAAAACCAAAATCAGATTCGATTTTTGAGTTAAGAAATTTTTAAAAAATCAAAATCAGTTTCCAACATAAACATAAAATTAAATATTTATTATAAAATTATTTTAATCAAAATAATATATAACATTAGATTTGAAAAATAATTATAATATTACAAATATATAAATTATTTATTAAGTAATAATTTTAATAAGACTTAAAGGTATGTTTAGTCCCTGCAAATATCTAAATAATCCAGTTTGGTCCTTGCAAAAAAAAAGTTTAAAAAAGCCCTTGGAAATACCAAACACTTCTAGTTTGGTCCATGCTATTAGTTTTAGGCTAAAACCATTAGTGGATGCTGACGTGGCTCCCTGAGATTTTAAATTTGCACTGGTATCCTTAAAACTGCACCCAATTTTTAATAAGTCTGTCTTATTAATCTCCGTAAGTGACTATTTATAAAACTCTAGGAAGTAATTTTACCGATATCACATATTTTTACGGACTACTTTATTCCTATACCTTAGGACTTAAATAGGTAATGGTAGGTAAATTTAGAGACTAATTTGACGATTTACTCTTAAATAAATTTGGAGTTAGATAACTTGATTCCTTAATTTTAGTAAATTAAGTGAGAACATTTGAAGAAAAAAATGCAAACAATCTCATGAACCATATTGAGTTTTTTTAGACCCCTCACCTAGGATCCTGGGTCTGCCACTAATAACAATTACTTTACGAACTCAGATTGTCTATGAAATTGAGAGGGTCTACGATAAGAAATAAAAAATGGTGACATTGCTTCTGCCAAGAAGCTTTTTATTGAGGGTGGTGTGTGGATGCAAATTGCAGAGACAAGCAAAGAACTGTTATGTAACTCTTTGTTTGCATTTTGCTACTGTTTTTCAATTAAATTTATATTATTTTTGTTTTCATGGATTTGGGAAAAAACCTGACGTAATCATTTGAGAAAAAAAAATCATCCCTCAGTATTGGTTGCCTTGAAAATTTCAATAATATGAAAACATCAGCTCCCAAGTTTGAACTCGGGTGTGAGCAGTGATAGTGTGTATTTTATGTTAAAAAACTTATTTACTCAAATAGAGTTTACCAATTTTCATTACTCTGCCATTTAGAGAGAATACAAGAAAAATTGATGTTTCATATCTTTTCAGACCTGTTTGGTGGTCATATAGAATACACTTAGGAAAAGATATTAAGCAGGATGAAGCAACAACAAATCCACACAGGGATATCAACCACATTTTTTTTGGTGAAGGGAAGGGGGAAGAGCCCCCAACCGAAGATTTAATTACTAGGCGCTAAAAGGGTCGGCAAGTTGACAACAAGGGCATCCTCTAGAAACTGGGGAGCCATATATAAAATAGTACATATTGTATTCATAGATATACTTTGTCTAGCTAAAATGTCCGCCGGTCTATTGTCCTCTCTAGGAATGAGATTGCAAACCGTATCCGCCTTGTTCCGAATCACTACTTTTATTTTGTGGATGAGCTCATAACGAGGGTGCAAACGGGATGCTTGCGGTGACCTTTACTCAAAGCTATGAAAATACCATGGTAAATCCCCCATAATTCAGCTTCTAATACGCTATATCTATCAAGTTTGTGAGAGAAAGCGAATAGGAAAGTACCATATGAGTCTCTGGCTACTGCATAGGTGAGACTCCTAAGATTCACAATACGCACAAGAGCAGCACCTGAACCAACTAAGGTCCTAAAGAACCAATTAACATAAATCATAACAACATCTAAATATTTAGATCTACTAAGCTAAATTAACTAAAAACAGAAACATAACATAATGCACCCTAAAATATATGAGTTTAGAATTAAATATGTTTTAGGAGAATTGGACTTTAGAATTTAATTACAAAAAAGTTGGGCTATTTTTGGTGATGCATTTTTTTTTAATTGACTTACTCGTTGCACCCCCTTCCTTTCAATCTTTTAAGAGACATTTGTTTCCAAGTAAGTTAAAAATAAAATATAAATCCAACATATAAAATGTATTCCTAAATTTTTAGTGCATCATTCTCTTTTACCGGTTACATCATCCGTTTCAAAACTTTAGTACTTGTATCTTATTACTTTTGCTCCCAAATAATGATACTTTTCAAAACCCAAAGTATAATTCATCAAAATTTTCAAATATACCCCTTTATATTAAAGAGTGTGTCTTAGAGACCCAACAAATGACGTATAGAAATTTATAAATAATTAATGCTACAATCGAGAACATTTTGGTACTTAGCTAACAAATATTACCTTAATTTTGGTGCAATAGCTAAAAATACCTAAGTTTTGGAACTGATAGATTAGTTTTTTCCGTATTTAAATCACATCGCACATTGGTGTCTAGTTCGATCTGCCGGTTGAGTCTAGTTAGAAAACGATGGCTACGAAGAGATATTAATTAACTATAATGTAGACATGTGATGAGTTAAGAAGCCCAGATACTTAGCACAATACGGATACAATACGACAGGGATACAAATTTTTTTTTTAAAAATAAGATATGACACGGCCAAGACACGTTAACAAAAATTTATATGCATACAATATTTTTAAAAAAATATTCATATTAGCAGTTGTTCAATAACACATAAGCATATCATTAGTCAATATATGATGATCACATTGTAGAAATAAATATTTGTCATCATATCAAGTAGAGATAGTTACGTATATTTATCCCACCCATATCACAATGTATTATTTCTTCTATGATTGTGTTACGGAAAAACATATAATTTTGTCTTTTAGTTATTGAGGTATTTAGGGGTGCACAAAATTTCCATGGTTACAAAACAAATCCATAACCATAAAATATCCATTTTGATATAACCGGTTTCATAACCAATTAGTGTAACCAGTTATTATTTTGCAAAACTCGTTATATAACCGGTTATAGCGGTTATATAACCCGTTATTTTGCAAAACCCGTTATGTAATGTAATGTATGTATGTATATATTATATGTATATAATGTATATAATGTTATGGAATATATATATAATGTATGTACGTATGTTTGTAATGTATGTTGTAGAGTGTAATTTATGTATATATGTATGTATGAAGGTAATGTAATGTATGTATGTACGTACGTATAATGTAATATAATGTATGTAACATAATGAATATATGTATGTTTGTATGTATCTATGTATGCATGCATGTAATATATTTAGTTATCTATGTAATGTATGTATATATAAACGAATGTATGTATCTAATGTAACGTAATGTACGTATTATATGTATGTAATGCATATATTGTATATTGAATGTTTAAGAGAATATGAAACAAGTTCAAAAATCGTCAGTTGGATATAAATTAATAGAGAGAGAGAGAGGGGAGAGAGAGAGAGAGAGGAGTGGGGAAGAGACACCAAAACCATTTTTGAAAAAATTGAAATAACGGGTTAAATTCTCAGTCATTGTTGGATATCCAATGGACATCCATCACATAACCGGATATAAACCATAACTATATTTGAAAAAAATTGAAATAACCGGCTATGGATATGCATGTAAATTTTTGTAGACTAAATAGTGTAGTCTATCTATCTAACCGGCTATGGATATGGATGCGGTTTAAACGTTTAACCGGTTATTTTGTGCACCCTTAGAGGTATTAAAGATGTATCATATATGAGTGACATTAGTTGGTAAGAGGTATCGAAAGTGTATCCGACAAGTATCATTAGTTAGTAACAAGTATCAAATATAGTTAGTAAGAACTATCTGAAAAATATCGAGTAAAATATTTTTTACTCGATAAAATTTTTGTATGCATATAAATTTTTGTGGTTTTTATAACCGGATATAAACCACCATAGCCGAGTTATATGAATATAAATTTATATCCAACAATGACTGACAAAATTTATATGCATATAATATCTCTTAGTAGACTAAATAGTGCAGTCTATTTATCTAACCGGCTATGGATATGGATGTGGTTTAAAGGTTTGACCGGTTATTTTGTATACCCCTAGAGGTATTAAAGATGTATCATATATGAGTGACATTAGTTGGTAAGAGGTATCGAAAGTGTATCCGAGAAGTATCCTTAGTTAGTAACAAGTATCAAATATAGTTAGTAAGAAGTATCTGAAAAATATCGAGTAAAATATTTTTTAAAGAGAAATTAAAAAATTATTAGATACACTTTAGGTACTGTTGCGCCCGAAAAATCCGGCTTGGGACTTTTCGTTTGACAACGTGGAAAAATTTGGAAGCCGCCACCAATATTTTAATTTTAAGACCAAAACATTGAAAAAAGGTCTTTTGAACAAGGCGGGTGGTCTTTTGAAAACTAGAGATGTAGGCTCGGGGGTCGGTTAGGTGCAGGGAAGGTATTAGCGCCCCGCACCTCCTTTCTACCGAAAGGGAACCGTTAACTTGATGTGTGGTTTGAAGTGTTGATTTGAAAATGCTTTTATTTTGCCTCTTTATTGAAAAGGGAGTGAGAAGACTTAATGAAAATTTTTACTTTTGGCGCTTGACGAGAGTTGGCCTCTCGCTCCTACGTATCTCCTGGTGCGATGGAGAATTCAAAGCTACGTAGTTCTTGGGTGTAGAAAATGTTTGTGTGTTTGGTGTTTTTTAATATAGGGGTTTTAGGATTGTGTGATCTGTGTTGAAGGACCACTGGGGGTCTGAAGGGCCGCTGGGGGCTGAAGGAGCGCTGGGGCTCTGAAGGGCCACAGTTCACTTATCCTAAAACAATGATTAACCCGGCCGTACGACCGACTTAATCCCCTACTTTGAAAATAAGATTTTTGATTTTTGAAAGAGATGTGTTTGTATTTTTTATTTAGAAATTATTTGTTTTTGCGCTTGACAGGGGCGTGGCCCTGCTCCTACGTATCTCCGGGTGGAGAATCAAAGGCGACGTAGTTCTAGGTTCTTTTGAAAATGATTGTTGAAAACTTATTGTGAAAATGATTTTTATTTGTTATGCTTGACGGGGTGTGACCCGCTCCTACGTATCTCCTGGTGCGATGGAGAATTCAAAGCTACGTAGTTCTTCTTTTGTTTGGAAAACGGTTTTTGTTTTTTATTCTTTTTGGAGTTTTTCGCAAAGGGGTTGAGCGTTCGCAGTGACCAAACAACAACGGTTTAGAGTAGTCGCACTACTAACTCTTGTGAAAATGAATTATCATTAACGACCAAACGGCAACGATGCGAGTGATGATTAATGATAATCGGTTTTTATTTTGAGCATGGAAAAGGTTTTCGCAATCGAGGGAGAGCGTTCGTGAGGACCAAACAACAACGGTTTAGAGTGGCCACACTACTAGCTCCCACGGGAATGAAATCATCACCCACAATCAAACGGCAACGGCGCGAGTGATCATTAGTGATGATTAGTTTTGATTTCGACGTTTGAAAAGATTTGTTTTTGAAAAGTGTCTTCGTGGGTTTTAATTGGAGAGAACGTCGTGATGAAAGGAATTTGCAATTGGATTGATTTTCGTTCGGGGAAACATTTATCCATCATTTAAAAAAGGGTTTGAGAAAAAATAAGTTCGTTTAGGGAAAAGAAAATTTATTATTTGGGAAAAAAGGGGTTTTGTAAAAAAAACGTTTATCTAGGGGAAAGAAATAAAATTTTGAAAAGAGAAACAGGGGGTGAGATAGTAAAATGGGGGGGGGGGTGCAAGTAGCAGGGAGGCTGTATTATTAAGATTGGGGTGTAAACAGTGAAAGAGGCTGCATTTTTAAAACGGGGGGTGCGAACAGCGAGCCCAGCTTGTTTTTGTGAGCTGGGCTGCGCTTCTTTTCAAAACAGAAAAAGGAATGGGCCGAAGCAGGAAACGTGGGCCTCAAAGGGGGGGAAGCACGCGAAGTAAAACGAGGGGGTGTGACTAGAAATCTGAAAAAAAAAATAAAAGTGAAAGGACGAAATTGCCCCTGCACTTTCTCACTATAAAAACGAAAAAAAACCCTAAATGGAAACCCTAGTTTCCTCTCCCCTCACGCGGCGCTGCCTCCCTTCCCAAAATAAAAAAGGATCAGAGGAAGGGGAGGAGGCTCGGTCGTTGGTGGTGAGGAAGGGGAGGAGGCTGTTGGTGATGGTTTACGGCGGCGCAACGACGGTTTGCGGACAACGACCGTCGTCTACGGTGGCCGGACTGAGGTGAGTTCTAATACGTTTTTTTTGTTTCTTTTTCGGTTCCCCCCATTCCATTCTTCTCCTGCTTTATTTTTAGGTTGTTTTGATCCTGAGATTAGTTTTGGTCTTACACTATACACCCTTTTTTGAAAAAAAACAAAACGTGTTGTTTTTCATGAAACGGCCAGCTTCTGTCTCTCCCTTCTGATACCTCAACAATGTTGTTTTTTGTGCTCTCTATTCTAAACTTTTTTTAACACTAAAACCATACGTATAACACCAAAAGAATGATAAAAAGGAAAGCACTTTCAGCCACTATATCTACATAGTATTTGACACGTAAATATTTAAATAACATGAAGCTGTCCCTGCTGTTATCCTTGCTGCTATTGTTGTTTCGTATTGTTGTTGCCTTCCTCTGCTTTATGCTTTTTGATTAGAGTTTTAGTATGAAAACCTGAACGTTTGCTCTGAATTTTTTCTTTGTTTGTGTGCTATATGTCTGTGTATCTTTGTGCCTGTGCGTGTGTGTATTTCTGCTGTGTTTTGGAGTCTTGTTTATGTGTTGCTGGGTGTTTTTCAGGTGTGCGTGCGTATGCTTGTCTGTTCCCCCCCTTTCTGATTGTGTTGGTGCTGTATTTATAGCCAAAAATTGTATAGATAGATGCACTGATGGGTCAATTTTTCCTGAAACTCTGATTTGCATTTCCTCAAAATGTTTCATGTTTTGGTGCTCTAAACTTTCTCAGCAATTTTTCCTTCCTCTCCAACCTCTGGTGCTTTCACAACTTAGTGTATTTGACTGTTATAAACATTGTTTATGTGTGTGCAGGCTATGGCTAACAAAAGGTCAGCAAAGACCCTACCTATTTTAAGCTTTGAAGCTAGACAATGCCAAATCTGCTGCTGGGACATGTTGCTGCCACAATTTGGCTTCTTCTCTTTGTCCATTCTGCTGTTTTTCTGAATTTTGGGTTGCTGTGATGCAGCAGGGGGATGGCAGCAGGGCTGCTGCCACTTGCAGCAATGCTTTGCTGAAAATGGGAGGCAAGACAAAAGGGGCAAGAAGACAGAACTTAGGCCTTTAGCTTCATGGGGAGGGCAAGGCAGCAAGTCGCATGCTGCCTTATTTTGATTTGCTTTATTATTTTTTTGTACCCTTTTGTTTGTAATTAAATTTTGTGCCATTTGTATTAAATTTTTGTCCAGATGCAAATAAAAGAGCTGACCCTTTTTTGTACAATTCTGCTTCTCTTTCTTTTTCTTTTTTAAATTTTTGTTTGCATATGTAAAAAAAAAGGACAGCTGATTTTAAATTATTATGACTATTTTTATTATTATTTTATTTTTCCTTTATGATAATAAAAGCGGTAAAAACAACGCGCACCGACGCGACGACTCACACGACTCGGAACGAAACGCACATTCGCCTTAAGACTAGGAACGCGCACGCTATTTGAAATACACACGCGCACACGTTTTAAAACCGATTTCATTCTATTCTCACTTTTCTAAAAGCGGTAAAATAACGCGCAGTGATACAATTACTCGCACGACTCGAAACGAAACGCGCGCCCGCGTTACTTATTATTTTTATTATTTACTTTTGGATTCTCGTTTTGAAGATAACGAGCGCCAAACAAAATCGCTGCACGAGAGTGCCAGAGGCACCCGCGTTTAGAACAATATGCGAAACGATAAAATTTTTGGGATTTTTCAATTAGGCGGACAAAATTGGGGTATTACAGCTGCCCCTCTTTATTTCGATTTTACCAAGAAATATGAATTGCGTGAGACATATTTCGAAGGTAAAATAGAAATAAAGAATTCAGAAATTATACCAATTTTGTCCATTTGGAGAAATCCGAATTTTCTTTCTTCTTTTTTGGAAAGATAGACACTTTCGTGTTGATGCGAAAACAGTAAATGAACACTGACGTGCAGACAGAAAGGTAAAATGGGCACTTGGCGTGCAAACAGAAAAGTAAAATGGGCACTTGGCGTGCAGACAGAAAAGTAAAATGGGCACTTGGCGTGCAGACAGAAAAGTAAAATGGGCACTTGGCGTGCAGAAAGCGGTAAATGAGCACTTGGCGTGCAGAAAGCGGTAAATTGGGAATTCGGAGGCTGCCTAAAACCTTCTAACGGACTCTTGTCGAGTCCGAGCTCTGGGGGTGGCCTTTTCGAGCGGGCCGATCAACATCAGGTCCGGAACTGATTTGATCAATGGATTTACGCTATGCCTTAGGCTGTCATAACTAATCCGAAGGACTTGACGAAGTCTGATGGATCCATCGCGCGCTCGTACACGATGTTGTGATCTGTGGAAGGAGTTCACTAACTCTGTGTTGATGGAGTTTACTAACTCTGTGTTGATGGAGTTTACTAACTCTGTGTCGTGGTGATTTTCTAAAAATGAGATTTTTCGGACTCTCTGGTCCGAAGTAACTTTTCTCTTGGATGGTGCATGAAATGCGTGCACTTGGATGTTTGGGGTGCACATGAATGCAATGATTGACTTTGGTGGGATGCCTTTTCTGTTTGATTTTTCTCTTCTTTTCCTTTTGTTATTCTTTCGCTCTTCTGAGGTGCGAGTTTGAAGGCGTAATGTACTGTTTGATGCCATGGAGTGATGATTGGTATGGATGATATGAGAATGATGAATGATATGAAGATGTTGTGTTCTTTTATGTTCCATCTTCTGTGATTTTCTTCTCTCGTTCCTTATTTGCTCTCTTTTTTTTTCTATGGAATGCAGATATCTATGTAAATGGAGTGTGAATGATGGATGCTATGAGATGCTATTTTTGATTTTCTTCCTTCTTATTTTGGTTAAGGATCAACACTTCAAGTGCCTACAAAGTAACATCCTAGTCCCCAAGGATTAAGGTGAGCACCAAAGCCCTACAAGATAACAACCTAATCCCTGAGGATTAAGGCGAGCACTAAAGCCCTACAAGCGGCCAACTTTAGGCGACCCCCTCATGTGCTGAGATAGCTGGTTAAAGAATTTTTCCTATTTGTCTTTTTGCTATGTGAGGATGCAAATGCAGTATTTTGATGCATGATATGACAAAATTTTTTTGGGGTATTCAAATACTTTTTTTGTGAATACTTTCATAATGATGAGACGCGAGACTTTGGATGCAAAAGTGGGATGATTATTGACCATTTTTGTTGAAAAATTGAATTTGATTCAAACTCCGGTGTTCTCAAGGTTTTTATTTACAAACAAGCTCACTTGTTTTCTCTCCCTTCCAATGACGACTGAATCTTAGATATCGCATGACTAACGTGTGTTCTCTCTCTTTGAAGCATTGCTTAGTAAGCATGCATAGGAGCGCAAATGTGAATGAGTGAGTCTGTTAACTTGGGATTGGTTTAGGATATGTATGACAATTGAAGGGATGACAAACATGATTATTACCGACGCTCATGAGGGACCAAGGGATGCAAGACTGCCCCGGTTCGGGCTTTTGATGAGTGAATAAGCTTGCCTTTGCCTGGTGGTGATAATGACTAGGGGTGTAGGAGATGATGAATTGGGAACACTTCGGCTCTTGGGATGAAAGGTGGAATGAAAAGGGTTTTGTTTCAACCCACAGAGTTTGGTGTTGTCCCAGTCAGGACGAAACAGAGTTGCCCCAATTAGAATGACGAGGCCTTATTTAGGATAGTGAGTTGAGAGATTGCCCCGGTGAGGTTCTTATGGGAATGAATGAGGTGAAGGAAGGGGAATGCACTTGCCCCATTTTGGAATGAAATTTCAAACGGTTTCTTTGAGTGAGGTTGTGAAAAGGTGATAGAGTTATGGTGACGGTTATATACGGAGGGTGGTATGTGAACGGGATAGACGACGAACAAAATCTCCCCATGGTTGAGTGGAGTGAGAGGTGAAGGAAATGTCCCCTAGTACACATCTTTGATTCTTTTTAAGAAAAACTCAAATGCAATGAAAGTTTTGACTTTTAGTGTGAAAGAAGCCTCACTTGGTGATCACTAAACCTTGTTTTAATGCAACTTGAATGTGTTTGAAGTGCAAGTCTTCCTTTTTCCGTCAGCTTTCTTTTTTTTTTCGCCTGTTTATTTTTGTCCCCTCATCTCTTTTTCCTAAGGGTTTGTTTTTCCTTGATCAGCTTTCTCTTTTCTGATCGTTTGTTTTTTTCTTTTGAGCAAACACGTTGTAGACAGATAAACTTAGTGGTCCTAAGATTTAAAATTTGAGAAAACAACAGCATTCGGTCATTGATCGGAATGGACTTTTCGGGATTGTGGTGTTTTGTGGAGGAGGGATGATGGGGCTTAATGAAGAGCTTGGGGGCTAATGGTAGGATGATTTTTATTCGGCGTTGGCTGACGATCGATGATTTATGATGGTTAATTGGCTTGATGAGGTGTTTGGAAATTTTATTCTTGGCTAAGGGTTCGTGGAGGGCGGGTTACCGAGGTCAAAGGGAAGTGTTTGCGGTTTATGGAAGGAGGGGTGTATGGGAATGATGAAGTGTTTGAAGGTTACTGAGACAAGGATCTCTTGTGTTTTGTGGTAACATGTACCAGCTCACCACTTACATTTCTTTTGTATTTTCTTTTGTTTTGGGATTTTCATTTTTGAATCCCTTTTTTGATTTTCTCTCTCTTTTTTGTTTTATGATTCTTTTCCTTCTTTGACTCGGGTGAGCTGATAGAAAGTGATGCACTTTTTTTGGATATTTGAGGTGATCCTTGTCTAGGGTGATTTTTGGATTTTGGTTTTTCTTGGGTTAAGGTGGGTAGGAAAGGGAACTTCTGGATGGCCAAACTTCATTTCAAATTCCGATTACTTATTTTTTATAAAACTTGACAACAATTTATCTAGCTATATGTGTTTGCTCTTTTCTTTGCATTTTTTTTTATGTCCTAATTTTTGCCTGGACCGCTCTTTGCGAGTTTTCAATCCACCGGGCGCTCCTTTTTGCCTAGGCTGCCCTTTGCGGGTTTTCAACCTAGCGAGCTTGTTCTTCTCATTTATCTCTTCTTTTCTCTTTTTTTGGAAAGACTTGCACTAAAGGAATATAATGCCGATAAAGAAAGTTAGTGATCACAGAATTGCCCCAGCATGGAGGACTTAGAGTGTTAGTGAGAATGAACCAAAAAGTCAAGTATGCACTGATGGGAGAGAATATGCGCCTTATGGATGGACGGGGCGGGGTTAGACTGGGATGATGATGATGACAAGGAAGGAAACTGACTGACTCAAACAAGAGAAACTGCACGTGTCATGCACGTTCACTATAGGAATGCTTCACAGAGAGTCAACATTAGTTAGAACGATGAATTGATGAGCTGCTTCAGTTTTTTTTGTCATGGAATGGATGGGATGCAGTGCTTTTGAAAGACATGCAAATGAGCTATTGATTTGCAAAACTGAGTGCCTTGGAACACCTTGAGTTTGCAACCAAGTAAGGATAAACTTTTTCAAAAAAGGATGATTGTTTTGCAAGAACGTCCCGCTTCTCATCACAACTTTTATTTTATGCAATGAATGAATGAACAAATTATGATATGCAAGTATGATGCAAATGCGTGGAGAACGACTACTCGAAAAGTGTGGCTTATTCTAAATTATTTTGTTGCAAGACAAAATATGGAATACCAATGCGAATGATGCAAGAATGATGCCCCCCATTTTTTTCCAAATGATTTTTGATTTTTTTTTATTTTTTAGAGGCGAGACAGGATGCGAAATGCCAATGCCCCTTTTTTGAATGATGAGAGATGCAAGACTGGTGATATGAGGCTACTGATTGTCGTTACCCTGAGTAACTTGCCTGCAACATTGAGTGGATCCTGACTCAATACTTCACACAATGTACTGAAACGTTTTGACAATTAGTTGACTCAATTTAATTTCCTACTCGAAATTAAAATACGTGCGACTGGGTCAAAGTGCTCTGACATCGTAAAGTGACATCTCAAATTTGTAGTCGACAAACAAATTTGAGACATTACCCTTTGTCGTTCAAAGGTGCACTTCTATCCATTAAGCCATCACATGAGAAATTTTTCTTTGTTTCGAAAGGATGCATGCAGGGAGAAATGATGTATTCGAACAAAGTGATGAGGTTAATGAAATGACGCATGAGCGCCACATTGACGCGATGTCCGCATTATTTGATGATAGTTTTTGCATAATCAAGGATGAATGAAATGCGATATGGATGATAGATGCTTCTGGTTTTCATTTTTCTTATGCAATGAAATGAAATGCGTGATGCTTGCAATTACTTTCCTAATGCATGGGAGATATTGAATGAAGATGCATGCGAGATGAGACGTTAATGCTAATTTTTGATTTGCGACACAGAAAAGTATTAATGCGATGATGTGATATGGATGGACGACGGAATGAGTGGGTGAATGAATGAACGAATGTGCATTTTGGATGAGGATAACGTAAATTGCATCACTTGATGATTTTTCATGATTATGAGCGAATGAAATGCCATAGGGATGATAATTGTTTTTTTTTTCAGAATTTTGTTTTATGTAATGCATGATGCCATGATGCGAAGTGCGGATGATGATTGCTTTTCGTTTTATTTTTAAACTATGAAATGGAGTGCCTGATACTAACAATTATTTTTAGTGCGTGGAAAGATATGATTCTTATGCATGCGAAATGAGATGTTTATTTGATTATTTTTTGTAATGCAAAGAAAAAAATGCATGTAGTATGTTTTCTAAAAAAAAACTTGTGGAAAATAATAATTTTTGATTTTTCTTGATTTTTGGTTTTTTTTTGATAAAAGACGGTATGCACTAATACTTGTTTGAATGCAAGTGCAATGCAATATGTATGATTTCATGTTTGTCTTGGTGCCGGGAATCACGGTGTACTATGTCTTGCCATAGGTTTAACGGTGGATTTTGATTATTTTTTTCTTTGAAACACAACAAGGTTAGAATCAATAAGCGAAACAAAGCACATTCCATGCATTCAAACTTAAACAAACTCACACCTCGGAGTATACGCCGTTTCACTTTTGATTCCACATCGTGCCTATGACAAGATTCTTTGTCACTTTGGGATTCTCGGTAAACAAACTTTGATGAAATGCAAGGATGCATGCATGAACTGTAAAAGCTTCTGTTGGATGCAATGCGAGGATGCATGCAAAATGATGATGATGTTTTATGCATATGCAGATTAGGGCAAAACCCTTATTGGCATTAGTTCAAGTTTTTTTTGTTTTTTTTTGAAAAATGCGAGCCGTACGTGGTTTCATATGGATCAAGTAAGAGAAAGGCTACAACGGCAGCTCGTTCTCTCCTTTTTTTGAAAAGAGTGGGCCATATGTCACTTCGTACGGACCAGCAAAAGAAAGGCCACAACGGCAGCTCTTTCTCTACTTTTTATTTGAAAAACCTCCTACTCTTTTTTGAAAACATGTCTATATTACCATGCAACACACAATTTGGTATGCCCCTTGTGTCCTACGAAGGTGGGGACCTAAGTTCTAGGACAAACTCAAATGTTCCTCCCATGCGGGTTCTAGTCACTTCCTCACCAGGCTACCAGAGCTAATTCTCTTTCACAATAGCACCCACAACGATGGAACACCATCTGGTGTGAGGCATCATGAAAGAGCATACTCTGGCTGAAACTTTCGTGAGAGTCGGAAGGACAACAGTCCAATTGCCAGTCACTACTCGTTTCCACTCTCCTAAGTTTTGCCACACCTTGGGTTTTAGGCCCCTCTCAAAGCATAGTAAGCATAAGGTGTGAGTGTGTGCAGCAAGGGCATACCGCCTAAAACCACCCACATATACCCCACCTGCAAAGGAAAACCCAGAACAGTCCAAATAATAGCAGGTAATAACATGTCGTCTACCCTAGGGTTCAATATCACAATACTAATAATCCAACCTAGGTTTCAGCAACAGTCATATGCACTGCTTACCTCAAGAAAGGGAGCGGAGAAGAAGGGATCATAATAGAATGGGAGGAAATGCATGTTTTTACCTTAAGAAAAGGGAGCAGAGAATAGGGGACATGGGAATTGAGGAATCATGAACATGGCATTGTGAACAAATAAAAAAGAAGTAAAACAAAGCTTTCAACTCAATTAATTTTAAAACCACACATCAAAGTTAACTAGGCTTGACCTTCGTCTTTTTTTTAGAAAAAAAAGTGTCCCCAGTGGAGTCGCCAGCTGTTGCGCCCGAAAAATCCGGCTTGGGACTTTTCGTTTGACAACGTGGAAAAATTTGGAAGCCGCCACCAATATTTTAATTTTAAGACCAAAACATTGAAAAAAGGTCTTTTGAACAAGGCGGGTGGTCTTTTGAAAACTAGAGATGTAGGTTCGGGGGTCGGTTAGGTGCAGGGAAGGTATTAGCGCCCCGCACCTCCTTTCTACCGAAATGGAACCGTTAACTTGATGTGTGGTTTGAAGTGTTGATTTGAAAATGCTTTTATTTTGCCTCTTTATTGAAAAGGGAGTGAGAAGACTTAATGAAAATTTTTACTTTTGGCGCTTGACGAGAGTTGGCCTCTCGCTCCTACGTATCTCCTGGTGCGATGGAGAATTCAAAGCTACGTAGTTCTTGGGTGTAGAAAATGTTTGTGTGTTTGGTGTTTTTTAATATAGGGGTTTTAGGATTGTGTGATCTGTGTTGAAGGACCACTGGGGGTCTGAAGGGCCGCTGGGGGCTGAAGGAGCGCTGGGGCTCTGAAGGGCCACAGTTCACTTATCCTAAAACAATGATTAACCCGGCCGTACGACCGACTTAATCCCCTACTTTGAAAATAAGATTTTTGATTTTTGAAAGAGATGTGTTTGTATTTTTTATTTAGAAATTATTTGTTTTTGCGCTTGACAGGGGCGTGGCCCTGCTCCTACGTATCTCCGGGTGGAGAATCAAAGGCGACGTAGTTCTAGGTTCTTTTGAAAATGATTGTTGAAAACTTATTGTGAAAATGATTTTTATTTGTTATGCTTGACGGGGTGTGACCCGCTCCTACGTATCTCCTGGTGCGATGGAGAATTCAAAGCTACGTAGTTCTTCTTTTGTTTGGAAAACGGTTTTTGTTTTTTATTCTTTTTGGAGTTTTTCGCAAAGGGGTTGAGCGTTCGCAGTGACCAAACAACAACGGTTTAGAGTAGTCGCACTACTAACTCTTGTGAAAATGAATTATCATTAACGACCAAACGGCAACGATGCGAGTGATGATTAATGATAATCGGTTTTTATTTTGAGCATGGAAAAGGTTTTCGCAATCGAGGGAGAGCGTTCGTGAGGACCAAACAACAACGGTTTAGAGTGGCCACACTACTAGCTCCCACGGGAATGAAATCATCACCCACAATCAAACGGCAACGGCGCGAGTGATCATTAGTGATGATTAGTTTTGATTTCGACGTTTGAAAAGATTTGTTTTTGAAAAGTGTCTTCGTGGGTTTTAATTGGAGAGAACGTCGTGATGAAAGGAATTTGCAATTGGATTGATTTTCGTTCGGGGAAACATTTATCCATCATTTAAAAAAGGGTTTGAGAAAAAATAAGTTCGTTTAGGGAAAAGAAAATTTATTATTTGGGAAAAAAGGGGTTTTGTAAAAAAAACGTTTATCTAGGGGAAAGAAATAAAATTTTGAAAAGAGAAACAGGGGGTGAGATAGTAAAATGGGGGGGTGCAAGTAGCAGGGAGGCTGTATTATTAAGATTGGGGTGTAAACAGTGAAAGAGGCTGCATTTTTAAAACGGGGGGTGCGAACAGCGAGCCCAGCTTGTTTTTGTGAGCTGGGCTGCGCTTCTTTTCAAAACAGAAAAAGGAATGGGCCGAAGCAGGAAACGTGGGCCTCAAAGGGGGGGAAGCACGCGAAGTAAAACGAGGGGGTGTGACTAGAAATCTGAAAAAAAAAAAAGTGAAAGGACGAAATTGCCCCTGCACTTTCTCACTATAAAAACGAAAAAAAACCCTAAATGGAAACCCTAGTTTCCTCTCCCCTCACGCGGCGCTGCCTCCCTTCCCAAAATAAAAAAGGATCAGACCCAAATCCTCTCCCTCCACGGCGCTGTCACCACCTCCCTCGACTTCTTCCCCCTCTTCTTCTCACCATCGCTCCCTACCCTCTCACCAAGAACTCGCCTCTCTTTCTCTTCCTCACCGCCCAAAACACTCCCTCCTCTCTTCCCCTCGGGTCTACGGTGGCGTCTGCGTTCGGCCTGGGTTCGATTCGCGATGGGGAAGGGGATCTGATAGTGGTTCGCTATGTTGGGTTCGATCTAAGCTCGAAGGGGGTTGTTAGGGGTGGTGGTTAGGCGCTATGGATGGAGGAGAGGGCTGTGATGGTGTTCGGTGGTGAGGGTCGTACGGTGGTGGGACCGTAGGTGGTTTTTTGGGTGGCTCGGTCGTTGGTGGTGAGGAAGGGGAGGAGGCTGTTGGTGATGGTTTACGGCGGCGCAACGGCGGTTTGCAGACAACGACCGTCGTCTACGGTGGCCGGACTGAGGTGAGTTCTAATACGTTTTTTTTGTTTCTTTTTCGGTTCCCCCCATTCCATTCTTCTCCTGCTTTATTTTTAGGTTGTTTTGATCCTGAGATTAGTTTTGGTCTTACACTATACACCCTTTTTTGAAAAAAAACAAAACGTGTTGTTTTTCATGAAACGACCAGCTTCTGTCTCTCCCTTCTGATACCTCAACAATGTTGTTTTTTGTGCTCTCTATTCTAAACTTTTTTTAACACTAAAACCATACGTATAACACCAAAAGAATGATAAAAAGGAAAGCACTTTCAGCCACTATATCTACATAGTATTTGACACGTAAATATTTAAATAACATGAAGCTGTCCCTGCTGTTATCCTTGCTGCTATTGTTGTTTCGTATTGTTGTTGCCTTCCTCTGCTTTATGCTTTTTGATTAGAGTTTTAGTATGAAAACCTGAACGTTTGCTCTGAATTTTTTCTTTGTTTGTGTGCTATATGTCTGTGTATCTTTGTGCCTGTGCGTGTGTGTATTTCTGCTGTGTTTTGGAGTCTTGTTTATGTGTTGCTGGGTGTTTTTCAGGTGTGCGTGCGTATGCTTGTCTGTTCCCCCCTTTCTGATTGTGTTGGTGCTGTATTTATAGCCAAAAATTGTATAGATAGATGCACTGATGGGTCAATTTTTCCTGAAACTCTGATTTGCATTTCCTCAAAATGTTTCATGTTTTGGTGCTCTAAACTTTCTCAGCAATTTTTCCTTCCTCTCCAACCTCTGGTGCTTTCACAACTTAGTGTATTTGACTGTTATAAACATTGTTTATGTGTGTGCAGGCTATGGCTAACAAAAGGTCAGCAAAGACCCTACCTATTTTAAGCTTTGAAGCTAGACAATGCCAAATCTGCTGCTGGGACATGTTGCTGCCACAATTTGGCTTCTTCTCTTTGTCCATTCTGCTGTTTTTCTGAATTTTGGGTTGCTGTGATGCAGCAGGGGGATGGCAGCAGGGCTGCTGCCACTTGCAGCAATGCTTTGCTGAAAATGGGAGGCAAGACAAAAGGGGCAAGAAGACAGAACTTAGGCCTTTAGCTTCATGGGGAGGGCAAGGTAGCAAGTCGCATGCTGCCTTATTTTGATTTGCTTTATTATTTTTTTGTACCCTTTTGTTTGTAATTAAATTTTGTGCCATTTGTATTAAATTTTTGTCCAGATGCAAATAAAAGAGCTGACCCTTTTTTGTACAATTCTGCTTCTCTTTCTTTTTCTTTTTTAAATTTTTGTTTGCATATGTAAAAAAAAGGACAGCTGATTTTAAATTATTATGACTATTTTTATTATTATTTTATTTTTCCTTTATGATAATAAAAGCGGTAAAAACAACGCGCACCGACGCGACGACTCACACGACTCGGAACGAAACGCACATTCGCCTTAAGACTAGGAACGCGCACGCTATTTGAAATACACACGCGCACACGTTTTAAAACCGATTTCATTCTATTCTCACTTTTCTAAAAGCGGTAAAATAACGCGCAGTGATACAATTACTCGCACGACTCGAAACGAAACGCGCGCCCGCGTTATTTATTATTTTTATTATTTACTTTTGGATTCTCGTTTTGAAGATAACGAGCGCCAAACAAAATCGCTGCACGAGAGTGCCAGAGGCACCCGCGTTTAGAACAATATGCGAAACGATAAAATTTTTGGGATTTTTCAATTAGGCGGACAAAATTGGGGTATTACAGGTACGTTTCGGGAAGTATCGAGTGCGTGTCGGTATCAGAAACATATCCAACGCGGATACGTTTCCATTTTTGAAGTATCTGGGCTTCATAGGTGATGAGTCATCCCAATAGATAGATTGCACTATTTAGTCTACTAAGAGATATTATTTAACGATGTCTAGTTTGAATGAAGGTGAATTTGAGTGTCGTTGCTGAATCAGTTTGGTCTCTTGAATAAATCGGATCTGGGGCGAACTGGAGTGTTGCTTGGTTACAGATGGTGTCATAGTGTCGTTTTTAATGGCTCAAAGTGTACCATTTAGGCATAGATATTTGGCTTTTCTCTTGATTGGTTGGCTGGTGGAAATGGTGTGCTACCTATTTTTGTTTGGTGTACATGTCTGGGTAAGTAACTCATTAAAGTATGGAAGGTGCGTCACGGCGTTGTTGTTGCTAGGTTAAAAGGAGCACAGTCTTTATCTTTGCCTCACAAGAGTTAATTAAAAGAAAACTTTATTAGTTTCCATTTATAATGAAACTCTCGTTCGTTTAGTAAAGTAAGCATTATCCAAGCAACCAAACACAATTTTTGTGGTATTCAATTACTTGTTACTCTCTAGCAAAGCTGGATTGAGGACAATTGCTTTCGCGATTTCACAGACATAAACTAATACAATAAAAATAAATATTCAAGGCCCTTTAGTCTATTTAAGCAAGCCAGTTGAAGCTCGCAGGCTGTGCCACTTATCATACATGACCACTGAAAATTAGATCTCTCAAGTCCAAACTTAACACACTTCTAGCTAGTTCTAGTCTCTGTGTGTGCGTGTTAAGATGCCAAAGAGGAACAAGTATGCTTCCTGTTGTGCCATTTTGGCCTCCATGACTTCCATCTTACTTTGCTATGGTGAGTACTCTCTGCATCCCTTAGTTATACCCATTAAATCATCATAACCATCCATTCTATCCATTGATATTTTACTAAACATTAGTGGTTAGTTAGTTATGTATAGAAGAACATATTATAGGTACAAATATTTGAATCTAAACCACATGCTAAAACTCGTTTGATTTCTTAGATTTTATGCATCAACCAGTCAAAAAAGTATTAGTAATTATATTAACAGGCACATCATTTTTTAAGCAAATTTGCTGGCACATCATTACTCAATATCATTAATTAATTTGTATATATACATATCACCAGAATAGATTCTCTCAATTGGCATTTTAGTGTTAAGTGTCAAATTCAAGTCACTCATTATTTCTTCTTTATTTTCTTCATGTGTTAAAGTTTTTTATTAACTTTTTAATTTATTAATTGTTGAGATTCCACGTGACAATAATGTCAATTGGGAGAATATATTCTCAGATGTCACCATGTTATATATGTTACATATATTTGAGTGATTAGTGGAGCAGCCATCTACATACAAAGAGATCTCAAAGTCTCTGATGTACAAAAAGAATACCTAATCAACTGTGGCAATACCTCCAAAAAGGAAGAAACCCCCGCCAATGGTACTCCCTTTCGCCAAAGACAGAAAAGCCATTGAGATTACCCCACTTGTAACCCTAATCACCACAACGCCTTTAGATGCACCTTGTGCCCTCAACCTCAAATGATTGTGAGGCTGATACCAAGCGTGAAAAGCGAAAGGACGTAGACCATTGCTCATAACTAGTGTTGGATGAATGGTGTTTTCTCCCAACTACTCTTTTCTCAAGTTTGGTCGTTTCATAGTTGGCATTGGTATTGATTATGCCCTCATGATTATGTTACGAAAAAACATATAATTTTCTCTTTTAGTTATTGAGGCATTTAGGGATACACAAAATTTTTATGATTACAAAACAAATCCATAACCATAAAATAAACATTTTGATATAACTGGTATCATAACCAATTAGTGTAACTAGTTATTATTTTACAAAACTCGTTATATAACCGGTTATAGGTTATATCCATAATTGGTTTTTGGTTTTTTAACTGGTTTTAAATATTCAACTTTGTATGTAATCTAATGTATAAATGTATGTATATAATGTATGTATGTATGTATATTTGTAATGTATATATGGTGTAGAGTGTAATTTATATATATATATATATATGTATGTATGTATGAATGTAATGTAATGTATGTATGTATGTATGTATGTATGTATGTACGGATGATGTAATATAACGTATGTAACATAATGAATATATGTATGTATGTATGCATATAATGTATTTATGTATCTATGTAATTTATGTATATATAAATGAATGTATGTATGTAATGTAACGTAATGTACATATTGTATGTCTGTAATGTATATATTGTATATTGCACCCTAAAACGAGAGAGTGAGACAGTGATCAGTTGAAGTTCAAAGAATTCATACATTAGTAGTGTAAGAATAAGAAGAAAGGAATTGAAAGAAATTCGACCTTGAATAATAATTGACAATAAATGGATTACTGTTTCTCACAGCATCTTCTGCTGTAGCTAGGATTCCGTTGATCATAAAATCATTTGGTAGCTTTGAGGATGATATGGTTTGCTCCAGGTTAGCTCGTCTGATTCCCACATAAAATTGTTGTGTTTCATCCCTGAAAAGTAAATTAATAGTTAGAATGTTTTTTCTCCACATGCACGTTGACTGCTCGAATGAAATGCGCCACAATGGAAAAAATTCGATCACGAAGAGTAATCACGCTTGAAGACAATTATGTAAAATACTAACCCCTACTAATGTCGATGATAGCAAGGGCTATCTCACTGTTCCTCGAGAAAATGCCGAAAAGTTTTTCCCCTCACTTGTAAGCCTATTCCTTTTTTCAATCTTTCCAATTAAGACCTTTTATTGATAAAGAACTCAATTGAGTGCTTTTAAAACAAAACTGCTTTTGGGCACATTATAAGCTCTACCAAATAATAAACAAATAAAACTTTACAGTTTGATCTGTTGCATATTTTCATATAATGATAGGATTATGATGCTTTGGAAACCCCTTTTCACACTATTGTGGTTAGGGATTTGCATGGTACTCTATGGGAATTACGCTACACAATTCGTATGTTTTGCAACTTATGTTTGTATTCAAAGAATAGAATACCATAGTCCTGTGAAGGTGTTTTGTCAATCTCATTTCATAAAATCTTTTGCTTTTCCCCCCCTTTATTAACAAGACAAATCTCAACAACGCCACGTGATTTCAAAAAGATGGCCCCAATTTGTCCGTGACAAGCGGCTTGTTGCTGGAGATTTTGTTCTATTTATAAGGTTAGCTAGATCAACTTCCTTTTATATTGTTAGTGTTTGAGTGCAAGGTTTCATAATTGTCTTTGAACGTGATTACTCTTCGTGATCGAAATTTTCACATTGTGGGGCATTTCATTCGAGCAGCCAACGTGCATGTGGAGAAAAAACATTCTGACTATTAATTTACTTTTCAGGGATGAATCACAGCAATTTTATGTGGGAATCAGACGAGCTAACCTCAAGCAAACCATATCAACCTCAAGCAGACCATTGCTCTTAACTAGTTTTGGATGAATGGGGTTTTCTCCCGACTACTCTTTTCTCATGTTTGGTCGTTTCATTGCTGGCATTGGTATTGGTTATGCCCTCATGGTTGTGTTACGAAAAAATATATAATTTGTCTTTTAGTTATTGAGGTATTTAGGGGTGCTCAAAATTGTCATGGTTACAAAACAAATCCATATTGATATAACCGGTTTCATAACCAATTAGTGTAACCGGTTATATCTATTTTGCAAAACTCATTATATAACCGGTTATAGCAGTTATATCCATAATTGGTTTTTGGTTTTTCAACCGGTTTTAGATATTCAACTTTGTATGTAATGTAATGTATATATGTATGTATGTATTGTATGTATGTAATATATATAATGTATGTATATTTGTAACGTGTGTATGTTGTAGAGTGTAATTTATGTATGTATGTATGTATGTATGTATGTATGTATGTATGTATGTATGTATGAATGAATCTTAAAATATAAAAG
This sequence comes from Astragalus membranaceus, assembly GCA_039519185.1. Taxonomy (NCBI): domain Eukaryota; kingdom Viridiplantae; phylum Streptophyta; class Magnoliopsida; order Fabales; family Fabaceae; genus Astragalus; species Astragalus membranaceus. The sequence goes on along the minus strand of CM076850.1, from coordinate 106,040,614 downwards.
TCAGATGATCTGAAAATATGGTGTGTCCGCCAGTTCTTGGGTGCATTAGCTCCAAAAATTTTGTTTTCCCGCCAATTATTTTGGTTTCTATTTGAATTTTAGTGTGGAAAGTTGTCTGTTATATGTTTGCATTGGTGTAGTGAAAGAGTGGTTAACAAGAAAAGACACACATCGTGTATTTGAGAAAATATTGGCGGGGTGAATAAAAAAGTATAAAAAGACAAATGATGGTTGAGGGTTTGACTTATGAAATAGTGGCAAGAATGAATGAATAGTAACAACAATACACGCATAATAAAGACCTTTTCAGCATCTCTGCAAACTTTAGATGCACTTCACCCAACTATCTCTCTTTTATTTTTTTGCTTCTTCCCTCCCTCTTCCAACACCACCAACAGTTCTCCAAATCCAAAACCCCATGGCAACAAAAACCCAGACCTAACAACAATTTATTTGCATTTGGGTTTTTTATTTCTTTGACTCATTCTGAATCCTACTTTTTTATTCTTAATTTTTTTGGCAGCGACTTGCGAGATAGAAGAGAGGGAGTCGTGGGGGAGATGTGGCATCACATGAAGCAGAAGAGAGTAACCTCCTCTCTTCTGCTCTGATTTTGTGACACAGGTAACCTCCTCTCCTTTTTTTATGAAAACTAAAGTTTGGCAATATGCAGTGGAATTCTGCTCTGATTTGGTACTAGCAACACACAATTTTTTAATCAACAGTGTCACTTGATATAGTAAGGTTAAGATTATTCCATTTAATTTATGATGATCATTCTTTATAACCGTGTTTGAGTAGAGAGTAACTTATATTTTGTGTTTGTGTATTGAGAGTAACAAACACCAAAAGAGAGGAGAGACATGTGGTATGGTGCTTCTTTTGTATCAAGTAGTAATAATTTGTTGGTTTCCACTGTCAATTCAATTAGAGAAGTATTTTAGTTTGGGTACAACATAATCTACTTTATGATGTGTGCTAAGGAAAAGAAGCTTATTCTTATGAAATGATGGAGATAAAATGGCATTGGTTAATTTCTACAACGCGTTACATTAAATTTCCATTAGGTGGGAATGATTGCATTGTTGGTATGAGTTCTTGGCATGGCTAGAATCATTTAATTAATTGGAAGCTCGCAAATGACTTTACGACATGTCAGCTTTTTGTGGGATTCTTGAGTTATGCATCTCTCATATGATACATTTATTGATTTATCTTTATGTTTTTAATATTGTTATGATTTTTAATGTGTTAATTGACTTATCTAACTCCTTTATTTTTGGAACAAGAATGAAATGGGTCTCTTCAAGGGTGCTCATTGATGCATAGGTGGGATGATAGTACTGTTGTCACGATATGGTAAAACAATTTGTTTTTTATTTTCATCATTTATTCTATATGTCAGATTAACTTTTATGGAGTGAAATTACAACTCTTTTGTTTTAAGGTATTTCGTATTCAATACATTACAAGATTGCCTCTTATTTGTGATGGCCATAAAGAAGAGTTCAAGAATTCAAAGCAAAGAGGGACTAAAAGTAATTATTTGTGATGGAGATAGAAAGAAGCACTCAAATAAACCACCAACTTGGTATTCAAGGAAGTGTTTGTGGGTTAAAAAGTGTAAGAGCTTCATTTCTTGAAGCAAAACAACTTGCCGTTAACAGTTTCATTAAACTTACTTATGGGTCGGCCTCCAGCCATCATTTTATTTGATCTGTATTGATTTGCCATTAAATCAAGAATTTTTTTTGAAGCATTTTATCTTTATTTCATATAACCTTCTATTTAGTGTCGTTCAGTCTTTTATAAGTAATGTATCCTCTTTTATTAGAATTTGTAATTTATATATTGATATTTCTACCTTATGATAGACTGATAGTTTTAATGTTAATGTTCATTTTTTAAGTAAATTTGTTTTAGTATTTACATTCTTTATTAGTTGACATATGTTATCGACAAATCAACAAAATATATACCTAATTACATATATGATTTTAGCTATATGGTAAATCTACTTAGCCCGTGCATTGCACGGGTGCAGGGTCTAGTGTAATGTAATGTATGTATGTATGTATGCATCTAATGTATTTATGTATCTATGTAATGTATGTATATATAAATGAATGTATGTATGTATGTAATGTAACGTAATATACGTATTGTATGTATGTAATGTATATATTGTATATTGTGTGTTTAAGAGAATACGAAACAAGTTCGAAAATTGTCAGTTGGTTATAAATTAATAGAGAGAGAGAGATGGGAGAGAGAGAGGAGTGGGGAAGAGACACCATAACCATTTTTGAAAAATTTGAAATAACCGGTTAAATTCTCAGCCATTGTTGGATATCCAATGGACATCCATCACATAACCGGATAAAAACCATAACTATATTTGAAAAAATTGAAATAACTAGTTATAAAAATTAACATAATATTCGAATTTATTTAATGGCTATGGATATGGATGTGGTTTAAACGTCTAACCAGTTATTTTGGGCACCCCTAGAGGTATTAAAGATGTAACATATATTAGTGACATTAGTTGGTAAGAGGTATCGAAAGTGTATCCGAGAAGTATCCCTAGTTAGTAACAAGTATCAAATATAGTTAGTAAGAAGTATCTGAAAAATATCGAGTAATATATTTTTTAAAAAGAAATTAAAATATTATTGGATAATCTTTGGGTACGTATCGGAAAGTATTAGGTGCGTGTCTGTATCAGATACGTATACGACGCATGTACGTTTCCATCTTTGAAGTATTTGGGCTTCATAGGTGATGAGTCATCCCAATAGATAGAGATTACACTATTTAGTCAACTAAGAGATATTATTTAACTATATATGTCTAGTTTGAGTGAAGGTGAATCTGAGTGCCGCTGCTGAATCAGTTTGGTCTCTTAAAAAAATTGGATCTGGGGAGAACTGAAGTGTTGCTTGGTTACAGATGGTGTTGTAGTGTCGTTGTTTATTGGCTCAGAGTGTACAATTTAGGCATAGATATTTGGCTCTTCTCGTGAATGGTTGGCTGGTGGAAATGGTGTGCTGCCTATTTTGTATGGTGTACATGTGTGGGTAAGTAACTCATTAAAGTATGGAAGGTACCTCACGAGGTTGTTGCTGCTAGGTTAAAAGGAGCGTAGTCTTTGTGGTATTCAATTACTTGTTACTCTCTCTAGCTAAGCTAGATTGAGGACAGATTGCTTTCGCGATTTCACACACATAAACTAATATAATAAAAAGAAATATTCATGGCCCTTCAGTCTATTTAAGCAAGCTAGTTGAAGCTCACAGGCTGTACCACTTATCATACATGACCACTGAAAGTTAGATCTCTCAAGTCCAAACTTAACACACTTCTAGCTAGTTCTAGTCTCTATGTGTGTCAAGATGCCAAAGAGGAACAAGTATGCTTCTTGTTGTGCCATTTTGGCCTCCATGACTTCCATCGTACTTTGCTACGGTGAGTACTCTCTGCATCTTTTATTTATACCCATCAAATATAACCATCCATTCTATCCATAGATCGTTTATTAAACATTAGTGGTTAGTTAGTCATGTAGAGGAGAAAATATGATAGGTACTAATATTTGAATCTAAACCATATGCTAAAGCTCTTTTGATTTCTTAGATTTTACGCATCAAGTATTTTTTTTTTTGCATCAAGTATTTGAAATTATGCATCAACCAGTCAAAAAAGTATTAGTAATTATATTTACAAGCACATAATTTTTTTTGAAGCAAATTTACAGGCACATCATTAATCAATATCATTAATTAACTTGTATATATACATATCACGAGAGTAGATTCTCTCAATTGGCATTTTAGTGTTAAGTGTCAAATTCAAGTCATTCATTATTTCTTCTTTATTTTCTTCATGTGTTAAAATTTTTTTTTTTAACTTTTTAATTTATGGTTGAGATTCCACGTGACAATAATGTCAATTGGGAGAATATATTCTCACATGTCACCATGTTATATATGTTACAGATATTGGAGTGATGAATGGGGCATCAATCCATCTACATACAAAGAGATCTCAAAGTCTCTGATATGCAAATTGAGATCTTTTTTTTAATGGCAAACATATATTATTAATATAATATGGTACAAGGGGTACCCGAATCCATACAAAAGAGACAAGTTTAGAAAGCAAAACCGAAACTAAGAAACAAAAACACAACAACAAGAATACCCAACCAATTGTGGCAATTCCTCCAAAAAGGAAGAAACCCCCGCCAATGGTAATCCCTTTCGCCAAAGACAGAAAGTCCATTGAGATTACCCCACTTGTAACCCTATTCACCACAACGCCTATAGCTGCACCTTGTGCTCTCAACCTCAAAGGAAAGATTTCAGATCTATACACCCACGTGATGTGTCCTGCACCAATGGAAAATGTTGCATCATAAGATAACACCGTGGCTATGCTCAATCCAATGGCCCATGTGAGCTTCATTTTAGAGTGATCATTAATTGTGAGGCTGATACCAAGCGTGAGAAGCGAAAGGACGTAGACCATTGCTCTTAACTAGTGCTGGAGGAGTGGGGTTTTCTCCCAACTACTCTTTTATCATGTTTGGTCGTTTCATTGCTAGCATTGGTATTGGTTATGCCCTCATGATTTCCACTGTCTATATGGCTGAAGTTTTCCTGCTTCTTCGCGTGACTTCCTCACCTCTTTTCCTGAGGTAATTAGGTTACTTACTTCATTCAATATACTTTTTTTAGAAATCATATTTCATTATCTTAAAATAATGAAAAAATTATTCCAAGTCTTATTATAAGAAGGTTTCAAATTACTGTCCAATTGCAATTATGTTACCATTATTTGATATTTAAAAAGATTAGTGAATAAATATCGCTTATTTGGCTGTAACTGTAATTACTGATGTGTGTGTTTTATACAATTAAATAAAATAAAGTTACATATATTTTTCTGTTTCCTTTAGTATTTTCACTTTTTCATTTTAATCCTTTTAATTTTATATTTTTTCAAATTTGGTCTCGTATACTTTGACTCTTTTTTAATCCTTTAGTATTTTCTGTAATTTTGTTATAATTTGACTCTTTTTTATATTAGTCTCTATATAATATGATTATACTTGTTTCTTTAATTTAATCTCTGAAATACATGATTCGTATTCAGTTAGTCTATACATCATAAGGACTTCAACAAAAAACAAAATATCTTCTAGGGACTACAACGGTTTTTTACTAGCTAAAAAGAAACTACAAAGTATATTATACTAAAACAAAAAGGAACAAAATATTATAGGGATGAAATCAAAAATATTAATTTTAAAAGAACTAATACGAATAAGTGAGTATATTATAGTAACAAAACATATTTAAGCCTACAAAGAATACTAATAATTTAAACTTCATCTAAAAATATTAAACTGAACTAATTTTGTTGATTTAACTTGCAGGTTTTCATAAATACTGGAATACTACTTGGATACATATCAAACTATGCATTTTCAAAACGGTCACTTCACATGGGTTATGCTTGGAGTGGGTGCAATTCCTTACGTAATCCTAGCAGTGGGAGTGTTGGCCATGTCAGAGTCTCCTCGTTTGGGAGAGGAAACAAAAGTGCTTGACAAAACCTCATACTCCAAGGAAGAGGCTCTGCTAAGGTTAGCCGACATAAAGTGAACTGCAGGGATCCCTAAGAGTAGCCACGACGATGTAGTTCAGGTACTGTTGGAATTTGATGTTATGTGTGAATTTAAAAAGTCCCACAAATCTACAATGAATAGAATAGACACTTTGAGTTTGGGCCACAAGGGGTACCCAATTTTGTGAATGGGAGAGGACGAACACAAAATGACCACCACGCGTGTGCGCCGCCGCCATCCGGCCGGCCGGCTCAGCTCGGCCTGGCCGGCTCAGCTCGGCCTGGCCGGCTTGGGACTTGTGGTGTATATTTAATTTTCAAAAAATATTTTTTATTTTTTTCGCGTCTCCCAACAGTCATGTTGACTGGGTTAAAGTTTCAAACCGTAACGGTTTTGGTCAAAAGAGCTGTTGGCTCTTAAGTTCCTTCCAACGACTATCTTTTCTTATGCCTATAAAAGGAAGACCCCTCCTCACTTTTTCCTTACACCAAAAGTTGATGCACTTTCAACTTTTCTCTCTTCTCTCTAAACTTCTTTTCTTCTTCTCTAAAAAACTTGACGCATTTCCAAGTTTATTTTCTTAAGAGTGGTATTCATAACCATATTGAGGGTGTATCTCTAAGAGCGAATTTTCACAATGCGGTGAAATTTTGTAGCAGTTTTGACTGGGCTGTTTTATCCTAGGGACTTCGTGGTTGATAGCCTGTTTGCACAATTTTCACCAGTGCCACAAAATGTCTTAAAGAGAGAAACCTAGACCGCGACTCATCGCAGAAAATTTTTTCGGCCTGATTTTTGAAAAAAGAGTGTTGTTTGAGAAAAGTTTTGGCAAGGAAAGACTTGATATTTAAGTGTATCAATTGTGACCCACCTCTCTTTCTTGGGAACCTACTCAGACTAACAGGTACCCCAAGAAAAACACTGGCGAAGGTGTATGGAAAGAATTGTTTCTTTATCCAACGCCTACGATTCGTCACATCGTAATAGCTACCGTTGGAATTCACTTCTTTCAACAATCATCGAGCATAGACGTTGTCGTTTCATACAACCCCACTATCTTCAAAAAGGTTGGAATCAAAGGTGACACGAATATGCTTCTCACAACCATAGTTGTTGGATTTGTGAAGACCATGCATGTTTATCTTAGTGGGTACCTTTATGTTGGACTGCGTGGGACGTAGACCATTGCTCTTAATTAGTGTTGGAGGAATGGTCCCTTTGCTTCTCACGGTTGGTATCAGCCTCACAATCATTGGTCGATCACTCCGAACTGAAGCTCACATTGGCAATTGGATTGAGCATAGCGACAATGTTATCTTATGTTGCAACGTTTTCCATTGGTGCGGGACCTATCACGTGGGTGTATAGCTCTGAAATCTTTCTTTTGAGGTTGAGGACAAAAGGTGCGGCTATAGGCTTTGGGTATAGGGTCACAAGTGGGGTAATCTCAATGACTTTTCAGTCCTTGTCGGAAGGGATTACCATTGGCGGGAGTTTCTTCCTTTTTGGAGGTATTGTCAAAATTGGTTGGATATTATTTTACACCATGCTTCCTGAAACACGCTGTAAAACACTTGAAGATATGGAATCTTCTTTTGGTAGATTTGGCGTAAATCCCACACCACAAAGTGTCTTAACAATGGTAGCAGCCAAGTGTCTCAACTCTAGTTAGGGACCAATGTCCAAACGTGATATAACTAATATGGTAACTTAGCAAAAAAAAAACAAATTTATAATAATGATAAGAAGGGAAGGTGGCTTTTATGGTTCACAAATCAATAGATTTGTGTGTAACAAACACAAAGCCTTTAAATGCCATTGATTTATAGTATTTTATTTGTGTGGTGTTGATTTCTTAAGGGCTACATGTAGTGTGCATAATATAGACTATATTAGTGAATTGCAATGAGGGGCTTCTTTGAATATTTTTTCAGCAAATAGAAGGAAAGAAGTCTCATTAAAACCTTCTGATGTTAAAAAACATCAAGAAGGAAAAATAGTACTTCCCCCTAATTTTATTTAAAAAAAAGAGAAAAAGAAAGAATAAAAGAAGAGATGCCTAGGGGTAGGGGTGTTCACGGGTTGGTTTAGATGGTTTTTGACTAAATCCGATGTCCGAACCGTTGAAATTTATTCGGTTTGGGTTGGTTTGGATTTTGAATTTTTTCTATAAAATCCGAACCAAACCAATCCGACATCGGATGGGTTGGTTGGTTTGGTTCGGATTGGGCTCACGGCTCACGTGCTAATGTCCAATGGGTAAAATATGTTTTTAGTCCCTACAAAATCGGCTCCTTTTAAGTTTAGTCCCTACATTAACGAAATAGGCATTTTGCTCCTCATCTTGTTTTTTTGTAGGGACTAAAAACATATTTAACCCATGTCCAATTTTATAAAAGATAAAATTATTCGTTTCGTTAAGGTTCAATTTCAATATTGTTACTGCAATGCTTCTTTTGTGTTTGGAAATGTTAAAGCTTGGAGTTGAAAAACATGAGTTAATCTGAATGACAAAAGATGATTAATGCCTAAGTTAAAAAAAAAGATGATTAATGTGTGAGAATCGGTGTGACTTCCGAATTTGTGATTGTGATGATGAGATGAATCTGGACGTGGTGCTGATAATTGGGGAACCTAGGAAATATGCAAAGCATGATGATGTGGTGCCTAATTAATATGTGCAGTTTAAGGAAGAAGACTAAAAATTAGAAACTAACAGACCGTAAAATATAGCGCTAGCTCAATGGGATCGGGTAGACGGGTTGGATTGGGTTTATTTTTTTAGATCCGTTATCCGAACCGAACTAGTATGGATTTTAACGAGTTGGTTTGGATTTGATCCGATCACGAAAATTATCTGAACTAAATGCTTCGGTTTGAGTTGGGTTATGGGTTGGTTCGGATTTACCCAAACCACTGAACACCCATACCCAGGGGGGACTAGACCAATACCTTTGACATGAATAAAAAATAAAGTCAATGCGACAATAGGGAACCCTAACCTGAAGACCCCATAAAACATCAATCCTATAGACAAATTAAAGGACTAAGATACAAAATCAGATCAAAAGGAGATAGCGACTGATTTCGCCTTTGAACGAGTATTATATCCGACGACCAATTTCTTTTTTTACATCAGCTTCTTCCTCTGGGTTTTGGACACAACTGGTTCAAAATTATCATACTGAGCCACGGTTCCTTGGCTATCGGTAGCCACTGGATCACCAACCTCGTCTGACACATCACCCCAAAGCTTTCTTAATATTCTCATGTCAGATGCGACTACTGGGTTAGAAGCAGCAACAAATTCTGAGGCATTCTTTTGGGCTTTAGACCCAGCCGGATCAATAACTACATGGCCACTTGAGGATCAGAATCATCATCTAACACTTCACCCCAATTTCCTAATATTCTCATGTCAGAGGCTACCATTGGGTTAGAAGTAGCATAAGATACTGAGGCATTTAGTTCTAGCCTGGTAGTAGGCGGATGAGTGGAGGATGAAATAATAGAAGGAGTTTCAATATTACGAGCACTAATAGTATCAGAGGTAGTAGCATGTTGGAAGGATGCGGTAGACTTCTGAATTGTCTGTTCTATCTGCATAACCGCAGGAGACACTTGCTTACGTTCCTCTGTAGCGAAATAGTCTTGGACAACTTGGATAGAATCTGCTTCTTCATAATTAGGCTGCATGACCGTGTTTCTAATCCAATTGATGAAGTTTCCCCTTGCTTCCTGTCCACACCTGAATGTTGCAGTACATTCATAGGCAAAGTTGATGAGCATTAGATGGCTTAGTAAACCCCAATAAAGGATTATGATCAAAACCATCCCAAGGAATATTATTGACGCCTTTAAAAGCTTCCTTATTCACTTGAACACTTATAATCTGAGCTTTTTGCTTAAAATTCTCCTTATTAGTAACCTTTAACTTAGGAACATATTTAGAAACCTGCTTTCGCTTAACAACATTTTCTAGGATCCTTGGTTCCTTATTATTCTCCACACCAGAGTGCATCATTTTCTTACAATTGTCATTGGAATGACCAATAGACATGCAATTCATACAAAATGAGGGCAAATTTTCATACTTAATGCCTACAAAGAAAGCATAACCTGACCTCTCAACTAAGATTTGATTCCTAAGCTTTGATGTCAGATCTATATCAACTAGAATGCGTGCAAGATGACCAAAAGGTCTATCAAAAGAGCTTTTACTTGTTGTATCATCTAGTCTAATTGGTGTGCCAACACTCCTAGCAATTGAAAAAAGAATTTTGGGACGCCAATATTATTGAGCAAGACCTGAAAGTCTAATCCAATATTACGCATTTGTATGCTTTATAGTTACGGGGTTAAAGTCACGCTGCCATGCAAACAACCGAAGCAACCTGGTTTGCAATGCCAAGAAGGTTGCGACTGAATTCTCCATAAATCATCAATAGAGGAAAAAGAAAATTCATAAACAACTGATGAAATCATAAATTTATAATTGTTTTCTTGAAAAAATAAATTAATAATTGTTGGAAACAAACTACAATTTTTTTGAACTCGACCTTGTTCACACGCTTGAACAAATTTTTAGAAAGGCTTTTCTTTTTGAAAATTTTATTATTTAGGAAATTTTTAGAAAGGCTTTTTTTCAAAAAATATTTTTTATTTTTTTTCGCGTCTCCCAACGGTCATGTTAACTGCGTGAAAGTTTCAAACTGTAACGGTTTTGGTCAAAAGAGCTGTTGGCTCTTAAATTCCTTCCAACGGCTATCTTTTTTTATGCCTATAAAAGGAAGACCCCTTCCAACGGCTATCTTTTCTTATCTCTTCCTTACACCAAAAGTTGATGCACTTCCAACTTTTCACTCTTCTCTCTAAACTTCTGTTATTCTTCTCTAGAAAACTTGATGCATTTCCAAGTTTGTTTTCTTAAGAGTGGTTTTCATAACCATATTGAGGATGTATCTCTAAGAGCGAATTTCATAGTGCAGTGAACTTTCATAGCAGTTTCGACTGGGCTGTTTTATCCTGGCGACGTCGTGGTTGATAGCTTGCTTGCATAATTTTCAGCAGTGCTAGGAAACGTCTTAAATAGAGCGACCAAGTCCGCGACTCATCACAGTAATATTCATTGTTACCATTGTGACCCACCTCTCTTTCCTGGGAAGCTACTCGGGCTAACAGGTACCCCAAGCAAAACACTGGCGAAGGTATACGGAAAGAACTGTTTCTTTATCCAATGCCTACGGTTCGTCACATTGTAATAGCTACCGTTGGAATTCACTTCTTTCAACAAGAATCGAGCATAGGCGTTGTTGTTTTATACAGCCCCACTATCTTCAAAAAGGTTGGAATCAAAGGTGACACGAATATGCTTCTCACAACCATAGTTGTTGGATTTGTGAAGACTGTGCATGTTTATCTTAGTGGCTACCTTTATGTTGGACTGCGTGGGGACGTAGATCATTGCTCTTAACTGGTGTTGGACGAATGGTCCCTTTGCTTCTCACGGTTGGTATCAGCCTCACAATCATTGATCGACCACTTCGAAACGAAGCTCACATGGGCCATTGGATTGAGCATATGTTATCTAATGTTACAATGTTTTCCATTGGTGCGGGACCCATCAAGTGGGTGTATAGCTCTGAAATCTTTCCGTTGAGATTGAGGGCACAATGTGCGACTATAGGCGTTGTGGTATAGGGTCACAAGTGGGGTAACCTCAATGACTTTTCAGTCCTTGTCGAAAGGGATTACCATTGGTTGGAGTTTCTTCCTTTTTAGAGGTATTGTCAAAATTGGTTGGATATTATTTTACACCATGCTTCCTGAAACACCTGGTAAAACACTTGAAGATATGGAATCTTCTTTTGGTAGATTTGGCGTAAATCCCACACCACAAAGGGTCTTAACAATTGTAGCGGCCAAGTGTCTCAAGTCTAGTTAGGGACCAATGTCCAAACCTAGATAAACAAATGTGTAACAGGGTGATATAACTTAAAATTTTTGGGTAAACCCGGGTATCCACCGCACGGACAGTAGTGACTAATCCCTCGCTCATTGTAGGTGCCTCGAGGGGCAGGACAGCTGGCCTAGAGTTTTAACGCTGCTCCGTACCCAAGGTAGGGATCGAACCCCCGACCATTGGTTAAGGAAGGTTCAGCCCCAACCGCTGAACCCGACGCTCTAGGTTAGGTGATATAACTAATATGGTAACTTGGCAAAAAAACAAATTTAAAATAATAATAATAATAATAATAATAATAATAATAATAATAATAATAATAATAATAATAATAATAATAATAATAATAATAATAATAATAATAATAATAATAATAATAATAATAATAATAATAAGGGAAGGTGGCTTTTGAGGTTCACAAATCAATAGATTTGTGTGTAACAAACACAAAGCCTTTAAATGCCATTGATTTATAGTACTTTATTTGTGTGGTGTTGATTTCTTAAGGGCAACATGTAGTGTGCATAATACAGACTATATTAGTGAATTGCAATGAGGGGCTTCTTGGAATAAACAACTGATGAAAAGATGAAATCATAAATTAATAATTGTTGGAAACAAACTACAATGTTTTTGAACTCGACCTTTTTTTTATAGACAATGTTAGTGGGGGTGGGGGAAATGTTAGTTTCCCGGGTTTGAAACCGGGACCTCCTTCTTACACTCATTTGGTGCACTCCTTCGGTATCTCTTAACTCGCCAACTGAGCTACCTTTTGAACTCGACCTCGGTCACGCTTGAACAAATTTTTAGAAAGGCTTTTTTTTAAAGTTTTATTATTTAGGAAATATTTTCAGGCCACTAGACTTAAAATTAACAATATTTGTTCAACCTTATTAAAAGTGATAAAATAAATTGTCAAAAAAGAAAACAGTGATAAGATAAAATCATGTGATATTGTAATTTTTCGTTAGCCGAAAAATAATGTTTTCTCGTCTCGCTAGTCAATTTTTTGTTTTTTCGTGTGTTTCAATATCTTTATTTGAACATTTGGGCTATACTTTTTTTGATTTTTTTTAGATAAGCAATACTTCATTGAAAAAGCACTAGGAGTGCTCAAACCCCAAAAATCAAAAGTTACATATTGTTTAGGCAATGAAGTGGATCCTCCAGCCAATTAGAAACATTAAAAGAAAAATTACATTTAGTTCTATAGATCAACCAACTCCAAGACAAGTGCTTGATACGAGAGATAATAGAATCCGTGTTAGGAGGCTCCGTCTTGAAAACTAAAGTGTTCCTTGCTAACCAAATATTCCAACAAGTAGTCAACCAAATGAGGTGCTTTACACTCTTAGTCCGCTTCCCTTTAATCAATCTTCCCCACCCGTGACAATGATCAAAAAGGCTAACAGCATCAATTGGGTTTATATGACACCAACCACTAATCCGGTTCCACACAAACGACGCAAAAGCACAAGACAAAAACAAATGCAGCCGAGTTTCGATAATACCTCCACAAAACGGGCATAAGGACTCCCCCTCTGAAGCAATAACATGACGATAGAGTAAATTATCACGCGTTGGCAAGGACTCCCTCAACATTCTCCAACCAAAGACAATGACCTTTGAAGGAGTGGCACATCTCCAAAGCTTCTCTAACAACTTAAACAAAGGCGCGTTCTCAACGCTGACTGCCATCGTCAATAACGAAGCGTAACAATATCGAACCGTAAACTTTTTGGAACTCTCTAGCATCCACCTCCACTTATCCGTACCCCCCTGTGCTAGACTAACCGGTAATAAGAGCTGCTGTAAATACTCCGCTTCCGACTGATCAATCAAAGCTTGAGACTGCAGCCACACTACATTCCATCGCCACAAACCATCAACCCACTCACCGAAATCCTGCACAAAAATAAGATGTCTTTCTCGCCCAGCATACAAACGAGGAAGCAACTGAAAAAACTGTGTCGTGCCCAGCCACTTGTCAACCTAGAAATCAAACATCGCGCCATTACCAACACAAGGAGATATATTCTGACCGAACCCAGCCGCCATGGGCAATGAGGAATCAAGCAGTAATAAATCACGCCACCAAATTGACCCGACCCCTCATCTCTTTAACGCCGTTGCTGTCCTATGAATGAAAGCGTCCTCAAACCTCCCATAACGATGAAGAAACAACCCTCTCCACGGAGCGTCGACCTCCACAATCATCCTCCACGGAGCGTCGACCGCCCTCCTTTTTTGATTTGCAAACCTTTTCCCAACCGACCCAATACATTCCACGATCACCTTCACTAACTTGCCACAAGAAATCTCTTTGGATCTTAATCATTGAATTGATAACCGCTTTTGGTGCTTTATAAAAAGAAAAGAAATAAAACGGTAAACTATTCAAGACTGAATTGATGAGGATGACTCTACCTCTGATGGATAAATGACGCCCCTTCCAAGAAGCTAACCTTTTCCTTAGCGAATCAAGCACCGGTTTCCAAGTTGAGACTCTTCTCGGATTTTCCCCCACCGGAATTCCCAAAAACTTGAAAAGAATATACTCCAATCTACAATGGAGAAAAGTTGAGGCGGAATCAAGAAACTCGTCGGAAATATTAATACCAAAAATCTTGGTCTTATGAAAGTTCACTCGAAGACCGGAGACCAATTCAAAGCTGCGCAAAATGGATTTTATCCCCCACAAATTGTTCCAAGTATGTTTACCCATCAACACCGTATCATCTGCAAATTGTAAAATAGAGAAACTAAGAGCATTAGTGATACTATAGCCATCAAAAGAACCAACCTCCGCCGCTTTAGCCATCAAAGCCGACAAGCCTTCCGCCACAATAAGAAACAAATAGGGGGAGAGGGGATCCCCCTGTCTCAGACCCCTGTGAGTAATAAAGTCATTTGTAGGACTCCCATTCACCAAAACCGACAACGTGGTGTTGCGCACACAAGATTTCATCCACTGAATCCATTTATGGGGAAAGCCCATCTTGTTAAGCATATAGAATAAAAAATCCCAAGAGATGGAGTCATAATCTTTCTCAAAATCAACCTTAAACAAAAGACATTCATCCTTTGATCTTTTCGCATAATCCACGACCTCATTTACCACGGCCACCCCATCCAAAACTTGTCTACCCTCCAAGAAGGGAGAATGACAAGAAGAAATAACCTTAGGGAGAAACTTTTTGAGCCTAGATGCCAACACCTTCGCCAAAATCTTATACAAACACCCTATCAAAGAAATAGGTCTATACTCCCCCAGACTTTGAGGATTGTCATTCTTGGGAATCAAAGCAACAAAAGTAGCCAAAATAGCCTTAGGGAGAAAGGCATTGGCGTGAAATTGATTGAGGAAATCTACAATATCCTTCATCACCAACTCCCAACATAACTTTATAAAGAAAATATTAAAGCCATCTGGGCCGGGGCTCTTATCATCGTCACAACTCCACACCTCCTCCCTTATTTCTTCCTCCGAAAAAGGCTCAATCAACAAATCCGCATCAAATTGGGATAAACGATTAAAAGCAAGGCCCCCTAACGTAGGGCGATTAGTGCACGATTCCACAAAATAATTCTCAAAATGATCCTTGACCTTGTTTTTCACGTCATTCACGTCCTCTATCAGCTCGCCGTTGTCTCCTAGCAACATCACACTACACTGTCTTCTTCTAGAACACAAGATAGCATGGAAATACCTAGAATTCATATCCCCCTCCTTTATCCATCTAATTCTTGATTTCTGAGCCAAAATGGATTCCTTTGCTTGAATCTCCTTCCAAAAGGATCTCGAAACCTCCTTTCTATTCTCAACCACCCCACTATCCCACCCATCAAATAAAGAAAGATCCAAAGAATTCAAATCCCGCACCAAAGACTCAATATTCAGATCGATTTTCCCAAAAATTCTCTATTCCAACTTCTCAACTTTTCCTTTAGAAGCTTGAGCTTCTCTTTCACCACATGTGCTTTAAAACCGGAGACTTTAAAATTCTCCCAACTACTTCTCACAAAAGGAATAAAATCAGGATGCTCGAACCAAACATTAAAAATTCGGAACGGCTTTGGCCCCCAATATTTCACAAGGCGAATAAGCCAAATAGGATTATGGTCAGAGATGTCACGATTACCGACCCATTGCCAAGAAATTCCCCACAAACCAATCAATCTCTCCGAAATGAGGAACCTATCCAGCCTACTCATAGATAAACCATCCACACTATACATTTTTTTGATAGTTATGAATTAATTTATTAATATGGCCTAACTCAACAACTAACCGAAGAATTAACATACATGTGATCTATGATCCAAGATCTCACCAAACACACAGGACTCATTGGAACTAACTCCTGAAACAAAACTAATAAAAACATAACTTTAAATTGATACTAAAATTTATTAGCCTCCAAAGGAGCAAACGCCAAACTAACCAAGTGGGTGTGGCATAAATGGTAAGTTGTTTGGGTTCCTTAAGTATTTGGTCAGGGGTTCGATCCCTGGCCGGTGTGTATGGAGAGATATCGCTTGGGAGAGATCAGTCCTTAAATGAACTCCAGTACCTCGAATGATTAGTCTCCACAGTCGCCGTGGAGGATACCCTGGTTTTACCCATAAAAATGCCAAACTAAATAATTGCAGTTTGACACCCAAACAATTAAATCGAAAAAATCACTGTCAAACTAAATAATAAAAATAATAATAATAGTTAATTGACTAATAAATAATAAACAATAATCAGTGCGGTAATTTTAACCATATTTTTTTGTGAGTAGTTAAAAGTATTTCTTTTTGAAAAGGAGTAATTAAAAGTATTGATTCTCTGTTTATCGAAAAAAAAGTATTGATTCTCTTAAAAAGGGTAATCTAACGTTTAAATACATCTTTTTTTGGTGAGTAAATAAAACTTATATTACCTAATGATTTTTTTTTGAGCAAACAATTTTTTTGGTTATAAGATTTGTGTTTGAGTAAACATTAATCCGTCAACGATTTGTTTGATTTTTTTTAGATAAACGGTATTTCATTAACGGAGCACTAGGGGTGCTCAAATCCAAACAATAATAACGGATTACATATTGTTTAGGTACTCAAGTGGTCTAGACCACCAATTGGTAATGCTGAAATTAGAATTATAAAGAGAACTACCACACCCTCTATAAATCAACCAACTCCAAGAGTAACTCTTGATGTGGTTAATAACGGCGTCGATATTTGCATCCTCATTTCTGAACACCACACCGTTCCTAGATAGCCAAATATTCCAACGAATCGTGAGCCAAATTAAATACTTAATCCTCTTCGCCTTCCTTTGCAGAGCTTTCCAAACCAGTGAAATTGTCCTTTGACGGTTAACAAACCTGCGAGCTCCACACCCAACCATGAGCACACGATGGACCAAACACGTTTCGCGAACGTGGAATCAATAAACAGGTGTTGTTCGTCTTCCATATGCTGCAAACAGATTGGACACGCAGCAGCAGCAGCAATAGCATCGGTAATAACATGACGGTGAAGAAGAAGACCACAAGTTGGCAAGGAATTTGTTAACAAACACCACCCGGAAATATTGACCTTCAAAGGAGTGACTGTTTTCCATAACTTCGACAACAACTTATTTAAATCGCCACTCTGTACCAGCAGCTGAGTCAGTGGGACAAGTAGTGGTAACAAGATTTGACTGAGAAAATCTTCGAATTATCATGTAACCACTTCCACGAGTCCTTCTTTTTACGATCGGGTTTCACCTCCATTAAAATCAGGTGAAGATTCTACTCATTGATGCTGATGTATGTGTTGTTTGAATGTCGCCAAGGTTCCACCCAATTCCACTCACCATTATTCCAAACACCGGCATCAGCTACCCGCAACATCTTGTCGTCGCAATCTGCATAAATATTGGGAAACACCTGCGAGAGTGGGGCGTGTCCTAACCAACGATATGTTAGAAAACAATAGAACTTCCATTCCCCAAGCCACGCCTAATGGAAGACCCGAACCAACCAGCAGAATTTTAAAAATCCATGGAGCAAGTCACGCCACCAAACAGAGCTTTTATAACTATAAACTCGATCATTTATCCTGTGAATAAGAGCATTAGGCAAGCCTCCATATCTAAACGATAAAAGCTCCCTCCAAGCAGCATTCTCCTCATTCAACATTCTCCACTTCCACTTGGCTAACAAAGTCATATTGAATAAATCTAAATTTTTAATGCCAAGTCCTCCCCCTGTCTTTGGTTTACAAATTTGATCCCAAGCCACCCAATACATGCCTCTGTCCCCTTCATCAGTTCCCCATAAAAAACTCTTTGTATCTTAATCATGGACTTGATAACCGATTTAGGTGCCTTGAAAAAAGAGAAATAATATAAAGGAATGCTAATTAACACCAAATTGATTAAAGTTACCCGTCCTCCAATGGAAAGTGTACGAATTTTCCACGTGGTAAGTCTATTGCGCAAAGAGTCAAGAACCGGTTTCCAAGTTGGAATTCTCCTAGGATTCCCCCCAAAATCCCCAAAAATTTAAGGAAGATTGTTGCTGCCTCTAAAAAAACCTCGGGGATATTAATTCCAATAATCTTACTTTTATGGAAGTTGACCTTCAAACCCGACACCAACTCAAAGCTCCTAAGAATAGTCTTGATGCTCCACCAATTTTCCCACGTTGCTTTCCCCATTAACATCATATCATCAGCAAACTTCAAAATAGGGAAAATTCCCCATTAACATCATATCAACATCATATTGTATCAGCTCCGTATCTTAACAAGACATTAAAACTATTTTTTTATAGTCAAAATTCTAAAAAGTCAATGATTTGTGGCCCGTTGGGCTGGCCCGTAGGCCCATGGGCTGGTGTTGGTCGGGCTCGGGCCGTAAATTTTGCAGCCCATCAGAATATTGGACCGCCCCGCCCCGTATATGCTGTTTGGCCCGATGGGTCGGGCCAGACCGGCCCGAGCCCGGCCCACTGACAGCTCTACATGTATGTCATTCACTGACTTTATTGTTGTACTCAAATTAAATGAGACTAGTGGCTGCCTTGATGTTTATCATACTGTCCTAATATAGCTTGAATGTGATTCTCACCGTACAACTATTTTCTTTTCAGATAATTGTGATGTGGCACGTGTCTTAGCTAGAAGTCCAGTTCTGTGGGATATTCTTGGATATGAGATGCTAGTCCTCATGTCCTCGTAATTATATAGTGTCAGGCTCTGACTAAGTGTCATATAATTATTTTACTGGGTTTTATTTTACTGTCTCTGACTAGGTTTCAAATAATTATTTTACTGGCTCTGACTAGGTGTCCTCTTGGATACTGGGTTTTATTTTAATGTAATTTATTTTACTTTAAGTCCATGTAGATGTAACAAATAATGATGCACGTGGTACCTTTTTCCCGAGTGCAGATAAAATTAGTCAAATCGAATATGCAAATAATTTTAAGTTTTTTATTCACGTTATTTTGATTTATTCGAAGATGGTCATTCGATTTTCTGCAAATTTCTTTTTTTAAATCATTTTCGGGAAATGGGTGTCACAATAAACACAAGGAGTTTGTTGTTGACACAAGGTATTTGGAGTAACCATATTGCTTCAGTTAAGTCAAAGAAAGGTTTCCTTTGGTGCGTTGTGTTTGAAGTCCATGCTAGTTCGAAATCTGGCTTCTTGGGGATCTGCACAAATTTTCCCTCCCCTAGTTTCATTAAGTGATGCCGCACGATTAAGGGATTTAGAAATTATTAAAGAGATTGAGATTAGCTCCTTCTTACTGTCGCCACAGGGAGTATGACCGAAGAAATTTTTGTTTGTTGGATGCCTTGTGTGCTTTGATTCGGTTGTGGTGTTGAAGCTTCATAAGATGATAACATTGAGGCCGGTAGTGGAACAACACTTTTCTTTACCAATTTTGCTGATTTGCTGATCTGAGCATTCTGTTTGCCAAATGTAATATCAAGCATGGCATCCATGGATCTTTGGTGTTTTGGTGTCGCGTATGAGTGCTTCCTTTTGATGAAAAGGTGTTGACGAGTGGAGCTTTCACAAGAGGTGTGAAGCAGCGATTGAGGTAAGGAGTAGCATCAAAGATTTCATGTGAGGACAGTTTATCGAATCTAGAAGAGGGAGTTCAACTTAACCAGGTTTTCGAAGTAGTAATTCTTGCTCATTGGTGTTGTGTCATAGAGGGAGGAGCTTTGCTGCATATTGAGTTTCAATTTGATATGAGCCATGGAAAGCATTGTGGAGGAGGGTCTGTTCCTCGCAGATCTGACCACGGGTTTTGGGGAATTTCTTGGTGTTTTATCTAGGAGTGTTTCATTTTACTGTTCTTTGGTGTTTGAGGTTTGGTTAACTTGGTGCTTGGGAGTGGTTATCTTTAGATTTTGTGATCATTTTGGTTTATTTGCTGGGATAATCTTGGTGTAAGTCTAAGAGTATATATGTTTATTGCCAAAGGTGTTTTTTTTATCATATTTCTAGGTATTCTCTAGTGGCTGTTGTTTGTTTGTGCGGGTGTTCTTTGGCTTTGGCCATTGGGTATTTTGTAGCTATCGGGGGTGTTATTTGGTTGTCTTGATGTATCTTGGTTTCGCCCGTCTTTCCTAGCCTTGCATGTTTTTTGTACTCGTGCGTGTTGTTTGTGCTAGGTTCTATTAATAAAATCTTTTCAATTATCGAAAAAAAAGAGAAGTTTTTTTTTTTGACAAAAAAAAGAAAGAAGTGTTTGATGAATAATAACTTATAACTTTTTTTTTCAAAATTCCTCAATTTTAAATCTTGATTCCGACATATCTTGAATGTTAACCCTTTTTTAATTCGTATTTTTTGGCCATGCCAACATGATAGTTAATGCTACCTCTGTTCCATTTCAATGTAGTTTAAGTTTTTGGCACACCCTTTAAAAATGGTTACTCCCTCTGTCTCATTTTATTTGTCATTTAAGGTCATGCACGAGTATTAAGAAAAAAATTAGTTATGCTAATTTTTATGGTAAAAATATTTGGTAGTTCTAAAACACCCTTATACTATCAACTCATTAGTACTCTCACTTTTCACGGTCGCAACAAAGACACGACTGTTGATACATTGAGAAGTGAAATAGGTGAGGAAAGAGCCATGGATTACTTGGAAATACAAAAAGAATTAATAAGACTAAATATTGGTGGGAGAAAAGTACCATAGTAAATGAGGGTATTGTTTGAAAAAAAATAATAACTATCGTATTGGTATTGTAAAGTGACAAATAATTTGAAATCGAGAAAAATGACAAACAGGATACTTAAAATTCACGGAGGGAGTAGTAGTTTAGGTTTTTTTAAAAAGTGTTGTCTAATTTACCATTTAACTCTTTATCTCTTTACATGGATAACTGTGACTCATTTATTGGATGTAAGAAGTTTCCATAATAAAGAGGGGTATGGGTGGAAAAGAATATTAAATGTTTCATTAAAAATGCAAAAGAACAATTAATTTGAGACAAATTAATTTTGCTAAAACAAAAAAATGAGAGAGAATATGTGTGAATTGAAGACTTGAGCTCTGAAGAGAATATGATTCTGTTGGAACTTTGATGTTATGTGTGAATTGAAAAAGTCACACATTGGATACAATAGACAACTTGAGAGTGTTTATAAGTGGGAAACTCACACATGGGTTTGGGCCCCAAGGGGTACCCAATTTTTGTGAATGGGAGAGGACGCACACAAAATGACCACCACACGCGCGCGCGCCGCCGCTTTCTAACCAACTGTCATATTGCAAACAACGGACAAAGTCTCCAACGGTCATGTTGACCGGGTCAAAGTCAGACCGTAACGGTTTTGGTCAAAAGAGTCGTTGGCTATTAAATTCCATACAACGACTATCTCTTCTTATGCCTATAAAAGGAAGACCCTCCCCACTTCTTACTCACACCACTTGACGATAAATCATTCATCAAGTTTTCTCTCTTCTCCCTAAATTTCTTTCTTCTCTAGAAAGCTTGAAGCATTTCCAAGCTTAGTTTCTAAAGAGTGGTTTTTCATAACCAAAAAGTTCTTTCTTCTTTAGAAAGCATGAAGCATTTCCAAGCTTAGTTTCTAAAGAGCGGTTTTTCATAACCATATTGAGGGTGTATATCTTAGAGCAAATTTTCATGGTGCAGTGAATTTTCGTAGCAGTTTCGACTGGGCTGTTTTATCCTGGTGACGTCGTGGTAGATAGCCTACTTGCACCTTGGAGCAGAGCCACGAAACGTCGTGGTTGACTGGGCTGTTTTATCCTGGTGACGTCGGCTTGTTCTTGAAACCAGTGTTGTTTGGGGAAAGTTCTGGCTAGGAAAGACTTGGTACTTAAAAGTTTCCATTGTGACCCACCTCTCTTTCCTGGGAACCTACTCGGATTAATAGATTCTGATGAATCCAGATACACCACGTGACTGCCATCAAATCAAGTACTTCAATCTACCAGTCTTCTTGGAATCCAGTTGCAATCCATATCCCTAAAATGCGCGACACCTACAAAAGAATCCATTTCCGCAATTCCCACCCAATTGTGAATAGTATTCCAAATAGTCTGAAAACACCCACACAAAAATAATTAATGAAAAATAGACTCATCTTGCTCAAAACAAAAAGGGCAACACAACCCATGAAGATCCTTATTTCATTTCCACCAACTAATTCACATTACATCCCAAAATATTAGGGTTTTATTTCCCAATTACATCATCTCTCTCTCTCACCGACACCACAACCACCACAACGATCGGAGTTAACCCAGAAAAAATCAACGCAGAAACGATGGGTCTGAGAAGAAGAGAAGGTTAATCAAAATTTCGTTTTTAATCAAACCCAGAAAAATTTCGTTTTTAATCAAAAGATGGGTCTGAAAATTTCGTTTTTAATCAAACCATGGGTCTGAAAATTTTGTTTTTAATCAAACGATAGGTCTGAAAAATTTCGTTTTTAATCATTTCAAATCCAGAATTTGCAGATTCGTTTTTAATCAAACCCATAAAAATTTCATTTTTAATCATATGATGGGTCTAAAAATTTCGTTTTTAATCAAACGATGGGTCTGCAAAATTTTGTTTTTACTCATTTCAGATCCATATTTTAATCAAACCTAGAAACATTTCGTTTTTAATCATTTCAGATCCAGATTTTTGATGGAGAAGAAGAATTATTAGGGTTAGTGAAAAAGGATTTGGGGATAAAAGGATTTCGTGTGAGAGGAGGTCAGCAGATGCTGGTTCGAGAGAGAGAGAGAGAGAGAGAGAGAGAGAGAGAGAGAGAGAGAGAGAGTTTATGGGTGAAGATGGTGAAGATGAATGAATAAGAGGTGTTGTGAAGATGGAAACAAAACACGCATTGCAAAGACACGTGGAAGGCACACTGTGCATTTTTTAACGTCACACCAACAGTTCACTAACAGAAGGGCTTATAACAAAACACGTCATTTTGCAAGGACTTTTAACTAATTTTTTTGTTTGCAGGGGCTTAAACCAAAACACCTTATATTTGCAGGGCCTAAAACATATTTAAGCCAAAAAATACAAGGCTCGTTATTGTTCCTAAACTAACTTAAACATATAAAAATTGGTCCTTAAGAAAATAATCAAAAACAATTTGATAAATTCAAGTCAATACTAAGCCAAAATATATTTGGTATATTATTTTACTCTCAAGATATTAAAAATAATAAAAGGTATACAGGAAATGTTTTGTCACATTTATCATCAATTTTTTTTGAATGAGTATCCTTTTATCATCAAAAGTTGCTTATATTAAAAAATTGAAGAAGTAACGAAGATAGTTGGATACCGACGACTTTCCACTAAATTTGTCCTTAATTTTCATTTTGCAGATTTTTTTCTCCTTAATTAGATATTCCCTCCATCTTAATAATAATAAAAAAAATCATTTTTTAAAACGATGATGTATCTAGTCTATATATTATAGACTAAATACATGAATTATTCAATCAACTAAGTTTCACAACTTCCCTAAAACTATGGAACCGTGCATTTTATTCTCAACCGTCTATGTTGAGGGCATAATCAAACGGATGCATAAATCTTTCCTAAGCTTTGCCAATGTTAATAGAATTAACTCTTGCAAAGCCTCTTTGACCTAACTCCACTCTTTTGAATTAAATGATAATTTAATTCAAAAGGTCCTCGACCTTGCGAAATGATGAGAGCTCTTAGTTCCTCGATTCGGTTACCTAGTTCATCGAAGCGTGAGTTGTTCTCCGATCGGTTTTCTTCCACTCTGCGTTCGAGCTCAGCCAAGGACTGGTTGCGTGTCGTCATCAGGTACCAGGCGTTGCTTTAATACCAGTTGTCATCGTTTGGATTGCAAGGGAGGGAGCTCCGGAACAATCAATTGCTCAACCTAGAAGATCCAATATGATGAATGGAACTTGGAGGAGGAAGCAAGCACAGTATGCGAATATGCCGAGAATACAGGAATAGAAGAAGAGAGATATTAATTGAGCAGTGAATGAATCTGATTGTATTGAATTCAGTGCCTAAGTACAATCTATCATTGGATTCTTTCAGGTACAGCTGGAACATCAAGCTAGTACATTCTTCTAGAATAAAAGGTAAAATTACCTATTAGCCTAGTGTAGCACAAATGTGAACTTGTAGTACAACTTAAGGTAAAACAGTAAAACTAGGAAGATAGTAATTAGTTACTGAGCTATTGAGTGACACTGTCACATGTTGTTTAGTAGTGGTGTTCAAGGTGTCTTGTTGGGTTGGAGTACTAAGTTGTTTCTATATGATTGGCTTTGTACAAGGGCACTTGAAGTGACAATCAGTATGTGACAATCTGTGATGCATTAGCAGGGTTGATTAATATTGCTGTCAAGTTAATTTGCTTGGAGCTCATGGGTATTGGTCTGTGGTTTGTTTGTAGTTCTTAGAGCGTGGCTGGCTTGTGTAAGTGGAGACATAATTGGCAAGTTGTTTTTGTAGGATGTTGTTTGGCGTTCTCTTTTTCCTCGATGTATTTCTTTCCCTCTTAGTTTTGGTCCAGTGTGGTTTTAATGAGAACCCACCCCTTGTCCTTCATTTTTATTTTGCGGATTTTTTCCCCTTAATTAGATATTCCCTCCGGTCTTAATAACAAAAAAGAAAAGTCTCATTTTTAAGTTTATTGAATAAACGATGTGTCTAGTCTATATTATACACTAAATACATGAATTATTCAATTAACTAATTTTCTCAACTTCCCTAAAATTATGGAACTGTACATTTTATTCTCAACCGTCTATGTTAATAGAATTAACTCTTGCAAAGCCTCTTTGACCTAACTCCATTCTTTTGAATTAAATGATAATTTATATATCAGAACTACTTCTAAATTAAAATACCTCCAATATAAGTTACTATCTATATAACTAGTATATTGTCAACAAAAAAAAATCTATATAACTAATAAACTAGTAAATTGTGATAGAAGAAAATTCACGCAGCTTTTACATAACAACAATCTAAATTGTTTTTGTGAAATAAATTAAAGGGAAATTAAACTATCAAATTAACTTGAAGAAAAAGCATGGATGAGTGGTGAATATATATAGCAAATGATACTAGCTAGGTAGGTTTAGGTATGGACCCTGGTTGGAGCTGTTCGCACAAGTCAAGATAGGTTTTGTAAATCAAACGATTTCTAGCACCACTCCTATGATTCTCATACTTTGAGTGCTTGAAGAAATACTTGAGATGCCTAAGCGTGCAACAACCTATCAGCTGACCCAAAAACAAGAAAAGCCAATTGATTCCTCTCTTCTTACCAATAACAGGCTTCAAACTATTTACTCGATCGCAGTTATTGCAGGTTGGGAGCACAGGTTTTTCCCAATGACTCGGTGCACGTTCATGCATGCTGTCCATTTTAGCCACAGTGTACCTCAAAATTTCCATGAACTTCTCCAACAGATCAAATTCAATAACACGTTGAACCTTACACCTTATGCATTGAACAGTTCCAGTTATTTTGTTCATGCCATGGGATAACAAGTGGTCAAGGGTGTAAACTGTGGCGCGTTTTGTCGTCGCCCATGGAAATGGTGGAGATATGTCAGGTTTGATTTGTCGTCGAACCCGATGTGGCTTACCTGGTGGTGGAACAAAAACAGGTTCTTGTTCTTGTTGTTCTTGATGTTATTGTTCTTGTTGACGATAATAATTTAGTAATTGTTGACGCCTTCGTTCTCGTTCTTGTTGTTGATGATGATAATATGGAAATTGTTGTGGATGTTGTTGTTCTTGGTAAAAAGAGGGATGAGATGGTGGCGGGGTTGACGGCTGTTGGAGTGAAAGAAAACTTCCCAATGCAGCTGCATTAATGTTGTCCATGGTGGATCAAAATGGGTGAGAAATATAAAATTTGCAGACAAAACGGAGAGGAAAGTGAAGAGTGTAAGACTATAAGGTGCGCGGCTAACAAAAGAGATGAAAAGGGAAGAGTGTTGAAGTGAGGTATAACTATAAGAGCACCTATTTATCCCTATTTCGTGTCCCACTTTTCTCTCTAACTCTGTCAAAGGATAGCATAAGAGTTGTGGCGCTGGTTACTAATTTTGCAACTAATTCGGTTTCCCTTGCACAAATAACGACACATGCGTATACTTTGCCAATTGATTCTCCATATATGGTTTCATTTATGAAACCCATAAAGCAATTCTGAACCACATCTTCAAAATATGGAATAGAATAATATAATTTTATTATTCAAAGTGACATTATAATTAGAATTTTTTTTTTTACCATGTCATTGATGCCTAGTTTTCGTTGGCTTTTTCGGTGACTAATCTACGCCGAGGAACCTAGCTGGCCACGAGTTTCCGGCTTTGCCGGCCCGTGTGGTTCTCTCCTCCCAACAGAGTTTTTGCCACACCCAAGATTCGAACCCGAGACCTTGGGTAGGATCCAAGTCCAGTTACCACTTGAACCAACCCTTGTTGGTATTATAATTAAAAATATAATTCCGATAGTCCTATTTAAAAGAAATATTATGTTTTTAGGTTCATTGAAAAACTAATATATATGGTCTATATTATAGACCGGATACATCAATTATTTAATGAACTTAAAATTAAAAAAATTATAAATAGAATAATCAGTTATTTAATGACGTATGGATGTATGTATGTGTATGCATGTATTTATTATGTATGTATGTAAGTATGGCTGGATGAATAGAATACTCGATTATTGATGAACTAATATGAACTGATAATTTTAAACTAACGTTCATACTTAAATGATTTTATTTCTCCCAATACCTAAGTTCTCTCACCGAGCGCGCACACACATGTATATATATATATATATATATATATATATATATATATATATATATATATATATATATATATATATATATATATATATATAAAATAGAAAATAATAATATTAACAATTTAAAATAAAACTAAGTTAAATAATGAATATATAATCTAATTTGATAATCCAGCAAGTTAAAAAAAGTAAAGGAGAGTTTCAAGTTTCAACCTCAATCGTGAAGAGGAAGACATACAAAGTCAAGCATATTTTCTTGTAAATATTCACTCTCAAAAAAATTATTTTTTCTATATGTTTTTCAAATATACCGTTATATTTTTGTTTAGTAAATTCAATCTTACTCAGTTTACGGTGTCAAAAAAAAAAAATACTTAGTTTACATAAATATTAATGATTAAAAAAAAGGCTAAAGTGCTCCCGGGGTCCCTTATCTTTATTTAAAGTAACGATTTGGTCCTTTATCTTTTTTTTGTCCCAAATCAGTCCTTTATGTTTTAAATTTTTGACACATAAATCCTTTTCTGTCCCAAATCAGCCCTTTATGTTTCAAATTTTTAACACATAAATCCTTTTTTTTGACACATAAATCAGCACTGTTAATGAAAAAGGATTTATGTGTCAAAAATTTGAAAGATAAAAGACTTATTTGGGACAAAAAAACATAAAGGACTAATTCGTTACTTTAAATAAAGATAAGGGACCCCGAGATCACTTTAGCCTAAAAAAAATGTACCAAAGATGGGGATCGAACCCCTGACCCTTTGATTAAGAGAAAATCAGCCCCAACCGCTAAACCCCACGTTCTGGGTTATTAAAAGATTAGTTTACTTATAAATATTAACATATAAAATAAAATAAAATGTGACCGGGTAAAAAGGCCTTCCATGAATTAGTTAGGGGAAAATATAACATATAATAAGAAACTAATTATGTCCCCAAAAAAGAAAATACGTATGAATTAAAGCATAAAATTGCTTTAAATAGCATCTTCGTTGCAATATGTTGGAATTTCATATTCATTATTGATAAAAAATCGATTTCTTCATTGAGCTAAATTTTGTCTCAGTAAACTACTTTATGAAAGCATATCTCCCTCCTTCTAGCTGAATTTCGTATTCGAAATTTCAAATTGAAATCTCATAGTATACATTAAAATAATCAATATTTTTTCATCAACTAAATACTAATTTTTTGACAATATCAACTAAATACTAATGAGAACTCAAAATCAAGAGAAAAGACCCATAAAGGAGATTGAAGAGGGTGAATGGAAAATAAAATTGTGAGAAAAAATTAAAAATCCTGAAGTAAGGGGAAGACTGGAATCTAGGTAGCAATTAGCTTACACATTAAAAACCCGAATAAAAATTGAGAGTAAACATTAAAACCCTAAAATTAAAAATTAAAGAGCTTACACAAAAGGATTTTTTTTTCTATACCCCCATTATACCCTATACCCCTCCCCCCCCCCCCCCCCCCCAATACCAGACGGACGAATTTACCCTTAATGGCGGAACGCTTTTTTTTAGGTTTTCCAGAATTACATGAAAATGGATAATTTTGGAATGCGTTTTTAACGATTTCCGGAATTACGTCCGGAACATGTAATTCCGGAATTACGTCTGGAACATGTAATTCCGGAACACATTTTGACTTCCGGAATTATGTATTCCGGAATTACATGTTCCGGACGTAATTTCGGAAATCCTTAAAAAACGCGTTCCGGAATTATCACTTTGAACATAATTCCGTAAGTCAAAATTAAAAATTTATTTTATTAATTAAAAACACTGTTTACATTGATCGAAAATAACAGATTATAACAACCTATAGAAACAAACACAAGGTCTAAAACATGATAGAAACTACTGTGATGGTGGAGTTAAACGGCGAAGGATCTCAGCGACGCTCCGTGCGGTTTCCACGTACAACTGCAAAGGACCCTTAAATTTAAACACATAATGGTTTGGTCATCATTGCTCGAACTTCATCGTTGTTTTTCACATCCATTGCGGACCAGCGAACATGTCCATGAGCGCCCCAATCGGGTTTCCCGATGTCTCAAGACCAACGTAAAAGATTATCACGAGTAGGAAAAACCTACAAAATAATCGTCAACATAACTAATAACTTATAACAAATAATAAACAAGAAGTGCTTTAGGAAAATATGTACCTCTTTAGTGGTAAACTCGTCCGATAAATCCGTAATAAAGGGAAGTTTGCCATCAGGTGTAGCCATATCTGTAAAATAAATAAATCAAATGTTAATTAAAAAAGTTTTAAAAAGTAAACAAAATGAATTCCGGAATTACCTTTTTTAGACGTAATTCCGGAAGCTAAAATTGAGAAATTCCGGAATTACGTCTAAAAAGATAATTCCGGAAGGAAAAAACAGAAATTTCTGAAAATATGTCAAATTACATAATTCCGGGATATAAAAAAATTAAACTTTCCGAAATTACGTGTTTCCGGAAACCAGAAAAAAATCTTTCCGAAATCATGAAAAATTAGATGATTCTGGAACATAATTACAATTCCGGAATTATGTTTTTCTGGAAATTTTACCAAAAAAAACTTCTGGAATTACCTGTATAAAAGGATAATTCCGGGAAACTCAAAAATTTGGGTCATCTGCTTCGAATTTGGTAGAAATGAGAGGGGTATTTTTGAGATACATGGAATTATTGGGGTACAGGATATAACGAGGGGGTAAAAAAAACCCTACACAAAATGTGAATCAACACTATCTCGATTGGTAGCAATTAGCTTCAAATGATATGTTTCTACAGTTTATTTTAAGAAGCAAAAAAATACCCCTAATTACTCATCCACGAATTATTATTTTTTGACATGTAGACGAAGTGGTCACGGCCACTAGAAACTCACACACACAACTATGAGGTCCTGCACTACAAAAAAAACAGTGTTTAGCGACGGATTTTAGCGACGGATATGTGATCCGTCGCTAAAATCAAAATTAGCGACGGATTGAAAACAATGTCTTTAGCGACGGAAATTGGCTAAATTAGCGACGAATTTAACATGGCGCGAAACTTGAAAATTTTGGTTCGAATTAGCGACGGAAATCCGTCGCTAAATCCGTCGCTAATGTTTGGAAATTTGTGCCACTGACCGTTGCAGTTGATTTGACACGTGACAGACATTAGCGAGGGAAATCCGTCGCTAACGGGTAATTTTTTTTTCTAAACCCGAATCCTTCCTCTTCCTCTTTCATTTCTTCCTCTTCTCCGTTTTTTCCTCTCTTTCATTTCTTCCTCTTCCTCTTTCATTTCTTCTTACCACCACCACCATCATATTCTCCCTTCAACACCACACCACACCACACCACACCATCCTCTTTCATTTCCTCCTCTTCCTCTTTCATTTCTTTTCCTTCTCCATTTTCCTCTTCCTCTTCCTCTTTCATTTTTTCTAACCACCACCACCACCATCATCTTCTCCCTTCAACACCACACCACACCATCCTCTTTCATTTCCTCCTCTTCCTCTTTAATTTCTTTTCCTTCTCCATTTTCCTCTTCCTCTTTCATTTTTTCTTACCACCACCACCATCATCTTCATCTTCTCCCTTCAACACCACACCACCACCACCACCACCACCACCACCACACCATCCTCTTTCATTTCTTTTCCTTCTCCATTTTCCTCCCCAACCCCTTATCTCTCCCTCTCTCTATCTGAGATTAGCGTTTTTTTTAAATAAAAAGAGATTAGCGACGGATTTCCGTCGCTAAAGTTGGTCAGTGTCACTGTCAAATCAACTGCAACGGTCAGTGTGCATAGTGTTTAGCGACGGATTTTAGCGACGGATTTTCCGTCGCTAATGTTAGCGACGGATTGTATTCCCTCGCTACCCAATTAGTGTCAAGTGATTTAGCGACGGAATTGGTCCGTCGCTAATTCTGTCGCTAACAGTCAGTAGCGAGGGAAAAACACGCATTAGCGAGGGAAAAATCCGTCGCTAATGCGTTGTTTTTTTGTAGTGCTGGGTTCGAACCCGGGACATGGTATCCATCCTAACAATTTCGGCAATTGCCAGTTGAGCTAGGTCTTACAGATATCCACGAATTAAGTCCCACATTATGTATACACGCATAAATTTTGTAATTAATGATGTAATGTGAGTCGTTAATTTTAATCTGGCTATTATAATTAAATATCATCATTTTTCATAATAAAACCATGTGTTCTCACCTGAATAATCCCCATAATATATACATATACATATACATATATATATATATATATATATATATATATATATATATATATATATATAAGTACATACAAATATAGTTTTTTCCTTTTTTCCATGGCATCTTGTCATATTCCTAATACGTATAATTTGTATTTTTATAGTTTTTTAATATGTTGGTCAAAAAATTAGTTTTATAACATCTTTTTGTCAAATCTTATTTTTTAAACTTATTTTTTATTATTTTTTCAAACTTACATTTTTATATTAGGTGAATTTATGATATCTGTAACACCCCGGTATTTCTTTAGCAAAGAAACACCTAAATATACAATTTGGTATAAATCAGAGTATAAAAATTCCTGTTCAGATATACATCTTTACAAGAAACAGCGGAAACTACAAAAATATAACATGATACAAGTTCGAGTCATAAGACCGAATACAGAGACTACATCAGAAGAATCCAAAAACATAGATGGAAGATTGCATCTCCAATTTCTCCTCGTGCCTGACGACTAACTGTTAGACATCCGGCGTTATAATCATACACAATGACATATATAGTTATATATATTTAGTCAATCCATCAGTCGGTGTACCCACACGTATACTAGGGTTTCGGTTTTCCAATCAAATAGGCTTTCAAAGCTTTTTTTCAAAATCATGAGTTGAACAAGTTCAAAATAAGGTTTTCCGTAAGGCAATATGTAACACCCCAAAAATTAATTAAATATTTATTAGTGTATTTATTTGATTAATTATATTAGAAATGTGTGTTAAATATAATAATAAAATAGACGTGTGGTATTGTGTGTGGGTTGGTCCATAGAGGGGTTAGAAAATAATTAAGTGAGGTGGATAAGCCCACCATGGTATTCAAATTAGTTAGTAAGAAGAAAAAGCCCAAAGGAGTGGTAAGTCATGAGAAGGGTTTAGTGATTAGGGTTTCATTGAAGATTAGCGCATTTTAGAAAAAAGAGAAGAAGAGAAACGACTTGGAGAGTGAGGGAGAGGCGTGAACCAAGAACAAGAGAGAAAGGAGAAGAAAACGTGATTTCCAAGCAAGGCAAGGAGGGGAAGGGCAAGCTAGAATTTCGTGGCATTCCTAAGGCTAGAGTTTCGAATTCTTCTAAAAAGGTAAGGGTGGGATTTAATTCAATATAAGGGTTTATGAGGGATCTACATGTGGGGTTTTAGGGTGTCTTGATCACCATATTGTTGTCTTGAAAAATCGCATGCCCTATGATTGTGTGCCTTGTTGAGTAATTTGATGTATGCTTGATATCCTCACATTCCTATGCCTAAATGATATGTTGTTATGCTCATAATAATAATTGTTGCCATATGATGATTTGTTGTTGAGAATTTATGATTTTGCATGTCAAGTGTTTTGAACAATGATTTTGATGATGTTTTGATTGATAAATTGGAGATGACCATGATAATTAGATGATCATGTTGGTGATTGATTTTGGTGTTATATGATTGCATACATGCTGTTTGTGTTATGGATTTTGGTGATTAAACTTGGTAAAATTCAAAAGAGTGGTTCCTAGGCGCCTTAGGCGCCAATGTTGAGAAATTGGTGTTGCAGATTTTGGGGTCCCTATCCATGGGCACCATGCCCTTTTTATTTTGGTATGCTGTTGTTGCTGTTTCAACACTTGGTTTTCCCCTAGAAACCATTCCTTGCGAAATTTTGTTGGTTTTGGCGCTGCCCCTGTAGGCGCCTTCCTGGGCGCCAGGTTCCCTGTGGCTGGGCGTCAGTTTCTGCGCCATGTTGCCTGTCTTGTTTTCTGTTGCAGTTTTTGGTTCCCTATGCCTAGGCGCCAAACCATTTGTGTTTCCCTTGATGTTTTAGCCTCTGTCTTGGTGTGGAATACCTTGCCTAATTATACTAAGTTGTTCCAGTATGGCTCCATGTTGTTCCAGTGCTGTTTGGGAAGGCGCCCTAGGCGCCCATGCACATGTTCCCCTTGCTTGTGTCGCTGGTTCTGGCGCCCCATGCGCCCAGAACTTGTTGTTATATCATATGTTGTGGGTTGGACCTTGCTCCTGGGCACTTTGTGCACTGTTGTGACATTTTGGTGGGTGCCCTGTCCCTGGGCGCCAAATCCTGCGCCAGTGCCTGCGCCAGTTTCCTGCGCCTGGATCCCTGTTGCTGGGCGCCATTTTCAGGATGTCTTAGTTTTTCTCCTAAACTGTTTTCGAAATAACTTTTGACTCGGGAGTCCGATTGAGGCGTTTCAAAATGTTTTGGAAAGCTTATCCAGGTGCCTAACTGGATACTCTAATTTTAAGGCATTCTGAACTATTTTTCTAACATTGTTCCCTGGAGTTGTTTTGGTGTCCCGGGATTCCCTTGAGGCTTCTCCGGTGTCTTTTTCAAAAAGTGGTCGTCAACCCTAAATGTTTTGAAAAAGTGTTGTGGTTGAGAGCTGTTAATTGCTGAAGATGTTGTGTTGATTGTGTTGTCGTGGGTACCGCCGAATGGCCCACACCTTTGAGCTGTTTTGTTGTGACGGTCGTTGGCCAGCGTTGTTCGATGTCGTAGGCCTATGGCCAGCGTTGTCTATTGTTTTAGGCCCTTCAGCCAGTGATGTGATTTAGGCATATGGCCAGTGACGTTGATGTGTGATTGTTTGACTGGTTGTGCATACATCATTGAGTCGCATGCATACCATGAACATTAGGCCTTGTGCCAGCGACGAGAAAATTAGGCATTTGGCCAGCGACGATATTTTAGGCCCTTGTGCCAGTGACGAAAATTAGGCCGTTGGCCAGTGACGTAGGTTGGTACCACATGCATGTGCATTGCTTGAGTCTCATATCGCATTCATATTGCACGACTGATCGAATGAAGTTGTTTGGCCATTGTGACGTGTTGTTAAAGTGATGTGTTGTTGTGAAAGTGACGTGTTAATGTATACTTAGCCGTAATTAACTGTCAGGAGTGATGTTGCTAGCTGTGATTAATTGATGTCTTGAGCTTTGTATGTGGTCTTTCATACACTTCTTATATTGTATGGAATCTCACCCCTTTTTGTGGTTGTTACTTTATAGGTGAGCCCGAGTGAAGATTGTAGTCTTCCTTTTTTCCTGGTGTCGTCTGCTCTGATAGGTAGCACTTAGGGAAGGGTCGATTACTGTTTTTAATTATATTTCGGTTGATGTTGAATCTTTTAGTAATTGGTGCACTTTGCACTCTGTCGGTTGTTGATGTTTTTAACGATGTCGAATAGTACCGCTGCATGTTTTGAGAAAACTACGAGGTTTTGTTTTACGTTGAAAAATGCGACACTCTTTTGGCGCGAAAAACTCTGATAAATTATGAATAAACGATGGGTGAAAAAAGGGTGTTACACAATATCCTTAAAATTGGTTGGGAAGAAGATTAGAAGTGGTTTGGGATCGAAAGGAGCGAGGAAATGAGAAATCGGGGATCGGTAACAGAAGCTCACGCACGGTGCGTGCCCAGGGGCACACGACCCGTGCGTGATTTACCAAAATCACACAACCAACCCGAAGAGGGCGCACGGTCCGTGCCCAGGGGCGCACGATCCGTGCGTCCGGTTCTGTTTCTCTCTTTCCAATCCGTTTCTCATTCCGCTTTTCCGTTTCTCGCCCAAATCGAATTCCGATCGTAATCCAACCTGAAAATAGTTTTAATATACCACATTCCAGACTATATTCCAGTGAAAGCGTTTAAATCACAATTTTGTAAATTGCTCAACATTTCAATAAAAACCGTAAAAACGCGATATTGCTCAAAAACGGTTTTCGGTTCCAAAATCTTTCGAAAACAAGATAACTGCCTTACGACTCAAAACAGACACATTTTCAGGACACACAAAAAACATCCCTATCCGTGAGTAGAACTCACCCGGTTGATGATCTCGCGAGAATTCACGTTGGAGAACGAACGATGGGACCGTATCCACTCGAACAATCCCCATAGTCACGAGCACGCTCCGAATGCCTCCGTATCTGAATTCAGAAGCCAATACCCCTCTCGCTACTGACTTGATTACCGGTACATAGAATTGACGTCTCGCGCGACTTGACAACTCGAATCCCAAATCCAACGAATCAACATTTCCAGCTTCGCTTCCATTTCCCAGCATCAGGATTCAGTTTTGCAACAGGCATAACTTGGTCAATCCGTGACCAAAACTATCCAAACCGGTGCTCATTGTGAAGGTAATTTCGTCTACTTTCAGATGGTCAAGGATTCACACGCATGCATCCAGTGGTTTAGGGGATATCACCAAGACAAGGTGACTGGTTCAGCACAGTGCCTAATTCTAAATCCGAAAATGTGAACATGATATATCTCTTATTTCTCCATGAAATCATACGGTTCTTGTTCCCAAAATGAAGATCTTTGTGTCTAGTTTCCATAGGGACAAGAATCACGATCATCGGAGTAGTGTACAGTGAGATACGATGAAAACAATGAAGGTGGGTCAAACGGGTTTCACCCAGAATTTGTTGTGTGAGTTGATTTATTCAATTCCACCATCAAAAACCACGAACTCAGCAACTAAAACTCCCTCCATCAGCTCCAAAATGAATTTGTGGACTTCTACGACTTTAAGATAGTGGAATGGAAGCTCCCATTAGTTCCATGTCCCAAGGTTGTTGAAATGGACACATGCAAGGTGACACCCAAGCACTTTGAAGGTTTGTGTAGCAAAAGTAGATTTTCAGACTTTGGATCCTTCAACTATGGTGGTTTTCGAAATTCTGATGGAAGAAATGGAATGAGGAGACTTGCATGGTTCCAAATCAATGGAGAAAAGGGACATGCATGAAGATGAACTCCTCTCCCTCTCTCCCCTCTCCTCGGGTTCTCTCCCTCTCTTCTCCCAACTTCTTTCTTCTTTCTCAATTTGGTTCTATGTTCTGGAGAATGGAGGAATAATGGATCAGCTGGATGAAAGTATAAAGGGGGCTGAGGGTTTAAATTGGGTGGAAAAGACCAAATTGCCCTTGGCCCATTAAGTCTTGGTTTTGAGGCTAAAACCCAAATAATCTTATGGCTTTCCGCTCGACATAGGTTTCTCAACTAATCCTCATTTGAGTCGAGACTAACTGCTCACTCAATTGATACGTCTTCGATGTGAGGCGAAATGACGATTTTACCCTTCGGCTGAATTGTTCATTTAAATTATGACTAAGCCACAATTAAATGTAGAGTAGGATTTCTTTGGACTTTTCCTCGACTATTAATCCCCGAGACACGACTAATTATTCCCACAAATAATTACTCAGTCTTAGGCATCATAGTACGAGTCTTGAAAAATTAGGGATGTTACAATCACCCCAACTTTTAAAAATTTTGTCCTCAAAATTGACAAGACTAACCTTAAACAAAAGTTATTGATATCGGGTCGTCATGTCCTCTTCCAATTCCCCAGTAGCCTCCTCGGCTAAGAAGCCATCCCAGACTACCTTGACAATCGGAATAGTCCTTGACCTCAATGTCTTCACGCCACGCCCTAGGATATGACTAGGATAAGGTTGGAATGATAAATCCGATCAAAGATCGATCGTTTCAACGCTCAACGGCTGAAGTGGATCGGGAATACATTTTCTCAACTGAGACACGTGAAAGACATCTTGAAGATACAGACTTTCTTCAGAAATTAACTATTCCGACCTCTTGAGAGCTGACACTAATTGTTATGGACAATGGAATGCCTACAATCTGTTGAGGACAAGAACTCATAGTTATGGTATCCACACATTCTGCACTATCGAAGTCAGGAACTCGGAAGGTTTCGGCCTAGCCGTAGCTTGAATTGGAACGAAACGATGACTTTAAGAGAATTTCTTTGGAATCAAACCATACGGTATCCAGAAGAAAAGTTTTCTTCTCTTCCCGAGTTACATTCACATAAGCGCTTGACTCATTTTACTAAAAATCTTGACTGAAGCAAACAGAGTTATTTTATAAAACAGGTTGACTTTCAGTCCAAGGAATCTAGAAACGATTTTCCTTGCAACCGAATCCAGGAAAAACTCTAAAATAATAGTAAAATATTCTTTCATTAAATCAGTTCCAAAACTTGAAGGTACAATAGTTCCATTTGAATGAAAATTCTTTTCAATGGGGTTTCTAATGACGATAGTTTGAAAATACGACTATCCCAAAAGTTAGTTCACCCTAACTTATAGATGACCTTACTAAATACACGGCGCTCCAACAAAGCGGAATCTCATTCTCTGATATTTAAAAGTTACGAGTTTGAAAGTGAGAGTAGAAGTGTTACTTTGTTGGAACCAGCCATTTGTGCGATCAAGATCTCACAAACTTCTATTATCGTGCTTGAGTTCGGCTCCGTTAAGACAAAACAATTGGGTTCGTTCGAGGAAGGGATGGGGAAGGACATTGAGCCGAAAGGGAAAGCGGGTATTTGTTTTAAAATTTTCTCAAGCCGCTATTCTATTCGATTCAATTCATTTCCCTTCAATTCCTTTCTCGAATCAGTCCAAGATAAAACTTCGAGGTTAGAACAAAGGCTTGTATTTCGTGAAAAAAATAGACACGACTCAATTGTCTCAAGAGACTACACAATGGTTATAGGATGCACTATCAATGACTCATGTGTCATACATTCACTGTCCAATCATTTAGTCTCAGACCGACATACGGTTCATCCTCCGACCTTCTCCCATCATACGGGTATAATGGGTGAAAGGGAAAAACACTATACGTACTCAATTTCTCCTCGTGCCTGACGACTAACTGTTAGACATCCGGCGTTATAATCATACACAATGACATATATAGTTATATATATTTAGTCAATCCATCAGTCGGTGTACCCACACGTATACTAGGGTTTCGGTTTTCCAATCAAATAGGCTTTCAAAGCTTTTTTTCAAAATCATGAGTTGAACAAGTTCAAAATAAGGTTTTCCGTAAGGCAATATGTAACACCCCAAAAATTAATTAAATATTTATTAGTGTATTTATTTGATTAATTATATTAGAAATGTGTGTTAAATATAATAATAAAATAGACGTGTGGTATTGTGTGTGGGTTGGTCCATAGAGGGGTTAGAAAATAATTAAGTGAGGTGGATAAGCCCACCATGGTATTCAAATTAGTTAGTAAGAAGAAAAAGCCCAAAGGAGTGGTAAGTCATGAGAAGGGTTTAGTGATTAGGGTTTCATTGAAGATTAGCGCATTTTAGAAAAAAGAGAAGAAGAGAAACGACTTGGAGAGTGAGGGAGAGGCGTGAACCAAGAACAAGAGAGAAAGGAGAAGAAAACGTGATTTCCAAGCAAGGCAAGGAGGGGAAGGGCAAGCTAGAATTTCGTGGCATTCCTAAGGCTAGAGTTTCGAATTCTTCTAAAAAGGTAAGGGTGGGATTTAATTCAATATAAGGGTTTATGAGGGATCTACATGTGGGGTTTTAGGGTGTCTTGATCACCATATTGTTGTCTTGAAAAATCGCATGCCCTATGATTGTGTGCCTTGTTGAGTAATTTGATGTATGCTTGATATCCTCACATTCCTATGCCTAAATGATATGTTGTTATGCTCATAATAATAATTGTTGCCATATGATGATTTGTTGTTGAGAATTTATGATTTTGCATGTCAAGTGTTTTGAACAATGATTTTGATGATGTTTTGATTGATAAATTGGAGATGACCATGATAATTAGATGATCATGTTGGTGATTGATTTTGGTGTTATATGATTGCATACATGCTGTTTGTGTTATGGATTTTGGTGATTAAACTTGGTAAAATTCAAAAGAGTGGTTCCTAGGCGCCTTAGGCGCCAATGTTGAGAAATTGGTGTTGCAGATTTTGGGGTCCCTATCCATGGGCACCATGCCCTTTTTATTTTGGTATGCTGTTGTTGCTGTTTCAACACTTGGTTTTCCCCTAGAAACCATTCCTTGCGAAATTTTGTTGGTTTTGGCGCTGCCCCTGTAGGCGCCTTCCTGGGCGCCAGGTTCCCTGTGGCTGGGCGTCAGTTTCTGCGCCATGTTGCCTGTCTTGTTTTCTGTTGCAGTTTTTGGTTCCCTATGCCTAGGCGCCAAACCATTTGTGTTTCCCTTGATGTTTTAGCCTCTGTCTTGGTGTGGAATACCTTGCCTAATTATACTAAGTTGTTCCAGTATGGCTCCATGTTGTTCCAGTGCTGTTTGGGAAGGCGCCCTAGGCGCCCATGCACATGTTCCCCTTGCTTGTGTCGCTGGTTCTGGCGCCCCATGCGCCCAGAACTTGTTGTTATATCATATGTTGTGGGTTGGACCTTGCTCCTGGGCACTTTGTGCACTGTTGTGACATTTTGGTGGGTGCCCTGTCCCTGGGCGCCAAATCCTGCGCCAGTGCCTGCGCCAGTTTCCTGCGCCTGGATCCCTGTTGCTGGGCGCCATTTTCAGGATGTCTTAGTTTTTCTCCTAAACTGTTTTCGAAATAACTTTTGACTCGGGAGTCCGATTGAGGCGTTTCAAAATGTTTTGGAAAGCTTATCCAGGTGCCTAACTGGATACTCTAATTTTAAGGCATTCTGAACTATTTTTCTAACATTGTTCCCTGGAGTTGTTTTGGTGTCCCGGGATTCCCTTGAGGCTTCTCCGGTGTCTTTTTCAAAAAGTGGTCGTCAACCCTAAATGTTTTGAAAAAGTGTTGTGGTTGAGAGCTGTTAATTGCTGAAGATGTTGTGTTGATTGTGTTGTCGTGGGTACCGCCGAATGGCCCACACCTTTGAGCTGTTTTGTTGTGACGGTCGTTGGCCAGCGTTGTTCGATGTCGTAGGCCTATGGCCAGCGTTGTCTATTGTTTTAGGCCCTTCAGCCAGTGATGTGATTTAGGCATATGGCCAGTGACGTTGATGTGTGATTGTTTGACTGGTTGTGCATACATCATTGAGTCGCATGCATACCATGAACATTAGGCCTTGTGCCAGCGACGAGAAAATTAGGCATTTGGCCAGCGACGATATTTTAGGCCCTTGTGCCAGTGACGAAAATTAGGCCGTTGGCCAGTGACGTAGGTTGGTACCACATGCATGTGCATTGCTTGAGTCTCATATCGCATTCATATTGCACGACTGATCGAATGAAGTTGTTTGGCCATTGTGACGTGTTGTTAAAGTGATGTGTTGTTGTGAAAGTGACGTGTTAATGTATACTTAGCCGTAATTAACTGTCAGGAGTGATGTTGCTAGCTGTGATTAATTGATGTCTTGAGCTTTGTATGTGGTCTTTCATACACTTCTTATATTGTATGGAATCTCACCCCTTTTTGTGGTTGTTACTTTATAGGTGAGCCCGAGTGAAGATTGTAGTCTTCCTTTTTTCCTGGTGTCGTCTGCTCTGATAGGTAGCACTTAGGGAAGGGTCGATTACTGTTTTTAATTATATTTCGGTTGATGTTGAATCTTTTAGTAATTGGTGCACTTTGCACTTTGTCGGTTGTTGATGTTTTTAACGATGTCGAATAGTACCGCTGCATGTTTTGAGAAAACTACGAGGTTTTGTTTTACGTTGAAAAATGCGACACTCTTTTGGCGCGAAAAACTCTGATAAATTATGAATAAACGATGGGTGAAAAAAGGGTGTTACACAATATCCTTAAAATTGGTTGGGAAGAAGATTAGAAGTGGTTTGGGATCGAAAGGAGCGAGGAAATGAGAAATCGGGGATCGGTAACAGAAGCTCACGCACGGTGCGTGCCCAGGGGCACACGACCCGTGCGTGATTTACCAAAATCACACAACCAACCCGAAGAGGGCGCACGGTCCGTGCCCAGGGGCGCACGATCCGTGCGTCCGGTTCTGTTTCTCTCTTTCCAATCCGTTTCTCATTCCGCTTTTCCGTTTCTCGCCCAAATCGAATTCCGATCGTAATCCAACCTGAAAATAGTTTTAATATACCACATTCCAGACTATATTCCAGTGAAAGCGTTTAAATCACAATTTTGTAAATTGCTCAACATTTCAATAAAAACCGTAAAAACGCGATATTGCTCAAAAACGGTTTTCGGTTCCAAAATCTTTCGAAAACAAGATAACTGCCTTACGACTCAAAACAGACACATTTTCAGGACACACAAAAAACATCCCTATCCGTGAGTAGAACTCACCCGGTTGATGATCTCGCGAGAATTCACGTTGGAGAACGAACGATGGGACCGTATCCACTCGAACAATCCCCATAGTCACGAGCACGCTCCGAATGCCTCCGTATCTGAATTCAGAAGCCAATACCCCTCTCGCTACTGACTTGATTACCGGTACATAGAATTGACGTCTCGCGCGACTTGACAACTCGAATCCCAAATCCAACGAATCAACATTTCCAGCTTCGCTTCCATTTCCCAGCATCAGGATTCAGTTTTGCAACAGGCATAACTTGGTCAATCCGTGACCAAAACTATCCAAACCGGTGCTCATTGTGAAGGTAATTTCGTCTACTTTCAGATGGTCAAGGATTCACACGCATGCATCCAGTGGTTTAGGGGATATCACCAAGACAAGGTGACTGGTTCAGCACAGTGCCTAATTCTAAATCCGAAAATGTGAACATGATATATCTCTTATTTCTCCATGAAATCATACGGTTCTTGTTCCCAAAATGAAGATCTTTGTGTCTAGTTTCCATAGGGACAAGAATCACGATCATCGGAGTAGTGTACAGTGAGATACGATGAAAACAATGAAGGTGGGTCAAACGGGTTTCACCCAGAATTTGTTGTGTGAGTTGATTTATTCAATTCCACCATCAAAAACCACGAACTCAGCAACTAAAACTCCCTCCATCAGCTCCAAAATGAATTTGTGGACTTCTACGACTTTAAGATAGTGGAATGGAAGCTCCCATTAGTTCCATGTCCCAAGGTTGTTGAAATGGACACATGCAAGGTGACACCCAAGCACTTTGAAGGTTTGTGTAGCAAAAGTAGATTTTCAGACTTTGGATCCTTCAACTATGGTGGTTTTCGAAATTCTGATGGAAGAAATGGAATGAGGAGACTTGCATGGTTCCAAATCAATGGAGAAAAGGGACATGCATGAAGATGAACTCCTCTCCCTCTCTCCCCTCTCCTCGGGTTCTCTCCCTCTCTTCTCCCAACTTCTTTCTTCTTTCTCAATTTGGTTCTATGTTCTGGAGAATGGAGGAATAATGGATCAGCTGGATGAAAGTATAAAGGGGGCTGAGGGTTTAAATTGGGTGGAAAAGACCAAATTGCCCTTGGCCCATTAAGTCTTGGTTTTGAGGCTAAAACCCAAATAATCTTATGGCTTTCCGCTCGACATAGGTTTCTCAACTAATCCTCATTTGAGTCGAGACTAACTGCTCACTCAATTGATACGTCTTCGATGTGAGGCGAAATGACGATTTTACCCTTCGGCTGAATTGTTCATTTAAATTATGACTAAGCCACAATTAAATGTAGAGTAGGATTTCTTTGGACTTTTCCTCGACTATTAATCCCCGAGACACGACTAATTATTCCCACAAATAATTACTCAGTCTTAGGCATCATAGTACGAGTCTTGAAAAATTAGGGATGTTACAATCACCCCAACTTTTAAAAATTTTGTCCTCAA
Source organism: Astragalus membranaceus (assembly GCA_039519185.1). Classification (NCBI taxonomy): domain Eukaryota; kingdom Viridiplantae; phylum Streptophyta; class Magnoliopsida; order Fabales; family Fabaceae; genus Astragalus; species Astragalus membranaceus. The sequence goes on along the minus strand of CM076850.1, from coordinate 105,997,896 downwards.
AATTGACAAGACTAACCTTAAACAAAAGTTATTGATATCGGGTCGTCATGTCCTCTTCCAATTCCCCAGTAGCCTCCTCGGCTAAGAAGCCATCCCAGACTACCTTGACAATCGGAATAGTCCTTGACCTCAATGTCTTCACGCCACGCCCTAGGATATGACTAGGATAAGGTTGGAATGATAAATCCGATCAAAGATCGATCGTTTCAACGCTCAACGGCTGAAGTGGATCGGGAATACATTTTCTCAACTGAGACACGTGAAAGACATCTTGAAGATACAGACTTTCTTCAGAAATTAACTATTCCGACCTCTTGAGAGCTGACACTAATTGTTATGGACAATGGAATGCCTACAATCTGTTGAGGACAAGAACTCATAGTTATGGTATCCACACATTCTGCACTATCGAAGTCAGGAACTCGGAAGGTTTCGGCCTAGCCGTAGCTTGAATTGGAACGAAACGATGACTTTAAGAGAATTTCTTTGGAATCAAACCATACGGTATCCAGAAGAAAAGTTTTCTTCTCTTCCCGAGTTACATTCACATAAGCGCTTGACTCATTTTACTAAAAATCTTGACTGAAGCAAACAGAGTTATTTTATAAAACAGGTTGACTTTCAGTCCAAGGAATCTAGAAACGATTTTCCTTGCAACCGAATCCAGGAAAAACTCTAAAATAATAGTAAAATATTCTTTCATTAAATCAGTTCCAAAACTTGAAGGTACAATAGTTCCATTTGAATGAAAATTCTTTTCAATGGGGTTTCTAATGACGATAGTTTGAAAATACGACTATCCCAAAAGTTAGTTCACCCTAACTTATAGATGACCTTACTAAATACACGGCGCTCCAACAAAGCGGAATCTCATTCTCTGATATTTAAAAGTTACGAGTTTGAAAGTGAGAGTAGAAGTGTTACTTTGTTGGAACCAGCCATTTGTGCGATCAAGATCTCACAAACTTCTATTATCGTGCTTGAGTTCGGCTCCGTTAAGACAAAACAATTGGGTTCGTTCGAGGAAGGGATGGGGAAGGACATTGAGCCGAAAGGGAAAGCGGGTATTTGTTTTAAAATTTTCTCAAGCCGCTATTCTATTCGATTCAATTCATTTCCCTTCAATTCCTTTCTCGAATCAGTCCAAGATAAAACTTCGAGGTTAGAACAAAGGCTTGTATTTCGTGAAAAAAATAGACACGACTCAATTGTCTCAAGAGACTACACAATGGTTATAGGATGCACTATCAATGACTCATGTGTCATACATTCACTGTCCAATCATTTAGTCTCAGACCGACATACGGTTCATCCTCCGACCTTCTCCCATCATACGGGTATAATGGGTGAAAGGGAAAAACACTATACGTACTCAATTGTCGGATTGTCGTAGAAAGGCATCGTGTACTGGACCACGATCGGACAATTCTGAATTCAACACATACTTGATTTATCGACGTCTAACCATAGGTTAATAGAATGGAGAACTAGCCTTGACCCATTCGACGGATTCAAGCCACAACAACTTACTGTTGATTTTAACGAATTCAAGATTGACGATTGGAGGTCCATTTCAGTAGCGGAAGCTTGAGCACTAGAAATGCCGAAAGATGATTGCCCTAACATGGCTTGACACCTCTCCAACTAGCAATTATATCCACGTGTTACCTAGCCTTCCATTGTTTTCGAGCAAACGTTTGAGTAACGCACATCTTTGGTCATCTTAGAAACATTTCTAGCATTTCAGGTAGTCACCGGTACAACCGATGTTTTAGCTAAACCAAACCAATGATAAGGGTGTGTCTTTCGACCATTATGACTCTGTCTTCAGAACTCAAACCTACAGTTCGGTGCCCTTATACAGGATATGGTTCTTTTAGGATTGTCTAAGTCAACGACTTATCCCACCACAGTTGTCTTTCTAGATTAACTAGGCTTTGCATTTCGATACCTATCTTTCATAGATCTTGATCACTCAGATCCTAAGGAGACGCGAATTTCGATATTAAGAACCCCATGAGAATGCCATAAGGTTTTCTTTCGAAGATGAGATTTAGAGTCATCCTAGGCAATCCTTGGTTTCTCGATTAACTTCAATGTAGCAATTATTCTCGGATTAGTCACGAAATTGAAATTGCGGTGGCACCAGGGATTTTGAAAACAAAAGGTTATTTTTGGGAATCACACGAGCACACCATGAGTGTCTCTGTATTGATTCGTTGATATTGGATTTATCCTTGGCCCAGCTTCTTTCCGAACTTCTGTGACTATCCAAACATAATTATTACACACTACAAAAAATCAAGTAAATTCTGGCGGTTCTATTGTGGCGGTTTATTTTAAACGCCATTATATACCGTAAAATGTGGCAGTTCTTTGAACCGCCCTAATAAGAATGAAAATATTGGCGGTTTCAACTGCCAGAATTTACTCCCTTCTTTTACTAATTGGCGCGCGCTATTTTTGGTCTTCGCGCTTGTTTCACTTTCGTTCGCATCCAACGCTTTGTTATCCCTCTCCCAAATCCGTTCCTCTCCCAAATCGATTCTTCTGACCCAACCTCCACTCATTCCTCTCCCAAATCAGTTCCTCCAATCGTTCTCTTCCTCCCTAATCTCTCATCTCCTCCTCACAGAACCGGTCCCAACTCCCTCTCCTTACAACCAAAAGTAAACCTAATCTCTCATCTCCTCATTTCGTGGTGGCGATGGCTATAGCGATAGCGACGGTGAAGGTGGAAAGCGAAGAGGGAGAAGATTGAGGGCGCTTGGGGAAGGTTAACGATGGTTGACGGTTTTGTTGCTGGTGGAGATGGGTTCGGTTTGCGACTACGAGGGCGAGGCTGTGAGAGAGGAGTATGGTGCTTGATGGTGGCGCACGACGAGGCTACGGCGTGAACGGGTCAACGACCACCGTCTACCAAACTAGTTGACTAACCTAGCTTCCGTATGAATATGTATTGTTTTGAGGTTTGGTTCGCCTTTATGCTCTCTCCCTCGATCTCAGTTTTTTAGGTTAGTTTTCATTTTCATTTTTCGTATTTCTTCCAGATTTTCGTTTTTCCTATTTCTTCAGATCTGTACCTGAGTATTTTTGAATACTGGAAGAATGAAGAATCTGAAACAAAGAAGAAGTAGTTGGTACTGGGAAAGAAGAAGTGGAAGGAAGAACTAGAAACGAATTTCTTGTTTTTAGGTACTTAATTCCTATTTCTTCAGATCTGTACCTGAGTGTTCTCATTTTTGTTTTGGTTCATGTTTTATTTTTGAATGTGGGTTTTTGTTTTGGCATGAGTGCTTCTTTCATAGTATTTGTAGGTACAAGAATAATTTGTGGAAGACTAAGAGGGAGTGCTGAATCTAGGATGATGTATGACTTTGAATCAAGATTTGATATAGAACAGGTAATTTCACTACTGCCTTATTTTTGCTTGTCAATATGACTTGATTTTGTGTCTTTAATCTCAGTTTTATTTGGTCATGACTTATGGATTATTGCTCTCTGATCCAATACTTGAGGAACCAAGATAGCTGCAATATTATGTTGTTTTTTTTGTTTTCTGACTATGATGTTGTTTTCCAAATGCTGCATTCTATTTCCAAAAGAAAAAAAAAGTGACTTAGCTATTTCTAAGTCACTTTAGAAAAAAGTGACTTAGCTATAATAGTACATATACATATGTCATACATACATACATATCTATACATTATGTTCTAACTTCTCTAATCCTCTTTATAGTGTGGGTAAGATAAATCAATTCATTATGTTCTAACTTCTCTAATCCTCTTTATGTCATACATAATGGTTAATTTTTATCTATTATACATAGCTGATTTCTTTAGAAAGCTATTGAATTTTGTTTCCATTTTTTCGTGTTAGGACGGCTACCAAGCCGTTCGGTTCAACCCTTATTTGTGGCCATCTGGAGAGAAGGTAATGGGAATTTTTGTTTTGTTTTTATTGTTGATTTGTATCAAAATTGTGCTTTTTCTAGTTTAAATTCAAATGATCTCATTGCAGATGACAAATGAAGTTGGGAAGGCAATTTTCCAAAGGCTTGGAGAACTCAATATACCAGTGGGCTTCATGTGTATGAAGGTATTTCTCTTTGAAAACTTCCTTTTGTTTTAAATACAGAAGAACTATCTTCTATAACTTCTCCTCCGTGTCAGTGTCATGTCCGGTTTTCATAGAATGAAACTGATGAAACTAAATTACCAAGTTGAATGATATTTCAGGGACTTGATTTGCATATATCTGAAATTGAGCAATTATGTGCTGAGTTTCCATCAACAATTGTATTGCTTGATCACCTGGTCTTCTGCAAACCAACAATGTAAGATATATTATAGTCATTGTTAGTTGTTATAAAATCCCCAAAACACACCCTTATATGAATATTATATTGTAGAACTGATGAGGAAGTTCTTATCTTTTCGAAGCTTCTAAATCTATCTAGATTCCCCCAAGTAAGTGTACCATGGTTAAACTATTTCAGGTTGATAGTGTTCACAAACCTGGAATTTTGCTGGAAGTAGTGTAAATCTTGACAGACCTTGACTTCACAATTACCAAAGCTTACATATCCTCTCGTGGCAAAAAGATAACAGATAGCAAAACTATTGACTTAATTGAAAAGGTATATATCTTCTTTCTCCAACATATCTATCTGATACATTCTTATATCAAGATGTAGTAGCTATCTAACCAGCATGTGAAAGACTCGATCATTGCCAAAAATTGAAGTAGAACAACTCTTTCAATATATGTAGCCACCTCGCTACATATATTGAAAGATTTTATTTCCTTCGGAGGAGAGATTATTTCCTATTCCCTCCTATTCTCTACTATCTTTTTAATAAACTAGCATTTTCTGTTCATATGAGTTTCTGGGTTCCTAGCAGTGGTATTGCCTACTGCTGCAATTCCTTTTTTCTCTATCTGCCTATTTTATAATTCTTTAGTGCCTGAATAGGATAAAAAAAGGCGTCAGTGCTAATATGATATTGAATTATTGTCTGATAGTTAGGGTTTGCATATTTGTTTCTAATAGTTACTTTTGTTGATTGCTCAGTTGTTTGTTTTTTGATACCTTTCATTCCCAATACCATTACTCAAATACTGTGTTGGCTTGTAGGATAAACTAGTTGTTGCTGTTGATATGATGATGGTTGCTTTACTGAAAAAATTACCAACTTTAGTGGGCCCCATATCAAACAAGCTGACAAGGATATCATTGAAGCAGTGAAGGTATATTCCATTTATATCTAATATTATGAGAATCCTTTATTATTTTGGAGTGATTTATGGTACTGTTAATTTAAAAGATTATATTGCCACATGAATTGCTGAATGTCAGTTGTATACCAAATATTTCAGTCACTACAATTCATATTTAGGAATTGATATTTGTAACATCCTCAAAATAATTAATCAAATTATTTGGATGTTAACCCAATTGAATCAATTTAGTACATAACTGGTAAATTTATTGAGTGCAAAAATTATGTATTTGATGACATTAGATCGTTAACCGGATAATACGGGTCAAGGAAGTTTCGAAATCGGAAAAAGGGATTAAGATCAATACGGTAATTGGACCACGCTACTACTTATTTATTAATTAAATAAGTATATGTGTGTGTGTGTTAAATAAAAGAAAAAGGGAAAGAAGAAGAGGATACGAACAGAAGAGAAGCAGAGGAAGAAAAGAAGAGAAGGAAAGGAGAAAGAAGAAGAAGAAAGAAGGAGGGAAAGGAAGAAGAAGAAGAAGATCATCACCCATCATCCCAAAGTTCCATCCTCATCATCATCCTTGTTTCTCCTTCCATAGGTAAGCTCATACCCTTATTTCTTCCCTTTTCTCTTGATTTCGAATTTGAGAGGGATGATGAATAGTGAACCGAGTTTGAGTTGGTCTTCATGGTTGAATCATGTCTAGCAGCAAGCCCAACAACGGTTGTAAGCGGATTGAAGCTAAATTCGAAGTTTGGAGCGGATTGGAGATCCTAGGGTTCGATTGGGGATTTTTCGTGTCTCGGTGATTTCGGCTCGGCAACGACCCTCGCTTCAAAGGTGAGTTTTACTCACGCTTAGGATGTTTTTGTGTCTCGTTAGTTTTTACGATAATTGATTTCGAGAGATTTTGGAACGAAAACCGTTATTTGAAAATATGTCGCGTTTTAATACAATTCGTTTTGATTGAGTTTTTGGATTGGATTGATTGATTGTGTGGTTTGTATTGGATTCATTTTACTGGTTGTAAAATCTGTTTTCGATCGGAACAAAAATCGGAATTGAGCGGAATAGCGGATTTCACGAAAATCGCAAAATTCTGCACTTGACAGGCCCCCCTTTCTGCCAGTCCACGCGCCGTTTGCGCGCCGCGCGTCACTCGCGCGCCACTGGACAGAACTTGACTGTCAACTCGCGCGCCGTTTACGCGCCACGCGCCACTCGCGCGCCAGTTGGCAGAATTTCAGCAACCAAACACTGTTTTTCGTTTCGCGATATCTTTTGATCCGGGAACCCGATTGAGGTGTTCTAAAATGCGTTGGAAAGCTTATTCAGAGGCCTAACTGAATATTCTAGTTTTAAGGCAAAATAAACTGTTTTCGAAATTGTAAATTGTGTCGAAAAGAGGTGAATTAGAGTGCGAGTGTGAACTTGGTTTTACAAAAGCGTGGGTTAAGTGTTCAACTGGTTATTTGAGGTGATGGACTGAGTTAATACGACCGTAGATATATATATATAATATATCGAGTTTGGGTGACGACCCATGTTGACATACTAGGCGGGGTAGTCATGAACCCTTACCCTAGGCTCCGTGCCGTTAGGAAACACTATTGGCTATGGGGTTCGCCGCAGCTTAGCGTTCGCGCAGTCGGTGTTATGTTAAATTTGTTGTTGTGCGGTACACCGCAGCTTAGCGTTCGCGCAGTCGGTGTGGTACAGTGCGGTTCATCGCAGCTTAGCGTTCGCGCAGTCGGTGCCGTACCGGGTTATAACAGGTTAGCCGTAGCTTAGCGTTCGCGCAGTCGGCCTTATATTTAAAGTTAAAGAATGTGGTACACCGCAGCTTAGCGTTCGCGCAGTCGGTGTAACGTTCAAACAATCATAAAATTGAACCGAGAGTGTTAGTAGGGGTCTCGGTAGAACTCACTGAGATTGTATCTCACTGTTTAAATGTTGTTGTTTTACAGATAAACAGGGACAGAAGAAACCTCAGAGGCACGAGTAGGTGGCCCCGGGAGGAGAAAGAATGACTTAGTTTTATGTTCAAGTTTATTTTCCTTCTGTTGCCTATGTATTACAACACCATGGCATTAGTGTTTTGTTTATCCTTTCCGCTTTCTTGTATGACTCTGATTACCACAGTTGCTGACAGTTATGGTCTGAGTACCATATGATCTTATTTGTGTATAAGATGATTATGTTGTATTTCAGCAAAATTTTATAGTGGTATTCAGTGTCTAAGCAGGAAATTATTATCTCTGATGTTCATATTTTGGCACACATTTGGTATTTTTACAAGTTAAATATACCGGGGTGTTACATTTGGTATCAGAGCCGTTCGACCTAGTCGGACTTAGCTTTTAGGGTTTTTACTTTCTTCCGTTGTGATTTTCTTAGTATGCTATTAGACATTGAGCTTGATCAACTTAATACTTTGTGCATATTTCGCAGAATCATGGCCAGAAGAGGTAGAGGCGTTCCTCCTCCTGTTGATCCAAACTTTGAGTGGATGCAGAATGTCATTGAGAATCAGCAAAAGATGATGCAGGATATGTTGCAAATGCAGCATGACCAAATGGCTCTGCAGCAGCCCAATGTCCAACCTCATCAAGAAGATCCTAACCGGACATATTTCCAATTTCAAAAGATGAAGCCCCCGACTTACAAGGGTGGACCGGATCCAATGACCGCCTACTATTGGATTGATTCAATGGAGAAAATTTTTCAAACCTTGCAATGCGGGGAAGAAGAGAAAGTATTATGTGCGGCAAATGTGCTCGATGAAGATGCCCACACATGGTGGTGTAATGCAAGACAAATGATGGAACTTCAAGGAACTCCCCTAACTTGGGACAACTTCAAGGAATTGTTTTTGAAGCAGTATTTCCCTTCGGTAAAGAAGCTGAGTAAGCAAGCAGAGTTTGTAAATCTTAAGCAAGGTGATATGTCGGTTGGAGAATATGCTGCGAAATTTGAAAGACTGTCTCAGTTCTATGAGTTGGGAAGGTATGCCCCAAATGATATGTGGAAAATGCAAATGTTCAAAGAAGGTCTTCGAGCGGATGTGAGCCAAGGACTCAGTTCTTACACTTTGATTAACTATCCTGCTTTAGTGCAACAAGCATATGTTGCTGAGGAGGATCTGAGGAAAATGTATGCTGAAAAGAAAGACTATTGGAAGGGCAAGAAAAAGGTTGCTGAATCTTCTACTCCATCCAGGCCATTCAAAGGAAGTAACTATAAAGGAAAGCAGGTGCAAACGTCTGATCCTCCAAAGACCAGAAATTGTACAAAGTGTGGAAAGTATCACAGTGGGGATTGCGGGCGAGGACCGAACCGGTGCTACAATTGTAATAAGGTGGGTCACTATTCAAATGAGTGCCCAGCTAAGAGGAATTTCCAAAGGGCACCTAATGCTCCTAGTCAGGGACGAATCAACACATTGGATGCTCGAACCATCACACCTACTGATAATCTTCTGAGGGGTACGGGATCTCTTTTTAATAACTCAGTCAATATTTTATATGATTCAGGTGCAACTCATTGTTTTATATCACAAGCATGTGTGGATCGGTTGGGTTTAGCATTATCTGAGCTATCCGAACCGATAACTATTTTAACTGCTGCCAAGGGTCGTGTCCAGACCCAATCGTTGTGTGAAAATTGCTTACTTGTCATAGGGGACAGACAATTTGTTGTGAAATTTATTTGCTTGCCAATGAGAAGTATGGACATTGTTCTGGGTATGAATTGGATGGCTGAAAATAATGTGATTATCAACTGTGCTGATCGAACCATTAGCTTCGCCTCTGAATCTGTAGGCTTGACACAGACAGATTCTGAAGTGATGATCTCTTACACCGAAGCAAGCCAGTCATTATTCCAAGGTGCGGAAGCTATTCTTATTATGTTGTCTGCATCTACTGAAACGGGCTTAGACTTGTCATCTGTGCAAGTGGTAAATGAATTTCTAGATGTCTTTCCAGAAGAAGTTTCATCCTTACCTCCTGACCGAGAGGTAGAGTTCTCTATAGAATTGGTTCCTGGTACAGGATCAATATCTATTGCTCCTTATAGGATGTCTCCTTTAGAATTAAAGGAGTTGAAGTCTCAACTTGAAGAGTTGATCTCGAAGAGATTCATTCGACCGAGCGCTTCTCCATGGGGTGCCCCGGTGTTGCTAGTCAAAAAGAAGGATGGTAGCATGAGGTTGTGCATAGATTATCGACAACTAAATAAAGTGACGATCAAGAATAAATATCCCTTGCCGAGGATAGACGATTTGCTTGACCAACTTCGAGGTGCAGTGGTATTTTCAAAAATTGATCTGAGGTCGGGCTATCATCAAATCAAGGTACGACCCTTAGATATTCCGAAGACAGCCTTCCGTACGAGGTATGGACATTACGAGTTCGTAGTAATGCCCTTCGGTTTGACTAATGCTCCAGCGGTATTCATGGATTACATGAACCGAGTATTCCATACTTATCTCGATCAGTTTGTAGTAGTTTTTATTGATGATATCTTGGTGTACTCTAAGACCATTGAGGACCATGTTCAACATCTCCGTATTGTTCTGAACATACTCCGAGAAAAGAAATTGTATGCTAAGCCGTCGAAGTGTGACTTCTGGATGCCGGAAGTAAAGTTTTTGGGACACGTGATTTCCCAATCGGGAGTTGCGGTGGATCCCAGTAAGGTGGAAGCTGTATTGAACTGGGAACAACCAACATCTGTTACTGAGATAAGAAGTTTCTTGGGTCTAGCTGGTTACTATAGGAGATTTATTCAAGGTTTTTCACAATTGGTTCTTCCACTTACTCGGTTAACTCGTAAGGGCCAACCGTTTACCTGGGATGCCGATTGTGAGGAGTGTTTTCAAGAGTTGAAGGTTAGGTTAACTTCTGCTCTAATCCTAATTCTTCCAGATCCGTCTTTGGATTTTCAAGTTTTCAGCGATGCTTCTGGGAAGGGTTTGGGGTGTGTTCTCATGCAGAATCTGTAACACCCCGGTATATTTAACTTGTAAAAATACCAAGCGTGCCAAAATCTAAACATCAGAGATAAGACACTGAATACCAACATAAAATTTTGCTGAAATACAACAATGACCATCTTATACACAAATAAGATCATACGGTACACAGACCATAACTGTCAGCAACTGGTAATCAGAGTCATACAAGAAAGCGGAAAAGAATAAACAAAACACTAATGCCATAGTGTTGTTATACATAGGCAACATAAGGAAAATAAACTTGAACATAAAGCTAAGTCATCATCCTTCACCCGGGGCCACCTACTCGTGTCTCTGAGGTTTCTTCTGTCCCTGTTTATCTGTAAAACAACAACATTTAAACAGTGAGATACAATCTCAGTGAGTTCTACCGAGACCCCTGCTAACACTCTCGGTTCATTTATGAATTTTATATAACGTGACACGGCACCGACTGCGTTACCGCTTCCAAACCCGGTGGACCGCATTACTTAACTTTTAACAGATCACCGACTGCGTAACCGCTTCCAAACCCGGTGAACCTGTTATGACTCAGTACGACACCGACTGCGTTACCGCTTCCAAACCCGGTGAATCGTACAACAAACAATTTGACATAACACCGACTGCGTAACCGCTTCCAAACCCGGTGAACCCCCTTACCAATAGTGTTTCCTAATGGCACGGAGCCTAGGGTAAGGGATCATGACTGCCCCGCCTAGTATGTCAACATGGGTCGTCACCCAAACTCGATATAATATATATATCTACAATCATATGAACATTTAGTTCATTAAATTTTACTTTACCACACAGGACTCATAGTCCATTTGTTATCAATAAAACGTATCCGCACACGTGTACTATTATTCGGTTTTTCGAAATGATTTAGACACCAAAAAGCGTTTTATAAAATCCTTTGTAACACACCCAAAATCATGGCGTCATAAGCCTAATATCATTATATAAGGGTTAGGAAAGGATTAGGAGAGGATTGGAATCGAAACGGAATCATTTAGGGTACTTTGAAAAATTTGGACAGAAGCACACGCACGGGTCGTGCCCCTGGGACGCACGGGTCGTGCGCCCTGTTTGACATTTTTAAACACTGAACCCGCACCGGGCGCACGGTTCGTGCACCCTGGACGCACGGATCGTGCGCATGCGCACGGATCGTGCCCCTGGGACGCACGGGTCGTGCTCCCTGTCAAGCATTTTAAAAACTAAAACCGAACCAGGCGCACGGGTCGTGCCCCTGGTACACACGGGTCGTGCGCATTTGACAGCATTTGCAAAAATAGCCATTTTCATGAAAATCCGCTTTCCGTTTAATCCGAAACTCGCTCCGATCGATTCCTAACTCGAAAACAGATAATACCAGACAATATACCAGTCCAATCAACATCAAACAATCAAGCAATTCAATCAAAAACTCAATGATTACGAATTTCGTTAAAACGCAATATTTTTCGAAATAACGTTTTTGACTCAAAATCTTTCGAAAACAAATCACACAACTCATTTCAAAACGGAATAAACCTAAACGTGAGTAAAACTCACCCTTGAAGCGAGAGCCGATATCGAACCGAATTTGCCGAGACGTCGAAATCACCGAAACCTCAAAACCTCCAAACGAAACCCTATATCACCAATCCGCTTCAAACTTCAAATTGAGCTTCCAACCGCGTTCAATCCGCTTGTAAGTCGCCCCTAATCAAGATTTATCAATCGAATCAACACTAAACTCGAAATCCCTCTCAAAACCCTATGAAATTCGGATTCCTCACAAAGGGGAAAAAAAAAGGGTTGAGAGCTTACCTAGTTCTTGGAGGACAACAATGGAGGTGAGATGATGATGTTGATGAATTTTGGGTGCTTGGTCTTCACCTTTTCTTCTTCCTTTCTCTTCTTCTTTCCTCTTCTTCTTTCTCTTCTTTTCTCTTCTTCTTTCTCTTCTTTTCTTCTGTTTCTCTTCTCTCTCTCGTGTTCCCTCTTTCTTTTAATTCTCTCACACTCACACACATATATATTTATTAATATATAAGTGGTAACGTGGCCCAATTACCATATTGATCTAAATCTCTTATTTCGATTCCGAAACTTCCTTGGTCCGTATTATTCGGTCAACGATCCTGAGGCAGCCAGTAATTAATTTTAGCACTCAATAATTTTACCAATTAAGTACCAAATTAATGTAATTAGGTTAACATCCAAATAATTTGATTAATAATTTTGAGGATGCTACATTCTCCCCAACTTGAAAGAATTTTGTCCTCAAAATTAGACACAGCGTACCTCAAGAGAACAAATACGGATACCGAGTCCGCATATCATCCTCCAATTCCCAAGTAGCTTCCTCGACGGAAAAACCATCCCAAACCACCTTGACAATGGGAATTGACTTCGTCCGTAGCGTTCTCTCGCCACGTTCCATGATGTAATTTGGGTGAGGCTGGAAAGACAAGTCCGGTCGAAGGTCAATTGTTTCAAAATCTAACGGTTGACCTGGATCGGAAATGTACTTCCGCAACTGAGACACATGGAATACATCATGCAGATTTGACAATGGCGGAGGTAAAGCAATACGGTATGCAAGAGGCCCGACTCGCTCGATAATTTGGAAGGGCCCAATATACCGAGGACTGAGTTTCTTCACCCGTAATGCCCTACCTGTGCCAATTGTTGGTGACAATCTCAGAAACACATGATCACCTGACTCAAATTCTAACGGTCTCCTCCTTTTGTCGGCATAACTCTTTTGCCTACTTTGAGCAGCTTTCATCCTTTCCCTGATTTGGCGGATCTTTTCAGTAGTGTCTTGAATCATCTCGGGTCCTAACAATCGGTTCTCACCGACTTCCCACCAACACAATGGAGTTCTACATTTCCTTCCATACAAGGCCTCAAAAGGCGCCATTCCGATACTGGAATGATAACTGTTGTTATATGAGAATTCAACCAGTGGAAGATGATCCTCCCATTTCTTCCCGTTATCAAGTACCGAAGCCCTAAGCATATCCTCTAATGTCTGGATAGTTCTCTCGGTCTGCCCATCTGTCTGCGGGTGATAAGCAGTACTAAGAAGTACCTTGGTCCCCAACGCTTCATTTAGAGTTTTCCAAAATCGAGAAGTGAATTTCGGATCTCGATCCGAAACTATACTGGTAGGAACCCCATGTAACCTTACTATGTTCTTCAAATACACCTCAGCTAACTTGGATACTTTACTGCTAGAACGAACTGGAATAAAATGGGCTGATTTGGTTAACCGATCTACAACTACCCAAATGGAGTCGTTACCGGCTTGAGACTTTGGTAATGCCATTACAAAATCCATGGAAATGTCTTCCCATTTCCACACTGGCACCTCTAGTGGCCGTAACAGACCACCAGGCTTCTGATGTTCTATCTTAACTCTTTGGCAAGTCAAGCATTGAGATACAAATTCAGCAATCTCTAACTTCATTCCTTGCCACCAATACATCTGCTTTAAATCTCTATACATCTTGGTGGACCCAGGATGTACAGAAAATAAACTTCGGTGTGCTTCTTCTAGCACTTGTTTTTTAATATCTTCATTATCAGGTACACAGATCCTACCGTTGAAACAAATCACTCCATCTCTATCTTCAGTAAAATCTGGCAATAATTTTTGCGATTGTAGCTTCACATCATTTTCCTGGGCTAAGCGAATAGAATCCCTTAATGAGCTAGAGATCCTCATATGGCTCAGCACTAACCGGTTCTTCCTTGATCTTGCATTCAAATTCAAGTCCCTAAAGGACTCCAACAATTCCATTTCATGCATCATAAACTTTGCTACGTGAATGGATTTCCTACTTAGTGCATCGGCTACAACATTAGCCTTTCCCGGATGATACTTCAATTCGAAGTCATAATCCTTCAGAAATTCCACCCACCTTCTCTGCCTGTTATTCAATTCCTTCTGATCAAACAAATACTTCAAGCTTTTATGATCACTGAAGACTTCGAAACGAGACCCATATAGGTAATGTCTCCAAATCTTCAGTGCGTACACAATAGCTGCCAGCTCCAGATCATGAGTCGGATAATTCTCTTCATGAGTCTTCAACTGTCTGGAGGCATAAGCTACAACTTGTTGGTTCTGCATGAGAACACATCCCAAACCCTTCCCAGAAGCATCGCTGAAAATTTGAAATTCCAAAGACGGATCTGGAAGAATTAGGATTGGAGCAGAAGTCAACCTAACCTTCAATTCTTGAAAACATTCCTCACAATCGGCATCCCATATAAACGGTTGGGCCTTACGAGTCAACCGGGTAAGTGGAAGAACCAGTTGTGAGAAACCTTGAATAAACCTCCTATAGTAACCAGCTAGACCCAAGAAACTTCTTATTTCTGTAACAGATGTTGGTCTTTCCCAGTTCAATACAGCTTCCACCTTACTGGGATCCACGGCAACTCCCGATTGGGAAATCACGTGTCCCAAAAACTTTACTTCTGGCATCCAGAAGTCACACTTCGATGGCTTGGCATACAATTTCTTTTCTCGGAGTACGTTCAGAACAATGCGGAGATGTTGAACATGGTCCTCAATGGTCTTAGAGTACACCAAGATATCATCAATAAAAACTACTACAAACTGATCGAGATAAGTATGGAATACTCGGTTCATGTAATCCATGAATACCGCTGGAGCATTAGTCAAACCGAAGGGCATTACTACGAACTCGTAATGTCCATACCTCGTACGGAAAGCTGTCTTCGGAATATCTAAGGCTCGTACCTTTATTTGATGATAGCCCGATCTCAGATCAATTTTTGAAAATACCACTGCACCTCGAAGTTGGTCAAGCAAGTCGTCTATCCTCGGTAATGGATATTTGTTCTTAATCGTCACCTTGTTGAGTTGACGGTAGTCAATACACAACCTCATGCTTCCGTCCTTCTTCTTAACTAGCAATACCGGAGCACCCCATGGAGAAGCACTCGGTCGGATAAATCTCTTCGATATTAATTCTTCAAGTTGAGACTTCAATTCCTTCAATTCTAAAGGAGACATCCTATAAGGGGCAATAGATATCGATCCTGTACCAGGAATCAATTCTATTGAGAATTCTACCTCTCTGTCAGGAGGTAAAGATGAAACTTCCTCTGGAAAGATATCTAGGAATTCATTTACCACTTGCACAGACGACAAGTCTAAACCCGTTTCAGTAGATGCAGACAACATAATAAGAATAGCTTCCGCACCTTGGAATAATGACTGGCTTGCCTCGGTGTAAGAGATCATCGCTTCAGAACCTGCCTGTGTCAGTCCTACGGATTCGGAGGCGAAGCTAATGGTCCGATCGGCACAGTTAATTGTCACATGATTGTCAGCCATCCAATTCATACCCAGAACAATGTCCATACTCCTCATAGGCAAGCAAATAAATTTCACAACAAATTGTCTGTCCCCTATGACAAGTAGGCAATTTTCACACAATGATTGGGTCTGGACACGACCCTTGGCAGCGGTTAAAATAGTTATCGGTTCGGATAGCTCAGATATTGCTAGTCCCAACCGATCCACACATGCTTGTGATATAAAACAGTGAGTTGCACCGGAATCATATAAAATATTGACTGAGTTATTAAAAAGAGATCCCGTACCCCTTAGAAGATTATCTGTTGGTGTGATGGTTCGAGCATCCAATGTGTTGATTCGTCCTTGCCTTGGTGCATTCGGTGCTCCTTGGAAAGTTTTCTTTGCTGGGCACTCGTTTGCATAGTGGCCCTCCTCATTACAATGATAGCACCTAGTAGATCTTAGTTGACACTCACCACGGTGATACCTTCCGCACTTAGGACAATTTTTAAACCTCGATTGGTCAGCTGTTTGCACCTGCTTTCCCTTATAATTGTTTCCCTTGAATGGCCTGGATGGAGTAGAAGATTCAGCAACCTTTTTCTTACCCTTCCAATAGTCCTTCTTTTCAGCATACATTTTCCTCAGATCCTCCTCAGCAACATAGGCTTGTTGCACTAAGGCAGGATAATTAACCAAGGTGTAAGAACTGAGTCCTTGGCTCACATCAGCTCGGAGACCTTCCTTGAACATTTGCATCTTCCACATATCATTTGGGGCATACCTCCCCAACTCATAGAACTGAGACAGTCTTTCAAATTTAGCAGCATATTCCCCAACTGACAAATCACCTTGCTTAAGATTCACAAACTCTGCTTGTTTACTCAGCTTCTTCACCGAAGGGAAATATTGCTTCAGAAATAATTCCTTGAAGTTGTCCCAAGTTAGGGGAGTTTCTTGGAGTTCCATCATATGTCTTGCATTACACCACCAGGTGTGGGCATCTTCATCGAGCACATTTGCCGCAAATATTACTTTCTCTTCTTCCCCGCATTGCAAGGTTTGAAAATTTTTTTCCATTGAATCAATCCAATAGTAGGCGGTCATTGGATCTGATCCTCCCTTGAAAGTCGGGGGCTTCATCTTTTGAAATTGAAAATATGCCCGGTTAGGATCCTCCTGATGGGGTTGAACATTGGGCTGCTGCAGAGCCATTTGGTCATGCTGCATTTGCAACATATCCTGCATCATCTTTTGCTGATTCTCGATGATATTCTGCATCCATTCAAAGTTTGGATCAACAGGAGGAGGAACGCCTCTACCTCTTCTGGCCATGATTCTGCGAAATATGCACAAAGTATTAAGTTGATCAAGCTCAATGTCTAATAGCATACTAAGAAAATCACGACTGGAGAAAGTAAAGACCCTAACAGCTAAGTCCGACTAGGTCGAACCGCTCTGATACCAACTGTAACACCCCGGTATATTTAACTTGTAAAAATACCAAGCGTGCCAAAATCTAAACATCAGAGATAATAATTTCCTGCTTAGACACTGAATACCAACATAAAATTTTGCTGAAATACAACAATGACCATCTTATACACAAATAAGATCATACGGTACACAGACCATAACTGTCAGCAACTGGTAATCAGAGTCATACAAGAAAGCGGAAAAGAATAAACAAAACACTAATGCCATAGTGTTGTTATACATAGGCAACATAAGGAAAATAAACTTGAACATAAAGCTAAGTCATCATCCTTCACCCGGGGCCACCTACTCGTGTCTCTGAGGTTTCTTCTGTCCCTGTTTATCTGTAAAACAACAACATTTAAACAGTGAGATACAATCTCGGTGAGTTCTACCGAGACCCCTGCTAACACTCTCGGTTCATTTATGAATTTTATATAACGTGACACGGCACCGACTGCGTTACCGCTTCCAAACCCGGTGGACCGCATTACTTAACTTTTAACAGATCACCGACTGCGTAACCGCTTCCAAACCCGGTGAACCTGTTATGACTCAGTACGACACCGACTGCGTTACCGCTTCCAAACCCGGTGAATCGTACAACAAACAATTTGACATAACAGCGACTGCGTAACCGCTTCCAAACCCGGTGAACCCCCTTACCAATAGTGTTTCCTAATGGCACGGAGCCTAGGGTAAGGGATCATGACTGCCCCGCCTAGTATGTCAACATGGGTCGTCACCCAAACTCGATATAATATATATATCTACAATCATATGAACATTTAGTTCATTAAATTTTACTTTACCACACAGGACTCATAGTCCATTTGTTATCAATAAAACGTATCCGCACACGTGTACTATTATTCGGTTTTTCGAAATGATTTAGACACCAAAAAGCGTTTTATAAAATCCTTTGTAACACACCCAAAATCATGGCGTCATAAGCCTAATATCATTATATAAGGGTTAGGAAAGGATTAGGAGAGGATTGGAATCGAAACGGAATCATTTAGGGTACTTTGAAAAATTTGGACAGAAGCACACGCACGGGTCGTGCCCCTGGGACGCACGGGTCGTGCGCCCTGTTTGACATTTTTAAACACTGAACCCGCACCGGGCGCACGGTTCGTGCACCCTGGACGCACGGATCGTGCGCATGCGCACGGATCGTGCCCCTGGGACGCACGGGTCGTGCTCCCTGTCAAGCATTTTAAAAACTAAAACCGAACCAGGCGCACGGGTCGTGCCCCTGGTACGCACGGGTCGTGCGCATTTGACAGCATTTGCAAAAATAGCCATTTTCATGAAAATCCGCTTTCCGTTTAATCCGAAACTCGCTCCGATCGATTCCTAACTCGAAAACAGATAATACCAGACAATATACCAGTCCAATCAACATCAAACAATCAAGCAATTCAATCAAAAACTCAATGATTACGAATTTCGTTAAAACGCAATATTTTTCGAAATAACGTTTTTGACTCAAAATCTTTCGAAAACAAATCACACAACTCATTTCAAAACGGAATAAACCTAAACGTGAGTAAAACTCACCCTTGAAGCGAGAGCCGATATCGAACCGAATTTGCCGAGACGTCGAAATCACCGAAACCTCAAAACCTCCAAACGAAACCCTATATCACCAATCCGCTTCAAACTTCAAATTGAGCTTCCAACCGCGTTCAATCCGCTTGTAACTCGCCCCTAATCAAGATTTATCAATCGAATCAACACTAAACTCGAAATCCCTCTCAAAACCCTATGAAATTCGGATTCCTCACAAAGGGGAAAAAAAAAGGGTTGAGAGCTTACCTAGTTCTTGGAGGACAACAATGGAGGTGAGATGATGATGTTGATGAATTTTGGGTGCTTGGGCTTCACCTTTTCTTCTTCCTTTCTCTTCTTCTTTCCTCTTCTTCTTTCTCTTCTTTTCTCTTCTTCTTTCTCTTCTTTTCTTCTGTTTCTCTTCTCTCTCTCGTGTTCCCTCTTTCTTTTAATTCTCTCACACTCACACACATATATATTTATTAATATATAAGTGGTAACGTGGCCCAATTACCATATTGATCTAAATCTCTTATTTCGATTCCGAAACTTCCTTGGTCCGTATTATTCGGTCAACGATCCTGAGGCAGCCAGTAATTAATTTTAGCACTCAATAATTTTACCAATTAAGTACCAAATTAATGTAATTAGGTTAACATCCAAATAATTCGATTAATAATTTTGAGGATGTTACAGAATCATCAAGTTGTAGCTTATGCCTCCAGACAGTTGAAGACTCATGAAGAGAACTATCCGACTCATGATTTGGAGTTGGCAGCTATTGTGTACGCACTGAAGATTTGGAGACATTACCTATATGGGTCTCGTTTCGAAGTCTTCAGTGATCATAAAAGCTTGAAGTATTTGTTTGATCAGAAGGAGCTTAATAATAGGCAAAGAAGGTGGGTGGAATTTCTGAAGGATTATGACTTCGAATTGAAGTATCATCCGGGAAAGGCTAATGTTGTAGCTGATGCACTAAGTAGGAAATCCATCCACGTAGCAGAGTTTATGATGCATGAAATGAAATTGTTGGAATCCTTTAGGGACTTGAATTTGAATACAAGATCAAGGAAGAACCGGTTAGTGCTGAGCCACATGAGGATCTCTAGCTCATTAAGGGATTCTATTCGCTTAGCACAGGAAAATGATGTGAAGCTGCAATCGCAGAAATTGTTGCCAGATTTTACTGAAAATAGGGATGGAGTGATTTGTTTCAACGGTAGGATCTGTGTGCCCGATAATGAAGATATTAAAAGGAAAGTGCTAGAAGAAGCACACCGAAGTCTATTTTCTGTACATCCTGGATCCACCAAGATGTATAGAGATTTAAAGCAGATGTATTGGTGGCAAGGAATGAAGTTAGAGATTGCTGAATTTGTATCAAAGTGCTTAACTTGCCAAAGAGTTAAGATAGAACATCAGAAGCCTGGTGGTCTGTTACGACCATTAGATGTGCCGGTATGGAAATGGGAAGACATTTCCATGGATTTTGTAATGGCATTGCCAAGGTCTCAAGCCGGTAACGACTCCATTTGGGTAGTTGTCGATCGGTTAACCAAATCAGCTCATTTTATTCCAACTCGTTCTAGCAGTAAAGTATCCAAGTTAGCTGAGGTGTATTTGAAGAACATAGTAAGGTTACATGGGGTTCCTACCAGTATAGTTTCGGATCGAGATCCGAAATTCACTTCTCGATTTTGGAAAGCTCTGAATGAAGCATTGGGGACTAAAGTACTTCTTAGTAGCGCTTATCACCCGCAGACAGATGGGCAGACCGAGAGAACTATCCAGACACTAGAGGATATGCTTAGGGCTTCGGTACTTGATAACGGGAAGAAATGGGAGGATCATCTTCCATTGGTTGAATTCTCATATAACAACAGTTATCATTCCAGCATCGGAATGGCACCTTTTGAGGCCTTGTATGGGAGGAAATGTAGAACTCCATTGTGTTGGTGGGAAGTCGGTGAGAACCGATTGTTAGGACCCGAGATGATTCAAGACACCACTGAAAAGATCCGCCAAATCCGGGAAAGAATGAAAGCTGCTCAAAGTAGGCAAAAGTGTTATGCCGACAAAAGGAGAAGGCCGTTAGAGTTTGAGTCAGGCGATCATGTGTTTTTGAGATTGTCACCAACAATTGGCACAGGTAGGGCATTACGGGTGAAGAAACTCAGTCCTCGGTATATTGGACCCTTCCAAATTATCGAGCGAGTTGGGCCTCTTGCATACCGTATCGCCTTGCCTCCACCATTGTCGAATTTACATGATGTATTCCATGTGTCTCAGTTGCGGAAGTACATTCCCGATCCAAGTCAACCGTTAGATTTTGAAACGATTGACCTTCGACCAGACTTGTCTTTTCAACCTCACCCAAATTACATCATGGAACGTGGCGAGAGGACGCTACGGACGAAGTCAATTCCCATTGTCAGGGTGGTTTGGGATGGTTTTTCCGTCGAGGAAGCTACTTGGGAGTTGGAGGACGATATGCGGACTCAGTATCCGTATCTGTTCTCTTGAGGTATGTTGTGTCTAATTTTGAGGACAAAATTCTTTCAAGTTGGGGAGAATGTAACATCCTCAAAATAATTAATCGAATTATTTGGATGTTAACCCAATTGAATCAATTTAGTACATAACTGGTAAATTTATTGAGTGCAAAAATTATGTATTTGATGACATTAGATCGTTAACCGGATAATACGGGTCAAGGAAGTTTCGAAATCGGAAAAAGGG
Organism: Astragalus membranaceus; assembly: GCA_039519185.1. NCBI lineage: Eukaryota > Viridiplantae > Streptophyta > Magnoliopsida > Fabales > Fabaceae > Astragalus > Astragalus membranaceus. The sequence continues at coordinate 105,976,561 of CM076850.1, read as the reverse complement.
ATTAAGATCAATACGGTAATTGGACCACGCTACTACTTATTTATTAATTAAATAAGTATATGTGTGTGTGTGTTAAATAAAAGAAAAAGGGAAAGAAGAAGAGGATACGAACAGAAGAGAAGTAGAGGAAGAAAAGAAGAGAAGGAAAGGAGAAAGAAGAAGAAGAAAGAAGGAGGGAAAGGAAGAAGAAGAAGAAGATCATCACCCATCATCCCAAAGTTCCATCCTCATCATCATCCTTGTTTCTCCTTCCATAGGTAAGCTCATACCCTTATTTCTTCCCTGTAACACCCCGTTAATTTCTATCTTGTAGAAATTACCGAAGCGCACTATTGGCATACATCAGAGTGACTTTCCTTTTAACATATTGAACACATACTAAACTTCGATGAATCACTCATCAAACGTGCTTAAAATAACTAAACTGCATATCAATAAAGTCGGTCCTTACACCCTCAACTAGTGTTCAATACTCAAAACCGAAAGTCTGCGGAAGCGATTTACAACTTGAAATACATAAGTCGTACAATCGAGTAGTCTTAAGATACTGAATACAAAATACAGAGATACAAGGGACACTGAAATATGAGACATAAAGAAATAAAGATAGCGGCTGCTCCTCAAGCATCTTCATAGCCGTGCCTCGCGGTCTTCAACTTTCCCTGCTTAAATGAAAAACAACAACAATGGATTGGGTGAGACAACTTGTCTCAGTGAGTTCTATCGCGACCCCTTACTAATCCTCTCGGTTCAATTATGCTTGATTCATTATCTAAAACTCATAGTCCTCAAAGTTGACTATGTGGCTGAACTATGCTCAATCACTGAGCCTAACAATGAACTATGCTCAATCACTGAGCCTAACAATGATTCTTAGCGTGTCACCGGTCACTTGGCATAATAAGCTTCCGGTGAACCCGTCCCCACTAATCACTAGTGGGTCACTAATGGAGCCTAGGTTCATAAGGGTCATGACTCCCTCTCCCCCAGCACACTAATCTGAAATAGGGTCGTCACCCTGACAATGAACTGTACTCAATCACTGAGCCTAAACAATGATGCATATAGAATATACAATAACAATGAACAATGAAAACTGCTCAATCACTGAGCCTAACCTGAAAACGTACTCAATCACTGAGCTTCATCATGACCTAATCTTATTCTTAACATTAGGTGATCTAGTTATTAACTTAACCTTATAATTTAGTGATCTCACGGGGATTACTAATGTTTGCTAACTTAACTTAATAACCTTACTCAATGAGTCAATCTAACACATATACCAATCACACAGTCATAACATGAAATCAATGGTCAATCACGTAAGCATTCACTTAACCTGAACAAAATCCAAGCATAACCAATCATATGGTACTAACATAATTTAGATCCAATCACAGTCAATTACCACTCAATTCAGGGCAATTCAATTATAGTAACATTGGGGAAGGTGGAAGGAGGGATTAGAAAGCAATTGGAATCGTTCGGAATGATTTAACACTTTTTAAAATAGGCAACCCGAAGACCACGCACGACTCGTGCGCCCATACACACGATCCGTGCGTGACTATCATTTATCGTATCATTCCGTTCCGATCCCTAATTACTTCCCGATCGACACTACCACTTCAGTCATAGCCACAACAAGATAATAGCACTACTTTTATTACATATTAAGTTAGGCCTTTCTATTATCTTTCCAACGCATCTGAGAACACTGAAATCGGACCACCGGATCAAAAGTTATGGTGAAAACAAGTTTAGGGACTTTTTAGTGAAAATTGCAAACCGTCGCGACGCGAACACCTACCGTCGCGACGCAAAAAATGACAGAAAGTTTTGCGCTGCAAATTTTAAGGGAGGTCGCGACGCGATGGCCACGGGCCGCGACGCGAAATTTCACAGAATTTTACCCTAACTTGTGATGCTCATATCTTGAGCTACACAATTCCAAATTCAACCAAATCAGGACCAAAATGACGAGCATTAAGTCTAGTTTCTAAAACAATTGACCACATAATTTTTGGATAGCTATATCATCCCCAGATGCCCAGAAACCGAACCTATGCTCAAACTGTCTCCAGAATTCTACTCTAACTTGTGATGCTCATATCTTGAGCTACACAAGTCCAAATGCAACCATTCCAAAGCCAATATGACAAGTATTCAATCTAGTTTCTAAAATGGTATGCTATATAATTTTTGAACCGGTAAAACAGTCCCAGTTATCATAAATCCGAACCTATCCAGAATGGCTCTACATAGCGAAATTATCAACACAAATAGCATCCAATTTCAGTCATCAAACACATATTCATTAAGGAACAATCAACACATATCTTTATACAGAATCAAAACATAATAAAAACCAAGAATGCATGACTCATATATTAACAATGATTTCCCTAGTGAGTGTAGAACTCTTCTTGGTGTGATGTACTCCACGAAACCGAAACTCAGCTACCCAATTTCGAACTTCAGCACTTTGAGCTACTGATTTCCTTATCCATACTATACCAACTAGCAAGGTGACTTCTCCCCAAGGTTGTATTATGGTTCTATGGCGACATGCAAGCCAATGGAAGTCCCAAAACTCTATCTTTGCTCCACTTGAGCTTGGGTGGTCTTTAATGGTGATTTGTGGAGGAGGTGGATGATGATTATAAGTTTGGTATTAATGGAAAGGAGGTGAAGAGCTGATTCTGAATATGCTAAAAGATTGAGCATGCATGGGAAAAATGAAAAACCCTCTTCTTCCCTTATCCTCCTCTCCTCTCTATCTCTCTTTCTCAGCCCCTTTCTAATTTCTGAAACTTGGTCTAATGAGAGGGATGAGGTTGACTTAGATTTCAGCTGGGTTAAATAAATTAATGTGCAATGTCTCTTATGCCCTTCAATTACCCATCCCCTCATTCTAACTAACACATAACAATGCACTTAATCTAACTTAACAATTAAGCACACAATTACTAACAAGTAATTAAATAAATAATCCACTTCCTAAGCATAATATATTCGATTATGTTAATTAATAACTTGACCTCTCGCTAATCACGATTATAAGACTACATAATCCATAATCGTTATTCGAATATCGATCGACAAAATTTCTAAAAATTAGGGGATGTTACAATCACCCCAACTTTTAAAAATTTTGTCCTCAAAATTGGACTAAACAAAACAATTAGCACACAATATACCTTTCGCCGATCCAACATCAGCTTCGCCTTTCTGAGCGTCCAATACAAAGACCTTTCCGCTTGCAGAGTTAGAATTCCCTTCTCGATTCTTCTTCTTCACCGGGCATTCGTTAGCATAATGCCCTTCGCCTTTGCAATAATAACACATCGTTGATCCCTGGCGACATTCTCCAGTGTGAGGCTTTCCACATTTCGGACACTTACCGGACCTTAGTAGTTCGGATGCTGTAGGTTGCTTCCCTTTGTTGTAGGTACTCCTCGGTTCATCACTTGGGGATGACAATTCCAAGGTTTTCCTCTTCTCTTTCCGATACGCTTTCCTTTCCTCATACATCTTGTTGAGATCTGCCTCTGCAACATAAGCTTGTTGCACCAATCCAGCATAACTGGTCATAGCATAAGAGCTAAGACCTTGGGCCACATCCGCACGAAGACCTGCCTTGTACATCTGCATCTTCCACTCATCATTAGGGGCATGCTTTGCCAATTGATAAAACTGCGACAGCCTTTCGAACTTGGCGGTGAACTCACCCACTGACATCTCACCTTGCTTCAAGTTAACAAACTCGGCTTGCTTGCTTAACTTCATCACCGGAGGGAAGAAGTGACCAGAAAACATTTCTTTGAAGTTGGCCCAGGTAACCGGAGTTCCCTGATTCACCATTAGTTCATGAGCATTGGTCCACCAGGTTTGAGCATCTTCCTCGAGCATATGGGCGGCAAAGAGAACCCTCTCTTCTTCGCTGCATTGAAGAGTCCTGAAAATCTTTTCCATTGAATCCAACCAGAAATGAGATACCATTACCTCAGGTCCTCCTTTGAAACTTTGAGGATTCATCTTCTGAAAACGAAAGTAAGCCCTATTCGGATCTTCCAGAGGAGGTTGTTGAACATTCGGTTGTTGCTGATTCATCCTCTCATGATGCATTTGAGCCATTTGAGCCATCTGCTGCTGCTGCATTTGCATCATGTCATTCATCATCTTTTGTTGCGTCTCGATGACATTCTGCATCCATTCGGTATTTGGATCAACAGGGACGCTTCTCCTACTTCCACCAGCCATGATTCTGCAAAATATGCACAAAGTGTTTAGTTGATCAGGCTAAACGTCTAATAGCATACTAAGAGGAATCACACTTAGAGGACTTAAGAGACTCATGATTCTAAGTCCGACTAGGTCGAACTGCTCTGATACCAATTGTAACACCCCGTTAATTTCTATCTTGTAGAAATTACCGAAGCGCACTATTGGCATACATCAGAGTGACTTTCCTTTTAACATATTGAACACATACTAAACTTCGATGAATCACTCATCAAACGTGCCTAAAATAACTAAACTGCATATCAATAAAGTCGGTCCTTACACCCTCAACTAGTGTTCAATACTCAAAACCGAAAGTCTGCAGAAGCGATTTACAACTTGAAATACATAAGTCGTACAATCGAGTAGTCTTAAGATACTGAATACAAAATACAGAGATACAAGGGACACTGAAATATGAGACATAAAGAAATAAAGATAGCGGCTGCTCCTCAAGCATCTTCATAGCCGTGCCTTGTAACACCCCGGTATTTCTATTTATTAAAAATACCCAAGTGCACATTAGAAACACATCAGAGATATAAAATTCCTGCATAAATACTGAACACTGCAAAATAGTTTTCACTGGACAACAGCCAAGCAGTCTTAATACACATAAGACCATAAAATTCAGCGAACTATCCTGCTCAGTATCATACAAGAAAGCGGAAATAAAAGATTTACACTAAAGTCGTAGTGTTGCGGTGCATAGACAACAAGAGGAAATGTAAACTTAAACATAATGCTAAGTCATCCGCAATCAGTCCGAGCCCAACCTACTCGTGCCTCTTGGACTTCCTCGGTCCCTGTGTCTCTGTAAAACAACAACATTTAAACAGTGAGATACAATCTCAGTGAGTTCTACCGAGACCCCTACTAACACTCTCGGTTCATTTATTAGTTCTTTTATAACATAACACGACACCGACTGCAAAACGCTGCTACTCCCGGTATGTCGTAAAATAAATAAAGTGCGGCACCGACTGCAAAACCATGCTAATCCCGGTGTATCGCGCAACACAACAAGTACGGCACCGACTGCAAAACCATGCTAATCCCGGTGTATCGCACAATAATCTTTAACACAACACCGACTGCAAAACCATGCTAATCCCGGTGAACTCCCCTACCAATAGTACATTCTCCCATTGGCATGGAGCCTAGGGAAGGGGATCATGACTGCCCCGCCTAGTGTGTTACACATGGGTCGTCACCCAACTCGATATACTATATACGTATATCTACAATACTATGAACCCACGGTCCATCAAATCAAACAATTAATGAAACTCTTTAATTCCACGTTTTATAAAAATCCAAGTTCACACTCGCACTCTATTTGACCATTTTTCGACAAAATTTTCAATATCAAAAACAGATCATTTTGCCTTAAAAATAGAATATTCAGTTAGGCCTCTGAATAAGCTTTCCAACGCATCTTAGAACACCTCAATCGGGTTCCCGGATCAAAAGTTATCGCGAAACGAAAAACAGTGAAAAACTGCTGAAATTCTGCCAAGCTGCGCTGAAGTCGCGCCTGGAGCGCAAGTTCAGCGCGAACTGGCAGAATGTTCTGTCATTCTGCGCTGAAGTCGCGCCTGGAGCGCAGGTGAGGCGCGAACAGGCAGAACAGGGGTCTGTTAAGACAGATTTTGCGATTTTCGCGAAATCCGCTATTCCGCTCAATTCCGATCTTCGTTCCGATCAAAAACAGATTTGACAACCAGTAAAATGAGTCCAATTCAAACCACAAAATCAATCAATCCAATCAAAAACTTAATCAAAACGAATTGTATTAAAACACGACATATTTTCAAATAACGGTTTTCGTTCCAAAATTTCTCGAAACCAATTAACGTAAAAACTAACGAGACACAAAAACATCCTAAGCGTGAGTAAAACTCACCCTTGAAGCGAGAGCCGATATCGAACCGAATTTGCCGAGACTTGAAAAACTCTCGAACGGAACCCTATTTCACCAAATCGCTCCAAACTTCGATTCGAACTTCACAACGCGATCAATCCGCTCCTAGCTTCGATCCTAAGCATAACCCAATCATCAACACAACCTATTAATCCATGATTTCAACAAATTTTCCCCACAAACCCCCAATTTTCGAAATCAAAAGGAAGGGGGAAAAATGGAGGAAAACTCACCAAGTTATTGGGTTATGGTGATGGTGATGAGATGATGAAGATGATGAATTTTTGGAGGAGTGGGCTCACCTCTTCTTCTTCCTTTCTCTTCTCCTTTCTCCTTCTTCTTCTTTCCTTTTCTTCTTTCTTTTCCTTTCTTTCTTTCCTTCTGCGTATTCTTTCTTTCTCTCTTTTCTTTCTTTTATTCAACACACACTCACACACATATATTTAATTAATATATAAGTGGTAGCGTGGTCCAATTACCATATTGATCTTAATTCCTTATTTCGATTCCAAAACTTCCTTGGTCCGTATTATTCGGTCAACGACCCTGTGACAGCCAATAATTAATTTTAGCACTCAATAATTTTACCAATTAAGTACCAAATTAATTCAATTGGGTTTACTTCCAAATAATCTCGATTAATTATTTTGGGGATGTTACATGCCTCGCGGTCTTCAACTTTCCCTGCTTAACTGAAAAACAACAACAATGGATTGGGTGAGACAACTTGTCTCAATGAGTTCTATCGCGACCCCTTACTAATCCTCTCGGTTCAATTATGCTTGATTCATTATCTAAAACTCATAGTCCTCAAAGTTGACTATGTGGCTGAACTATGCTCAATCACTGAGCCTAACAATGAACTATGCTCAATCACTGAGCCTAACAATGATTCTTAGCGTGTCACCGGTCACTTGGCATAATAAGCTTCCGGTGAACCCGTCCCCACTAATCACTAGTGGGTCACTAATGGAGCCTAGGTTCATAAGGGTCATGACTCCCTCTCCCCCAGCACACTAATCTGAAATAGGGTCGTCACCCTGACAATGAACTGTGCTCAATCACTGAGCCTAAACAATGATGCATATAGAATATACAATAACAATGAACAATGAAAACTGCTCAATCACTGAGCCTAACCTGAAAACGTACTCAATCACTGAGCTTCATCATGACCTAATCTTATTCTTAACATTAGGTGATCTAGTTATTAACTTAACCTTATAATTTAGTGATCTCACGGGGATTACTAATGTTTGCTAACTTAACTTAATAACCTTACTCAATGAGTCAATCTAACACATATACCAATCACACAGTCATAACATGAAATCAATGGTCAATCACGTAAGCATTCACTTAACCTGAACAAAATCCAAGCATAACCAATCATATGGTACTAACATAATTTAGATCCAATCACAGTCAATTACCACTCAATTCAGGGCAATTCAATTATAGTAACATTGGGGAAGGTGGAAGGAGGGATTAGAAAGCAATTGGAATCGTTCGGAATGATTTAACACTTTTTAAAATAGGCAACCCGAAGACCACGCACGACTCGTGCGCCCATACACACGATCCGTGCGTGACTATCATTTATCGTATCATTCCGTTCCGATCCCTAATTACTTCCCGATCGACACTACCACTTCAGTCATAGCCACAACAAGATAATAGCACTACTTTTATTACATATTAAGTTAGGCCTTTCTATTATCTTTCCAACGCATCTGAGAACACTGAAATCGGACCACCGGATCAAAAGTTATGGTGAAAACAAGTTTAGGGACTTTTTAGTGAAAATTGCAAACCGTCGCGACGCGAACACCTACCGTCGCGACGCAAAAAATGACAGAAAGTTTTGCGCTGCAAATTTTAAGGGAGGTCGCGACGCGATGGCCACGGGCCGCGACGCGAAATTTCACAGAATTTTACCCTAACTTGTGATGCTCATATCTTGAGCTACACAATTCCAAATTCAACCAAATCAGGACCAAAATGACGAGCATTAAGTCTAGTTTCTAAAACAATTGACCACATAATTTTTGGATAGCTATATCATCCCCAGATGCCCAGAAACCGAACCTATGCTCAAACTGTCTCCAGAATTCTACTCTAACTTGTGATGCTCATATCTTGAGCTACACAAGTCCAAATGCAACCATTCCAAAGCCAATATGACAAGTATTCAATCTAGTTTCTAAAATGGTATGCTATATAATTTTTGAACCGGTAAAACAGTCCCAGTTATCATAAATCCGAACCTATCCAGAATGGCTCTACATAGCGAAATTATCAACACAAATAGCATCCAATTTCAGTCATCAAACACATATTCATTAAGGAACAATCAACACATATCTTTATACAAAATCAAAACATAATAAAAACCAAGAATGCATGACTCATATATTAACAATGATTTCCCTTGTGAGTGTAGAACTCACCTTGGTGTGATGTACTCCACGAAACCGAAACTCAGCTACCCAATTTCGAACTTCAGCACTTTGAGCTACTGATTTCCTTATCCATACTATACCAACTAGCAAGGTGACTTCTCCCCAAGGTTGTATTATGGTTCTATGACGACATGCAAGCCAATGGAAGTCCCAAAACTCTATCTTTGCTCCACTTGAGCTTGGGTGGTCTTTAATGGTGATTTGTGGAGGAGGTGGATGATGATTATAAGTTTGGTATTAATGGAAAGGAGGTGAAGAGCTGATTCTGAATATGCTAAAAGATTGAGCATGCATGGGAAAAATGAAAAACCCTCTTCTTCCCTTATCCTCCTCTCCTCTCTATCTCTCTTTCTCAGCCCCTTTCTAATTTCTGAAACTTGGTCTAATGAGAGGGATGAGGTTGACTTAGATTTCAGCTGGGTTAAATAAATTAATGTGCAATGTCTCTTATGCCCTTCAATTACCCATCCCCTCATTCTAACTAACACATAACAATGCACTTAATCTAACTTAACAATTAAGCACACAATTACTAACAAGTAATTAAATAAATAATCCACTTCCTAAGCATAATATATTCGATTATGTTAATTAATAACTTGACCTCTCGCTAATCACGATTATAAGACTACATAATCCATAACCGTTATTCGAATATCGATCGACAAAATTTCTAAAAATTAGGGGATGTTACATTCCCTTTTCTCTTGATTTCGAATTTGAGAGGGATGATGAATAGTGAACCGAGTTTGAGTTGGTCTTCATGGTTGAATCATGTCTAGCAGCAAGCCCAACAACGGTTGTAAGCGGATTGAAGCTAAATTCGAAGTTTGGACCGGATTGGAGATCCTAGGGTTCGATTGGGGATTTTTCGTGTCTTGGTGATTTCGGCTCGGCAACGACCCTCGCTTCAAAGGTGAGTTTTACTCACGCTTAGGATGTTTTTGTGTCTCGTTAGTTTTTACGATAATTGATTTCGAGAGACTTTGGAACGAAAACCGTTATTTGAAAATATGTCGCGTTTTAATACAATTCGTTTTGATTGAGTTTTTGGATTGGATTGATTGATTGTGTGGTTTGTATTGGATTCATTTTACTGGTTGTAAAATCTGTTTTCGATCGGAACAAAAATCGGAATTGAGCGGAATAGCGGATTTCGCGAAAATCGCAAAATTCTGCACTTGACAGGCCCCCCTTTCTGCCAGTCCACGCGCCGTTTGCGCGCCGCGCGTCACTCGCGCGCCACTGGACAGAACTTGACTGTCAACTCGCGCGCCGTTTACGCGCCACGCGCCACTCGCGCGCCAGTTGGCAGAATTTCAGCAACCAAACACTGTTTTTCGTTTCGCGATATCTTTTGATCCGGGAACCCGATTGAGGTGTTCTAAAATGCGTTGGAAAGCTTATTCAGAGGCCTAACTGAATATTCTAGTTTTAAGGCAAAATAAACTGTTTTCGAAATTGTAAATTGTGTCGAAAAGAGGTGAATTAGAGTGCGAGTGTGAACTTGGTTTTACAAAAGCGTGGGTTAAGTGTTCAACTGGTTATTTGAGGTGATGGACTGAGTTAATACGACCGTAGATATATATATATAATATATCGAGTTTGGGTGACGACCCATGTTGACATACTAGGCGGGGTAGTCATGAACCCTTACCCTAGGCTCCGTGCCGTTAGGAAACACTATTGGCTATGGGGTTCGCCGCAGCTTAGCGTTCGCGCAGTCGGTGTTATGTTAAATTTGTTGTTGTGCGGTACACCGCAGCTTAGCGTTCGCGCAGTCGGTGTGGTACAGTGCGGTTCATCGCAGCTTAGCGTTCGCGCAGTCGGTGCCGTACCGGGTTATAACAGGTTAGCCGTAGCTTAGCGTTCGCGCAGTCGGCCTTATATTTAAAGTTAAAGAATGTGGTACACCGCAGCTTAGCGTTCGCGCAGTCGGTGTAACGTTCAAACAATCATAAAATTGAACCGAGAGTGTTAGTAGGGGTCTCGGTAGAACTCACTGAGATTGTATCTCACTGTTTAAATGTTGTTGTTTTACAGATAAACAAGGACAGAAGAAACCTCAGAGGCACGAGTAGGTGGCCCCGGGAGGAGAAAGAATGACTTAGTTTTATGTTCAAGTTTATTTTCCTTCTGTTGCCTATGTATTACAACACCATGGCATTAGTGTTTTGTTTATCCTTTCCGCTTTTTTGTATGACTCTGATTACCACAGTTGCTGACAGTTATGGTCTGAGTACCGTATGATCTTATTTGTGTATAAGATGATTATGTTGTATTTCAGCAAAATTTTATAGTGGTATTCAGTGTCTAAGCAGGAAATTATTATCTCTGATGTTCATATTTTGGCACACATTTGGTATTTTTACAAGTTAAATATACCGGGGTGTTACAATATTCGTTCTTGAGAGTATTGGAACATGCAGGCCTCTCTTTGTTTATTTTTTACAAGAAAAGCTAATTAGGAGTGAAGTAGAAAGATGAAACAAAAGAAAAGGCTTGTCATTTTAGCTGAGAGTTCATATTGGCAAATAAAATAAACCTGATGCAGAAACATGATTACATCTATGTAAAAATTCTCTCCCACTCTTGCTTGTCTTATAAAAGAACCCCTTTACAAGAACCTTGGATTAGTTGGTCATGTTAATTTCTTTAAGTTCTTCTATCATAAAGGTTTTAAACATTTTAACAAGAACCTTGGATTAGTATTAAAGTGGAGTGTGTAAATATGAGATTTGTTATACCTCTTGCACCTTTTGGGATTTGTTTGATTGGAATTTGGAATTTTTTTCATTGTTTTGTTGAAATCTGAAACTACTTCTGCTGAATTCTTTAATAGGTATTTACATTTTGTTTTGCAGCTGGAATTGTTCTTGAGGAGATGAATTGGCCACCTTTTCTCCCAATTATCCATCAGGGTATTTCTAATGAATTCCATTTCATCTTCAAAATTTGCAATATGTTGCATTTACTACACTGTTAGGTATGCTATCCTCTTTTTTTGGGAGGGGGGTATTCAACACATAATTGTGCTTGTTTCTTTCAATTTAGTTATTTTTCTCCTTTCTTAAACCAATTTGGAGGTTATTCAACACATAATTGTGCTTGTATACTTTGAAGCATTCACGAGAACAATAAATTAATATGCATGCATATTTTGATCTTTTCTAGTTAGCCATATTCTTGATTCTAAATATGCTCTTTGTTTTTTTCAAGGACAGCAAGTGCTTCCATATCCCCTTGATTTACTTATAGTTTGGTCACAGATGGAGCTGCATTAACTAGTTTTGATGACTGTAATGTTAGTGAAATTTTATGGTTTCTAATTAAACTTGATCATCTTTATTATAATTGTTGATGAGATGAGAAGTAGAACTTATTATTTGGTCTATCTGTTTAGAAGGTAGTAGCAATATGATATTATAGAAGGAATATAGATTTAGTGCAAGCTGTTAGATTGATTTAGTGCAAGTTGATCAAATCATTGAGTTAAAGCAACAAAAGAGAATTGCAAAATCTGGCAGTTAAGACCGCCATATTTTCCACACATTTTTAAAAAAAAGAATTGCAAAATGTGGCAGTTATGACTGCCATTATTTACAACAAAATCAACCAACTTTATTTGTATTTTCTGGCTGTTTTAAACGCCATTTTTTGCAAAAAAGAAACCGCCATTTTATACATGGACGATTGTGGCGATCACTATCTGACCGTCGTATTTTACCTGGTGGCGGACGTGATTCTGGCGGTTTTGGAAACCGCCACTGTTGAACAAAATGTCAGTTGAAACTGCCAGAATTTACAATTTTAACCGCCACAATTTTCTCATTTTTTTGTAGTGACATTACATTAATCAATATAGCTTCAGGACGGGTTCTACTCCCATGACAACATCATGTTCTCCACGTTGGGACTTTAAGTTCCTCGTTTTTCCAACCAGTTAGTTGGGGTCTTAGAGATTAAGATTTCGGAATCACTTCTAATGGTTGAATGGCCATCACTACTAATGGCAATTACTGGAAGTAGGTTTCTTGGAAAAACTTACAGTAAACACCATTCTGAACTGGTGTCTAAGAGTCTAAACTGACTGATTAGAATTCCTTTTTCCAATTTCCCGTACAACAGGGGGGTTCACATTCCACGAATGCTCAGAGTTTACGGTTCAGGTTCAAAACAAAAGTACACTTCACAATACTATTGGAGATACGGTTCACAACCCATCCATCAGTGTAGATATTTTCGTTAGCTTTCCAACGCCTCTCGGAACATAAAAATCAGACTCCCGGAGCAGAAGTTACGAACAAAATGATTCGGAAGACTAACGAGAATTTCTCACAGACCGTGATCGGAGTGCTTCCAGCAGCGGATTGAAATAAGGTCACTTCTACCGATTCCAAAAACTAACCTGCTTTGAAGGACTTGATTCACAGTTCCTGATCGGGACTTAACCTGATCGGTACCTTGTGATTCTGCTAGACAATATTGACGATGGACTACCTTCACTCGGTTGGCTTTTTCACCTATCACAGGGTGACTTCGAAGAAGAATAATCGGGATCTGTATTTGAAATTTTCCGAAGGGACTTTCTCAACTACTACCTAAACTGGGATTGACTTACTCCAGGAGGTAAGATTTATGATGAAAACGATATCTCTATAACTGATAAGCTGACTAAATAAGGTCAAGGTTTCGGGTGTTAACTAGTCTGATAGCTTTTAGTACACTGACATTGCTATTGCCCAAAGGCTTCGCTTGATTTGTACTTCTCAATAAGATCTACTATGTTTCATGCCGCGATTCACTAGCCGCATTCGATTCATTTACTGAACAGCCGCCCACAGTTTCCTTGAACCATCGCGGATGCCCATCATTGTTTCCAATTGTCATATGTAGCCCTCTGCTCCTGCCGCGCGCTCTGATGGAACGAGAAGGCTGAGAATCCTATGGTGTAGGGTCTCGGACATTTTCGGGGCTGAGGCAACTATCTGTCATAGTTTTCAGTAACTTACATGAAACATTGAGTGGATCCTGACTCAATACGTCACATAATATACTAAAAAGATCTGACACATAATTGTCTAAGTCCCTAGCTGACTCGACCTAATACTCGACCCGAAGGTCATCACTACGTCCGTCAAGGCCGAACCGCTCTAATACCAAATGTAACACCCTGGTATTTCTTTAGCAAAGAAACACTTAAATATACAATTTGGTATAAATCAGTATAAAAATTCCTGTTCAGATATACATCTTTACAAGAAACAGCGGAAACTACAAAAATATAACATGATACAAGTTCGAGTCATAAGACCGAATACAGAGACTACATCAGAAGAATCCAAAACATAGATGGAAGATTACATCTCCAATTTCTCCTCCAGCTTGACGACTAACTGTGCCGCCTGCTGTTCTTATAACCTGTTCTCTGTAAAAACAACAAATATGGATTGGGTGAGACAACTTGTCTCAGTGAGTCCTATCGTGCCCCCTCACTAACAATCGGTTCAATTTATTAAACCGTCATCAAATATAGATGATTGGCTATCATAAGCTATAATCGAAATGCCAAGAAAATCGTGAATTTATTTAACACGAACCGACTGCAATCCAGTGCTAATCCCGGTAACCCGTGAGTTGACCACGCCAAAACACATTCAGGGCCTAGATAAGGGGTCATGACTACCCTCCCTAGTATGCTACTTGTCGGATCGTCACCCAACGCGATACATATGACAATACGTATCAATTCTCGAGAGTTAGATAATTTATATCTTCTTTTTGATTTTGATCACCAAAGGATCAATCACATAAGCTTATTAGATAATTTATATCTTTTCGATCACCAAAGGATCAATCACATAATAATTGGATAAACCATATCCATATCGATCTATAACCCGTTTAGATGAATTCAATAGTTAGACATCCGCGTTATAATCATACACAATGACATATATAGTTATATATATTTAGTCAATCCATCAGTCGGTGTACCCACACGTATACTAGGGTTTCGGTTTTCCAATCAAATAGGCTTTCAAAGCTCTTTTTCAAAATCATGAGTTGAACAAGTTCAAAATAAGGTTTTCAGTAAGGCAATATCCTTAAAATTGGTTGGGAAGAAGATTAGAAGTGGTTTGGGATCGAAAGGAGCGACGAAATGAGAAATCGGGGATCGGTAACAGAAGCTCACGCACGGTCCGTACCCAGGGGCGCACGACCCGTGCGTGATTTACCAAAATCACACAACCAACCCGAAGAGGGCGCACAGTCCGTGCCCAGGGGCGCACGATCCGTGCGTCCGGTTCTGTTTCTCTATTTCCAATTCGTTTCTCATTCCGCTTTTCCGTTTCTCGCCCAAATCGAATTCCGATCGTAATCCAACCTGAAAATAGTTTTAATATACCACATTCCAGACTATATTCCAGTGAAAGCGTTTAAATCACAATTTCGTAAATTGCTCAACATTTCAATAAAAACCGTAAAAACACGATATTGCTCAAAAACGGTTTTCGGTTCCAAAATCTTTCGAAAACAAGATAACTGCCTTACGACTCAAAACAGACACATTTTCAGGACACACAAAAACATCCCTATCCGTGAGTAGAACTCACCCGGTTGATGATCTCGCGAGAATTCACGTTGGAGCACGAACGATGGGACCGTTTCCACTCGAACAATCCCCATAGTCACGAGCACGCTCCGAATGCCTCCGTATCTGAATTCAGAAACCAATACCCCTCTCGCTACTGACTTGATTACCGGTACATAGAATTGACGTCTCGCGCGACTTGACAACTCGAATCCCAAATCCAACGAATCAACATTTCCAGCTTCGCTTCCATTTCCCAGCATCAGGATTCAGTTTTGCAACAGGCATAACTTGGTCAATCCGTGACCAAAACTATCCAAACCGGTGCTCATTGTGAAGGTAATTTCGTCTACTTTCAGATGGTCAAGGATTCACACGCATGCATCCAGTGGTTTGGGGGATATCACCAAGACAAGGTGACTGGTTCAGCACAGTGCCTAATTCTAAATCCGAAACTTGTGAACATGATATATCTCTTATTTCTCCATGAAATCATACGGTTCTTGTGCCCAAAATGAAGATCTTTGTGTCTAGTTTCCAGAGAGACAAGAATCACGATCATCGGAGTAGTGTACAGTGAGATACGATGAAAACAATGAAGGTGGGTCAAACGGGTTTCACCCAGAATTTGTTGTGTGAGTTGATTTATTCAATTCCACCATCAAGCACCACGAACTCAGCAACTAAAACTCCCTCCATCAGCTCCAAAATGAATTTGTGGACTTCTACGACTTTAAGATAGTGGAATGGAAGCTCCCATTAGTTCCTAATGTCCCAAGGTTGTTGAAATGGACACATGCAAGGTGACACCCAAGCACTTTGAAGGTTTGTGTAGCAGAAGTAGATTTTCAGAATTTGGATCCTTCAACTATGGTGGTTTTCGAAATTCTGATGGAAGAAATGGAATGAGGAGACTTGCATGGTTCCAAATCAATGGAGAAAAGGGACATGCATGAAGATGAACTCCTCTCCCTCTCTCCCCTCTCCTCGGGTTCTCTCCCTCTCTTCTCCCAACTTCTTTCTTCTTTCTCAATTTCGTTCTATGTTCTGGAGAATGGAGGAATAATGGATCAGCTGGATGTAAGTATAAAGGGGGCTGAGGGTTTTAATTGGGTGGAAAAGACCAAATTGCCCTTGGCCCATTAAGTCTTGGTTTTGAGGCTAAAACCCCAATAATCTTATGGCTTTCCGCTCGGCATAGGTTTCTCGACTAATCCTCATTCGAGTCGAGACTAACTGCTCACTCAATTGATACGTCTTCGATGTGAGGCGAAATGACGATTTTACCCTTCCGCTGAAATGTTCATTTAAATTATGACTAAGCCACAATTAAATGTAGAGTAGGATTTCTTTGGACTTTTCCTCGACTATTAATCCCCGAGACACGACTAATTATTCCCACAAATAATTACTCGGTCTTAGGCATCATAGTACGAGTCTTTAAAAATTAGGGATGTTACAATATCGAGGTGAGGTGGAGAGAGTGGTTTAGCTCAAAAACGGAAACTGGACTTAAAATTGAAACTCAAAATCTAGATTTAAAACTCAAAACAGAAACTAGATTTAGGTCCCCTTCAGGGTGGTTTTCTATTTTCTATTTTCAAATTTTTAAAAACCAAAACTAGTCTCTGTTTTGAGTTTCAAAACTTTCCAAAACCAAAATCAGATTCGATTTTTGAGTTAAGAAATTTTCAAAAAATCAAAATCAGTTTCCAACATAAACATAAAATTAAATATTTATTATAAACTTATTTTAATCAAAATAATATATAACATTAGATTTGAAAAATAATTATTATATTACAAATATATAATTTATTTATTAAGTAATAATTTTAATAAGGCTTAAAGGTATGTTTAGTCCCTGCAAATATCTAAATAATCCAGTTTGGTCCTTGCAAAAAAAAAGTTTAAAAAAGCCCTTGGAAATACCAAACACTTCTAGTTTGGTCCATGCTGTTAGTTTTAGGCTAAAACCATTAATGGATGCTGACGTGGCTCCCTGAGATTTTAAATTTGCACTGGTATCCTTAAAACTGCACCCAATTTTTAAAAAGTATGTCTTATTAATCTTCGTAAGTGACTATTTATAAAACTCTAGGAAGTAATTTTACCGATATCACATATTTTTACGGACTACTTTATTTAGAGACTAATTTGACGATTTACTCTTAAATAAATTTGGAGTTAGATAACTTGATTCCTTAATTTTAGTAAATTAAGTGAGAACATTTGAAGAAAAAAATGCAAACAATGTCATGAACCATATTGAGTTTTTTTACACCCCTCACCTAGGATCCTGGATCCGCCACTAATAACAATTACTTTACGAACTCAGATTGTCTATGAATTTGAGAGGGTCTACGATAAGAAATAAAAAATGGTGACATTGCTTCTGCCAAGAAGCTTTTTATTGAGGGTGGTGTGTGGATGCAAATTGCAGAGACAAGCAAAGAACTGTTATGTAACTCTTTGTTTGCATTTTGCTACTGTTTTTCAATTAAATTTATATTATTTTTGTTTTCATGGATTTGGGAAAATACCTGACGTAATCATTTGAGAAAAAAATCATCCCTCAGTATTGGTTGCCTTGAAAATTTCAATAATATGAAAACATCAGCTCCCAGGTTTGAACTCGGGTGTGAGCAGTGATAGTGTGTATTTTTATGTTAAAAAACTTATTTACTCAAATAGAGTTTACCGATTTTCATTACTCTGCCATTTAGAGAGAATACAAGAAAAATTGATGTTTCATATCTTTTCAGACCTGTTTGGTGGTCATATTGAATACACTTAGGAAAAGATATTAAGCAGGATGAAGCAACAACAAATCCACACAGGGATATCAACCACATTTTTTTTGGTGAAGGGAAGGGGGAAGAGCCCCCAACTGAAGATTTAATTACTAGGCGCTAAAAGGGTCGGTCAAGTTGACAACAAGGGCATCCACTAGAAACTGGGGAGCCATATAAAAAATAGTACATATTGTATTCATAGATATACTTTGTCTAGCTAAAATGTCCGCCGGTCTATTGTCCTCTCTAGGAATGAGATTGCAAACCGTATCCGCCTTGTTCCGAAACACTACTTTTATTTTGTGGATGAGCTCATAACGAGGGTGAAAACGGGATGCTTGAGCTTGTAAGTGCGAAATAGCGTTGGCCGAGTCGGATTCAATAATGATCTTGCGGTGACCTTTACTCAAAGCTATGAAAATACCATGGTAAATCCCCCATAATTCAGCTTCTAATACGCTATATCTATCAAGTTTGTGAGAGAAACCGAATAGGAAAGTACCATATGAGTCTCTGGCTACTGCATAGGTGAGACTCCTAAGATTCACAATACGCACAAGAGCAGCACCTGAACCAACTAAGGTCCTAAAGAACTAATTAACATAAATCATAACAACATCTAAATATTTAGATCTACTAAGCTAAACTAACTAAAAACAGAAACATAACATAATGCACCCTAAAAGATATGAGTTTAGAATTAAATATGTTTTAGGAGAATTGGACTTTAGAATTTAATTACAAAAAAGTTGGGCTATTTTTGGTGATGCATTTTCTTTTTTAATTGACTTACTCGTTGCACCCCTTCCTTTCAATCTTTTAAGAGACATTTCTTTCCAAGTAAGTTAAAAATAAAATATAAATCCAACATATAAAATGTATTCCTAAATTTTTAGTGCATCACTCTCTTTTACCGGTTACATCCTCCGTTTCAAAACTTTAGTACTTGTATCTTATTACTTTTGCTCCCAAATAATGATACTTTTCAAAACCCAAAGTATAATTCATCAAAATTTTCAAATATACCCCTTTATATTAAAGAGTGTGTCTTAGAGACCCAACAAATGACGTATAGAAATTTATAAATAATTAATGCTACAATCGAGAACATTTTGGTACTTAGCTAACAAATATTACCTTAATTTTGGTGCAATAGCTAAAAATACCTAAGTTTTGGAACTGATAGATTAGTTTTTTCCGTATTTAAATCACATCGCACATTGGTGTCTAGTTCGATCTGCCGGTTGAGTCTAGTTAGAAAACGATGGCTACGAAGAGATATTAATTAACTATAATGTAGACATGTGATGAGCTAAGAAGCCCAGATACTTAGTACAATACGGATACAATACGACAGGGATACAATTTTTTTTAAAAAAATAAGATATGACACGGCCAAGACACGTTAACAAAAATTTATCTGCATACAATATTTTTAAAAAAATATTCAAATTAGCAGTTGTTCAATAACACATAAGCATATCATTAGTCAATATATGATGATCACATTGTAGAAATAAATATTTGTCATCATATCAAGTAGAGATAGTTACGTATATTTATCCCACCCATATCACAATGTATTATTTCTTCTTGATTGTGTTACGGAAAAACATATAATTTTGTCTTTTAGTTATTGAGGTATTTAGGGGTGCACAAAATTTCCATGGTTACAAAACAAATCCATAACCGTAAAATATCCATTTTGATATAACCGGTTTCATAACCAATTAGTGTAACCAGTTATTATTTTGCAAAACCCGTTATATAACCGGTTATAGCGGTTATATAACCCGTTATTTTGAAAAACCCGTTATGTAATGTAATGTATGTATGTACGTACGTATGATGTAATATAATGTATGTAACATAATTAATATATGTATGTTTGTATGTATGTATGTATGCATGCATGTAATGTAGGTATAAATAAATGTATGTATCTAATGTAACGTAATGTACGTATTATATGTATGTAATGCATATATTGTATATTGAATGTTTAAGAGAATATGAAACAAGTTCAAAAATCGTCAGTTGGATATAAATTAATAGAGAGAGAGAGAGAGAGAGAGAGGGGAGAGAGAGAGAGGAGTGGGGAAGAGACACCATAACCATTTTTGAAAAATTGAAATAACGGGTTAAATTCTCAGTCATTGTTGGATATCCAATGGACATCCATCACATAACCGGATATAAACCATAACTATATTTGAAAAAAATTGAAATAACCGGCTATGGATATGCATGTAAATTTTTGTAGACTAAATAGTGTAGTTTATCTATCTAACTGGCTATGGATATGGATGCGGTTTAAACGTTTAACTAGTTATTTTGTGCACCCCTAGAGGTATTAAAGATGTATCATATATGAGTGACATTAGTTGGTAAGAGGTATCGAAAGTGTATCCGACAAGTATCCTTAGTTAGTAACAAGTATCAAATATAGTTAGTAAGAAGTATCTGAAAAATATCGAGTAAAATATTTTTTAAAAAGAAATTAAAAAATTATTAGATACTCTTTGGGTACGTTTCAGGAAGTATCGAGTGCGTGTCGGTATCGGAAACATATCCGACGCGGGTACGTTTCCATTTTTGAAGTATCTGGGCTTCATAGGTGATGAGTCATCCCAATAGATAGACTGCACTATTTAGTCTACTAAGAGATATTATTTAATGATGTCTAGTTTGAATGAAGGTGAATTTGAGTGTCGTTGCTGAATCAGTTTGGTCTCTTGAATAAATCTGATCTGGGGCGAACTGGAGTGTTGCTTGGTTACAGATGGTGTCATAGTGTCGTTGTTTAATGGCTCAAAGTGTACCATTTAGGCATAGATATTTGGCTCTTCTCTTGATTGGTTGGCTGGTGGAAATGGTGTGCTACCTATTTTGTTTGGTGTACATGTCTGGGTAAGTAACTCATTAAAGTATGAAAGGTGCGTCACGGCGTTGTTGTTGCTAGGTTAAAAGGAGCACAGTCTTTATCTTTGCCTCACAAGAGTTAATTAAAAGAAAACTTTTTTAGTTTCCATTTATAATGAAACTCTCATTCGTTTAGTAAAGTAAGCATTATCCAAGTAACCAAACACAATTTTTGTGGTATTCAATTACTTGTTACTCTCTAGCAAAGCTGGATTGAGGACAATTGCTTTCGCGATTTCACATACATAAACTAATACAATAAAAAGAAATATTCAGGGCCCTTTAGTCTATTTAAGCAAGCCAGTTGAAGCTCGCAGGCTGTGCCACTTATCATACATGACCACTGAAAATTAGAACTCTCAAGTCCAAACTTAACACACTTCTAGCTAGTTCTAGTCTGTGTGTGTGTGTGTTAAGATGCCAAAGAGGAACAAGTATGCTTGCTGTTGTGCCATTTTGGCCTCCATGACTTCCATCTTACTTTGCTATGGTGAGTACTCTTTGCATCTCTTAGTTATACCCATTAAATCATCATAACCATCCATTCTATCCATTGATATTTTACTAAACATTAGTCTCTTAGTTATACCCATTAAATCATCATAACCATCCATTCTATCCATTGATATTTACTAAACATTAGTGGTTAGTTAGTTATGTATAGAAGAACATATTATAGGTACCAATATTTGAATCTAAACCACAAGCTAAAACTCGTTTGATTTCTTAGATTTTATGCATCAAGTATTTGTAATTATGCATCAACCAGTCAAAAAAGTATTAGTAATTATATTAACAGGCACATCATTTTTTAAGCAAATTTGCTGGCACATCATTACTCACTATCATTAATTAATTTGTATATATACATATCACTAGAATAGATTCCCTCAATTGGCATTTTAGTGTTAAGTGTCAAATTCAAGTCATTCATTATTTCTTCTTTATTTTCTTCATGTGTTAAAGTTTTTTATTAACTTTTTAATTTATTGTTGAGATTCCACGTGACAATAATGTCAATTGGGAGAATATATTCTCAGATGTCACCATATTATATATGTTACAGATATTTGAGTGATTAGTGGAGCAGCCATCTACATACAAAGAGATCTCAAAGTCTCTGATGTGCAAATTGAGATCTTTTTTAATGGCAAACATATATTATTAATATAATATGGTACAAAGGGTGCCCGAATCCATAAAAAAGAGGCAAATTGAGAAAGCATAACTGAAACAAAAACAAAAACACAACAAAAAGAATACCTAATCAACTGTGGCAATACCTCCAAAAAGGAAGAAACCACCGCCAATGGTACTCCCTTTCGCCAAAGACAGAAAAGCCATTGAGATTACCCCACTTGTAACCCTATTCACCACAACGCCTTTAGATGCACCTTGTGCCCTCAACCTCAAATGATTGTGAGACTGATACCAAGCGTAAAAAGTGAAAGGACATAGACCATTGCTCATAACTAGTGTTGGATGAATGATGTTTTCTCCCAACTACTCTTTTCTCAAGTTTGGTCGTTTCATAGTTGGTATTGGTATTGATTATGCCCTCATGATTATGTTACGAAAAAACATATAATTTTGTCTTTTAGTTATTGAGGTATTTAGGGATACACAATTTTTATGGTTACAAAACAAATCCATAACCATAAAATAAACATTTTGATATAACTGGTATCATAACCAATTAGTGTAACTACTTATTACTTTACAAAACTCATTATATAACCGGTTATAGGTTATATCCATAACTGGTTTTTGGTTTTTTAACTGGTTTTAGATATTCAACTTTGTATGTAATCTAATGT
This sequence comes from Astragalus membranaceus, assembly GCA_039519185.1. Taxonomy (NCBI): domain Eukaryota; kingdom Viridiplantae; phylum Streptophyta; class Magnoliopsida; order Fabales; family Fabaceae; genus Astragalus; species Astragalus membranaceus. Next base: position 105,953,759 of record CM076850.1, on the reverse strand, counting down.
ATAAATGTATGTATATATTGTATGTATGTATGTATATTTGTAATGTATATATGGTGTAGAGTGTAATTTATATATATATATATATATATATATATATATATGTATGTATGTATGAATGTAATGTAATGTATATATGTATGTATGTATGTACGGATGATGTAATATAACGTATGTAACATAATGAATATATGTACGTATGTATCTATGTAATGTATGTATATATAAATGAATGTATGTATGTAATGTAACGTAATGTACATATTGTATGTATGTAATGTATATATTGTATATTGCACCCTAAAATAAGAGAGTGAGACAGTGATCAGTTGAAGTTCAAAGAATTCATACATTAGTAGTGTAAGAATAAGAAGAAAGGAATTGAAAGAAATTCGACCTTGGATAATAATTGACCGTAAATAGATTACTGTTTCTCACAGCATCTTCTGCTGTAGCTAGGATTCCGTTGATCATAAAATCATTTGGTAGCTTTGAGGATGATATGGTTTGCTTCAGGTTAGCTCGTCTGATTCCCACATAAAATTGTTGTGTTTCATCCCTGAAAAGTAAATTAATAGTCAGAATGTTTTTTCTCCACATGCACGTTGACTGCTCGAATGAAATGCGTCACAGTGGGAAAAATTCGATCACGAAGAGTAATCACGTTTGAAGACAATTATGTAAAATACTAACCCCTACTAATGTCGATGATAGCAAGGGCTATCTCACTGTTCCTCGAGAAAATGCCGAAAAGATTTTCCCCTCACTTGTAAGCCTATTCCTTTTTTCAATCTTTCCAATTAAGAGCTTTTATTGATAAAGAACTCAATTGAGTGCTTTTAAAACAAAACTGCTTTTGGGCACATTATAAGCTCTACCAAATAATAAACAAACAAAACTTTACAGTTTGATCTGTTGCATATTTTCATATAATGATGGGATTATGATGCTTTGGAAACCCCTTTTCACACTATTGTGGTTAGGGACTTGCATGGTACTCTACGGGAATTTCGCTACACAATTCGTATGTTTTGCAACTTATGTTTGTATTCAAAGAATAGAATACCATAGTCCTGTGAATGTGTTTTGTCAATCTCATTTCATAAAATCTTTTGCTTTTTCCCCCTTTATTAACTAGACAAATCTCAACAACGCCACGTGATTTCAAAAAGATGGCCTCAATTTGTCCGTGACAAGCAGCTTGTTGCTGGAGATTCTGTTCTATTTATAAGGTTAGCTAGATCAACTCCCTTTTATATTGTTAGTGTTTGAGTGCAAGGTTTCATAATTGTCTTTGAACGTGATTACTCTTTGTGATCGAATTTTTCACATTGTAGGGCATTTCATTCGAGCAGTCAACGTGCATGTGAAGAAAAAACATTCTGACTATTAATTTACTATTCACGGATGAAACACAGCAATTTTATGTGGGAATCAGACGAGCTAACCTCAAGCAAACCATATCAACCTCAAGCAGACCATTGCTCTTAACTAGTTTTGGATGAATGGGGTTTTCTCCCAACTACTCTTTTCTCATGTTTGGCCGTTTCATTGCTGGCATTGGTATTGGTTATGCCCTCATGATTGTGTTACGAAAAAACATAATTTGTCTTTTAGTTATTGAGGTATTTAGGGGTGCACAAAATTGTCATGGTTACAAAACAAATTCATATTGATATAACCGGTTTCATAACCAATTAGTGTAACCGGTTATATCCATTTTGCAAAACCCATTATATAACCGGTTATAGCAGTTATATCCATAACTGGTTTTTGGTTTTTCAACTGGTTTTAGATATTCAACTTTGTATGTAATGTAATATATATATATATATATGTATGTATGTGTTGTATGTATGTAATATATTAATATATATAATGTATGTATGTATATTTGTAATGTATGTATGTTGTAGAGTGTAATTTATGTATGTATGTATGTATGAATGAATGAATGAATGAATGAATGAATGAATCTTAAAATATAAAAGTCAGATGATCTGAAAATATGGTGTGTCCGCCAGTTCTTGGGTGCATTACCTCCAGAAACTTCGTTTTCCCGCTAGTTATTTTGGTTTCTATTTGAATTTTAGTGTGAAAAGTTGTTTGTTATAAGTTTGCATTGGTGTAGTGAAAGAGTGGTTAATAAGAAAAGACTCACATCGTGTATTTGAGAAAATATTGGCGGGGTGAATAAAAAAGTATAAAAAGACAAATGATGGTTGAGTGTTTGACTTGTGAAATAGTGGCAAGAATGGATGAATAGTAACAACAATACACGCATAATAAAGACATTTTCAGCATCTCTGCAAACTTGAGATGCACTTCACCCAACTATCTCTCCTTTATTTTTTTGCTTCTTCCCTCCCTCTTCCAACACCACCAACAGTTCTCCAAATCCAAAACCCCATGGTAACAAAAACCCAGACCTAACAACAATTTATTTGCATTTGGGTTTTTTATTTCTTTGACTCATTCTGAATCCTACTTCTTTATTCTTAATTTTTTTGGCGGCGACTTGCGAGATAGAAGAGAGGGAGTCGTGGGGGAGATGTGGCATCACATGAAGCAGAAGAGAGTAACCTCCTCTATTCTGCTCTGATTTTGTGACACAGGTAACCTCCTCTCCTTTTTTTATGAAAACTAAACTTTGGCAATATGCAGTGGAATTCTGCTCTGATTTGGTACTAGCAACACCCAATTTTTTAATCAACAGTGTCACTTGATATAGTAAGGTTAAGATTATTCCATTTAATTTATGATGATCATTCTTTATAACCGTGTTTGAGTAGAGAGTAACTCTTATATTTTGTGTTTGTGTATTGAGAGTAACAAACACCAAAGGAGAGGAGAGACATGTGGTATGGTGCTTCTTTTGTATCAAGTAGTAATAATTTGTTGGTTTCCACTGTCAATTCAATTAGAAAAGTATTTTAGTTTGTGTACATAATCTACTTTATGATGTGTGCTAAGGAAAAGAAGCTTATTCTTATGAAATGATGGAGATAAATGGCATTGGTTAATTTCTACAACGCCTTACATTAAATTTCCGTTAGGTGGGAATGCTTGCATTGTTGGTATGAGTTCTTGGCATGGCTAGAATCATTTAATTAATTAGAAGCTCGCAAATGACTTTACGACATGTCAGCTTTTTGTGGGATTCTTGAGTTATGCATCTCCCATATGATACATTTATTGAATTATCTTTATGTTTTTAATATGGTTATGATTTTTAATGTGTTAATTGACTTATCTAACTCCTTTATTTTTGGAACAAGAATGAAATGGGTCTCTTCAAGGGTGCTCACTGATGCATAGGTGGGATGATAGTACTGTTGTCACGATATGGTTAAACAATTTTTTTATTTTCATCATTTATTCTATATGTCAAATTAACTTTTCTAGAGTGAAATTACAACTCTTTTGTTTTAAGGTATTTCGTATTCAATACATTACAAGATTTCCTCTTATTTGTGATGGCCATAAAGAAGAGTTCAAGAATTCAAAGCAAAGAGGGACTAAAAGTAATTATTTGTGATGGCGATAGAAAGAAGCACTAAAATAAACCACCAACTTGGTATTCAAGGAAGTGTTTGTGGGTTAACAAGTGTAAGAGCTTCATTTCTTGAAGCAAAACAACTTGCCGTTAACAGTTTCATTAAACTTACTTATGGGGCGGCCTCCAGCCATCATTTTATTTGATCTGTATTGATTTGCCATTAAATCAAGAATTTTTTTTGAAGCGTTTTATCTTTATTTCATATTACCTTCTATTTAGTGTCGTTCAGTGTTTTATAAGTAATGTATCCTCTTTTATTAGAATTTGTAATTTATATATTGATATTTCTACCTTATGATAGACTGATAGTTTTAGTGTTAATGTTCATTTTTTAAGTAAATTTGTTTTAGTATTTATATTCTTTATTAGTTGACATATGTTATCGACAAATCAACAAAATAAAGTATACCTAATTATATATATGATTTTAGCTATATGGTAAATCTACTTAGCCCGTGCATTCCACGGGTGCAGGGTCTAGTGTAATGTAATGTATGTATGTAACATAATGTATGTATGTATGTATGTATGTATGTATGCATGTATGTATGTATGTATGTATGTAATGTATGTATATATAAATGAATGTATGTATGTATGTAATGTAACGTAATATACGTATTGTGTGTATGTAATGTATATATTGTATATTGTGTGTTTAAGAGAATACGAAACAAGTTCGAAAACTGTCAGTTGATTATATATTAATAGAGAGAGAGATGGGAGAGAGAGAGGAGTGGGGAAGAGACACCATAACCATTTTTGAAAAATTTGAAATAACCGGTTAAATTCTCAGCCATTGTTGAATATCCAATGGACATCCATCACATAACCGGATAAAAACCATAACTATATTTGAAAAAATTGAAATAACTAGTTATAAAAATTAACATAATATTTGAATTTATTTAACGGCTATGGATATGAATGTGGTTTAAACGTTTAACCAGTTATTTTGGGCACCCCTAGAGGTATTAAAGATGTAACATATATTAGTGACATTAGTTGGTAAGAGGTATCGAAAGTGTATCCGAGAAGTATCCCTAGTTAGTAACAAGTATCAAATATAGTTAGTAAGAAGTATCTGAAAAATATCGAGTAATATATTTTTTAAAAAGAAATTAAAATATTATTGGATAATCTTTGGGTACGTATCGGGAAGTATTAGGTGCGTGTCGGTATCGGATACGTATACGACGCAGGTACGTTTCCATCTTTAAAGTATTTGGGCTTCATAGGTGATGAGTCATCCCAATAGATAGACTACACTATTTAGTCAACTAAGAGATATTATTTAACTATATATGTCTAGTTTGAGTGAAGGTGAATCTGAGTGCCGCTGCTGAATCAATTTGGTCTTTTAAATAAATTGGATCTGGGGAGAACTGGAGTGTTGCTTGGTTACAGATGGTGTTGTAGTGTCGTTGTTTAATGGCTCAGAGTGTACAATTTAGGCATAGATATTTGGCTCTTCTCGTGAATGGTTGGCTGGTGGAAATGGTGTGCTGCCTATTTTGTTTGGTGTACATGTGTGGGTAAGTAACTCATTAAAGGATGGAAGTTACCTCACGAGGTTGTTGCTGCTAGGTTAAAAGGAGTGTAGTCTTTGTCGTATTCAATTACTCGTTACTCTCTCTAGCTAAGCTAGATTGAGGACAGTTTGCTTTCGCGATTTCACACACATAAACTAATATAATAAAAAGAAATATTCATGGCCCTTCAGTCTATTTAAGCAAGTTAGTTGAAGCTCACAAGCTGTACCACTTATCATACATATCCACTGAAAGTTAGATCTCTCAAGTCCAAACTTAACACACTTCTAGCTAGTTCTAGTCTCTATGTGTGTCAAGATGCCAAAGAGGAACAAGTATGCTTCTTGTTGTGCCATTTTGGCCTCCATGACTTCCATCGTACTTTGCTACGGTGAGTACTCTCTGCATCTCTTATTTATACCCATCAAATATAACCATCCATTCTATCCATAGATCGTTTATTAAACATTAGTGGTTAGTTAGTCATGTAGAGGAGAAAATATGATAGGTACTAATATTTGAATCTAAACCATATGCTAAAGCTCTTTTGATTTCTTAGATTTTACCCATCAAGTATTTTTTTTTTGCATCAAGTATTTGAAATTATGCATCAACCAGTCAAAAAAGTATTAGTAATTATATTTACAAGCACATAATTTTTTTTGAAGCAAATTTACAGGCACATCATTAATCAATATCATTAATTAACTTGTATATATACATATCACGAGAGTAGATTCTCTCAATTGGCATTTTAGTGTAAAGTGTCAAATTCAAGTCATTCATTATTTATTCTTTATTTTCTTCATGTGTTAAAGTTATTTTTTAACTTTTTAATTTATGGTTGAGATTCCACGTGACAATAATGTCAATTGGGAGAATATATTCTCACATGTCACCATGTTATATATGTTACAGATATTGGAGTGATGAATGGAGCATCAATCCATCTACATACAAAGAGATCTCAAAGTATCTGATATGCAAATTGAGATCTTTTTTTTAATGACAAACATATTATTAATATAATATGGTACAAGGGGTACCCGAATCCATACAAAAGAGGCAAGTTTAGAAAGTAAAACCGAAACTAAGAAACAAAAACACAACAACAAGAATACCCAACCAATTGTGGCAATACCTCCAAAAAGGAAGAAACCCCCGCCAATGGTAATCCCTTTCGCCAAAGACAGAAAGTCCATTGAGATTACCCCACTTGTAACCCTATTCACCACAACGCCTATAGCTGCACCTTGTGCTCTCAACCTCAAAGGAAAGATTTCAGAGCTATACACCCACGTGATGTGTCCTGCACCAATGGAAAATGTTGCATCATAAGATAACACCGTGGCTATGCTCAATCCAATGGCCCATGTGAGCTTCATTTTAGAGTGATCATTGATTGTGAGGCTGATACCAAGCGTGAGAAGCGAAAGGACGTAGACCATTGCTCTTAACTAGTGTTGGACGAGTGGGGTTTTCTCCCAAGTACTCTTTTATCATGTTTGGTCGTTTCATTGCTAGCATTGGTATTGGTTATGCCCTCGTGATTTCCACTGTCTATATGGCTGAAGTTTTCCTGCTTCTTCGCGTGACTTCCTCACCTCTTTTCCTGAGGTAATTAATGGTTACTTACTTCATTCAATATACTTTTTTTAGAAATCATATTTCATTATCTTAAAATAATGAAAAAATTATTCCAAGTCTTATTATAAGAAGGTTTCAAATTACTGTCCAATTGCAATTATGTTACCATTATTTGATATTTAAAAAGATTAGTGAATAAATATCGCTTATGTGTCTGTAACTGTAATTACTGATGTGTGTGTTTTATACAATTAAATAAAATAAAGTTACATATATTTTTCTGTTTCCTTTAGTATTTTCACTTTTTCATTTTAATCCTTTTAATTTTATATTTTTTCAAATTTGGTCTCATATACTTTTTTGTTATAATTTGACTCTTTTTTATATTAGTCTCTATATAATATGATTATACTTGTTTCTTTAATTTAATCTCTGAAATACATGATTCGTATTCAGTTAGTCTATACATCATAAGGACTTCAACAAAAAACAAAAATATCTTCTAGGGACTACAACGGTTTTTTACTAGCTAAAAAGAAACTACAAAGTATATTATACTAAAACAAAAAGGAACAAAATATTATAGGGATGAAACCAAAAATATTAATTTTAAAAGAACTAATACGAATAAGTGAGTATATTATAGTAGCAAAACATATTTAAGCCTACAAACAATACTAATAATTTAAACTTCATCTAAAAATATTAAACTGAACTAATTTTGTTGATTTAACTTGCAGGTTTTCATAAATACTGGAATACTACTTGGATACATATCAAACTATACATTTTCAAAACTGTCACTTCACATGGGTTATGCTTGGAGTGGGTGCAATTCCTTACGTAATCCTAGCAGTGGGAGTGTTGGCCATGTCAGAGTCTCCTCGTTTGGGAGAGGCAACCAAAAGTGCTTGACAAAACCTCATACTCCAAGGAAGAGGCTCTGCTAAGGTTAGCCGACATAAAGTGAACTGCAGGGATCCCTGAGAGTAGCAATGACGATGTAGTTCAGGTAGTACTGTTGAAATTTGATGTTATGTGTGAATTTAAAAAGTCCCACAAATCAACAATGAATAGAATAGACACTTTGAGTTTGGGCCACAAGGGGTACACAATTCTGTGAATGAGAGATGACGCACACAAAATGACCACCACGCGTGTGCGCCGCCGCCGTCCGGCCGGCCGGCTCGGCTCGGCCTGGCCGACTTGGGACTTGTGGTGTATATTTAATTTTCAAAAAATATTTTCTATTTTTTTCGCGTCTCCCAACGGTCATGTTGACCGGGTTAAAGTTTCAAACTGTAACGGTTTTGGTCAAAAGAGCTGTTGGCTCTTAAGTTCCTTCCAACGACTATCTTTTCTTATGCCTATAAAAGGAAGACCCCTCCTCACTTTTTCCTTACACCAAAAGTTGATGCACTTTCAACTTTTCTCTCTTCTCTCTAAACTTCTCTTCTTCTTCTCTAAAAAACTTGACGCATTTCCAAGTTTATTTTCTTAAGAGTGGTATTCATAACCATATTGAGGGTGTATCTCTAAGAGCGAATTTTCACAATGCAGTGAAATTTTGTAGCAATTTCGACTGGACTGTTTTATCCTAGGGACTTCGTGGTTGATAGCCTGCTTGCACAATTTTCACCAGTGCCACGAAACGTCTTAAAGAGAGAAACCTAAACCGCGACTCATCGCAGTAATCTCTTCGGCCTGATTTTTGAAAAAAAGAGTGTTGTTTGAGAAAAGTTTTGGCAAGGAAAGACTTGGTATTTAAGTGTGTCAATTGTGACCCACCTCTCTTTCTTGGGAACCTACTCGGACTAACAGGTACCCCAAGAAAAACACTGGTGAAGGTGTATGGAAAGAACTGTTTCTTTATCCAACGCCTACGATTTGTCACATCGTAATAGCTACCGTTGGAATTCCCTTCTTTCAACAATCATCGAGCATAGACGTTGTCGTTTCATACAACCCCACTATCTTCAAAAAGGTTCGAATCAAAGGTGACACGAATATGCTTCTCACAACCATAGTTGTTGGATTTGTGACCATGCATGTTTATCTTAGTGGGTAACTTTATGTTGGACTGCGTGGGACGTAGACCATTACTCTTAACTAGTGTTGGAGGAATGGTCCCTTTGCTTCTCACAGTTGGTATCAGCCTCACAATCATTGATCGATCACTCTGAACTGAAGCTCACATTGGCAATTGGATTGAGCATAGCGACAATGTTATCTTATGTTGCAACGTTTTCCATTGGTGCGGGACCTATCACGTGGGTGTATAGCTCTGAAATCTTTCTTTTGAGGTTGAGGACACAAGGTGCGGCTATAGGCATTGTGGTATAGGGTCACAAGTGGGGTAATCTCAATGACTTTTCAGTCCTTGTTGGAAGGGATTACCATTGGCAGGAGTTTCTTCCTTTTTGGAGGTATTGTCAAAATTGGTTGGATATTATTTTACACCATGCTTCCTGAAACACGCTGTAAAACACTTGAAGATATGGAATCTTCTTTTGATAGATTTGGCGTAAATCCCACACCACAAAGGGTCTTAACAATGGTAGCAGCCAAGTGTCTCAACTCTAGTTAGGGACCAATGTCCAAACGTGATATAACTAATATGGTAACTTAGCAAAAAAAATAAATTTATAATAATGATAAGAAGGGAAGGTGGCTTTTATGGTTCACAAATCTATTGATTTGTGTGTAACAAACACAAAGCCTTTAAATGCCATTGATTTATAGTATTTTATTTGTGTGGTGTTGATTTCTTAAGGGCTACATGTAGTGTGCATAATATAGACTATATTAGTGAATTGCAATGAGGGGCTTCTTTGAATATTTTTTTCAGCAAATAGAAGGAAAGAAGTCTAATTAAAACCTTCTGATGTCAAAAAACATCAAGAAGGAAAAAGAGTACTTCCCCCTAATTTTATTAAAAAAAGAGAAAAAGAAATAATAAAAGAAGAGATGCCTAGGATTTTAACGGGTTGGTTTGGATTTGATCCGATCACGAAAATTATCCGAACCAAATGCTTCGGTTTGAGTTAGGTTATGGGTTGGTTCGGATTTACCCAAACCACTGAACACCCATACCCAGGGGGGACTAGACCAATACCCTTGACATGAATAAAAAATAAAGTCAAAGCGACAATAGGGAACCCTAACCTGAAGACCCCATATAACATCAATCCTATAGAAAAATTAAAGGACTAAGATACAAAATCAGATCAAAAGGAGATAGAGACTGATTTCGCCTTTGAACGAGTATTATATCCGACGACCAATTTCTTTTTTTGCCTCAGCTTATTCCTCTGGGTTTTGGACACAACTGGTTCAAAATTATCATACTGAGCCACGGTTCCTTGGCTATCGGTAGCCACTGGATCACCAACCTCGTCTAACACATCACCCCAAAGCTTTCTTAATATTCTCATGTCAGATGCGACTACTGGGTTAGAAGAAGCAACAAATTCTGAGGCATTCTTTTGGGCTTTGGACCCAGTCGGATCAATAACTACATGTGCCACTTGAGGATCAGAATCATCATCTCACACTTCACCCCAATTTCCTAATATTCTCATGTCAGATGCTACCATTGGGTTAGAAGTAGCATAAGATATTGAGGCATTTAGTTCTAGCTTGGTAGTAGGAGGATGACTGGAGGATGAAATAATATAAGGAGTTTCAATATTACGAGCATTAATAGTATCAGAGGTAGTAGCATGTTGGAAGGATGCGGCAGCCTTTTGAATTGTCTGTTCTATCTGCATAACCGCAGAAGACACTTGCTTACCTTCCTCTGTAGCGAAAGAGTCTTGGACAACTTGGATAGAATCTGCTTCTTCATAATTAGGCTGCATGACCGTGTTTCTAATCCCATTTGATGAAGTTTCCCCTTGCTTCCTGTCCACACCTGAATGTTGCAGTACATTCATAGGCAAAGTCTGATGAGCATTAGATGGCTTAGTAAACCCCAATAAAGGATTATGATCAAAACCATCCCAAGGAATATTATTGACGCCCTTAAAGGCTTCCTTATTCACTTGAACACTTATAATCTGAGCTTTTTGCTTAAAATTCTCCTTATAAGTAACCTTTAACTTAGGAACATATTTAGAAACCTGCTTTCGCTTAACAACATTTTCTGGGATCCTTGGTTCCTTATTATTCTCCACACCAGAGTGCATCATTTTCTTACAATTGTCATTGGAATGACCAACAGACATGCAATTCATACAAAATGAGGGTAAATTTTCATACTCAATGCCTACAAAGAAAGCATAACCTGACCTTTCAACTAAGATTTGATTCCTAAGCTTTGATGTCAGATCTATATCAACCAGAATGCGTGCAAAATGACCAAAAGGTCTATCAAAAGAGCTTTTACTTGTTGTATCATCTAGTTTAATTGGTGTGCCAACACTCCTAGCAATTGAAAAAAGAATTTTGGGACGCCAATATTCTTGAGCAAGACCTGAAAGTCTAATCCAATATTGCGCATTTGTATGCTTTATAGTTACGGGGTTAAAGTCAGGCTGCCATGCAAACAACCTGGTTTGTAATGCCAAGAAGGTTGCGACTGAATTCTCCATAAATCATCAATAGAGGAAAAAGAAAATTCATAAACAACTGATGAAATCATAAATTTATAATTGTTTTCTTGAAAAAATAAATTAATAATTGTTGGAAACAAACTACAATTTTTTTGAACTCGACCTTGTTCACACGCTTGAACAAATTTTTAGAAAGGCTTTTCTTTTTGAAAATTTTATTATTTAGGAAATTTTTAGAAAGGCTTTTTTTTTCAAAAAATATTTTTTATTTTTTTTCGGTCTCCCAACGGTCATGTTAACTGAGTGGAAGTTTCAAACTGTAACGGTTTTGGTCAAAAGAGCTGTTGGCTCTTAAATTCCTTCCAACGACTATCTTTTCTTATGCCTATAAAAGGAAGACCCCTTCCAACGACTATCTTTTCTTATCTCTTCCTTACACCAAAAGTTGATGCACTTCCAACTTTTCTCTCTTCTCTCTAAACTTCTGTTCTTCTTCTCTAGAAAACTTGATGCATTTCCAAGTTTGTTTTCTTAAGAGTGGTTTTCATAACCATATTGAGGATGTATCTCTAAGAGCGAATTTTCATAGTGCAGTGAACTTTCGTAGCAGTTTCGACTGGGCTGTTTTATCCTGGGGACGTCGTGGTTGATAGCTTGCTTGCACAATTTTCAGCAGTGCTAGGAGACGTCTTAAATAGAGCGACCAAGTCCGCGAATCATTACAGTAATATCCATTGTGACCATTGTGACCCACCTCTCTTTCCTGGGAAGCTACTCGGGCTAACAGGTACCACAAGCAAAACACTGGCGAAGGTGTACGGAAAGAATTGTTTCTTTATCCAATGCCTAAGGTTCGTCACATCGTAATAGCTACCGTTGGAATTCACTTCTTTCAACAAGCATCGAGCATAGGCGCTGTGGTTTTATACAGCCCCACTATCTTCAAAAGGGTTGGAATCAAAGGTGACACGAATATGCTTCTCACAACCATAGTTGTTGGATTTGCGAAGACTGTGCATGTTTATCTTAGTGGCTACCTTTATGTTGGACTGCGTGGGGCGTAGATCATTGCTCTTAACTGGTGTTGGACGAATGGTCCATTTGCTTCTCACGGTTGGTATCAGCCTCACAATCATTGATGGACCACTCCGAAAAGAATCTCACATGGGCCATTGGATTGAGCATAGCCACAATGTTATCTTATGTTACAATGTTATCCACTGGTGCGGGACCTATCACGTGAGTGTATAGCTCTGAAATCTTTCCTTTGAGGTTGAGGGCACAAGGTGCGGCTATAGGCGTTGTGGTATAGGGTCACAAGTGGGGTAATCTCAATGACTTTTCAGTCCTTGTCGGAAGGGATTACCATTGGCTGGAGTTTCTTCCATTTTGGAGGTATTGTCAAAATTGGTTGGATATTATTTTACACCTTGCTTCCTGAAACACGCGGTAAAACAATTGAATATATGGAATCTTCTTTTGGTAGATTTGGCATAAATCCCACACCACAAAGGGTCTTAACAATGGTAGCAGCCAAGTGTCTCAAGTCTAGTTAGGAACCAATGTCCAAACCTAGATAAACAAATGTGTAATAGGGTGATATAACTAATATGGTATCTTGGCATAAAAAACAAATTTATAATAATGATAAGAAGGGAAGGTGGCTTTTATGGTTCACAAATCAATAGATTTGTGTGTAACAAACACAAAGCCTTTTTTTTGGACACAAAACAAAACTTAGTTCATTTCATTCATAAGAATAGTATCAATACAGGTTGGCCTGAAATCAAAGACTTGAGAACTAGCATAGTATCTCGATGCCGTAGCTAGAGTATGAGCAACGAGATTAGCTTGTCTCCTAATGTAGGTAATCCTATAGCTTTTACAATTTGATAATAATAATTTACAAGAAGAAATGATAACGCCTAAGTCTGTGTTTTGATTGTTGGTTCCTGTCACACCATTCACCACTGGTAAACAATCCAGCTCTATGGTAATCGCTTGAAGACCCAACTCTTTCAACGATTCAATAGCAAACTTAAGTCCTATAGCCTCCGCTTCTTTCCTATAAACAAACACAAAGCCTTTAAATGCCATTGATTTATAGTATTTTATTTGTGTGGTGTTGATTTCTTAAGGGAAACATGTAGTGTGCATAATATAGACTATATTAGTGTATTGCAATGAGGGGGCTTCTTTGAATAAACAACTGATGAAATCATAAATTAATAATTGTTTCTTGAAAAAATAAATTAACAATTGTTGGAAACAGACTACAATTTTTTTGAACTCGACCTTGTTCACGCTTGAACAAATTTTTAGAAAGCCTTTTCTTTTTGAAAATTTTATTATTTAGGAAATTTTTAGAAAGGTTTTTTTTTTGAAAAATATTTTTTATTATTTTTTCGCGTCTCCCAACGGTCATGTTCACCGGGTCAAAGTTTCAAACTATAACAATTTTGGTCAAAATAGCTGTTGGCTCTTAAATTCTTTCCAACGACTATCTTTTCTTATGCCTATAAAAGTAAGACCCCTCATCACTTCATCCTTACACCAAAAGTTGATGCACTTCCAACTTTTCTCTCTTCTCCCTAATCTCCTCCTCTTCTTCTCTAGAAAACTTGACGCATTTCAAAGTTTATTTTCTTAAGAGTGATTTTCATAACCATATTGAGGATGTATCTCTAAGAGCGAATTTTCACAGTGCAGTGAACTTTCGTAGCAGTTTCGACTGGGCTGTTTTATCCTGAGGACGTCGTGGTTGATAGTCTGCTTGCACAATTTTCAGTAGTGCCACGAAATGTCTTAAAGAGAGCGACCTAGTCTGCGACTCATCCCAGTTATCTCTTCGGCTTGATTTTTGAAAAAAACAGTGTTGTTTGAGAAAAGTTCTGGCAAGGAAAGACTTGGTATTTAAGTGTGTCCATTTTGACCCACCTCTCTTTTCTGGAACCTACTCAGACTTACATTTTTAAGACATTTCCAAATCAGCCATGACAACCGAAGAAATTACTGGTGCTGGTTCTTCTGCCTGACTTCAACAATCCATTTCGGTTTGAGGGAACTCACTTCAAACGTTGGCAACAAAAGATGCATTTTTTCTTAACTATGAAAACGGTTGCCAATATCTTGACAGATGAGATTCCAGTAGCAAATGAAACAGCTGAACAAGAAGAACGGGCTAAAACAGCAAAAGAAATACTCCCATGGAAGGAGCATGATTATCTCTATAAGAATTTTTTTCTTAACAGACTAACTGATGATCTTTATGATTATTACAGTACCTGTAAGTCCACCAGGGATGTCTGGGATGCTTTGAAAAATAAATACTCCTATAGAAAGTGAATAATTTTCTCTATACTATTTATCAATAGAAAGATGATGGTTTTCTCTATGCAGTTTATCTATGGAAAGAGAATGATTTTCTCTATACGGCCTAATAATAGAAAGAGAATGATTATCTCTATAAATTTTAATTCTACGAAAGAGAATAATCATCTCCATAAGAATGAATTTTTTAATTCATATTTTTTGAATTTGAAGTTGCATAAATTCATTTTTACTCACATTGTTTTTTGCTGTTAGTGGTTAACACTTAACGGTTAATAATTTTATATCGTAGAATTGTTTTTTTTTCTCAATATCAATACCATTATTTTTTTTAGAAGTTATGTGTTTCACGATATATTGCAATATATAATATTGAAAATTGCAGTATAATTTTTAGAAAACCTTTCAAAATTAAAACTGTAATCCGGCTCAAAAGAACAGCAACTGGAATGGGACCCCCAAAATTTCCCATATTCTAAGCTTCAACTACCACCCACCTAGAAATGATGTTGCTCCTCTATTTAATTATTTCAATTGCGAGAGACCAGGTCATATGACACGCAAGTGTAGGAACATGTCAAGCTCTGCCCCGTAGGCTAACCTGATTGAATAGCAATTTGTTGCCATAATTTCCGAAATCAACATTGTTGGTGAATGCGAAAGTTAGTGGATGGTTGCGGGCTTAGCTCGCCGTGATCATGCTATGTTTTGAACATATACTGTTGCTGAAAATAACAAAAGTATGTTGAGTCTTGTGAAAACTTTTTACAATGAAATTTTTTTCGCAGTGTTTACTTTGTCTACAAGAAGTTTTGTACACTGTAACTAAAAATAATATTTTTTTACACGTGTAATGTTTGACTTTGACGTGTAAACAAAAACATTCTTTTCAATCTGAGTGACATAGAACTTTCCAAAGTTTATTTTTAAATGACTTAGAAAAAAATTGCGATTTTTGTAGTCAATCAAAAATTATCAAGACTTCGCATAAATCAGTAAAGAAATCTGAGTATTTAGTTTTGACTCACTCAGATATATGCGAATCAGATGGAACGTTAACCAGAAATGGAAAACGATAGTTTGTCACTTTTAAATACAATTGCTTTTACTACATTGTAGTATACTTTATGAAAAATAAAAGTCAATGACTTGACATATTCAAAGTTTTCCAAAACAAATTTTGAAAATCAATTAAGGAGAAAGGTTAAGAGCTTTTATAGCGATTGAGGAACGGAGTATGATTCCCATTAATTTAATGGAACTATACATGAAACGACTGCACCATATTCTCCCAAAATGAATGGTAAAGCAGAAAATAAGAATAGAACTTTTACCGAATTGGTAGTTGCCATTATGCTTTATTCAGGCGCTGTATCTTACTGGTGGGGGGGAATTTTGTTAACCGTATGTTATGTCCTGAATAGATTTCCAAATTCTAAGAGCAAAATTTCTCCTTATGAAATCATAAAGAAAAGACAACCAAATGTGTCTTATTTTCGAATCTGGGATTGCTTGGCTTATGTCAGGATTCCAGGCCCAAAAAGGGTTAAACTCGCCAGTAGAGCCTATGAATGTGTATTCATTGGGTATGCAGTAAACAGTAAAGCTTACAGGTTTTATGACTTTAAAGCTAAACTGATCATAGAGTCAATTGATTTTAACCTTTATGAAAATGAATTCCCTTTTAAATCAAGAAATAGTGGGGGCACCGAAACTAGTCAAGTTTATGTGCCTAGTAACGTTGAAAACAACGAACCAAGGGAAATAGAACCTTGAAGAGGTAATAGAGCACATGTTGCTAAGGACTATGAACCCGATTATATGGTCTATACATTAGAAGAGGATCCAACTAGCATTCAAGAAGCATTGTCTTCTTTGGACGCTGATTTATGGAAAGAAGCCATCAATGATGAGATGGATTCTCTAGAGTCTAACAAGACATGGCACTTAGTAGACTTGCCTCCTGGTTGCAAACCAATTGGTTCTAAATGGATTTTGAAAAAGAAACTAAAACTCAATGGCTCTGTTGATAAATACAAGACTCACCTTGTAGCCAAAGGTTTTAGACAAAGAGAGAATATAGATTTCTTCAACACATATTCACTTGTTACTAGAATTACATCCATAAGGGTACTAATTTCGTTGGCCGCTATTTATAATTTGGTAGTACACCAAATGGATGTCAAAACTGTTTTTTTAAATGGTGAATTGGAAGGAGAAATCTATATGGAGCAACTTGAAGGTTTTGTAATTCATGGGCAAGAACACAAAGTCTATAAGTTGGATAAATCTCTCTACGGTCTCAAACAAGCTCCTAAACAATGGCATGAGAAGTTTGATAAATTGATTATATCGAATGAGTTTAAAGTGAATGAAAGTGACAAATGCATTTATTACAAAACAGAAAATGACATTTGCACTATCATATGTTTCTATGTAGACGACTTACTCATATTTGGATCAAACATTCATGTTGTAAATAAGGTGAAATCAATGTTATGCAATAACTTTGATATGAAAGACCTCGAAGAAGCAAGTGTAATACTTGGTATTAAGATTACTAGGTCTGAGAAAGGAATTTCTTTGGATCAATCACTATATTGAGAAGATCTTAAGGAAATACAATTACTTTGATTGTAAATCTGCTTGTTCACCAAATGATCTTAAGAACACTAGTGATAGTGTTAGACAAACGGAATATGCGAACATCATTGGCAGCCTAAGGCATGCCACTGATTGTACTAGATCCGATGTTGTTTATGTTGTGGAATTGTTATGCAGGTTTACTAGTCGACCTAGTATAGAGCATTGGCATGCTATCGAGAGAGTCATGAGATACCTTAAAAGGACAATGAATCTCAGATTGCATTTTCAGAGATTTCCAGCTGTACTTGAAGGATACAGTGATGCAGATTGGAATACTCTATCAGATGATTCCAAACCAACTAGTGGCTATATATTTAGTATAGCTGGTGGTGCTGTCTCTTGAAAATCTAAGAAACAAACCATATTGGCTCAGTCCACTATGGAGTTTGAAATGATAGCATTGGCAACCGCTAGTGAAGAAGCTGACTGGTTGAGATGCTTACTAGCAGAGGTTTCTTTATGGAAAAACTGATGCCAAATGTGTTGATCCACTGTGATAGTACTGCGGCTATTGCAAAAATAGAGAATCGTTATTTCAACGGTAAAAGACGACAAATACGTCGTAAGCACAGCACTGTGAGAGAATGTCTCTCAAAAGGAGCTGTAAGAGTGGATCATGTACGCTCTGATCAGAACTTAGTTGATCCTTTGACGAAATGATTAGCTAGGGAGAAAGTCCAAAATACATCTCAAAGGATGGGACTATTGCCATTAGAACCAGGAGTCACTCACGATGGTAACCCGGCCTAAAAGACTGGAGATCCCAACAATTAGGTTCAATGGGTAATAATAAGTTATGAAGTGATACGAGATGAACATGCTATTATAAGTAAAGAAGCATGATTCCTGAAGCGAAGTAAGGTTGAGGTAATAGAAACTCTTAATGATATCTATACTCTATGTGGAGTGGAGTACCTAGCTACAGGAGTACTCTTGATAGACTCACCTTTGTGAACGTGGAAGTGAGGCTGCTTCCTATGGAATCGTTGCCAGAATTCCTAGAGCGTTCCCTAAACTGGGATAGACGTGCAGGGCCATAAAAACACGGGCTTATAAGAATACACCCATGGAAAAGGTTGTGTGTGGTTTTGATGTTAGAGATAGAGTTCAAGACTACGAGTCACTCTTGTTGAATCTAAATTCTAACCACTATATATGCAAAGGTTCAAATCGTAAGACACCTCTGTTTATGCACAATCTTATGGAAGCGTTTGACGCTACTTCTGAAACTCCTTTTTAAATTCAAGCGAAGGATTGTTGGAACTTTGATGTTATGTGTGAATTGAAAAAGTCCCACATTGGCTAGAATAGAAACTTTGAGAGTGTTTATAAGTGGGAAACTCACACATGAGTTTGGGCCCCAAGGGGTACCCAATTTTGTGAAATGGGAGATGACCCATACAAAATGACCACCACGCGCACGCGCCGTCGCTGTTCGGCTGGCCGGCTCGGCTCAACTGGGCTTGGGCCTTGTGGTGTATATCTAATTTTTGAAAAATATTTTTTATTTTTTTTCGTGTCTCCCAACGGTCATGTTGACCGGGTTAAAGTTTCAAACCGTAAAGATTTTGGTCTTCCTTCCAACGGCTATCTTTTCTTATGCCTATAAAAGGAAGACCCCTCCTCCCTTCTTCCTTACACCAAAAGTTGATGCACTTCCAACTTTTCTCTCTTCTCTCTAAATTTCTGTTCTTCTCTAGAAAACTTGACGCATTTCCAAGTTTGTTTTCTTAAGAGTGGTTTTCATAACCATATTGAGGATGTATCTCTAAGAGCGAATTTTCGCAAAGCAGTGAACTTTCGTAGCAGTTTCGACTGGGTTGTTTTATCCTGGGGAGGTCGTGGTTGATAGCTTGCTTGCACAATTTTCATCCTCACATTGCTCTTAACTGGTGTTGGACGAATGGTCCCTTTTCTTCTCATGGTTGGTATCAGCCTCACAATCATTGATCGACCACTTCGAAATGAAGCTCACATGGGCCAATGGATTGAGCATATGTTATCTAATGTTACAATGTTTTCCATTGGTGCGGGACCCATCAAGTGGGTGTATAGCTCTGAAATCTTTCCGTTGTGATTGAGGGCACAAGGTGCGGCTATAGGCGTTGTGGTATAGGGTCACAAGTGGGGTAACCTCAATGACTTTTCAGTCCTTGTCGAAAGGGATTACCATTGGCTGGAGTTTCTTCCTTTTTAGAGGTATTGTCAAAATTGGTTGGATATTATTTTACACCATGCTTCCTGAAACACCTGGTAAAACACTTGAAGATATGGAATCTTCTTTTGGTAGATTTGGCGTAAATCCCACACCACAAAGGGTCTTAACAATTGTAGCGGCCAAGTGTCTCAAGTCTAGTTAGGGACCAATGTCCAAACCTAGATAAACAAATGTGTAACAGGGTGATATAACTAATATTTTTGGGTAAACCCGGGTATCCACCGCACGGATTTTCCCAGGATAATAATTTCATCCACCATAGGCCCATAGCTACCGATAACCGTCGAGTATCCTCCTCCGTCGCCTCATACGACAAGTCGCAAGTGACTACAGAGACCTCCTTCCCCTTCTGATTACCTATCTATACATCTCTGAAAGAGATCCCTGGTTTGGTGGGATCCAAGACATTCTTCTTCTTCTTCCAAACTTGTTACGCTTTCCTTGTCTGTTGCTCCTTCCGATCTATAGGCCGCTGATCCATGTCTAATTAAAATATAATTTCTTTGTCTGTTGCTTCTTCAAAGATTTGTTTGATGGCTAAACGTTAAAATATAATTTCTTTTTTCTATATTGTTCGGGTACACCGGCTGTTCGGATTTAATTGTAGAATATTGATGTTTAATAACAATATTGACGTTTTATATTGACGTTTTAGTCATCAAACAATATTGACGTTTTAGTCATCAAAGTGATCAAACAAACTTGGTAAACATGTTCTCCAAGGTTTTTCTTCCTATACTGTTCTCCAAGGTTTTTCTTCCTATACTGTTATTGTATACATATAATAAAAGGTTCAAATTATCCAAGTTGAAGGTGTTTTTATTTATTTAGAGGTTTGAAGTCCATTAATTTTTAAACCCGCGTTTGTTCTCTCTTTTTATCGGTCAAAACCAGGGTATCCACTACTGAACGTAGTGACTAATCCCCTCGCTGGATTGGAGGCACCTCGAAGGGTGGGACAGCTGGCCCAGAGATTTAAAGCTGCTCCATACCCAAGGCGATGATCGAACCCTCGACACTTGGTTAAGGGAGGATGAGCCCCAACCACTTAACCACACCCCTGGGATTCTTTTCTCTCTTTGGTTTCAAGTTCAGAATTCAGACCAACAAATAAAAATTCAAACTACAATGAAAAGACAGAAATAAAGGTAAAATAATACAAAGAAAAACAAAAGTAACGGTTACATAAAAAACTATGTTAAATAGTCCATAACCGGATGAAAAAGTTGGAACTTTTTTTTTTTAAACTATAAAGGATATTCATCGGATAAAAATAGATACAATACAGCTTAGATAAGCATCAAGTGCTAGGGCATTCCCTAATCGCACATTGGGAGTCCTAATAGACTTAATATCTAAATTAATGGCATCATACATAGAAATTTAGGCCAAAGTAAAATTACATTAATCCAAACATCTAATCCTAACAACAAAGCCAACACATTCCAGCTCTGGAACATAATTTTGACAGATGCAAGCTCGAATCGACTATAACAGGTCTCGGATTGGTCCAATTCAACCATAAGCATGTTAGATGCTTACCCACCGTAGAAGAAGATGAGATTGATGAAAATCCAAACTCCAACATAACCCAATGCACAGAACAGAATGTTCAAGTAGCCAGAATCCTGTTGAAGCATTTTCACAAACAGTTCATCTGCAACAACACTCATGCTCCGGATCTGCAACGTTGCCGCCCAAATGAACACCACAAAAAACTAAAAAATGGACCACATAAATTCCCTAATTTGAGAATCGAATCCCTAACGAAGAAGGTAAGAAAACCCTCAACCAGAACACCTAACAAATCAGCATCTGCATCAGAACCTTTTTCAAACATCTTAATTAGCAAAACAAAGTAATACTCGATATACTACAATGCCCCTAGATCAAGACACTACAAGAAAAACAGGATTTTTCTGCGGGCAAAATCCGCCGGAAAAGCCATATTTCCGCCGCAAAATTGGACTTTGCGGCGGATTTTTGCCGCCGGTAGCCAGCTCGCAGCAAACGCTTTCCGGCAGAAAATCCGCCGGAAATTTCCGGCGGATTTTCCGCCGGAAAAGTATTTTGCGGCGGATTTTTTAAAAAAAAAAGTTTTTGGAATTTTCCGGCGGATTTTAAAAAAAAAGTTTTTTTTTTTCGAAAAAAAATTTTTTTTTTTAAAAATCCGCCGCAAATGCCAAAAATCCGCCGCAAAAGCCAAAAAAAAATTTTAAAAAATCGTCGGAAATGCCTAAAATCCGCCGCAAAATCCAAAAAAAATTTTAAAAATCTGGCGGTAAAAAATTTGAATTTTTGAATTTGCTTTTCAATTTTTTCGAATTTTAATGTTTAATTTGTATTTTAATAAAAAGTAAGAAAAAATGAAAATGAAGTAGAATATGAGAAAAAATGATATAGAAAAGAATGAAAATAAATAAATGAATGAGAATGTAGAAGTAGGAAGGAATAAGAATGAAAGAGAATATTAGAAGAGAATGATTTAGGAGAGAATGTGAATAAAGAAGTAAGAAGAAATAAGAATTAAGGAGTGAATGAAAAAGAATGAAGAAGGAAGGAGAAATATGAAAGAGAGATAGGTAGAGAAATTTATGGAGATGAAAGTATAAGAAATATAGAAGAGAGATATGTAGAGAAATATAGAAGAGAATGAGAATGAAATAAAGAGTGAAATGAGAGAATGAGAGGAGTGTAGGAGAAATTTGTATTTATAGGCGAATTTTTTCCCTCCGAATTTTCCTGCGGATTTTTGAAATTTCCGGCGGATTTTTTGAAATTTTTTTTGGCTTTTGCGGCGGATTTTTTGGCATTGGCGGCGGATTGTTTAAAAAAAAAAATTTTTTTTGGCTTTTGCGGCGGATTTTTTTTAAAAAAAAAAAATTTTTTTGACTTTTGCGGCGGATTTTTTAAAATTTTTTTTTAAAAATCCGCCGCAAATGCCAAAAAAATCCGCCGGAAATACCCCAAAATCCGTCAGAAAAGTTTGCGGCGAATAAAATCCGCCGGAAAGTCCTAAAATCCGCCGGAAAGTCCTGGCCGGAAAATCCCATTATTCTTGTAGTGAGATGGTCCAAGTCATGATATCAGGGATGCACCCACAAGATTCCATTCCATCTCCTCCGGCACCTCATATGCTTCTTCAAACCTCCTCGTATGCTTCATCAAATTTCCCATCACTTGTCATCATTATATATCAAGAGTAAGTTGATAGTGAGGTAGATTTTGGGTCCAAAATTTGCCAACACCCCTCGTACTCACCACATCTCAACATATTTATATATGCAATTATTATATTTAGGGTTACATATGTTTTTGATTCCTATAAATATAGAGAATTTTGTTTTTAGTTCCTCTAAATATTTTTAGACACTTTTAGTCCCTACATTATTTTCCGTTTGCACTTTTAGTCCTTGCGGTTAAAATCCACTAACAGTGCTGACGTAGCATGTGCTATGTGGCATTTTTTAATGTGCTGGCAAATAACTTTCATTTCCACGTCATATTACTAATGCCATGTAAAAAACAAATTAACAAAACAAAAAATGAAAACAAAAACTAAAAAATGGACCGCATAAATTCCCTAATTTGAGAATCGAATCCCTAACGAAGAAGGTAAGAAAACCCTCAACCAGAACACCTAATAAATCAGCATCTGCATCAAAACCTTTTTCAAACATCTTAATTAGCAAAACAAAGTAATACTCGATATACTACACTGCCATCACAATGCCCCTGGATCAAGATGGTCCAAGTCTTGATATCAGGGATGCACCCACAAGATTCCATTCCATCTCCTCCAGCACCTCATATGCTTTTTCAAACCTCCTCGTATGCTTCATCAAACTTCCAATCACTTGTCATCATTATATATCATTATATATAAAGAGTAAGTTGATAGTGAGGTAGATTTTGGCTCCAAAATTTTCCAACACCCCTCATACCCACCACATATCAACATATTTATATATGCAATTATTAAATCTAGGGTTACATTTGTTTTTGGTCCCTATAAATATAGGGAATTTTGTTTTTAGTTCCTCGAAATATTTTTAGATACTTTTAGTCCCTACATTATTTTCCGTTTGCACTTTTAGTCTCTACTATTAAAATCCACTAACTGTGCTGACGTGGCATGTGCTATGTGGCATTTTTTAATGTACTGGCACAAAACTTTCATTTCCACGTTATATTACTAATGTCATGTACAAAAAAATTTACAAAACAAAAAGTAAAACCAATAAACTAAAAAATGGACCACATAAATTCCCTAATTTGAGAATCGAATCCCTAACGAAGAAGGTAAGAAAACCCTCAACCAGAACAGCTAACAAATCAGCATCTGCATCATAACCTTTTTCAAACATCTTAATTAGCAAAACAAAGTAATACTCGATATACTACACCGGCATCACAATGCCCGTGGATCAAGATGGTCCAAGTCTTGATATCAGGGATGCACCCACAAGATTCCATTCCATCTCCTCCAGCACCTCATATGCTTCTTCAAACCTCCTAGTATGCTTCATCAAATTTCCCATCACTTGTCAATGACCTATGAGAAACCATCATACATTGCTTGGGAAGAGTATTCCCCATGCCCCGCATTTGTTAGCTACACTAAAAATTGAATCTAAATTCGACTGATCACTTGCAGAGGGAGAATGAGAGTGTAAGAGGGATTGGGCATTTGATTCGGAAATTAGGGATTTTGTTTTTTTAAATTTGTTTTTAGTTTTTGTTTTGTTAATTTGTTTAATACGGGGCATTAATAATATTCTGTGGAAATGAAAGTTATGTCCCAGTGCATTTAAAAAAATGCCACACAACCAATGCTATGTCAGAGCCGTTAGAGAATTTTAACAGCATGCATGGACTAAAAGTGCAAACGAAAAATAATGTAAGAACTAAAAGTGCTCAAAAAATTTTAGAAGACTAAAACCAAATTTCGCTATATTTATAGGTGAAAAACATATTTAACCCAAAATTTCTTATATATTTCTATGTTTTCAAGAGATCTCATACTTGGATAATTAATTTTTTTTCATCCATATCAAACATATATTTTTTTCTCTATCTCTCTATTTTAATTTCTCTCACTCACTCATCTATCACTTCTCCCTCTCTATTTTTTTTCCCTCTCTCTGGGTGTTAAAATGGTGGATGGGTGCCCACCAATCATTTTTTTCTAAATAACCCAACTTCTATTATCTATTATTTATTTATTTATTTATACAAGCAATAAACTACCAAAATTACTATTTTATACATTTTATATTATTGATACCTATTAATAATTAGGGTCAAAATCGTTATTTGGACTTCTTCTACTCTTCCTTTTACTTTAATTTTTTCCTCTACCACTTTTATTCCCTCTCCCCCTCTCTCTCATTTTGAATTTATTCTCCATTCTCTTTCACACTTCAAACTTATATTACTATCTTATATTCTATTCCACAAGTTTTCCCCATCACCACTATTAGTCTTAATGTTAACTCTCACCCATTTGGCAAACAAAAATTACACGTGGCAAGTTCTCTTGAACCATTTAATGTGCTGGCACCTTCGTGTGATGCCATTTCCCCAAATTACAAATCTAGATCTCTAATTCCGAGTTGTTTTCTTCTTCCATATTTGTTCGAGCCATGTACATATCAACAGTAGTCATTTCCAGTTTACTTTCGTAACAAGCATACAAATCTCTTAAACCAGTCTAATTCAAATGAATTAAAATTTGCATTAAGTGACAGGGGAATAGAAACCGTTCAGAAACATATCTTATATTTTCATTGATCCAATCTTCATCACACTCGCCTCCATTACAGACTTCGGACTTTCCCAATTGAATATACTTCATAATAGATCTATACATCATGTTGCACAAACAAAATATAAAAAGGGATACATCAACCTAAACTCTTTGTTTATTTTACATTCCAAAATATTAACATGCAAAACAGAAAATACCCATAACTAAAAGATCCTAAAATTCTATTTTTATGAACCTCGAATTCCACAAGGCTTTTTTTGTTACCCCCACCCTCTTGGAACTTGTACCCCCCACTTTACTCAAACCAACCATTTTACCCCAAATTTTCGGAAATATATTTTTCTGAGGATTTTTGGAAGCAAGTTTCTTGAGGTTTTTCGGAAACACCTTAAAAGAGGATGATTCCGGAAGCAAAAATGACTTTCGGGAATACCTTTTTTGAGGTGTTTCCGGAAAAATTCAAGAAATTTGCTCACCCCCTCCCCCTGGAACTTGTACCCCCCACTTTGCTCAAACTAACCATTTTACCCCAAATTTCCGAAAATACCTTTTTCTGAGGTATTTCCGGAAGCAGGTTTCTAGAGGTTTTCCGGAAACACCTCAGAAGATGATGATTTCGGAAGCAAAAACGACTTCCGAAAATAGCTCAAGAAATTTGCTTCCGGAATCATCCTCTTTTGAGGTGTTTCCGAAAACATTCAACAAATTGCTTCCGGAATCATCTCTTTTGACATAATTCCCGAACACAAAAATTACTTTCGGAAACATGTCAAAATAGGTGTTTCCGGAAAGACGGGAAAAATGACTTCCGGAAATATGTCAAAATAGGTAATTCGGAAATTTAAAAAAAAAAATCAGGTTTCATTGACATTTTGGAAAAAAAATGAAGTGAGAGATATTTTGCGGATAAAACGTATTATGTAGGTAAAAGATCTAAGGGGGGGGGGGGTAAAAAAAAGCCATTCCACAATCATAATGAACCTTAGAAAAGGCGAACAGTTGGCTTACCGTGGTGGAGTTTTCCATCATCGTTTGAGTAGACTGTTAGCATCACACTTTACGTATTTGTGTCACAAACATATTATTATTTTTTACCAAACTGGTTATTAATTAGAAGAAACTTCTGGTATTTGAAGAATTTTTTTCTCAATCCTTAACTACCCCAAACATAGTGTTTAACATTTCACTTTACGCATTTTGTTACCAAATAATTTTTTTACACCATCAAGTACACTAAAGCACATTGTTTAGGATATCACTTTACATATTTTGTCTTGAAATTAAATCTTTTTTTCACCGAATCGATTATTCAACAAAATTTACTTATTTAAACATCTAAAATTTTTCGAGATTATAAAGTACCCCTTAAAATATAAAAAAGAAGAAAATGCAAAACCTTAAAATACAAAAGAAGAAAAAAACTGAAACAAAAAAAGGAAGAATATAAAAAAGTGAAGTAATATAAAAGAAGGAAAAAAACAAAAAAAAAGTGAGGCAAAAAAGCAAAAAGAAAAAAAATAAAGTTGGCGCCAACTTGACAAGCCGTATATAATGTTTTAGATAACACCACATCAAAGCCGAAGCACAAGGATGAACACCATATGGCACCTCAAGCTCAATAACACTCCATCACAACAATTAAAAACATCCATTCAGGCAAACCTATAGAATTCAAATAGAATCACTAAAGAGACCATAAAATTAAAATAAAAGCAGCTAATATAAACAACTATAAATCAAGATCAAAGAAGCTCAACTGGCAAATGCCGATATTGTTAGGCTGAATACCATGTTCCGGATTCGAACTCGAGACCTCACAGTTGTGTGTGTGAGTTTCAAGTGACATTTGTTATTTTGTCTGGAGCCAAAAAAAAGAAGACATTTAATAATAAAACCTGGTTGTCGACAGACTATTTCACACAAAATGTTTTTCGGGATTCTAATCGTAAACTCTTACAAAACCACTGTTGGTGCTCACTGCTCCACACTGCATGAAACCTCTGTCGCACTGGCACAATGGTACCACAAATCATGAATCCCAATCTCACAATGGCAAAGCTATCAAGTCGCTGCAAGCAGAAGTGAGAAACACACCGTATAAATGTGAGATTATGAGAGGAGATTGAATATAGATAGAGAATTAGAGATTGCACAATGAGTAATCTTGGTGTGTGTATATATACCATGCATGTTGAACTAAATATTTTCATTTATTTAAAAAATATAATATTATATTTTTTAAATGATATTATTTAGTTGAACATGTATGGTAAAAGGAAAAGCTAAATTAAGTATTGACTATTTATTCTTCATCATAATTTGTTTTAAAGTTAGTAATTGATCGTTGAAGTTTTCACTAAAAAGAGTCAAGTTCCCTTTCTATATATATATATATATATATATATATATATATATATATATATAAACACACTCATAAGGGTCTTCACATCATTCATAAAACAGACTATTATTTATAATACGCTAAATAGCACTTTTGGTCATTTATGTTTGCTCCAGATTTCACTTTGGTCCTTTATCTTTTTTTTGGTCCGTTTTGGTCCCTCATGTTTCATTTTTGTTTCATTTTGGTCCCTGACGTTAGTTTTGACTAACGGACGCCACGCTGGCAGTTAACTGCTGACGTGGCGTCCCTCCATTCATTTCCACATCAGCAATTCGTTTTTCAATTTAAATCAAACCCCATTTATTTAATTTCAATTAAAACATTAAAATAATTAAACCCATTAACTGTTTTCCTCTCTCACTCTCCCTCTCCCAAAAACATAACCTCCCTCTCCCACATCACCACCGTGGGATTGTTCTTGTTATGTAGAATCTACAACATGCTAAGGATTCAGAAACGTGGGATTGAGAAGAAGCATTGTCCTCTTATTTTCCCCAACACCAACATCTTATTGCTTCGTATTTATGATGTTTCAGATCTGATTTTTTTCCAGATTTTTTTTCGTCTTCATCTTCTTGTTTCGGATCTGTTATTTTCAGATCTGTTCTTTTTTCATCTTAATCTTCCTTTTTTTTCTCAGTTTCGTTTTAAGGTTCATTCTTGCTTCATCTTGTTTCTGATCTGTTTTTTTCCAGATTTGGGTTGAAGATTATTGTGTTTATGGGTTGATTTCGTTCTTCTTCCATTTTACTTGTTTTTCTCAGATCTGAGTTCTCATCTTCTTGGAAATCGAAACGACGGAAACGAAATTGTTGGTGTTGTTGGTGAGGGAAAACGAAAGGAAAACAAAAGGAAGATGTTGAATGTTGTTGCTGAATGTTGTTGCTGAAACGAAAGGAAAACAAAAGGAAAACAAACGAAGTGAGAAGAAGCATCCTTCTGCGAGATAAGAGTGAGAACCAGAGTTGCTAAATGTTGTTGCGAGATAAGAGGAAAACAAACGAAGTGAATGTTGCTGAATGTTGTTGCTGAATGTTGCTGAATGTTGTTGTTGAATGTTGTTGTTTTTAATTATTTCTTAAATTATGTTTTATGTTTTTAAAATGGACGCCACGTCATTTATATGCCACGTCATTTAATAAAAATGGACGCCACGTCAGCAGTTAACTGCCAGCGTGGCGTCTGTTAGTCAAAACTAGCGTGAGGGACCAAAATGAAACAAAAACGAAACATGAGGGACCAAAACGGACAAAAAAAAAAGATAAAGGACCAAAGTGAAATCTGGAGCAAACATAAATGACCAACAGTGCTATTTAGCCTTTATAATATTAGTTTGGATGAGATGGTGTGAGTCTCTTCCAGCTTAATCAAGGTCCTCAGTTTGAATCCGACTTTGGAAATGTAGCAGCGTTAAATCTCTTAAGGGATAGTTTTACCGCTCATTGTGGTTATTAGATATATAGCTAGTTAGTAGTTATAAGAAAGTTTGTTAGTATTTAGTCTATGCCTATATAAATAGGCTTGATGTAATCATTTAGTTAACCTTTCTCATTTGTATTATTTTTACTTTTATCAAGATATGAGTCATTTGAAGCTTTTCTCTTCAACCTTCTATGGATGCCATGTTCTTCAACATGGTATCAGAGCAAACATGGTATCCTCCATAAGCTGCATTCAAGTTCCTTCTTTATTTTACTAGTTTCCTTTCCAGTTTCTTTTTTTTTTGCGTTGTTATCCATTCTGTTTTTGTTTTCTGTTTCGTTTTTGTTTCATCATCGCATCTTCGATTCTAATTTCCTCAACATCGCATCTCTGTTTTTGTGATTCTTGTTGTATTTCTCACGATTCCTGCTGGAATTGTTGCGATTCATCATCATCGCTTCAGGTTTTTGCATTTGCGATTCTTCATCGCATTCCTGAAATTTCGGCAAATTCCCTGCGTCGTCTCTCCCTCAGTGGAGGTTCCAACTTCTCCATACAGGTTCATTTTTCTTTGATTTTCCCTCTTTCTTCGTTTTCTGTTTTGTTTCTGCAATTTGATTTCGTCATTTCTGGTTTGATTTCGCATCTTCTTGATTTCGATTTCACCTTATTTGGTTTCGATTTCGATTTCACAATTCTTGCGATTCAATTTTGCATCTAAGAATCAGTTCCTCTTTCATCTTATTATCGCAATTCCATTTGCGTTGGTTCTGATTCTATTTTCTATTCGTTTTCGTTCCGCCATTGTTGAGATCTTCATCATCATTGAGGTCTTCTTTGTGCGATTCTATTTCGCGATTTAATTTCGCGTTCATCACTTCAGTTTCACGATTTGCTTCTCTGCTTCGTGATTCAGTTTGTCGCGACCTTTCATTTTGGTCGACGCTGCTTCATTCATCGTCACTGTTATAATGATCAGTTATGCTGCTGATATTGAATGGTGACTTGGTGATGATGATGCGAGATCGTCCCCGTCTGATAGTTGTTTTCATCATTAGTTTTTTTTTTTTGGATTCTTGATGTTGCTAACATTCCTCTGCGGTGATGTTTGGAAGAGAAAGGCCTGATCCTTGCAGCTGCAGTTCAGAAACTTCTTCAGAGTCGTCGCCGACCGCCATTGGCGCCGCCGCCATCACCACCTCATCCTTGCTGCCAATGCCGACAGTTAGTTATCCTCTTGATGCTTCTTGAACTTTCGCTTCGGGTAGTGGTGGTTCTGTTGATTCCATTTGGTAGAGAGAAACTAGATGATGGTAATTGATTTAGTTGCAATACTTGAACATCCTCCAGTTCATGGAAATTTTCGATGTCCATAGTTGGATAGTTAGACACTTGAAGATAAATGTGTGTCTGTGATCACTGTGTTGCGACGATCATTAATAAATGGCTGCAATGCTAGTGTGGTTGGTACGCAATAATTGAAATAGTCACTTGCATTTCATGGCTTGGAAGCTTTGGAGTTCATCCAGGGATCAAGTTTCCTATAATGATGATATACATTTTCAGTTGAAGCTTTGCTTGCTTGTTGGCAGTTTATGGATTAAACCTTGTTGCAATTGAATATCAATCTGAAAGTGGTGTGCACACAACCTGTTTGATAAAATGCCTGATTGGTATTATTTTTCGTTTTCACTGTGCTGCGACATTGTGATGAAGTAAATCCTGTGATGCTGCATCAATCTCATCCATCGATATCAGGTTGAATTTCTGAAGCTTGCTCGCTTCAACCTGTTTCTTGAAGACCTGATTGGTGGCTTTATTGGAATTGTTTGTGCTATATGAAGATATTGGGATTGAATGAGAGTTGGTAATTAGTGCTCTTTGATGATAAATTTGCTTATTGGCTCCATGTTGTTGTGGCCACTACTAGAAAAATTGATTTTAAAGAGGGATTTTTGAGATGGAAAATTATCCCTCACTATTAGTGAGGGATTTAGTTACGGAATTAACAATTCACATCAATTTCTGTATCATACATGTTAGCGACGAGATTAGTGAGGGAAAGTATCTCTCTAATATTTTCATAACAAAATCCCTCACAAAATGACTACACTATTGTTAGAGATGGATTTTTCAGAGAGAACGCATTCCTCGCTAAAGTGTGTCATCGCTAAATCCCTCACTGATACAAGTTCCTCACTAAATCCCTCGCAAAAACATTTTCTACAAAAATTTCACTCCCTTGTTTCTATACTCTCTCCAAAAACTAATCCCTAATTTTGTCTGAGATGGTTAAGATGCAGCGCTCTTGTTAACTATTGTTAAACATTGATACTCTATTGGTTCACTCCTGATGTGTTCTCGGCACCTCTCATTGTAATTTTTCTTTGATTTTGATGTACTTTTGTCTTGCTCATCCCAAGCTAGAAGTGTTGTGAACACCTTCTAGCTTGCGGGGGACTATTAGATATATAGCTAGTTAGTAGTTAAAAAGTAAGTTTGTTAGTAGGGATGGCAATGGGGCGGGGCGGGGAGTACTCCCCCGCTCCCCGTCCCCGCCTCCCAAATTGTCACCCGTCCCCATCCCCGTTCCCCGCCACGGGGACTTTTGCTCCCCCATCCCCATCCCCACGGATCCCCACGGTCCCCGCGGGGACCCCGAAAGTTTATTAAAAGTTAGCAAAAATATAAATTAAAATATAACAAAATTAGAAAAATACATAAAAGTAAGACTAAAATTCAAAAGTTTAATATTTTAATATAAAAAATATAAAATTGAGTCTTACTTTTATATTTTAATATTTAGAAAGTATATATTTGAGAAAAGAAATTATCTTAGACATCAATAAATTTGTAGGTCAATATTTTTTGTGCGACAATATGTAGGTAGGTAAATATTGTCATTCATAATTACTCTTGTTGATCTCATGTATAAGAGAAAATTGCAGTTTTAGATTCTTTATATATCCGATGTATGTGGTCTATATTATAGCCCAAATACATCAATTATTCAATGAACTTAAACCTCTATTTTTCTCTTATATATGGGACCAGAGAGAGTATGTTGTTCAGTATTCCTCTCGGTTCTATTGATAAGAAAAATTTGCAGTTTTAGCTTCATTAAATAACTGATGTATTTGTGCTATAGACCAGATACACTAATTATTCAATAATCCTAAAACCATAAGTTTTCTTTTAAATAAGACTAACTAGTACCGGTTGTACCGGTGTTAGGCATGGCAACATAACTCGTACCCATGGATACCAACCTGAACCCGCCCCTATTTGACGGGTTTTCCCTGCTTTGACTGGTTTTGGGTTTGGGTCTTCCCCGATATCAAAATACGGGGACGGGGTGGGTAATGGGGATATAGGTCCCCACCTCGAACCCGTCCCGAATGTACAAAGCTACAATATTACCCCTATTATATTAGAAACCCTCCACATCTCAACTAAACCCTAAATTTCTTTGTTAGCGTTAACGCCTCCCTCATATATTAGAGGCTTTGATGTGTGCTAGAAGTTGATTATGCAGTAACGAAAACAACAATATGGTTTTAATATTGACTAGTGGTGTGACTTCCCACTTAGAAGAGTGAAGACATCAATAGCATTAGAGAAAGAAAGAAGAAAACATTGATATGACTACGGGGATGGGGTTGGGGTGGGGATCCCCGAACCCATTGGGTACAGGGATGGAGATCAATAATTCATCCCTGTTGGGTTTGGGTAGAGGAACAGGGAACTATATGGGATTCAGGCATCGAGATGGGAAATGCAAAATCTGTCTCCGCCCCGCACTATTGCCATGCCTAATCGGTGAGAAACTAATATTTTCTTTTAAAAATAAAATAAAATTGCATTTATAACACCATCAATACCTAAGTAGTACCTAAGGTTCTGTATGTAATTTTTTTCCTATTTCTAATTATAATAATGTCACTTGATTGTAAAACAATTATAATGTCACTTTGAATAATAAAATTATATTATTCGAATCCATTCTGAACATGTGGTTCAAGATTGGTTTATGGGTTTCATAAATGAAACAACCATGTATGGAGAATCACTTGGCAAAGTATGCGCATGTGTCGTTATTTGTGCAAGTGAAACCGAATTAGTTGCAAAATTTGTAAATTGTAACCACCGCAACAACTCTTATGCTATCCTTTGACAGAGTTAGAGAGAAACGTGGGACACGAAATAGGGATAAACAGGTGCTCTTATACCTCACTTCATTGATCAAAAAAAATACCTCACTTCAACACTCTTCCCTTTTCTTCTCTTTTGTTGGCCGCGCACCTTACACTCTTCTTCACTTTCCTCTCGGTTTTGATATGCAAATTATCATTTAATTCAAAAGAGTGGAGTTAGATAAAAGAGACTGTTAATGAGTTAATTCTATTAACATTGGCAAAGTTTAGGAAAGATTTATGCATATGTTTGATTATGCCTTCAACATACACGGTTAAGAATAAAATGCACAGTTCCATAACTTTAGGGAGGTTGAGAAACTTAGTTGAATGAATAATTCATGTATTTAGTCTATATCATAGACTAAATACATCATTTATTCCATTAATCTAAAAGTGATTTTTCTTTTTTATCATTAAGGAGAAAAAAAATCTGCAAAATAAAAGGACAAATTTATAACCAAAATTTTTATTAAAAAGAGTAGAAGAATACTCCAACCCAAGCAAGTACAAGGGGAGGGGCCGGCCTCCTTAAAACCACACTGGACCAAAACCGAGAGGGAAAAAATACATCGAGGAAAAAGAGAATGCCAAACAAAATGATAAAGACATCCTACAAAAACAACTTGCCAATTATGTCTCCACTTCCACAACCAAGCCACACTCTAAGAACTACAAACAAACCACACATCAATATCCATGCGCTAGCAAACTTGACAGCAATATTATTCAACCCTGCTAATGCATTCCAGAATGTCACTATCCATACATATTGTCACTTCAAGTGCCCTTGTACAAAGCCAAAATCATATAAAAACAACTTAGTACTCCATTTTATTAATATAATCAAGCAGTAGGCGATATCAACTCCAACCCAGCAAGACACCTTGAACACCACTGCTAAACAACACCTTGAACATGTCACGCCATATTAAAGTAAGATACCAGAGAATAGCGCCATCTAGACGGTGTTACATTTAGATTATTTTCCATCCTTTCACTAAACCATAGCCACTAGACATGTACGATTAATAAGGATATTCTATCTAACACATTCCCTTTGAAAATTACATAATTTCTAATCCCCCAAAGGACCCAGCAGATAGCCAACCATGCTTTTTCTTCTCGTTAGTTTGATAGTTTAATTCCCTTTAATTTATTTCACAAAACCAATCTAGATTGGTTTTATGTAAAGGACAATGCTATTTGATACAGACAAAGTTCGTATGAATAGCAAGAAATGCACTATAAAATAAGATCATTTATTAGCTTTTTTATTTTACAATAATAGCTTTAATATAGACCATATATATTAGTTTTTCAATGAACCTAAAAACATAATATTTCTTTTAAATAGGACTATAGGGATTATATTTTTAATTATAATACCAACAAGGGTTGGTCCAAGTGGTAACTGGACTTGGATCCCACCCCAAAGGTCTCGGGTTCGAATCCTTGGGTGTGGCAAACACTCTGTTGGGAGGGGAGAACCACATGGGCCGGCAAAGCCGGAAACTCGTGGCCAGCCAGGTTCCTCGGCGTAGATTAGTCACCGGCAAAACCAGTGAAAACTACGCATTAATGATATGGCAACAAAAAAAATATTTCTAATTATAATGTCACTTTGAATAATAAAATTATATTATTCTATTCCATTTTGAAGATTAGTATGTTAGCATCATGGGTCGTCACCTTAACTCGATATTATATATATATATATATATATATATATATATATATATATATATATATATATATATATATATATATATATATATATATCCACTATCATATGAACTCATAGTTCATTTACATTAGACCTTTATTTGAACATTTAGTTCGCATCATAAACAAAATCTATGTTTGCTCTCGCATTTTATCTCGCCGCTTCTCGAAACAATTTATGACTTCAAAAATAGTTCATTTTATATTTAAAATTGTATATTCAGTTAGGCCTCTGAATAAGCTTTCAAACGCATCTTAGAACAGCTCAATCGGGTTCCCGGATCAAAAGTTATTGCGAAAACAAAATCAGTGTACAGTTGCTGAAAAACTGCAAAGCGTCGCGACGCGAAAAGTATCAGAAACATTTTCCTCACAAATTCGTGCATGGTCGCGATGCGATGGCTGCGTGTCGCGACGCGATGGCTTGCTGAGAATTGCAGATTTTGCGGTTTCACGCGAAATCCGCTATTCCGCTCAATTCCGATTCTTGCTCTGATTGAAAACAGACCAAACAACCATAAAAACAGATTCAATTCACATCACACAATCAATCAATTCAATTAAAAACTCAACATAAACGAATTTTATCAAAATACGATATATTTCGAAATAACGATTTTCGACTCAAAATCTTTCGAAATCAATCAACGTAAAATTCATTGTAAAACGAAATAATCCTAAGCGTGAGTAAAACTCACTGATTGTGATGAAAATCACAAATAGCCGAGACTTTCCGCGAAATTGCTTTTCCGTCATAACCACACGAATGCTCCCCGAATCAACTCCATGTTCCAGCGACATCCGTATCCGCTCCCAAAGCTTTCCACTCGATCACGAGACATCTTTTTGACCGAAATACCGAATTCCTCGAAATCCCGCCATTCGAACCCTAATCACCAACCAACATCCAATTCGCGAAATTGAACTTCGTTCCGCACTCAATACGCTTCGGGTTCGTTCCTAATAATCCTTGAATCATCAAACACTATTCATCATCTTCAACCTTCAATCACTATTCACACATAAACCCCCAATTTGAACCCTAACCTCTTGATTCTTCAAAAACACCAAATCGTACTTCAATATTCGCATAATCCACATTGAGCTCGCTCCTAAACGGCATCCTAAGCTTTCCTTTGAGCTTGAACCACAAAAACCTCCATTTTCCTCTTAAAATCGAAAATGGTGAATTGAGGGAGAGTGGATCATATGTGGTGATGTTTGTATCAAATTGAAGAGGAAGAAACGGTGATCATTTTTCGTGTTGGAGGGAAGACGTTTTGAAGAACCTTGGTGCCCCATTTTTCCTCTTTTTCCATCAAACCCATTTTTTCTTCTTTTTTCTTCTTTCTCTCCTTTCTCCTCTCTGTCTCTAGCTTCCTTTCTTTCTTTCCTTTAATTCTTTTCTTTTCTTATATTTTAAGTGGTAATGTGGTCAAATGACCACATTCCCCTTAATCTCTAATTTTGTTTCCAAATCGTCATTGCCCCGAATTAATCGGTTAACGATCCTAAGACAACCAATAATTAATTTTAGCACTCAATAAATTTATCAGTCAAGTACTAAAATAATTTAATTGGGTTAACATCCAAATAATTAATTATAATTTGGGGATGTTACATTACTCCCTAATTGAATAACTCTATAATGTCACTTTGAATAATAAAATTATATTATTCTATTCCATTTTGAAGATGTGGTTCATAATTGCTTTATGGGTTTCATAAATGAAACCATATATGGAGAATCAACTGGCAAAGTATACGCATGTGTCGTTATTTGTGCAAGGGAAACCGAATTAGTTGCAAAATTAGTAACCAGCGCCACAACTCTTATGCTATCCTTTGACAGAGTTAGAGAGAAAAGTGGGACACGAAATAGGGATAAATAGGTGCTCTTATAGTTATACCTCACTTCAACACTCTTCCCTTTTCATCTCTTTTGTTAGCCGCGCACCTTATATATAGTCTTACACTCTTCACTTTTCCTCTCCGTTTTTGTCTGCAAATTTTATATTTCTCACCCATTTTGATCCACCATGGATAACATTAATGCAGCTGCATTGGGAAGTTTTCTTTCACTCCAACAGCCGTCAACCCCGCCACCATCTCATCCCTCTTTTTACCAAGAACAACAACATCCACAACAATTTCCATATTATCATCATCATCAACAAGAACGAGAACGAAGGCGTCAACAATTACTAAATTATTATCGTCAACAAGAACAAGAACATCAAGATCAACAAGAACAAGAACCTGTTTTTGTTCCACCACCAGGTAAGCCACATCGAGTTCGACGACAAATCAAACCTGACATATCTCCACCATTTCCATGGGCGACGACAAAACGCGCCACAGTTTACACCCTTGACCACTTGTTATCCCATGGCATGAACAAAATAACTGGAACTGTTCAATGCATAGGGTGTAAGGTTCAATGTGTTATTGAATTTGATCTGTTGGAGAAGTTCATGGAAATTTTGAGGTACACTGTGGCTAAAATGGACAGCATGCATGAACGTGCGCCGAGTCATTGGGAAAAACCTGTGCTCCCAACCTGCAATAACTGCGATCGAGTAAATAGTTTGAAGCCTGTTATTGGTAAGAAGAGAGGAATCAATTGGCTTTTCTTGTTTTTGGGTCAGCTGATAGGGTGTTGCACGCTTAGGCATCTCAAGTATTTCTTCAAGCACTCAAAGTATGAGAATCATAGGAGTGGTGCTAGAAATCGTTTGATTTACAAAACCTATCTTGACTTGTGCGAACAGCTCCAACCAGGGTCCATAGTCCATACCTAAACCTACCTAGTATCATTTGCTATATATTCACCACTCATCCATGTTTTTTCTTCAAGTTAATTTGATAGTTTAATTCCCTTTAATTTATTTCACAAAAAGAATTTAGATTGGTCATTGGTGTTATGTAAAAGCTGCGTGAGTTTTCTTCTATCACATTTTACTAGTTTATTAGTTATATAATATCTTATATTGGACGTATTTTAATTTAGAAGTAGTTCTGATATGCAAATTATCATTTAATTCAAAAGAGTGGAGTTTTTTTGTGCATGAGTTAATTCTATTAACATTGGCAAAGCTTAGGAAAGATTTATGCATCCGTTTGATTAAGCCCTCAACATAGACGGTTGAGAATAAAATGCAAAGTTCCATAGTTTTAGGGAAGTTATGAAACTTAGTTGATTGAATAATTCATGTATATAGACTAGATACATCGTTTATTCGATAAACCTAAAAAATGATTTTTCTTTTTTATTATTAAGATGGAGAGAATATCTAATTAAGGAGAAAAAAATCTGCAAAATAAAAATTAAGGACAAATTTAGTGGAAAGTTGTCGGTATCCAACTATCTTCGTTACTTCTTCAATTTTTTTATATAAGCAAATTTTGATGATAAAAGGATACTCATTCAAAAAAAATTGATGATAAATGTGACAAATATATTTCCTGTATACCTTTTATTATTTTTAATATCTTGAGAGTAAAATAATATACCAAATATATTTTGGCTTAGTACTTTGTGCCTTGAATTTATCGAATTGTTTTTGATTATTTTCTTAAGGACAAATTTTTATATGTTTAAGTTAGTTTAGGAACAATCACGAGCCTTTTATTTTTTGGTTAAATATATTTTAGGCCCCTGCAAATATAGGGTGTTTTGCTTTAAGCCCCTGGAAAAAAAAATTTAGTTAAAAGCCCTTGCAAAATGACGTGTTTTGTTATAAGCTCTTCTGTTAGTGTGACGTTAAAAAATGCACTGTGTCTTCACGTGTTTTTGCAATGCTGACGTGTTTTGTTTCAATCTTCACAACACCTCTTCATTTATCTTCACCCATAAACTCTCTCTCTCTCTCTCTCTCTCTCTCTCTCTCTCTCTCTCTCTCTCTCTCTCTCTCTCTCTCTCTCTCTCTCTCTCTCTCTCTCTCTCTCTCTCTCTCTCTCACCAGCATCTGCTGACCTCCTCTCACACAAAATCCTTTTATCCCCAAATCCTTTTTCACTAACCGTAATATTTCTTCTTCTCAATCAAAAATCTGGATTTGAAATGATTAAAAACAAAATTTTTCTAGGTTTGATTAAAATATGGATCTGAAATGATTAAAAACGAAATTTTGCAGACCCATCGTTTGATTAAAAACGAAATTTTCAGACCCATCATATGATTAAAAATGAAATTTTTCTGGGTTTGATTAAAAACGAATCTGCAAATTCTGGATTTGAAATGATTAAAAACGAAATTTTTCAGACCCATCGTTTGATTAAAAACAAAATTTTCAGACCCATCATTTGATTAAAAACGAAATTTTCAGACCCATCTTTTGATTAAAAACGAAATTTTTCTGGGTTTGATTAAAAACGAAATTTTGATTAACCTTCTCTTCTTCTCAGACCCATCGTTTCTACGTTGATTTTTTCTGGGTTAACTCCGATCGTCGTGGTGGTTGTGGTGTCGGTGAGAGAGAGAAGAGAGTGGTTGTGGTGCAGGTGGTTGTGGTGAGAGAGAGAAGACAGATGGCAGACAGGTTCAGCATTGCAAAGACACGTGGAAGACAGACTGTGCATTTTTTAACGTCACACTAACAGTTCACTAACAGAAGGGCTTATAACAAAACACGTCATTTTGCAAGAGCTTTTAACTAAAAATTTTTTTACAGGGGCTTAAACCAAAACACCCTATATTTACAGGACCCTAAACCATATTTAAGCCTTATTTTTTTTAGGCCTTTTTTACTTAGAAAAAAAAAAATCTTTGGTGCCAAGAAAAACTACTTCTTAGATAGTCACCCTCGAAATCAAGTAAAATGCAATATGCAACGAAAGTGGTGATGGTGTTTCTCTAGGGAGATGATGTCATTGGGAAATAAGACCCTAATATTTTGTGATGTAATGTGAATTAGTGGTGTGGTGGAAATGAAATAACGATCTTCATGGGTAGTGTTGCCCTTTTTGTTTTGAGCAAGATGAGTCTATTTTTCATTAATTATTTTTGTGTGGGTGTTTTCAGACTATTTGGAATACTATTCACAATTGGGTGGGAATTGCGGATATGGATTCTTTTGTTGGTGTCGCGCATTTCAGGGATATGGATTGCGACTAGATTCCAAGAAGGCTGGTAGATTGAAGTACTTGATTTGATGGCAGCTACGTGGTGTATCTGGATTCATCGGAATATGTTAATCCGAGTAGGTTACCAGGAAAGAGAGGTGGGTCACAATGGACACTCTTAAGTACCAAGTCTTTCCTAGCCAGAACTTTCCCCAAACAACACTGGTTTCAAGAACAAGTCGAAGAGATTACTGGGATGAGTCGCGGACTAGGTCGCTTTCTTTAAGACGTTTCGTGGCACTGCTCCAAAGGTGCAAGCAGGCTATCAACCACGGCGTCACTAGGATAAAACAGCCCAGTCGAAACTGCTACGAAAATTCACTGCACCATGAAAATTTGCTCTAAGATATACACCCTCAATATGGTTATGAAAAACCGTTCTTTAGAAACTAAGCTTGGAAATGCTTCAAGCTTTCTAAAGAAGAAAGAAATTTTTGGTTATGAAAAACCACTCTTTAGAAACTAAGCTTGGAAATGCTTCAAGCTTTCTAGAGAAGAAAGAAATTTAGGGAGAAGAGAGAAAACTTGAGGAATGATTTATCGTCAAGTGGTGTGAGTAAGAAGTGAGGAGGGCCTTCCTTTTATAGGCATAAGAAGAGATAGCCGTTGTAAGGAATTTAATAGCCAACGGCTCTTTTGACCAAATCCGTCACGGTCTGACTTTGGCCCGGTCAACATGACCGTTGGAGACTTTTGACCGTTGGAGACTTTGACTCGGTCAATATGACCGTTGGTCAGAAAGCGGCGGCGCGCGCGCGTGTGGTGGTCATTTTGTGTGCGTCCTCTCCCATTCACAAAAATTGGGTACCCCTTGGGGTCCAAACCCATGTGTGAGTTTCCCACTTATAAACACTCTCAAGTTGTCTATTCTATCCAATGTGTGACTTTTTCAATTCACACATAATATCAAAGTTCCAACAGAATCATATTCTCTTCAGAGCTCAAGTCTTCAATTCACACATATTTTCTCCCATTTTTTTGTTTTAGCAAAATTAATTTGTCTCAAATTAATTGTTGTTTTGCATTTTTAATGAAACATTTAATATTCTTTTCCACCCATACCCCTCTTTATTATGGAAACTTCTTACATCCAATAAATGAGTCACAGTTATCCATGTAAAGAGATAAAGAGTTAAATAGTAAATTAGACAACACTTTTTAAAAAAACCTAAACTACTACTCCCTCCGTGAATTTTAAGTATCCTGTTTGTCATTTTTCTCGATTTCAAATTATTTATCACTTTAGAATACCAATACGATAGTTATTATTTTTTTCCAACAATACCCTCATTTACTATGGTACTTTTCTCCCACCAATATTTAGTCTTATTAATTCTTTTTGTATTTCCAAGTAATCCATGGCTCTTTCCTCACCTATTTCACTTCTCAATGTATCAGCAGCCGTGTCTTTGCTGCGACCGTGAAAAGTGAGAGTACTAATGAGTTGATAGTATAAGGGTGTTTTAGAACTACCAAATATTTTTACCATAAAAATTAGCATAACTAGTTTTTTTCTTAATACCCGTGCATGACCTTAAATGACATATAGTTTAATTTGATAGTTTAATTTCCCTTTAATTTAACCTACCTAGTATCATTTGCTATATATTCACCACTCATCCATGTTTTTTCTTCAACTTAATTTGATAGTTTAATTTCCCTTTAATTTATTTCACAAAAACAATTTAGATTGTTGTTATGTAAAAGCTGCGTGAATTTTCTTCTATCACAATTTACTAGTTTATTAGTTATATAGATTTTTTTTTGTTGACAATATACTAGTTATATAGATAGTAACTTATATTGGAGGTATTTTAATTTAGAAGTAGTTCTGATATATAAATTATCATTTAATTCAAAAGAGTGGACTTAGGTCAAAGAGGCTTTGCAAGAGTTAATTCTATTAACATTGGCAAAGCTTAGGAAAGATTTATGCATCCGTTTGATTATGCCTACAACATAGACGGTTGAGAATAAAATGTACAGTTCCATAATTTTAGGGAAGTTGAGAAAATTAGTTAATTGAATAATTCATGTATTTAGTGTATAATATAGACTAGACACATCGTTTATTCAATACACTTAAAAATGAGACTTTTCTTTTTTATTATTAAGACCGGAGGGAATATCTAATTAAGGGGAAAAAATCCGCAAAATAAAAATGAAGGACAAGGGGAGGGTTCTCGTTAAAACCACACTGGACCAAAACTAAGAGGGAAAGAAATACAACGAGGAAAAAGAGAACGCCAAACAACATCCTACAAAAACAACTTGCCAATTATGTCTCCACTAACACAAGCCAGCCACGCTCTAAGAACTTTTTTTTTAATCAAACAGGCAGTCAGCCCGAATTTATTAATAAAATAAAGAGAGAGATAAAAAGCACAAGGGGGGACTAAACCAAAACCCTTGGTAATAAGGACAACAATAGAATGCCCAACAAGGCCTCTAAAATAAACAACCATAGAACTCTAATGGAAGAAATTCTAAGGCGAACAGAAAACCCGAAAGGAGGCAGGGCAACACCTGAGAGTCCCCACACAACCTCCACCCACCACCTCCTGAACTCACACTCCAAACCACAACAGCCTGCATCACCTTGCTATCCTCACATTAAGCACATCACAAAGCATCGAGGTTAGAGGTGGAGGCTCGGAGACGATTGGGAGGGGGCAAAGAAGCAGAAGGCAAAGGGGAGGAGCCCGGCGATCTGCAAACTGCAATCTGGCGTCCGACAAGGTACAAACTATCGAATCAGCACCCACCGACAGCACACCCCCAGACATCTGGCGCCGTGACTCCAGCCACCATCGCGAAGTCGTGCTACCGGCCAACACCGCGACAACACCTAGCTTGATCGAGGTAGCCGAGCCACCAACCACCACCGCGGCCTTGCGCCCCCGGCCAACACCGTGGCACAATCAAGTAAAACCGCGAGCGACAGGGAGGAGTGCCCACGACAAAAGGAGAGGAGGCGTGACTGCGGGTCCAAAGTCCGAAACGACGGCCACCATTGCGAACATCAGACAAACCACTGTGAACCACCGCGAAACACCGCAAAACACCGCATCAGAACCAACCCCTGCGCGAACAGAGCCACAAACCACCGCGAACAGAAGCACTCCATAGTACCTCCAAAAGCGCGCAGATCCACCAACAGGGAGATCCGACCATCAACGCCTCGGGGGAGAGGTCGTGGACGTCACAGAGGAGATAAGATCCGAGGAAAGGGAGCCCCCAACAGCGGTTCCAACCCAAGCAGCGCCCAACCCATTTTTATTAATTTACAGCCACCGGAACAACCGAAGTCGAAGATCCAACC
Source organism: Astragalus membranaceus (assembly GCA_039519185.1). NCBI lineage: Eukaryota > Viridiplantae > Streptophyta > Magnoliopsida > Fabales > Fabaceae > Astragalus > Astragalus membranaceus. Next base: position 105,910,377 of record CM076850.1, on the reverse strand, counting down.
ACGAAACGGCGACGGCGCAAGAACTTATCCAGATCCAGATCGCGAAGAGATCCAAATCGCTTAACAACATATCCAACAGATCCAAAAGAGCGCAGATCAGAGGAACAGACTCAACCAGACCGAAGCCAATAGCGACAGCAGGGCGAAGGAGCACTGAGAGGAGAGGGGAAGAAACCGGGGAGGGAGCCCCCCCTCCCAGCGGCGGCGGTGCTACTTTCTTTCTCCTGGAGCTCTTCGGTTTTGTATTTTGCTTAACGTAACTGTTAAAATTAGCTTTATCGCTCTAAGAACTACAAACAAACCACAGACCAATACCCATGAGCTCCAAGCAAATTAACTTGACAGCAATATTAATCAACCCTGCTAATGCATCACAGATTGTCACTATTCATACAGGTTGTCACTTCAAGTGCCCTTGTACAAAGCCAATCATATAGAAACAACTTAGTACTCCAACCCAACAAGACACCTTGAACACCACTACTAAACAACATGTGACAGTGTCACTCAATAGCTCAGTAACTAATTACTATCTTCCTAGTTTTACTGTTTTACCTTAAGTTGTACTACAAGTTCACATTTGTACTACACTAGGCTAATAGGTAATTTTACCTTTTATTCTAGAAGAATGTACTAGCTTGATGTACCAGCTGTACCTGAAAGAATCCAATGACAGATTGTACTTAGGCACTGAATTCAATACAATCAGATTCATTCACTGCTCAATTAATATCTCTCTTCTTCTATTCCTGTATTCTCTGCATATTCGCATACTGTGCTTGCTTCCTCCTCCAAGTTCCATTCATATATTGGATCTTCTAGGTTGAGCAATTGATTGTTCCGGAGCTCCCTCCCTTGCAATCCAAGCGGTGACAACTGGTATCAAAGCAACGCCTGGTACCTGATGACGACACGCAACCAGTCCTTGGCTGAGATCGAACGCAGAGTGGAAGAAAACCGATCGGAGAACAACTCACGCTTCGATGAACTGGGTAACCGAATCGAGGAACTAAGAGCTCTCATCATTTCGCAAGGTCGAGGACCTTTGGCAGAGAGCAACGCAACCAATGGACCACCACCGCGCCCAATTCCAGAACCAGTCGCAAACGTCGAGCCGACAACTGCTAGTCACTACTCCACTCGAATCTCTAGGGTTGATTTCCCCAAATTCGATGGAAATAAGGTTAAGAAGTGGCTCTACAAGTGCAATCAGTACTTCTTGCTCGATCAAACACCCCCAGAATCTCGTCTTCGCCTTGCTTCCATCCATCTCGAAGGGCTTGCTTTACAGTGGCACCTCAACTATATGCGTGGGAGGTTTGATCAGTATCCTCTCTGGGATCAGTACGCAGCAGACATGAATAGGTGATTTGGGGATCTTTACGAAGATCCTTTGGCTTAATTGATTCACGTAAAACACACTTCTACTGTTCAGAATTTCATTGATGATTTTGAATTAGCTCAAACACAAGTCAATATCCTTCCTGAACATGCCCTAAGCATATTCCTAGCTGGTCTGAAACCCACCACTCAAGCTCACATTCGTATGTTCAACCCAACTACTGTGGCGCACACAGTTAATTTAGCCAAGTTGTGCGAAGCTTCCAAGCCCTCACCAACCTAATTTGCCCAGAAACACAACCCCTACACACCCAAAGCCCAAACACAACCCAGTAAAGTTAACCAAACATCCCTCCTTACCGATACCCCTAACCAGAAACAGCCTGTACAGAACAGTATCCCTCGTTACAGTAAGGCTCAACTTGATGAGAGAAGTGCAAAGGGGCATTGTTGGTACTGTGACGAAAAATTTACCCCAGGACACCAGCTGAAACACCGTGGAACTGGCCATCAACTCATGATAATGGAAGGTGAAGAAGATGAGCCAATAATTGAGGAAGTTCCTGAACAGGAACTTGAGCCTGTGTTGACACCAGTGGAAGAGGTGGGAAGCCCTCAAATCTCTCTGCAAGCCATGACAGGTTCTGCAAGTTATCAAACCATGCGAGTAAAAGGGTTGTACAACAAGAAGCTACTCCAAATTTTGTTGGATAGTGGAAGCACACACAACTTCTTGGACCTCAACATGGCCAAGAAGCTTGGTTGTAAGCTGGTAGAAATTAAGCCTATGTCTATAGCAAGTGGTGGTGGCCATAAGCTGGAGGCACCATTCATTTGCAAGGACTTTAAGTGGACAATGCACAATCACGAGTTTGTTGCTGATGTGATTGTAATGCCACTGGTGTGCTGTGACTTGGTCTTAGGTATTCAATGGTTAAGATCACTTGGTCCAATATTATGGGATTTTGATAGGCTGCAGATGGAGTTTACACTTGAGGGCAGAAAGGTACATCTTCATGGTGCTAAGACTCCTGGAATTAAGCTCATTTCTAATGAAGCTATGAAGGCAGCAGTTGATCAAGGGGCTGAATTATGCTTTCTGCAGTTGAATCAGTCTACTCCACAGTTTATAATACCTACTTGTTCTGTACCCAGCAAGGTAAGTCTGGCTGTCAGGCTCCTAGTGAAATACTCTTGTTAATTGATAATTATCAGGATATTTTTAAGGAACCTACTGAATTACCTCCTCTTAGGCAAGGGTTTGATCATAAAATTCCCCTCAAGGAGGGCACTAGTCCAATCAATTTGAAACCATATAGATACTCCATAGTGCAAAAGGATATTGTTAAGAAGTTAGTAAGTGAAATGTTAGCCAAGGAATTATACAACATAGCAACAGCCCGCATGCATCCCCTACTGTGGTAGTTAGGAAGAATGATGGATCTTAGAGGTTGTGTGTTGATTACTGGCGCCTTAACCAGTACACCATTAAGGATAGGTTCCCTATCCCTCTAATTGAAGATCAAATGGATGAATTAGGGAGAGCTACTATATTCTCTAAATTAGACTTGAGGTCAGGATACCACCAGTTAAGAATGTGTGAAGGAGAGGAGTATAAGACAACTTTCAAGACCCATAGTGGACACTTTGAATACCTCGTGATGCCTTTTGGGTTGACCGATGCCCCTGCCTCATTCCAGGCTCTTATGAATTACTTGTTCCATGAATTTCTTAGGAGATTTGTGATCATTTTCTTTGATGATATTTTGGTCTACAGTTCTTCATTGCAGGATCATATTCAGCACTTAACACAAGTTTTTGAAACTGTAAGGGCCAACCAGCTGCATCTTAATCAGAGCAAATGCCACTTTGCCACTTCAAGAGTTGAGTATTTAGGTCACTTTATCACCAAGGAGGGTGTATCCACTGATCCAGCAAAAATCAGAGCAGTTTCTGAGTGGCCTACTCCAACATCAGTGAAACAACTCAGGGGATTCCTTGGCCTAGCTGGCTACTACATGAGATTTATTAAAGACTTTGGCAAGATAGTCAAACCTTTAACTGATTTATTGAAGAAAGATAGCTTTGAATGGACTGAAACTGCTGCTTCAGCATTCCAACAATTGAAGATTGCATTGGTGTCTGCTCCTGTACTTACTCTTCCAGATTTTTCCAAGACTTTTACACTTGAAACTGATGCTTCTTGCCGTGGAATTGGTGCTGTACTCATGCAAGAACATCACCCCATTGGGTACATCAGTAAAGCTCTTGGACCTAGGCAACAAGCACTATCAATCTATGAGAAGGAGCTCTTAGCAATTGTATATGTCGTTCTGAAATGGAGCACACACTTGGCTCCTAAACCTTTTGTGATAAGAACTTATCAGAGAAGCATCAAGTATATACTTGAGCAAAAACTGAACACTCCTTTTCAGCAAGCTTGGGTTGCAAAATTGATGGGGTTTGAGTTTGAAATCCATTATAAAGAAGGCAGGGAAAATAAAGCAGCTGATGCTTTGTCACGTATGGAAGGGGCTGAGTTATTAGCCCTCACACTCAACAATACTGAGCCTGATTTATTGCAGAAAATCAGGGATTCTTGGAGCAAGGATCCTCTTACATCCAAACTCACGGAGGAGCTACAAAAAGACCCTTCCTCTCATCCTCAATTTGTGTGGAAGGATGGTACACTTAGAAGAAAAGGCAAGCTAGTAGTTGGCAATGATCCCACCACCAGAAGTTTCATTATGCAGTGGCTGCATGATTCTGCCACTGGTGGGCATTCTGGCCGTGACAACACTGCAGCTAGAGTCAAGGCCCTCTTCTTTTGGAAAGGAATGACTAGGGATATTCAGAATTATGTACGTGAATGTACTGTGTGTCAAAGAAACAAGACTGAACAAGTGGCTTCCCCAGGTCTTCTACAACCCCTCCCTATCCCTGGGCGTATTTGGGAAGCAATAAGTATGGATTTTGTGGAAGGACTGCCAAAGTCCAATGGTAAGCAAGTTATCCTTGTAGTGGTGGATAGACTTAGTAAGTATGCACATTTCCTAACATTATCCCATCCTTATAATGTTGTTGATGTTGCTAATCTGTTCTTGGACTCTATATTTAAACTTCATGGTATGCCCACCTCAATTACGAGTGACAGAGATCCCATATTCTTAAGTGAAGTGTGGTCAGAATTTTTCTCTCTACAGGGTGTTGCTTTACACAAATCTAGTGCCTATCATCCCCAAACGGATGGACAAAATGAAATTGTGAATAAAGCTCTTGAAACTTACTTGAGATGTGTAACACCCCATTTAATAAATATAAATAAACGCGCAGTTATCAGAGTATCACGAGGCCGTCACATTTTTTTTTTCAACACATAAAGATTTCCAAAGTTACTTCAAAATAAGCCCTCAAAACAAATACAAGTAACCTCCAAGCAGCGGAATCACAAAATTATTTAACATCTCCAGAACAAATAAGACACCAGGCCGAACTCCAAAAATAAATAGGCATTAAGCCAAAACTCTCAAAACAACCGAAACAGTTTGCAAAACGAAAAACTAAATCCCGCCCCGGTGTTACACATCAGAGCTGACACGGACTCAACGAGAAGGAAAGTACACCTAATAGATCCTCCACGGGCGCTAACGATCACCTGCAGCGTTGCCACAATAGAGCAACATTCCAAGCAGAAGGGGTGAGCTTAACAGAAATAATGAGTGCATGATAGCAATATATAGGCAGCAGGTAAATCACCGTAACACAGAAGGTCAATACATCATAACACCACGCAAACTCAAACTATTTAATTAATGGATATTACATCATCACGTCTCGTTATAACTCACCTCATAAGATACCACGTATTGTAGCATCACAGCTACCTCGTAACAAAAACATCACACCAGACACCGACTCGTAACACAGAAAGTCAACAACCAAGACACGTTACATATTTATGTATGGACTATGCAACAATGCAACCCCTCTGGGCATATGCATGCGGTACCGATCTCGTAAAATAAGCCACGACGGGCAAGAGGCCGAAGCCTATACCACCAAAAATAATCTCAAAGAGGCCGAAGCCTATACCACCAAGAAATGCATATGACAATGCGACTCATGACTCATGCACCAATTACACCAACTCAAAATATTTAATTCACAAATACCATCATATCTCGTTTTGAAGCATTTATAACAATATCACGTGTTGTAGCATCACAGCTACCTCGAAATTCTCACCCGTTCACAGCATCATTACAATAGGGAAACAACACCTCTAAGACAAGAACAACGCCCGCATTTACTTAAAATAACTTTCACATAACCATGACTCGAAAGGTATAAGAAAGCAGTGCCTTTAAATTCAAGGCAACAGCACACTTAGATTTAACGAAAACAGCACATTAAGTTTAAGCAAAACAGCACGTTTAATTTAAGGAAGACGGCACATTAAATTATAAAGAAAACAGCAGCATTAGCACTTTTAAAACAGCAACAGTAATATTTATTTTACAGTGACAGCAGTGTTTATTTTACAGTAACAACAACTCGTAAATATAGAAACGGCACTTTTTAAGTATAAGGAAACAGCACTTTAAATTGGAGTAGACAGCACATTTAAATTTGAGTAAACGGCACATTTAAATTGAAGGAAACAGCACTTTAATTTTTAAGTGGACAACACCTTTAAATTGAGTAAAACAGCACATATTTGATCAAAAACAGCAAGAAAAATAGTGAGAAAAACGCAACATAATTACTCCAAAAAAACAGCAGCAAAACAGTGAGAAAAACAGCAACATATAACCATATTTTTAAAAACAGCAACAACACCTCATTTTCTAAAAAAAACAGCAACATACAACCATATTTTTAAAAACAGCAACAGCACCTCATTTTCTAAAAAAAAACAGCAAGACAGCAACATTTATTTTTATAAAACAGCAGCTCATATAACAATTAAAAACAGCAAGACAGCAACATTTATTTTTATACAAAACAGCAGCAGCAACATTTGGAAAACAGCGACTTAGACAGAATTCCTTACGCAACTTGCGACCAACTTTTCTTTCTCATTTCTTAATGAAATTCGGTGGATCCGGTGCCTACTTTGTAGAGAATTCAGTCTATTTTCTAACTAAACGAGAATCATTCAAAACGGAATTCAATTGAGAACACAACACTTGCAAAAACCGAACCTATTCACAGATTACTTCCAGAATTTGACCTAACTTTGGAGACTCGTAACTTAAGCTACACAAATCCAAATTTAACCAAACCAGCGCCAAAATGACCAGAATTAAGTCTATTTCCTAACAAAATATGTCCCATAATTTTTGGACAAACGAAAGGTTTCCAGTTTTAAAAATACAGAACCTATGTCCAGAATGCTCCCAGATTATTAACCTAACTTGTAGAGCCTATAACTAGAGCTACACAAATCCAAATCGAACGAAACCGGCACCAAAACGACCGGCGTGAAATCTATTTTCACAAACAATTAAACACGAAATTTTTGGACTGGCCTAACAGTCCCAGTTTCACGAAAACCGAAACAGTGTTACGCACTACATCTCAACATTTTACAAACACAACATTACACACCAAATCAATCAATTAGACATCCTCAATTCAATCTCAATCACTCCATCACATATCCTCATCATCACAAAACATGAAAATCGACCCTAAAGCTCATCAAATCACCCAACTCAATATTCAACTTTCTTATCTCATGTAACAACCACAACACTAATTGATTTTACAAGCCCTAACTACCCATGCACCCATCATAAACCCATTATCAAAGTTAAACCCACCCTTACCTCAAGAATTGATTGAAGATGAGAACCCTTTTCACCAATCACCAAGAACCACAGCAACAAGCCTTGCGATTTTCTCCCTCCAATTCGCAAAAGTCCCCCTTTTCTCCTTCTCCTTCACGCCGTGCTCCCTTTCTTTTGTTTCTACGTTTCTCTCCTTTCTTTTCTCTAAAATTCGCTAATGATCACTAAGACCCTAGGTTTTGCTTCACCTAAGCGCCTAGGTTAGTGGATTTGGGCCATGGGCCTTCCTCCACATCGTAAGCCCGATTTAGTTAATTACGTGCCGCCACTCCCTGATTAACATGAAACACCTTATTATCATTTTTAATAAAATACACCAATAAAATAAATACCTAAATATTTAATTAAATAATTAATTAAATACTTAGCCAATTGTTTTTGGGGCGTTACAAGATGCATGTGCTCCGAGGAAGCATCAACCTGGGTCCAGTGGCTTCCTTTAGCTGAGTGGTGGTACAATACAAACTTTCACTCCTCCATCCAAACTACCCCATATGAAGTGGTATATGGGCAGCCTCCTCCACTGCACCTACCTTACTTACCTGGAGAATCATCCAATCTGATTGTTGACAAGTCTCTATCAGCTAGAGAGGAAGCCATTCACCTGCTGAAATTTCACTTGATACGTGCTCAGAATCGTATGTCACAGCAAGCCAACAAACATAGGAGTGACAGGCACTTTTCCATTGGTGATTATGTGTTTGTAAAGCTGCAGCCGTACAGGCAGTTCAGTCTCAGAAATCAAGCTTTCCACAAGCTAAATCCCAAGTACTATGGACCCTATAAGGTGATTGATCGTATTGGACAAGTTTCTTACCAATTGGAGTTACCCCCTCTACTGGAATCCATAATGTGATCCATGTTTCTCAGCTGAAACTCTGTGTTAACCCTGCTGCCACTGTTATACAACATCCCTCTGCATCTGCTGTTATCTCTGCCAAGGGCGAACCTGAGGAGATATTTGCTAGGAAAATGGTGAAACGTGGTAATAGGGCTGCTACCAAGGTACTGGTGAAGTGGAAGAATCTCCCTCTTGAGTTAGCTACTTGGGAGTTTTATTATGACCTCTTAAGGGACTACCCACAATTTCACTCTTGAGGACAAGAGTGCTGTCGATGGAGGGAGTATTGTGACATTGTCACTCAATAGCTCAGTAACTAATTACTATCTTCCTAGTTTTACTGTTTTACCTTAAGTTGTACTACAAGTTCACATTTGTACTACACTAGGCTAATAGGTAATTTTCCCTTTTATTCTAGAAGAATGTACTAGCTTGATGTACCAGCTGTACCTGAAAGAATCCAATGATAGATTGTACTTAGGCACTAAATTCAATACAATCAGATTCATTCACTGCTCAATTAATATCTCTCTTCTTCTATTCCTATATTCTCTGCATATTCGCATACTGTGCTTGCTTCCTCTTCCAAGTTCCATTCATCATATTGGATCTTCTAGGTTGAGCAATTGATTGTTTCGGAGCTCCCTCCCTTGCAATCCAAACGGTGACACAACACCTTGAACAAGTCACGCCATATTAAGGCAAGATAGCGAAGAATAGCGCCAAAGCCACTAGGCATGTACAATTAATAACGATATTCTATCTAACACCTTCCCTTTGAAAATTACATCACATCTAATCCCCCAAAGGACCCAGCAGGTAGCCAACCAAATCAAATGCCTAAATCTCTATTTCTTCTAACCTGAAATTAATCCTCCAGATTGCATAAAGTGTTGAATCAGGTCAATGTGATGCACATCGCAGACACCCAACCAAGAGAAAACCATGTTCCAAACATCAGCGGCAACCTTACACCCAAAAAATAGGTGGCTATGTGATTTGCAAGTATCAAAACAAAGTGGACTGCAGGTTGTATTGTGAATCCCATCAATGATATCACGTCTTACAAGTAAGACTCTGGTTACCAATCTACCCTGCAATAGTCTCCAACCAAGCACATTAGAGTACCATAGGCGCTTCAGTGCTATAACTAGGAGGAGGGAGAGAGAGAGAGAGAGAGAGAGAGAGAGAGAGAGTTCTATTCACATGACTCTTGAAATAACTGATAGCAATATTGGTTTTTTAATAAAAACCTAAAATACCCTCTGGATTTGGTAACAGCTATATCATACAAACAGATAGCTGTTACCCCAGCAGTCTGATCATAACAGCTATTCTGTTATGAATTAGTTTCAATCTGTTTTATTTGTTAAGTTAGTTACAAAACTATGTAACTAACTTTAAAACTGACCCTTAAAGGGTTTCAGACTTGTATATATATACATTCCCAATTCAATGTACAACATAGAAAAGTTTTACAGTCAAAGGAATAAAAAATTTACAAGTTCTTTACATTCTGAAAATTCTTCTTTCTTGAGCATTTTTCTTCTTCTCCTTCTCTGCAACTCTGAGTGTGTGCCTTCTCCAACAGGTGGTTGTGTGAACTCACAAGAGAGAGAAAACTGAGAGTTAGAGACCTATTTTCAGTGACTGAATAGAGGATTAAAAGAAATAAAAGAGAAAGGAAGTAGAATCTACCTTCTGTGAACCTAGGAGAAGTTCATCAGCAGGCTTGGAGTGCTAATTGTTCACCAGAACGGTCATTCGTGGTTCATACAAAGAAAACAGTAAAGGAAAGTTAGGGTTTATCATTTAAAGAAAGAGATAAAGGGAAAAGCACAACGAGGCTGAGATTTTACCTTTATCTGTGTTCCTGAAACTCTTAATCTTCCCTTCGTAACCTGCAAACAGCAAAACCAGAGTTAGGGTTTTAATTTAAGTGTAAAACTGAAATTAATAAAGGATTTGGTGAAAGATCAGTACCTTTGCGTAGCTATTGTTACATATAGCTTGAGGAATACAAGCGTTGTGTGGCTTCGCAACAACGAACAAGAACAGAATCTTGTTCGTAAGTGAGAACATCAAATCTTGTGAAATCAGCAACGAAACCATAGGGTTTTGTTACCGTTAACTCGTAGTCACCATTAGAGTGTAATTGAAGAATAAACAAAGCTTCAATCACTGAAGATCTGTGAAGAAAGTGCGTAACCTTAGCAGAGCTAGGTTAGAGAGAAGAGGAGAGAAACGACGTGGATCCAAGAAGAGAGAGAGGAGAGTCTTGAATTTCTGAGAAAATTTAGGGTTTTACCTTTTATAACGCGGGTTAAGTGAGATCCGCGTGCTGACCCATTAGAAACAGGTTCAAGTCCCTCTTTAACCCACAAGTGTTATTTGTTTAATTTTCCTTCAAGTTCAGAAATTGGACTGGGCCATAGCTGGGCTTTCTATTATTTGCACACCCAGTATTGCTTGTATGCACCACCTGCAGCAAATGAGAGTGAAAGTGTAAGAATTCAATAAGCAAAATTTGACTGAAACACCGCCAAAGGGAAGGGGTGACCAACAGAGCCGACTACTAAGCTATGCGGGCCGTGCTACCGCACTGGGCCCCAGTCCAATCCAATTTTTTTAGGGCCTCCACCGAAAAAATTAGTATATGATATTCATAAAAAAAATAGACTCTTATCTTTCTCTCTCCAACAGCACAGACATGTGACATATGTGTCATAGTCGATGCCTACAACTTTGCTTTCTCCGTTACACTCTACTTTTTCATACTTTTACAACTTGGGCAGATGCAAGGTTTTCAAAGTTGAATCATTTTTTAAAAGTGCAGTAAACTAATAAATATTATAAGGTGCAATAAATCTTCTTGAATCATCTCTACCACACATATATAATTTCCAAAAACAAATAAAGATAACTAATAAAAACCAAATCAATTGAATGATGAAATTAAGTTGAATTAAAATCAAATTTCTAAGATTAAATAAAAACCATTACTTATTGTTATATAGTGTTTTATTTCTATTAATATTATAAGAAATTTTGTAAAAAATAAATAAATATTACTAAAGTCAATTTAGTAATCTTTACTTTTACAGAAAATCTAATCATTTAATTGCACTCAACTGAATTTCTTAATCACCGTGAAAATAGTTATTTTTGCTTAAAATAGTGACTCGGATGAGAATTCAATAACATTGATATATAGTGAACTCATTTTTCAACAATTTCTTAATATAAAATCAAGTAGATCATAACTACTAGGTGATTAATTTATTTTATTTAATAAAATATATTAAAATTTTAATTTTATGACATTTTTAAGTAGCTAGAACGTTTATATTAGTTTATTGGTGATCAACTTAATTTGAAGTTGTATTGAGATGTTATTATAATTTGAATAAAATATTTTGAGTTTTTGGTGATTCATTTGATAAAGGTATAATTAGGGGCCCAATTTTTAAGATTTGAACCGGGCCTCCAAATTGTTTGAGACAACCCTGGTGTTGTGCAAAAAGGTGTGCAAGTATACACAGTCTTTAACAAGTAATATAATGATAAGTAGAGATCGTACCCACATGGATTGAATTGATTTTTGAGAGTTTAAAATGGTTGCAACACTAGTGAGAAATAGAAATCCAAAATAAAATAAAATAAAATATGATTGGTGCGTGTGTGAAACAGAAATTAAAGTAAGCAAGATAGAAGTAGATTGTAAATCAAAAGAGAGAAATAGTTGGTATGCTCTTCACTGAGTAAATCACTTTTTATAGCATTATGTTATATATGATGCTGGAGCGATCATTGTTGTGGCAATTGATGCTCCTGCAATGGATGCTATAACAAATGATGCGTGCTTTTCAGCAACTAACGTCAGGGTTTCATTACAAGTCTTATGTCTAAGCTCTAAATAAGTTTACCCTTGTATATTAAGATCATACAGTATCATCCTATGGACTATGCTATCCTATGTCTAGGTTTTAGCATGGAATTAACAAAATTTTCTTTTTATTAAATCACTTATCCATATTAGTTCCTGTGTTCAAATCATAAACCATGTCTGTATTCATGACCCTACTTATTCTAAGTGAGCAACCTCAAAATAAATTTGAAAGAATTATAACGCAAGAACTAAATTACAAGTATCAATATAACATAACTATTCAAAAGTTCATTACAAAGTTAAGGCATCTCAACTAAATATATTTAGTTCATGCTTGACATGACTAAGCACATATAAACATAAAGATTCATATTCATATAATTGAAAATTCAAGGGAAATGAGATAAGATAGAAATTACACACATGGAGTTCCTTTGCATATTCTGCCTATAGCAATGCTGGAGCAATGAAACAGCAATACAAGATGGTATAAAAGTAGAGAGAGAAGTTGTCAATTTCTTTCTCTCCTTCGAACCAAAATATTATATCTAAGACTACTTCCTAAAATTTGAGATGCTTTCCAATGATGAGAAGGAGATGTATTTATAGGCTTCTTGGAGTGGAGTTGTCTTGAGCATCATGGTTACTTTGGGATGAAGTTGGGTTTTCCTTCTTTAATTTTATCTCAAAAGCTTCCACGTGATCACCCATCATGTAAAAAGAAGAGGTCCATTGATGAGAGGACAAGTATCTCTTAGAAGGGTGACTTTTGTGAGCTATGGGGTCTATGGTAGGCGTCGAACTCTCCCACTTGGCCACTTGCCTTACTTTTGACGCAACATGACCTCATCACTTGGATGCTTGGGCATTCTGTGTTGTGAAGATTGCTGGGGCAATGCCTCTGCTTCTATTGCTGGTGCATCTATTGCTGGGGCAATGATTGCTGCAGCAATTGAACAAACACATAAAATACCACAAATCATATAAAATAGTCATGAAGTGTGTCTAAACCTTTTTTAACTCCAAAAGTTGCATTTATTTTGTATTTCTTTATTTAACAAAACATTATTACTGAGATTCTCACAATTATTTAGATTTGAAACCATAAATAACTCTATATAAAATAGAGTTATCACACCCCCAAACATAAGTCATTGTCTGTCCTCAAGTAATTAAAGACAAAATTTTAAAAACAAATGGTTTTGATTTTTCAGAAGAACAGATTAGCTAGACTTTTTCAAAAATATATTTTCAACAAATGCACTTCTAGAACTTCAAGTTGCATTTTCATAGAAATTCATAGCCATAAGCTCTTTCCAACGTTCAAGGTTATTGCTACCCATTTATGTGAGTGTGTGCTCCATTGAATTTAGATTGGTTCCCAACTAGTTTCAAAAATTCACTTTGGTTTGGATAGAAAAAGTTTGCGTTTGATCAAGCTAAGAGATTTTTCAAAAGATAGAATAGGCTAACAATTTCCTCAAAGTAATGGGGGGCTTCAAAGCACAACAAAGAGTCTTGAATTAAGTATTTTCAAATTTAGGGTTAGTGCTAATCTTTTTGTGGCTTTTTTGATTGCTGGAGCAATGATTGCTGGGGCAATTGATGCTCCTGTATTGACAACTACTTTGAAGAGATTTCAGCAATATTGTCCTCCTTTCTGACCCCCCTTTTTTGCATTTTTTTTGATCTTTTTATCATGCATTTTTGGAACGGGTACAACTTTTGATTCAAAAAAAATAGCTTTTAATGATTTTGCTTTTTGTAGTAGTTCATAAGCCTATTGCACTGTCTTTCCTATCCTTATCATACTTTAGCCTTAATATCACCGATGCACCCCCAAACTTAATTCTTTATGCCATTCTATATTTTTAGTAAAAATTTAGCAATTGATCTTGGGTCACTATTGCTATCCTTTCCATTTAGTTAATTTCTTAGCTAGCTAAGTTTCTTTCTAAGCTCAGTTGTTATAGTGTAAAGGTAGTAATAACATTGATCATTTGCTTAGAACTCAGGCTACTTTGCAAACAAGTTCTAGTTTTCAAAAATTGAGTTCAAAAAGGCACTTTTTTCTTTCTTTCTTTGCAAACATTTTGTTTAGCTGATCATGCTTCTAAAATTTGTAACCCATTAACAAAAATAAGCTATAACAAATAACTAAAAACTAATAGACATGCATCATATTTATAACATAGCAAGTATTAAGGTTCACAAAATATTTAAACAGTTCACAAAATGTTTAGTCCTCCCCCCAACTTAAGCTTCAGCAGTGTCCTCACTACTTAATTTAAGGGGGAACCAAATAAAACACCTACATATGTTATGATCACAAAATACATAAGTTAGTTTATACAACAGACATATAACAACTTTTAAAGAAAAGTGTTATTGCTTAGGAGTTCTACTCCAGTCTGCTTCTTGACCTTCTTGGAGCAAGCTTGATCCTCTTCTGCTTATTCTTTTTAGTTTCCTCAGGGTTGGATGCTTCTGCAACAACTGCTGAGGCAATAGACTTCCTTTATTGTTGGAGCAATGGATGCTCCGGCAATTTTGAATACTTCCACTTTGTATCTACTAAATAAAAAAATTAGTTAGTAAATCAAAAAATTCATGGATTGCCTCCCATAAAGCGCTTGAATTAAGAGTCTTTCAGCCTGACTATCTCCTCAACTTGAGAGATTTTTGAAATGAGTGGTGACCTTGTCTCTCACCGCATGTTCACCATAGTACATTTTTACTCTTTGTCCATTAACCTTGAAGGTGGTGTTGGATGCTTCATCAAATAAATCCATAGCACCATGAGGGTAGACTTTCAACAGTTTGAAGGGTCCTGACCACCTTGATTTGAGCTTTCGAGGGAATAATTTCAATTTGGAGTTATAGAGTAGTACCACCCCTCCTTCAATTAATTCCCTTCTTTGGATTCTTCATATTCACACAACTTGGTATTGGAACTGCCAGACCTACCACTGTGATCCTTCAATTAGTAGATAGGGCAATAGCCTATCCTGAAGGGATCATAGAGGATGTTATTATAAAATTTGACAAATTTGTGTTTCCTGCAGATTTTGTTATCCTTGATTTTGATGAGGCCCCAAGTCCCCAACATTGTGGAGATCCCGAACCACCCCCCACCGACATCGGCCAGAGCCGGTCAAGTCCCACCCCCAGCTCAGGCGCTAGAGGAACCTGCTCAAGCATCGGCAGGCGCCATGCAGCAGATACTCAACGCCCTCAACAACCAGGCTCAGAGCTTCGCTCATCACGAAGCCTGCGTAACTCAGATCGAGCAAGGAATAATTGTTGCACGGACTCACACTACGCAAGACGCAAGACAATGCCGGTCTAGAGCCTCCCCATCTCGGATGATTGCTTCCCGACATCATCGATCTCCGCCCCAGCAACGCTTTCACCCGCAACATATCCCACGACAGGTCCCCACCACATACTCTGCCTTCATCACCCGACACAACTTACTGGCCTGATGAGTCGTCCAATTGGGGTTCATCCCGGGTGTCCTCCTCTCCGCGTTGTTCTCCCCGACGTCGCAAGAGGATCCCACGGGAGAGTTCACGACACCACCGACGTCATCCCGACGAAGGAAGAGGCATTGAAGACAAATCTTGGAAGGCGCTAGGTAAATCCTCCCAACGAGGCGCGAACAAAGGCAACCATCACCGCCATCACGAAGAAGCTCGCCGAGGCTCCTTCACCCAGTGAATCGACGATTTCCCAATACCTCGATCCCTAGAGAAATCGCCCACACTGAATATGTATAACGGAGTCCGCGACCCCGACGATCACTTGGACTACTTCGAACTGATGCTCCAATACTGAGGTGCGAGCGAAGCAGTCAAGTGCAAGATTTCCCCTTTGACCCTCTCAAATGTGGCGCTGGTCTGGTTCAGGGAACTTAAACCAAACTCGATCATCGTGGCACCATATGTGAAAACTTTTCGTCGCCGAGTTTATGGGACCCCAGCTAAAGCCTAAGTCGGAGAATGTCCTAAAGGAAAAAAGGTAGGGCGAACGCGAGACACTCCGGGAGTACATTGAACGCTTCAATAAAGAAGCACTAAAAGTGAGGGGACTGGATGACAAAACCCAACTCTTCTTCATGAAAACAGCCTGCGAAAGGGAAGTTTATTCCAGATCAACGTCGGCGTGAACAAACCCCGCAAACTGACTGACTTCCTACGCCGATCACAAAAAAAAACATCGATTATGAAGAAGACGATTTGGCGGACCAAGCTATATCCAAGCCGGACTCAGACACGGGGACCCAACAGCAAAAGAAAGACCACACTGGGACTCGACCTAAGGGAGGCGCTTCACTGAACACACGATGCTCAACACAACACGAGCTAAGATCCTGGCTGAATGCACGAAAAGTGAGTTCCGCGACATAAAGCGACCCCACCCCCTTCCACCGAAGGAGGCCTCGGGTGTAACACCCCTTTTCTACCCGGTAATTATTTAATAAAATCAGAGTTACAAAAAAATTTCACTATTCCATACTTCGAAAAGAGAAGTCACACATTCATCGATAACCAAAACGTCTCGTACGATATATAACACTTTGCTACCTCAAACCATTCTCGAACTTGATACACTTGGAAAACTCAGCAGTAGCTCCAGTGTAATGCGGATAGAACTTTGCTAGCTCCACGAACTTAGCGGCATACTCCGATACGGACATACTCCCTTGTTTCAGCTCCAGAAACTCAATCTCTTTCTTCCCTCGGACATCTTCCGGATAATACTTACGGTTAAACTCTCTGCTGAACACTTCCCAGGTAATCTCTTCATTAGCAGTCTCCAACCTCTGCCTCGCCTCTAACCACCAATCATCAGCTTCCTCAGCTAGCATATGCATACCATAGCGGACCTTCTGTGCTGGAGTACAATCCATTACTCGAAAAACCCTCTCCATTTCTTTCAACCAAGCTAAAGCACCATCGGGATCATACCTGCCCTTGAACGTGGGCGGATTCTCTCTCTGAAATGTCGCCAGACTGCGAGTCCCAGCATTCTCACCGGCATTCTGCTGATTCTCCACAGTCTGCGCCATAGCAGCTAGAGCAGCAGCAATTGCAGCATCGTTCCTCCCAGCCATTTCAACTCACTTGCTACAAAACAAACAACAGTTAGATATAATTGACAACACACCATTGTCACTTGACACTACGACTGGACAACTTGGCCGGACAGACCGAACTTTTGCTCTGATACCACTAATGTAACACCCTTTTTCTACCCGGTAATTATTTAATAAAATCAGAGTTACAAAAAAACTTCATTATTCCATACTTCGAAAAGAGATGTCACACATTCATCGATAACCAAAACGTCTCATACGATATATAACACTTTGTCAAATAATTCATCACCACGCAGCGGAATAGAAATAAGTTTCAAAACATAAAATCATAACATCCTGAATGGACTCCAAACAAATAAAATGCAACAACCAAAGTCTAGCGTTTATCCCCCCTTGAGTATTACATATCAAAGCAAAGGACACCGACTCAGACTAGCGATGGTAGCTAAGCCTTCACTCGCGATCACATGCACGTTACCGCATAGGGGTAACATTCAAACAGAAGGGGTGAGATATCTTCGATATAATAACGTAAATGATAGGAAATATGCTAGAATATGACAACTATATATACCACTCCACTACACACTTCGAATTATAAACACACGTCAAATTGCAAGCACCACAATCAGTCACCATATGTCATGATAATGCATGAATGCAACCCACACCAACGGGCATATGCATGTGGTACCAAATCACCGAAAGTTTTGCCTATAAATAGAGGCGTCACCAAAATTGAGAGCTTTCACACCCGGCTCACCAATCTAGAAAAATTGAGCTTTCACACCCGGCTCACTAGTTTTAGAAAAAATTGAGCTTTCACACCCAGCTCCAAGACCAAAGGCCTTCACCGAAATAAATGCGTATGTTGTATGCGTCACCATGAATGCACACAGACAATCATCAAAATTAGTCACAATGTGACACACCAAAATCAATCACCGAACGTCACCAGAATTGGGCTTTCACACCTAGCCCAACGACACCGAAACACCAAACTACCCGAAACAACGGAACACCAAGATTTGGAGCCTTCACACCTAGCTCCAACAACACCAGGGTTTGAGCCTTCACACCTAGCTCAAACAGCACCAAGACACCGAGATGACAACAATTTTCCAAAACATTTGAGACGCGATGATTTTTTTCCCCAACACCGGAGACAACGACAATTTTCCAAAATATTTGAGATGCGACAATTTTTCTTTTCTCAAAACAGCAACATTTAACGACTAAGCCGACGGCTATCAATTTCCAGAAAAATAGATTATTTTGCCTCAAATTAGAATATTCAGCTAGGCCTCTGAATAAGCTTTCCAAAACATTTTGAAACGTCTCAATCGGACTCCCGAGTCAAAAGATATCTCGAAAACAAAACAGGGGAAAAACTGAGACACATCCTGAAAATGGCGCCCAGGAGCAGGGCGCCTAGGGGCAACACGCAGAAACTGGCCAACAACAAAAACTGGCGCCCTTGGCGCCCAGGCAGCACAAAAATGCAACATGGCACAGGATATGGCGCCCTTGGCGCCCATAGGCAACACCACGCAGGAATTGGCGCCCAAGGAGGCGCCCAGCAAGCAACACTGCAAGAAATGGCGCCCATGGCGCCCAGACAACTCAGAACACGGCACAACAACGCAACACAACACGGAACACACACTAGACACGGCGCCCAGCAGCAGGGCGCCTAAAACAGCAACACACAGAAAAATGCAACACACACAGGATGTGGGGCCCAGGCACAGGGCACCGTTTTCTGCAGCAGAGGCACAAAACGCAACACGACCAGAACATGGCACACGGCGCCCACACACAGGGCGCCAGAAACAGCAACACAGCGCCCAGCAATGGCGCCCAGTGCCAGGGCTCCAAAAGTAGCAACTAGGACAATGGCGCCCATGGCGCCCTAGGGGTCAATATTTTCGTTATTTCACCAATTTAAATCACCAATTCTTAACCACAAATGTCAATTATCATGAATTGTCCATCTCAACATCAAACAACAATTAATCAAACACTTAGCATGCAATTCGTGATAACGACAATGAACACCAATTTTTTTCTAGAGTTACGACAATCACCAACCAGCCAATATTTCAATCAACATAGTCATGATTCAACTATCATCAAACCAAACATCGAAATTAAGCAAGAGGCATCATAGGATCTATTCCCACATAACCCCATCATAAAACCCTATTACAAGGAAGAACCCCACCCTTACCTTATAGTAGGAGAACACTAATCCTCTTGATCAAGTCACCAACAATAACCTCAGCAACACAGCTTCTTTCCTCTCCTTGAACTCACGAAATCCTCTTCTTCTTCTCTCTTGGATGTGCGCCGAATCCTCTTCTCCTCTCCTCTCTCCTATTCACGACTCCTCTCTCTCTTTTTCTCAACAAAATCGCAAATGAGCAAAAAACCCTAGCCTAGGCTTTTCACCTATGCGCCTAGCTAGTGGGTTCTTGGATCACGGGCTTTTCTCCACAGCTTAGCCCAATTCCTAATCAACACGCCCTAAGTTAATTAAAACACCACTTTAATATTTTAATACGACTACACCAATAACATACCTAAATATTTAATTGAAATTAATAATTAAATATTTGGGCGTTACAACTCTCCCCCACTTAGAATATTTCGTCCTCAAAATTTACCTGATTCAAACAGCTCGGGATAGGACTCCCGCATCTTGCTCTCCAGCTCCCACGTCATGCTCTCCCCAACAGCTCCTAGCCAGACTACTTTCACCAACGCAATCTCCTTGCCTCTTAAAACTTTCACTTCATGACCTTCAATCCGTACAGGCATCGTCTCCACGGTGAGATTATCCCGTACCTCCACCTCGTCCATGCGGATCACATGAGATGGATCTGAAATATACTTCCGAAGTTGCGACACATGAACACGTCATGCAAATTCGAAAGGTTAGGCGTGAAGGCCACCCTATAAGCAACATTCCTAACTCTTTCTGAAATCTGATAAGGACCAATAAAACGGGGAGTGAGCTTCTTCGACTTCAAGGCACGTCCAACACCGGTCACCGGAGTGACTCTCAAAAATACATGCTCACCCGCCTGAAATTCCAAATCTTTCCTCCGCTTGTCGTGATAACTCTTCTGTCGACTCTGCGACGCCTTCATCTTCTCACGAATCAACTTCACCTTCTCAGTTGTCTCTCGAACAATCTCCGGTACAAGCACCACACTCTCTCCGAACTCATACCAACACAGCGGGGTTCTACACTTCCGACCATATAATGCTTCAAAAGGTGCCATCCCAATACTAGAATGGTAACTGTTGTTATACGTGAACTCTATCAGTGGAAGGTAGGAATCCCACGAACCTCCTTGTTCCAAGACACAAGCCCTCAACAAATCTTCTAATGACTGAATCGTCCTTTCTGACTGACCATCTGTCTGAGGATGATATGCCGAACTCAACCTCAACTTAGACCCCAACTTTTCTTGCAAACTCTTCCAGAAATCTGAAGTGAACCTCGGATCTCTATCCGAAACAATACTCTTAGGAACTCCATGAAGCTTCACAATCTCCCGGATATAAATCTCTGCCAACTTCGACACCGGATACGTGATGCTGATAGGAACAAAATGAGACGATTTCTTTAACTGTCAACAATCACCCAAATTGCATCATACCCTTTCGCAGTATTAGGCAATCCCGTTACAAAATCCATCGAGATGCCATCCCATTTCCACTCTGGAATTTCCAACGGTTGCATCAACCCAGCAGGCTTCTGATGCTCGACCTTTGACTTCTGGCAAGTCAAACATGCATAAACGAACTGCGCCACATCTCTCTTCATACCAGGCCACCAAAACAACTTCTTCAGGTCTTGATACATCTTTGTAGCTCCCGGATGAATACTCAACTTACTTTCGTGACTCTCTTCAAGAATTGCTTTCTCCATCTCCGTGTCATCAGGAACACAAATCCTACCACGGAACCTCAACACATCTTGGGAATCCAATCTGAAATCCTCATTCTTCGATTGATCACTCTCAACCATCAAGTCTACCAGCTTAACATCTGATTTCTGGGCTTCTCTGATGCTATTCAGAAACTCATTACCAATCTTCAACATTCCTAACTTAACGCTTTGAGGTGTCACTTCCCAAACCAGACTCATATCTCTGAACTCCTCAATCAGCTCTAACTCCTTAACCATCATTGCCGACATATGCAAAGTCTTCCGGCTCAAAGCATCAGCCACGACATTAGCTTTGCCTGGATGATAGTTCAAACCGAATTCATAGTCCTTCAACAACTCCAACCATCGACGCTGCCTCATATTCAACTCCTTCTGGTCAAACAAATATTTCAAACTCTTATGATCACTGAACACCTTTCCACTGGACCTTTCTTTCTTCGGCTTCGGACACTGAGTACTAATGTGCCCCTCTTCACCACAGTTGTAGCAGACCACTACCTTGCTCTCACATTCGGCCACCACATGGCCGTCCTTCCCGCACTTGAAACACCTCTTCACGTCGCTTCTGCACATGACACTCTTATGGCCAGGCTTGCCACACTTAAAACACACAATACTAGCAGGGGCATCTCTGCTTACCCTTGCCCGCAGGGACCTCATACGGCTTACTACGGCCTTGAAACTTTCTCCTCTTATCGTTCACAATCTTGTAGTGAGCATTACTATCCTCCTCAAAAATTCTGCAACTATCAATCAAGTCAGCAAAGACACGAATCTTCTGATATCCGATTGCTTTCTTGATCTCGGGCCTCAAACCATTCTCGAACTTGATACACTTGGAAAACTCAGCAGTAGCTCCAGTGTAATGCGGATAGAACTTTGCTAGCTCCACAAACTTAGCGGCATACTCCGATACGGACATACTCCCTTGTTTCAGCTCCAGAAACTCAATCTCTTTCTTCCCTCAGACATCTTCCGGATAATACTTACGGTTAAACTCTCTGCTGAACACTTCCCAGGTAATCTCTTCATTAGCAGTCTCCAACCTCTGCCTCGCCTCTAACCACCAATCATCAGCTTCCTCAGCTAGCATATGCGTACCATAGCGGACCTTCTGTGCTGGAGTACAATCCATCACTCGAAAAATCCTCTCCATTTCTTTCAACCAAGCTAAAGCACCATCGGGATCATACCTGCCCTTGAACGTGGGCGGATTCTCTCTCTGAAATGTCGCCAGACTGCGAGTCCCAGCATTCTCACCGGTATTCTGCTGATTCTCCACAGCCTGCGCCATAGCAGCTAGAGCAGCAGCAATTGCAGCATCGTTCCTCCCAGCCATTTCAACTCACTTGCTACAAAACAAACAACAGTTAGATATAATTGACAACACACCATTGTCAATTGACACTACGACTGGACAACTTGGCCGGACAGACCGAACTTTTGCTCTGATACCACTAATGTAACACCCCTTTTCTACCCGGTAATTATTTAATAAAATCAGAGTCACAAAAAAATTTCATTATTCCATACTTCAAAAAGGGATGTCACACATTCATCGATAACCAAAACGTCTCATACGATATATACCACTTTGTCAAATAATTTATCACCACGCAGCGGAATAGAAATAAGTTTCAAAACATAAAATCATAACATCCTGAATGGACTCCAAACAAATAAAATGCAACAACCAAAGTCTAGCGTTTATCCCCCCTTGAGTGTTACATATCAAACAAAGGACACCGACTCAGACTAGCAAAGGTAGATAAGCCTTCACTCGCGATCACCTGCACGTTACCGCATAGGGGTAACATTCAAACAGAAGGGGTGAGATATCTTCAATATATTAACGTAAATGATAGGAAATATGCTAGAATATGACAACTATATATACCACTCCACTACACACTTCGAATTATAAACACACGTCAAATTGCAAGCACCACAATCAGTCACCATATGTCATGATAATGCATGAATGCAACCCACACCAACGGGCATATGCATGTGGTACCAAATCACCGAAAGTTTTGCCTATAAATAGAGGCGTCACCAAAATTGAGAGCTTTCACACCCGGCTCACCAAACTAGAAAAATTGAGCTTTCACACCCAGTTCACTAGTTTTAGAAAAAATTGAGCTTTCACACCCAGCTCCAAGACCAAAGGCCTTCACCGAAATAAATGCGTATGTTGTATGCCTCACCATGAATGCACACAGACAATCATCAAAATTAGTCACAATGTGACACACCAAAATCAATCACCGAACGTCACCAGAATTGGGCTTTCACACCTAGCCCAACGACACCGAAACACCAAACTACCCGAAACAACGGAACACCAAGATTTGGAGCCTTCACACCTAGCTCCAACAACACCAGGGTTTGAGCCTTCACACCTAGCTCAAACAGCACCAAGACACCGAGATGACAACAATTTTCCAAAACATTTGAGACGCGATGATTTTTTTCCCCAACACCGGAGACAACGACAATTTTCCAAAATATTTGAGATGCGACAATTTTTCTTTTCTCAAAACAGCAACATTTAACGACTAAGCCGACGGCTATCAATTTCCAGAAAAATAGATTATTTTGCCTCAAATTAGAATATTCAGCTAGGCCTCTGAATAAGCTTTCCAAAACATTTTGAAACGTCTCAATCGAACTCCCGAGTCAAAAGATATCTCGAAAACAAAACAGGGGAAAAACTGAGACACATCCTGAAAATGGCGCCCAGGAGCAGGGCGCCTAGGGGCAACACGCAGAAACTGGCCAACAACAGAAACTGGCGCCCTTGGCGCCCAGGCAGCACAAAAATGCAACATGTCACGGGATATGGCGCCCTTGGCGCCCATAGGCAACACCACGCAGGAATTGGCGCCTAGCAGGCAACACTGCAGGAAATGGCGCCCAGGCAACTCAGAACACGGCACATAAACGCAACACAACACAACACGGAACACACACTAGACACGGCGCCCAGCAGCAGGGCGCCTAAAACAGCAACACACAGAAAAACGCAACACACACAGGATGTGGCGCCCAGGCACAGGGCGCCGTTTTCTGCAGCAGAGGCACAAAACGCAACACGACCAGAACATGGAACACAGCGCCCACACACAGGGCGCCAGAAACAGCAACACAGCGCCCACAACGGCGCCCAGTGCCAGGGCTCCAAAAACAGCAACTAGGACAATGGCGCCCATGGCGCCCTAGGGGTCAATATTTTCGTTATTTCACCAATTTAAATCACCAATTCTTAACCACCAATGTCAATTATCATGAATTGTCCATCTCAACATCAAACAACAATTAATCAAACACTTAGTATGCAATTCGTGATAATGACAATGAACACCAATTTTTTTCTAGAGTTACGACAATCACCAACAAGCCAATATTTCAATCAACATAGTCATGATTCAACTATCATCGAACCAAACATCGAAATTAAGCAAGAGGCATCATAGGATCTATTCCCACATAACCCCATCATAAAACCCTATTACAAGGAAGAACCCCACCCTTACCTTATAGTAGGAGAACACTAATCCTCTTGATCAAGTCACCAACAATAACCTCAGCAACACAGCTTCTTTCCTCTCCTTGAACTCACGAAATCCTCTTCTTCTTCTCTCTTGGATGTGCGCCGAATCCTCTTCTCCTCTCCTCTCTCCTATTCGCGACTCCTCTCTCTCTTTTTCTCAACAAAATCGCAAATGAGCAAAAAACCCTAGCCTAGGCGCTTCACCTATGCGCCTAGCTAGTGGGCTCTTGGATCACGGGCTTTTCTCGACAGCTTAGCCCAATTCCTAATCAACATGCCCTAAGTTAATTAAAACACCACTTTAATATTTTAATACGACTACACCAATAACATACCTAAATATTTAATTGAAATTAATAATTAAATATTTGGGCGTTACATCGGGCTCCAAACTCTACTGTAGGTATCATAGGAGCACTGGCCACGACACCAACAAGTGTTACGCCTTGAGGAACGACATTGAGGAACTTATCCAAAAATGAAAGTTCTCCCAGTACATCAAGAAGAATCAAGGGCGGGAGGAACCCAAAAAGTCCCCCCGCAAGGGTAAGTCAGTCGAAAACGAGGTCACCTAGCCATCAAACCCAGATGAGTCCGAATCTAAGGACGAAAAGGAAACATGAAAACCGAGCTCGAGGCCTGTAGCTATGGTCATTTCCGGTGGTTTCTTCGACAAAGGTATGGAGACCATTAAGACGATGAAGAGAAGGTGGAAAGAAATTCTATGCATTTCACCGACGCTGACCTGCTCGACCAGAAGTCGAACGAGTACATACCTCTCTTGATTATTGCCGTCACGGCAAACTTTGAGGTTCGCAGGATCCTCGTAGACCAGGAAAGCTTGGCGGACATCTTGTTCCCCGACTTGCTAGAAACCCTGAATATTTCGCAGGAAGACCTCTCACTACAAAAAAAAACTGGTCATTAGCGAGGGAAATTTCCCTCGCAAAATGACCTAAATCCGTCGCTAATGGTCATTTGGGAGGGAATTAGCGACGGACTGGTTCCCTCGCTAATTCCCTCCTCGCTACTGGGATTAGCGAGGGAATTGTATTAAAATTCCCTCGCTAATAAAGACAGCCACGTGGTTAAATTCTGACAGCCGCGCGTCCAATTTTCCTCGCTAATCCCCTCGCTAATTCCGTCGCTAATGCCCAACTGATTGAATTTTTTTTGATAAACCTGCTTTTATACCTGTATTTTAATAATAAATAATAAAATCTAAAATACATAAAACAGTTTAAAATAAAAATTCCGAAAATAAAATTCTTCAATAACATAAAATTCGAATCAACAACACTTAATCTGAAATGTTATAACAAAATATTGAATTGTCAAACTGATACAACAAATCCTAAAAGCTGCCGCCATCAAACTCCTCAGCCTCCCCAGCCTCTCCAGACTCCCCAGACTCCTCAGCTTGCTCCTCATCTTGCTGCATATTCTTAAAATACCTAAACATCAGCTCCTGCCTACGGGACACCTTCGCAAAGTCTTCCTGCATCTTTTTCATAGCCTCAGTAGAGGTTTTGACTTCCTGTCGAGTATCATGCAGCTCATGTCGAGTAGACTGCAGCTCCTGCTCTAGCTGCCTAATATGCTCTGTCTGCACAGGAGTAGAAGCTGGTCGACTGCGTCTGCTGCTGCTCCTGGACACAGACTCGCCCATACATGGAGCCAAGGGCCCCGTACCATACAGACGACCCTTAGACCAACCTACTGTCTTCTCCCAATTTTGGTTTGCCAGATCTATCATCTCAGGAGTAAGTTGGCCAAGTGATTCAGGGTCCCAGCTCCCCTGAGTCAGCTGAGTCATGATCTCATTTATTTGCTCCTGTTTTGAATAACCGCAAATTAGTGCTCCATTTTGACAAAGCAACATTATATAATACAAATCAAGTTGTATATTTACCTGAGTCATCCTAGAGCGCTCATCAACATATTCGCCAGTGCCTTTCCTCACATGGGTGGCTCTATGCAGCTCAGGAGCAGTGATAGGGCGTCCTGCCTTCTTACTCTGTAAAATGAAACACATTTTCAAAAATTGCTAACTAATTAACTAATGTAAAAAAACACATAGATTTTAAAAATAATTTACCAATCTAGAAGCATGTTGAGCCTGGTTGATGGACCCGCCGCAGTGAAGCGAGCCACCCTTTTCGGAGTTTCTATTATTCTTGGCTTTTGCAGCATTTTTCTTGAAAGTCTCTGTAGCCCAATGGCCCTTGAAGGCATTCCAAATTTCATCACTCATGTAGTTAGGCTTCTTATCTTTACACCGCAGCTTATAAAGCAAAACTGATATTTGAGCGCCCATCCTTTTAAAAAAAAGTCTCTGGACATTGTCATTATATTCTATGTCCCATGTCACTTTGGTCTGTATTAAGTAAAATGAAAATATGTATTAGTAATTATATTAAACGTTATTAAACATAAAATTTAAACTAACAATATAAGTAATGACAAAATAATTGACACTTACACTAAAGAAGTCCAGCAGATCATTCCTGTCCTTTTCATCGACTTTACTCCACTTTTTATGGAACTTTTGAAAATATTTTTTGCGGATGACATGAGTGATGCTTGATGAAGCTGCCTTTGCAGAAAGAAGCCTGCATAATGAAAGATATATCAAATATATATAAGTCGTTGCATAATTAACTTAAAATAAACAAACAATATAATACTTACGCGTTACCACGACTATAAATGACTTAGAGTCTGACACCATTAATAACAACCACCTCCACTCTCTCGTCATCGATCGTTGAATCAAAATCAATATTACCACCACCAATATCATGTTCAATATCATCCTGGGGCTCTGGTGTAGGCATAGATAACCCAGCTGTGGGGCCCATCTGTCCAGATGATGAGCCTATATGCCCAGCTGGTGTGCCCATATGCCTAGCTGGTGTGCCCATATACCCAGCTGGTGTGCCCATATGCCCTGCTGCATACGCATTTGGTGGGCCCATATAATGCCCATGTGATGGTAAATGATACCATCCGGGGCCAGATGGAGGCGGAGGTTGTGGGGCAATCGGAGCGGTAGCTGGTGGGCCCAAAAACGTATGACCCCTCATATTCCCAATATTAAGTACCACCTCACGATTACGCCTCCTCTTAGGAGGTTCATCGGTCATAGTCTTCTTCCCTTTATTAGGACGTCTCGGTGGGTCAAAACCTCCTCTGGATCCATTTCTATGAAAAAATAGAAACAAAATGTGATACTAACAACATTAATTATATATATATTTATAAATAAATTAAAGAAAGTAAATTAACAAGAACAATATTGATATATTAATAATTCTAATAAATTTAAAGACAACATAAGGAGTCAACATAAGTAGACAACATATATAAGAATACACAAGAACAATAATGACTCTAATAAATTTAAATACAACATAAGATTAATCAAATTATTCATCTTCATTCTCTTCTTCATCATCTTCATATTCATTCTTTTCTTCATCTCGTTCATCATCATTTTGTTCTTCATCTTCATCAACTACTTCAACTAGGAGTCGATCATCACATAAGGAGTCAATCGGTTCAACTTCAATTACCTCATCTACTCCCGAAATTTCATCCACCTGATAAGGAACCTCATCCCCCGCATCAGTGGCTTCAATGCGACCCTGTGGTTTTGTCTTAATTGCAACACACCATCCTCTCTGAGTTGATGGATATGGAACATAATACACCTGCCTCACATTTTCTGCCATGATAAACGGATCATAAAGTTTATACCTTCCATTCATTCGAATGTCCACGGTATTACATCTACAAAAAAACAAAACTATTCTCTTTTCATAGTCTAACCGTGGGTATTCAAGTTCATAAATGTGTTCGATCACACCGTAGTAGTCATTTTCACCTCCTCCCGTTTCACCTTTAACATATACCCCACTATTAATTGTTTTCATCCCCTCACTCCATGATTGGGTGTCAAATTTGTAACTATTAATTAGGTACGTGTGCCACTCGGTCACCTCAAGAAAAAGACCATCGGCTAAGTTTCTCAAGTGTCGGATTTGGGGAGTTGGTTCCGCTTCATCAAATGGCACATTCACCCTGAGACCATCACAAATCATGTTTTCCATCGACTCAAAAATTTCATTACGTGGAACACCAACACCAGAACTGCTTGAAGCCCCTACCTCAAAATTTTGACGTCGTTGTTCTCCATGGTCCACCCAAATCAAATAATTACGTCTAAACCCCCAATGATACAAGTGCTCCCTGGTTTCATTATTGGTCCTAATAGGTACACCGTCGCAATTTAAGCATGGACATCTAACC
The DNA here is from genome assembly GCA_039519185.1 of Astragalus membranaceus. Lineage (NCBI taxonomy): Eukaryota > Viridiplantae > Streptophyta > Magnoliopsida > Fabales > Fabaceae > Astragalus > Astragalus membranaceus. The sequence continues at coordinate 105,881,528 of CM076850.1, read as the reverse complement.
CCCTTTTCCCGTTTAGCCAATTCATGTCGCCACGCTACCAAAAGAAACTGTTCAACCCCAATTACAAAAGATTCCTTCAAACCCGCTCTTCTCGGATATAGCTGATCATATACCCAATCACGATTAAATGCATACAAATTCATCTACACGCATTTAAGAAAACGTGTTAGATTCCCTTAGCATTCCCAATAATCTATCAAGTTAGTGGCATCGATATGATCTCAGTGGAGATGATTTCGAGTCGAATATGGGGGTTAAGGACAGATCAGACAAAACCATTTTCCATATAAGTAGTGAAGGAAGTTATTTCTAACTCCCAACCTTAAAATTGTTAGTATCGCCTCGCAATTATCTCAATGGAGACGATTTCGAGCAAAATATGGGGGTGAGGGACGACATCACCTCACCCTTTTCCATCAACAACACACAGTCATCTAACCTAGGGTTCATCAAAACAACAATTAAACACTTTTCAATAAATTTGTTTTGAAAACTAACCGTTATGAGATTGAGGTCCGGTGCGGTGGTTCGGTGACAGTGCGCAGTCCGGTGCGGTTGTGAGACTTCAAACACCAACAATTTCAATCCTAAACCATTTCAACTTCAATTTCAATAACTAACTTCAATTTCAACTATTAATTTCAATTTCAATAACTAACTTCGATTTCAACAAACAACAATTAAACACTTTTCAATTAACAACTCTAAAACGACACACTTTTCAATAACACATTTCAATAAAACCGTTTCAATTTCAAGCAAAAAACATAAATCAATTCACTATTAATTTCAATTTCAATAAAACAACTTCAATTTCAACAAACAATTTCAATTTCAACTTCAAATTTTTATCCTACACAATTTCTATAAATTCTAAACCTAATCCTAAAACCTAAAACACAATTTCAATTTCTACCCAATTTCAATTTCTTATCCTAAACACAATTTCAATTTCTACCCAAACAACAATCAACAATATCACAAAACGTAATCCTATTTTCTTCTTTCAAAACAACAATATCACAAAACTAAATTCACTAAAATTACCAAACAACAATATCACAAAACTAATTTTACAAATCCTAACAAAACAATATCATAAAAAATAAAAATCGGTAAAAATCAAAACCTCCAAAGGTAGAGCTCCGGTGGTGAAGAGGGAGAACTCCGGTGGTGGTGAAGAGGGCGAGCTCCGGTGGTGGCGAAAAGGGAGAGCTCCGGTGAGAGAGAGGTTCACGTAGGAGAGAGAGGAGAGAGGCCGACGTTCGCGTAGGAGAGAGAGAGAGGAGCGACGGCGACAGTTGGTTGTGGTGGTGTGGTGGCGGTGGTGTGGTGGTGTGGTAGTGGTGGTGTGGTGGTGGTGGAAATGAGAGAAGGGAGTTGGGGTTCGTGAGAGGCACCTCGGATCGGTGACTTGAAAGTCAGAGCGTTCGCGCGGGAGCAGAAGCAAATGCCAAATGAGGTGAGGAGGTCTCATACTTATACGTTGGGAATGGGCGTGAAAGCCTGACATCGAAATGTCGCTTCATTATGACGGGACGACGAATCGACATGCACCAAAATCGAGGCGATGCACAGCCAAAACACGCCAATTAAGGCACCTTCAGTAGGCTGTCATTAATGACACCATTTTGACACGCCTCGGGTTACGTGAAGCACCACGTGGCTGATCGACCTGCGCCTAGGCATCCCGCCTCCACCTTGGAATTCAGACTGTGATCGTATCTCAACCTCGGCTTGGGGGCAACTGTTCTAGACCAAGCTCCGCCTCGGACCGACCTCGAGGAATCCCATTGGGCAGCTCGACCCATGCATGACCAAGAACAGGTCTTGGGTGAATCTCCGCCTCTAGGCATGGATCCCGATCTATGCCAAGCCCGGATCAAGGGCCGCGAGCAACCCGCATCCAACGGTACAGGGCCAACCCGCTTAGCTCTATAAATACCAGCCATCTTCGTGCCCCAGGTACGATCTCATAACCCATCTCACCACATAATTCACCATACTGACTTGGGCGTCGGAGTGTGTGCAAGTACCACACCCACGTCGGTCATCAACTCGTAACTCGGAGGATACATCGATCCATCCCATCTCAACCTCACCTCAGGTCCTACACCAGGACATAATGATTCTAGGAATTCCTCTTAGGGTTTGGTTCAGTGCGCAACTTTCAATTATATAATCCTTTAAGTTTCAAAACATTAGCAATGTTGACATTCTTTTTACATTTTCCGTCAAACTCTGTTAAAAAATTGCTTACGTGGTTGTTATGATGCTGATGTATCTCTTACTCATGGCTATCTAAAATATCATCTAAGTCATTTTTATTTAATTTATTTTAAAAAATATTAAATTCAGTAAAAGCACATGAAAATTTCACACATGTATTCAAATAATTTAATAATTAAGAATGTGGTGTAAAAGCACAAATATATTTAATTGACAAAGATAGTGAATTCCATCAATGTTTTTTTCAAAAAACAAAGTGGTTAATTTTATTGATTTCACGCCGTATTATAAATTCATTGTTAGGAACCGAACCCATGATAGTGAACTCACATTTGCAGTGCCTTACCATTGCACTAGGCGTAGTTTTAATAAATTGGCTTACAAGTATGTAATATAGTTCTTGTTCCTTATCTTATTTACTAATGTTATATTTTTTTTACCAGATTTAACATAGTATATTGTTCCTTATTCTGTAATATATATATATATATATATATATATATATATATATATATATATATATATATATATATATATATATATGGCTTTTAGTATACATTGATTTTTCTGACAAGTTAATTATATATTGATAATATATTTATTTATTTATTTGACTTTTAAATATATTGGTAATCTCTCTTTCTCTCTCTCTCTCTCTCTATATATATATATATATATATTATAAAATTACTAGACATGTATTTTTTTTTATATTATACATGTCTTTTTTATATTGTTACATATTACCTATATGTGTGTGTCTATATATATATATATATATATATATATATATATATATATATATATATATATATATATATATATATATTCAGTTCTCAAATTTGTGTGTTAAATATTATGAGTACACCAATTCGTTGTTCGGTTGACCCTCGGTCGAACTATATTATTAGTACACCAATTCTTTGTTCGGTTGACCCTCGGTCGAAGTATTAAACCTTAAATTAGGGTCTTCGTCGGCTCCCGATTCTGTGAACATTGGATAAATTACCCAAAAATAATCTAGAATTTACCAAATGTTATTGATGACTCACTCATTTTTACCCCCAAGTACTTATTAGCCCATGTGACCCACTATTGGAGTCCCAACCATATATTAAATGTTAATAAAAATAATCCATCTCTCCCACTTCTCTTCTCTTCTCCATTACTCCCACTACTACCATATCCTAATTAGGGGTGTTTGTGGGTCGGTTTGGATCGGATTTGACCAAATTCGTTGCCCAAACCAATGATAATTATTCGGTTTGGGTTGGTTCGGATTTTACATTTTTTCCTCAAAAATCCGAACCAAACCGAACCAATATTAGACGGGTTGGTTTGGATTGGGCTCACGGGTGTGATTCACTAAAATATTAATTTTCTAAAATATAAAAAACAACATGTTTTTATGATATTCCAACACTTTAAATAGCTAAAAAAATTGAAAATCACACGAAATCCAACTCAAATCCACTAATAATCTTCCATTCATAGTATTAAAATTTTACAACTTAATCATAAATCATTAAGGTAAAAATTCTAGAGTGTACATCTAAAATTACAAAATTGTTGTGACGTAATATGGGTTGGTTCGGATTCGCGGATTTGATTTTTAAAATCCGTTGCCCGATCCAAACAACTACGGGTTGGTTTGGATTTGTTTAATTTTGACCCGAAAACGAGAAATATCCGAACCAAACATATCGGTTTGGATTGGATTGTGGGTTGGTTTGGATTTGTCCGAACCACTGAACACCCCTAATCCTAATCACAACTCACTTCTCTTCCCTCTCCAATATTACTTCACAAACTTCAACTCTTCAACCCATAAATCTTTATTTACACCTCTAGAAGCGCTAAAAGAGAGTCATTTGGACGAGGTAAACTTAACTATATTACTCCATATCTTTTTGTCATGTTGCTGTTGAATATTTTTAGTTAATTGAATCTACTTGTTTTTAATATAACAAGGCTTTGGGATGGAAAAAAGAAAAAAAGAGTTTGTTTTATGCTTAAAATTTTGATTTTTAGAGGTCCATGAAATAGATCTTTGAAAAAGAACTCTTTTGGTAAAGTTTGAGAAGCTTTAGTTAGATCTAATTAGTGTTTTCAAAATATGTTAACATGTGGATTTGGAAATAAAAGATTTGATGAAAAAAAGACTATCTTATTTTATAAAGGTGTGGTCCTTAAACATGAAAAAAGTATATTTATTAGAGATCTCTTATTTAATAAAATTTTGAGGTTGTTTTCACTTTTGTTTATTATGTATGGTTTTTGCTATGTTTTCATCTACATAGTGTCTTCAAAAAATCTTAAGAATAAAGAAGAAAAAAAAAGTCTAGCTTTACAAAAAATGAATAACTTTTAAATTATAAGCGGAAGAGATCTTTAATGAAAATGATTTTTTTAGTTATTTTTCTTTATCATCTTTTGGATCTACTTGTTTTTAATATAACAAGGCTTTTGGATGGAAAAAAATAGTTTGTTTTATGCTTAAAGTTTTGATTTTTAGAGGTCCATGAAATAGATCTTTGAAAAAGAACTTTTTTGATAAAGTTTGAGAATAAAGAAGAAAAAAAAAAGTCTAGCTTTACAAAAAATGAATAAGTTTTAAATTATAAGCGGAATAGATCTTTAATGAAAATGATTTTTTGTAGTTAGTTTTCTTTATCTTCTTTTGGATCTACTTGTTTTTATTATAACAAACTTTGGGATGAAAAAAAAAGAGTTTGTTTATGCTTAAAGTTTTGATTTTTTTTTTTGACCAATAAAGTTTTGATTTTTTATTGATTTTTAGAGGTCCATGAAATAGATCTTTGAAAAAAGAACTCTTTTGATAAAGTTTGAGAAGTTTTTAGTTAGATCTAATTTGTGTTTTCAAAATATGTTAGCTTGTGGATTTGGAAATGAAAGATTTGATGAAAAAAAGGCTATTTTATTTTAAAAGGTGTGGTCCTTAAACATGAAAAAGGTATATTTATTAGAGATCTCTTATTTAATATAATTTTGAAGTTGTTTTCACTTTTGTTTATGTATGGTTTTTGGCTTTTTGCTATGTTTTCATCTACTTAGTGTCTTTAGAAAATCTTAAGAATAAAGAAGAAGAAAAAAAGTCTAGCTTTACAAAAAATGAATAATTTTTAAATTATAAGCGGAATAGATCTTTAATAAAAATAATTTTTTTAGTTAATTTTGTTTATCTTATCTTGGATCTACTAGTTTTTATTTGATATTTCAACTATTTACAAATAAATATGGCTGATATGGCAGTTACTGTAATTACTTCCAATCACAATCATGCATATGGCTAATGTGCCATTGTCGTTATGTACAAAATTATTAAACAAAGATAAAGCTTACATATTCATTTTTATATGAAGAGGATCTCAATTTTCGTGTCCTCACTATTTTCATTTTAATTTTTTTTTTTCAAATTAGTTATTATATTATGTTTTGTTTTATTTTGGCCCTTTTTTTTGGTTTAGTCTCAATAATAGGATTATAGTTGTTTCATTCTTTTTTTTTACTCAAATTGTTTCATTATTTTAATCCGTGTAATACATGATTCATATTCAATTAGTCCATACATTATAGAAACTAATTAAAAATAGAATAAAATATAATGTAGAGACTGAAACAAAAAAAAAATTAGTGGAGATCATTAAAAATAATTACAAATATATATTACAAGGATTTAAAAACAAAAGGCCAAACAAAACAAAAAACCTATAGGGATAAAAAGGAAAAAGTAGGTATATTATAGTAACAAAAATATATTTAAGCCAACAAATAATACTTTGAACTCAATTAATTTAGCAGACTTAATTTGCAGGTTTTCATAAATGTTGTGATAATATTTGGATATATATCGAACTGTGCATTTTCGAAAATGTTACTTCGCATGGGTTGGTGGACGATTCTTGGAGTGGGTGAAATTCCTTCTATAATCCTGGCTATGGGAGTCTTGACCATGCCAGAATCTCCACGATGGCTCGTGATGAGGGGTCGTTTGGAAGAAACAATACAAGTGCTCAACAAAACCCTATATTCCAAGGAAGAGGCGGCTCATTTAAGGTTAGCCGACATAAAGCGAGCAGTGGGGATTCCTAAGAGTAGCATTGGCAATGTCGTTCAAGTATAAAAGCAAAACACAGGCGAATGTGTATGGAAAGAATTGTTTCTTTATCCAACGTCTGCATTTTGTCACATCGTAATAGCTATGGGAGATATGGTGAATAGGGTCATGAGTGGGATAATCTCAATGACTTTTCTATCCTTATCGAAAGGGATTACCATTGGTAGAGCTTTCTTCCTTTTTGGAGGTATTGCTACAATTGGGTGGATTTTCTTTTACACCATGCTTCCTGAAACACGGGGTAAAACACTTGAAGAAGTTGAATCATCTTTTGGTAGATTTTGGCGCAAATCTCACACCACTAAGAGTGTTGACAATGGTAAGTGTCTCAAAGTTAGGGACCAATGTCCAAACCTAAATATTTAGGCAAGCGTGTAATAGGGCTGATATACATATAATATAGTAACCTTGTGTTTTATAAACAACGATATAGATGGGAAAAATGTGTTTATGTTATTGTTTACTTTCAATCTTTTTAAGAGACATTTGTTTCAAATAAATTACAAATAAAATCTAAATCCAACATGTAAAATATATTCATAAATTTTTAGTGCATCGCTCTCTTTTACCAGTTACTTCCTCCATTTCTAAAACTTTGGTACTTTTAGTTTATTACTTTTGCTCCAAAATAATGATACTTTACAAATCCCAATGTATAATTCATCAAATTTTCCAAATATACCCCTTTATACTAAAGAGTGTTTTAGAGACCCAAGCTATGGCGTATAGAAATTTATAAATAATTAATTCTACAATGGAGAATATTTTGGCACTTAACTTGCAAAAATTAATGATACCTTAGTTTTGGTGTAATAGCTAAAAATACTTAAGTTTTAGAATTAATAGATTAGTTTTTTCCTTATATAAATCACATGCATATTGGTGTCCAATCTGATCTTTCGGTTGGGTCTAGTTTGATAACTATGTCTACGAAGAGATATTAATTATCCATAATGCATAAATGTGATGAGTTATCCCAATAGTCTTCTAAGAGATACTACCTCCATTTCTAATATTTGGTACTTCTTGCCTTTTATTTTTATCCCAAAACAATGGTACTTTTTAAAAAGCCAATGTACAGTTCATCAGTTTTTTCCAAATATACCATTTATTTTTGTTGAGTCTTTTAGAGATCCAAGACAACTATTATAACTCATTAATTTTAATTTTAATTATCCTAAGACAACTATAAATGGGGTAGTTTAGTACTTAGCTAACATAAATTAATTGTACTTTAATTCGTTGTAGCTAGAAGTACAAGGTAATGCGAAGAGAGGAGAGAAATAATCGGCGTTAGAACTTCACGAAGAATGAATCAGAATAATGCAAGGCACGTGACTCACTCAAAGTGTGTTTTTATTCTAATCTATACATTTTGATCCAATGGTTGATAATGGACCCTCTCACTCTCACATAAGGGACCCATTTCTCACTATATGCCCTCATATACATATATATATATATATATATATATATATATATATATATATATATATATATATATATATATATATATATATATATATATATTCACTCCAAAGGGTCCACACAACATTTATACATTTATATAGTATCAGTTTTCTCGGCATAACAATTAGGGGTGAGTATCACAGCCGCACCCGCCCGAACCCGCAATACCCGTTGTTCCATTTCTCTCCGCGGGAAGGTTCACTCGGGTCACGAGTTGACACAGTGAGCGCGCGCGGCTCTTCGTGGTTGTAGTCGGTCGGGTGCAGGTCCAGCTCAACAACAACGACCGCACTACCCGAACCCGCCCGATCTCTCGCCTCTCTCACCTACTTCGTTCATCTGCCTTCTCTGATCTCTCGCCTCTCTCGTTCCCAAATCATAGAGGCAACAGCAACACAAACCCAAAACGCAGAGATTTACAAACACAAAACGATCAAACACAAAACGCAGAGATTTGTTTCCAAATCGCAGAGCCATCTCTCTCGTTCATCTTCCCTCTTTCGTCATCCATCTCTCTAAATCTCTCATCTATCTCAAACACAAAACGCAGAGAGATGTTCAGATCTGCGAGGAAGAAAATGGTGACGACGACTGCGAGGAAGAAAACGGCGAACCCGATCCATCTACTTCATCTCCTTTGTTGAGTTTTTTTTGGTGAGATATTCAGATCTGACCCGCATGAACCCACCTGTATAACCCGCACCCATTTCTACCCGAACCCGGTCAAAACCAAACGCAGCTTTGGGCGGACACGGGCCTCATTTTGTGTTTGTCGGTTTTGGTCCGATTTGGCCATTTGGGCCCGAACCCGCCTAGTGCTCAGCCCTAATAAGAAAGGTGTTAGACTTTTTGTATAGAAAAAAAGTTTATTTACTATGCCCCGACAATGTAAAATAAAACTTACACAGTTAATCATTAAGAAATTATGTTTAGTGTGACTTTCAAGATTAATGGAATAAAAGTCAATTTTTTTTTACAATTTGTTCATTTATGATTGGTTGACCTTGTAAAATATTTGTACATTATCGGTGTATATTGAATGCATTGAAAAATATTTAATTACATTATAATTGAAGTGAAATAAAATTATTTTATGATTTTGGTTATACTATGAATAAAATATATTAACTATCAAGCAAATATCTTATAAGATTAGCTAGTATCACCAAAAAAAATGTAAAGATAAGCTAGTGAATCTGGAGCATTAGACATTAGTGATCGGTTAATACCCGACCATATCCAAATTTGAGAAAAAAAAAGTTATCTTCACATTGATAAATTTGTAGGTCAATCTCTTTTTTTGACAATATGTAGGTAGGTCAATCTTGGCATTCATAATTACTCTCTCTGATCTCATATATAAAAGAAATACGCAGTTTTAGATTATTTGAATAATTAATATATTTGGTCTATATTATAGCCAAAATACATTAATTATTCGATGAACTTAAAACTGTATTTTTCTCTTGTATATAGGACCAGAGGGAGTATGTTGTTTATTATTCCTTCTAGTTCTATTTATAAAAAAAATTGCAGCTTTATGTTAATTAAATAACAGATGTATCTGGTCTATATCATATACCAGATACACCATTTATTCTATAGACCTAAACCCGTAAGTTTTCTTTTAAATAGGGCCATAGGTACTGACTGGTTGTATCGGTGTACAAACAAATATTTTTTTAAAAATAATAAAATTGCATTTGTAAACCGTAAAATTGTCAGGTGGTTAGTGGCTCTTTTACCACCTTTTTTTGCGTACAACACCACCAGTATCATACCCAAGGTACTGTACATAAGTTTTTTCCTATTTCCTATTTCTAATTATAATATCATTTTGAATAATAAAATTATATTATTCAATTCCATTTTTTTTTGACAATACCAAAACCCCTTGCTATGTGCTTGTTTTGAAATTAGGCTCGATATAGTGACACTATGTTGTCTTTCCAAAACCAACCTCGTTGCTTGCCTTCACATGAGCCGAAGGAAGTGAAGTTGCCTTCACATGGTTGCTTGCCTTGCTATGTGCTTTTTCACTATTCTGCGTTTTGATTCATGCTTTGTTTGTCGTTTTTATTTCTATTTGATATTTTGATTTCTTTACGTTTATTGGTAGTTTCATTATTGGTTACAAAAATGAGCAGCCATGAATCTCAAGCTACCCAAATTTATTCTAATGATTCAGCAAATACTCGTATAAATTGGAGTCCTTCAAGATGTTGTTGTGGGTTAAGAGCTGTTGTAACCCTTGTAACCCTTGCAAAGACATACCTTCTTCTCCTTCTCTCTCTCTGCGTCATTCTCTCTCTCTCTCTCTTTCTCTCTCTAAAATGTGATTTGCTGGTTTTGAAACCAGAGAAATACGGAAGAAGAAGGCCAGAGACTAATTTGTCCCAAAACACTCAGGGACTAATTTGTCCAATTTTTGAAACATTTTGAATTTGTAAAGTCAGGGACCAATTTGTCCCAAAATAACGTCTGACGTGTTACTTAACGTGACACTTAACGTGCCACGTAGGAGACGTTAGCTGACATGTAAACGACTAAAGAGACGGATGGACTAACGTGTCCTGTTTTAAATAGTCAAGGACTAATGTGTCTCAAAAAAATATGTTAGGGACTAATTTGTCCCACAAATAAATTGTCGGGGGACCAAAATGGGTCTTTACTCGTATATCTAAATTCCAAAAACCATTTCAAATATCTATATATAGGCCCACACTCGAATAAAGCAACAACAAGGATGGACCAACGATGGGATCATACATTGCATTAAAGCCACTTATTTTTTTTCCTTCTTGCATTCAGTTTCTATCGGATGGGGATGGATGGCCAGACAAGCAAAAGTAAAGTAGTAGGGTGTGCAATTTCAAAATTCAAAGCACGTGACATGGGCTTGTTTGACTACAATGCCTTAACTTGTTCGTGAGTTTTTTTTATGACAAAATTTTGTATTATTTTTATTATACAATATATTCATTTTATTTTGTATATCATAATTTTTGTCAAGATATAAACTTTTTATTTAAGAAGATGCATTTTAGTACTACTAGCCAGGTATGTGCTTGGTTGCATGTTTCCAACTTCAAACGCACGTCTCTGCCTCGTTTTGTCGCGAAAATGTAAAAGATCCAACAGCAAGTTTATGTGTAATCCCGAAAATGTGGCCGCAACTTTCGGTGGTCGTGGAAACTTCACTGGTCATCCAAAAAAATGCTAGGAAGCTTTTCAGTTATAATGATTCTTGGAATTCATCTTAGGGTTTGGTTCGGTCTGCAAAATAAAGATAGAGTAAAAATCATAGTAATGAAAAATTAGATTAAGGCAAAGTTACTTAATTTAAAATACCAAGTTCCTTCTTCTTTTTCCTTCCTAATTTGGACCTTTATGTTTTAAAATGTTAACAATGTTGACATTCTTTTTACATTTTCCGTCAAATTCTGTTAAAAAACTGCTTAATTATCTGGCTGTTATGATGTTGGCGTGTCTCTTACTTATGGCTATCTAAAATATCATCTAAGTCATTTTTCTTAAAAAAAAATAGTAAATGAGTAAATAAAACAATCATGTCAACTGTGTGAATGTGACTGCTTTGAGGCTGTGTCACTCCTTCCCACCCAAGATTTCCAAAGTCTCCACTGCTATGCATCGACCTTGTTGAAAATAGATGAAGCTATAAATATATGTTAGTTAATCCATATCTTGCGAGAACAAAATATAGTTGTTGACTTCATGGCAAAGAAGGGTGCCCACTCCTCTTGCTCTGCACATTGGCGCCTATCTCCTCATGGAGCAGGGTCCCTGCTCCTCTTAGATAAGCTAGGCTCCTAAGTCTCTTTTTTCTTTTTCGTCTTTTTCCTTGCTATGCTACTTTGTAATCTATTCAGGTCGACTCAGACCATATGTGTCAGCCCATTCAGGCTAATGGCAATTTTGAGTTGGGCAAGTTGCGTTAAAATTATTTTGAGCTGCTAATTTCTTGGCCCAGTCCAGTCCCATGCAGGCTACGGACCATATGGTTTGGCCCATGGGCAACACTTAAAATTTGAATCTGAGACCTAAGGGTGGGATCTGAGCCCTCACCGCTCGGACTAAATCCAATTGTTGGTACTAGACGCATTTTAACAGCTCTAATTTGTAACACCAAAAAAAATAAACAACCATGTCGACGAGGAGGTGTGGATGGACGGAGTTCCTATTTTGGCATTCCATTCAACTAATGCGGCAGGTTATAATAGTATAATTTATGTTGCTAAACGGTACACTGCAAATATACTAGTTGAGTCAAGGTGATCATGCTTCCAGGATAGCTTCATAAAATCCATGATAGGGATTGAGAGCCAAATCTTGATGATTACATTCACCTTCTCACACTATTTAATTTGTAATGCACCTTTTTATGAAACTACCTAATGCAATTTGACTCAACAAAATATAGAGTCATGTTCCATTCCACTTCATTCCTCCAAATTAATTGTAACACCCGTGCCAACCTCCACAATGATTCCAAATTCGGTATGCTTTAATTGCAACAAGACTCCTCACCGTCAATCATCCCTAATCATTTAAAAATACTGCCTCCGGTTAACAATATAAGAGAAAAAACACAACATTACACAAACCAATGAATGACATTTGAGCTGAGGTGGTCGACCTTGGAGCGGGTCACGAGCAGTCGAGTCCTAAGTCTGAATGTGTGAATTGATTGGATGTGTGATATCTGGTCGCACGCTGAGTTCTGCCCAGGCGGATGGTACCTGCAATGACACTTCGACGCCCAAGTCAGTGGAATAAGAGTGTGAGCAGAGTAACAATATAGGCGAGGGACGGATCCACTTGTTATTAATTGGGGGCTATTGCCCCCACTTGAAAAATTACTTTGGTTGGGAACATATATAGCAAATATATTTTGCCCCCATGAAAAAATAAGGGTTGCCCCCATAAGGTAAATTAGATGTAGAAATTCACAAGAAATAAATAAAAAATAAATAAATTGGCTAATTTTATCTTTTTGGCTATGTAATTTATAGAAATTTAAGTATTTTAAGATTTCTTATAATAAAATTATGTATTTTGAAAAAATTATAATAATTTTTTTTAAAAAAATATTATAGGCTATTTTTTTGCCCCCACTAGTAAAAATTTCTGGATCCGTCACTGAATATAGGTAAGAATGTGTGTACCTATCAGTGGGAACAGTGCCTCTTTATATAGTGTCAGAGGGGTAGCGCTGGCCAGTGGATCGTCATGGTCGATCTCGACTGTTGATCATGCGAGCCTCAGCAAGGGTTGATCTGAGCCATTGATCTTAGTGGATTTAGGTCATTCCTTTTTGTCCCACTATTGGGCCGGTCACGGCCGGTCTTGAGTCGGATTGGGCTTCGGCCCAGTCCAGAACAACATTGAAATCAACTATTATCATTTAATAAAGCTAAAAGTTTATCTTCTTTCCAAGATTGCCCTCTTCATTTAATGATGATTTACACTCTTAACTAATGACAATATTATTGACTATACCACTTAAATAAGGGTAAATTTAATATTGATCATTTAATATACCTTAAAAATTGTATCTATTTCTTATATTTTTTTTGACCAAAATTTATTTCTTATATTGTGGACCACCAAAACTCACATTTTTTTCTTTTTTTGGCTACAAATGCTAAAAGAGAAAGCAAAAACAAGGCTTAAAACCTAACAAACTCAACACCTAAGGCATTAACATTGATCAACTCAGTCAAGCCTGTAGGAGGAGAGTCTAAAATACACAAAGAAGTATTCCCATGCAATCCTAGCTTAGCAAAAAAAATCTGCACAAGCATTCCCTTCTCTTAACGTTTGCAACAACTCACATTCCCAGTTCTTGTTCACCATCCCGATCTAATTAAAGAAAGTTCATTCCCAAATTGATGAAACTTGTGATTACCCTCATTAATCAAGTGCAAAACATGCCGAGAATCTGTTAAACAAATAACCTTTGAAAGACCCAGCTCCCAACACATCTCACTTTTTTTCTCTTATATTGTGGACCGGAGGGAGTAATAAATAAAATTGATCTGTGCTAAAAAATATTTAATGTTTCTCCTACAAGACACAAAAGAAAACTAACCATTTTGTACCAAGTAATATTTTTCTATGAGTAGTGCTATTTGGTACGATTAGGATTCGATGAATTGTAAGAAATGAACTAGATTAAAGTTGCTTTTTATAACACTGGTTGCATAAAAGCGGTGTTTAACTTTCCCGTATGTTTCATTTCGTACGAAGCCATATTACTCTTTTTCTATTTCACTGTCTGACAGTCAAAAATAAAATAATTATTAATAATACTCATTTTCTGCTTACAGGCTCATTTTCTGTTTGGTTGCTGCTGCACATTCATTTATTCTCTCGTTATTGGCAACAATCATCTCTTTTTTTGAAAACCTAATGCAACAGGGGTGAATCTAAAAATTATATTCCCAAAGTGAAAATGGTCTCTTTTCGGGTGCATTTATTTGAGGTGAAATAGGCGAGAGAGATAGAGTAATATTGAAAGAGAGAGTGATTTTCTTATGTTTGGTTGACAGAAGAAATGAGAGAGAGAGAGAGAGAGAGAGAGAGAGAGAGAGAGCAAATAGGAGGCGTGGGCCACAGGTCGCAAAGAGAGATGGTTGTTTGAGTGTTTTTTACAATCTCTCATATTGAGGGAAGAAAGTGAGAAGAGACTTGAGAATTATGCTTTTACCATTTTACCCTCAGTTTAATTACCAACACTAATTAAATTAAATGATTAAAATAATTATTTAGCTGATTAAAATACATGTTTAACAAATTTAGATAAATAATTAAAATAAATTTAGTTAAATAATTTAAAATAAATATTAAGTTAATTAAGTTTAAAAAATAAAATAAATATTTAGTAAATTAAACTAATGAATAAATTATATATTGTGTTTTAGCTTATAGATATGTTTGTCTTTTCAAAAGTTGTATTTTTTCTCTCTTTTTTCTTTCTCTTCAATCAAATCCGCGAACCCGAACCAACCCATATTACGTCATAACAAATTTTGTAATTTTAGATGCACACGATTTTATTTGCTTAGAATTTTTACCTTAATAATTTATGATTAAGTTGTAAAATTTTAATACTATGAATGGGAAGACTATTAGTGGATTTGAGTTTGATTTCGTGTGATTTTCAATTTTTTTAGCTATTTAAAGTGTTGGAATATCATAAAAAAATGTTTTTTTTCTATATTTTAGAAAATTAATATTTTAGTCAATGACCCGTGAGCCCAATCCAAACCAACTCGTCCAATATCGGTTCGGTTTGGTTCGGATTTTGGAGGAAAAAATGTAAAATCCGAACCAACCCAAACCGAATAATTATCATTGGTTCGGGCAACGGATTTGGTCAAATCCGATCCAAACCGACCCACGAACACCCCTACCAAGAGACACATCTCTATCTCCCCTATTTCTCTTAAACTTAACAACACCCCTAATATACTTTATTTCTCACCTCTTTCTCTCTTCCCTTACTCTCTTTCACCTCTTTCTCTTATAAACCAAACACACCCATACTGACATATAACATTTTACTAAACAACTTTTCTTTGGAAAACTCCCGGGGGTAAAAGTTACCCAACTTGTTTCCTTGATAACAAAGTTGTCACCAAATAAAATTATTATTTTTTTAGTTTTTAGTACAAACAGTTTTGGTGGAAATAGGGAGAAGGAAAGTGGAGCATACCAAGTTTGAATTCTATTTCAGGCGTTTATACAACACTTGGCTGAAAATGAAATTATCAGCTTTTTTTACAAGAAAAAACTTACATCATTTTAATAATAAGAATAAGTTCAATATAGGTTGGAATCAAATCGTGAAATTTGTAGCTAGCATAAAATCGTGACACTCTCGCAAGGGTATGAGCGACACAATTGGCTTGCCTTCTAACAAAGCTAACATTCAAGTTTGCATGAGAAAGTAAAATTTGTTTACATTAAGAAACTAGCACTTCAAACTCAGTATTAGTATTGAAAATTTCCTGCAGTACTCCACTAACCGCTGGTAAACAGTCCAGCTCTATTGAGATTGACGGTAATCCAAAGTCCCCCCAATCAAAGCAAAGCTTGCCAAACTTAGTCAAAATAATATTCTTTGCGTTTCTCCCAAATTTGTCGGGTGTCCGATTAGAGAAATGCTTAAAAATAAATGATGAAATAAAATATTGGAAATTAAATTGATGAATGAATAAACAAAAGAACGTGAGAATGGGAATAAAAACTCAAGCATGAGAGGATGTCATAGTTTATTAATTTAGTTCAATTAATAAATTATTAAACTCCTATAATTGTTCCAACAAGAAAATTATATAAATCACTATTGAAAAAAAAATCGTATGGATAGTCAATAAGCAAGAAATAAGAGCACGATTGGTCAACTTATTATTCGAATCTGACTCAATTGTGGGTCATTCTTCCTCCAAGTTGGGTTGTTGCTTAGACTTAATTGGGTGACTTTTCCATGTGACAAATGACAAATTTTGTCAGATTGTTGAAATAGACCTAAATTCCTCAATGAAACGGTACAATTCACATTGAAATTTGCACAATTCCTCACTGAATTGAGGATCGTTATTTAATTGAAATCAATGATCGATACAAGCTTGGATCTCAAGAAGTATCGAGTAAAAGAATGGAGAATTCCACACAAAATGAGAATTACAGAGAAAGGAGAAGAGGATTCTGAGAGAGAGAGAGAGAGAGAGAGAGAGAGAGAGAGAGAGAGAGAGAGAGAGAGAGAGAGAGAGAGAGAGAGAGAGAGAGAGAGAGAGAGAGAGAGAGAGAGAGAGAGAGAGAGAGAGAGAGAGAGAGAGAGAGAGAGAGAGAGAGAGAGAGAGAGAGAGAGAGAGAGAGAGAGAGAGAGAGAGAGAGAGAGAGAGAGAGAGAGAGAGAGAGAGAGAGAGAGAGAGAGAGAGAGAGAGAGAGAGAGAGAGAGAGAGAGAGAGAGAGAGAGAGAGAGAGAGAGAGAGAGGAAACAAGTTCAAGTGATTAACTAACTCTCGCTAGTGACTTCTCCTCCTATTTATACTTTAACACATATTCTGCCAACTTCACATTTCCTCTTCTGTTCCTTTTGCTCCTTCTAACCATCGTACCATCTGTATCATTCGCTGGTTGTGTAACATTATCCTCCCCTTTAAAAGGAATCTTGTCCTCAAGATTAAAATGAGGGAAAGCTTGCTTCAATTCTTCCACATCCTCCCACGTAGCTGTTCGCATATCCTCATCTTCCCACACCACCAAGGCCTGCAAAACTTCAGCATTTCCTTTAACAGTCAACCGATTTCTTAGTACTGTCTTAGGTCCAAGGACAGGTCCCAACTCATTAGTGCTCAAGGGTAAGGGCATATACGGCTCTGCATCCTCTCCCTTAAAGAGCTTCAGCTGAGATACATGGAAAACAGGATGTATCTTTGCTGTCGCTGGTAATTTCAACTCGTATGCTACTGTGCCCACTCTTAATTGCTATGACTTCAAAAGGGCCAAAGTATCTCATGGACAACTTGTTGTTCTTCCTCAGTTGCACTGAATGCTGTCTATAAGGTTGAAGCTTCACCAAAACTGTAACACCCCTTTTTCTACCCAACGGTTTATAAAAAAAATATCAGAGTTTTTCGCGCCAAAAGGGTGTCACATTTTTCGAACCGGAAAACCACTTCGCAAACAGAGTACTTTAATTATAACTAACTTCTTTTCAGAAACATGCAGCGGAAATAAAAAGGTTTAACTTGGCAATCGTACTTCAAAAGGTTTACAACTTAGAAAGGCATATACATAACACATAAGGAAAGACACAAGGACAACCCTCCCGAGTGCTACGTATCAGAGCCGACTCGACCATACTAGAAGAAGAATCTCTAGCCACCTTCAGTCACCGACACCTGCAGGTTGCCGACATGCGAGGCAACACGACGCAGTAGGGTGAGTCTCAATACATAGATAATAATAGATAAAACAAGAAACACAGTATAATAGGCACACCAGGGATACCATCAATTTACTACACCAATAATACAGTTACACCAAATCCAGTTACGCCGAATACTGTTACACCAAGTACCGTCACACCAAATACAGTTACACCCAGAATACAGTTACACCATTAGTTCAAGAAGACGCAATCAAACACAGGACGTGTATGCAATGTATGAAATGCAACCCAAAACTCCACTGGGCATATGCATGTGGATCCATCACCAAAATTGCCTTGAGGGCATTCACCAAACACCAAAATATTTTAGGAGGCCGAGGCCTATTCACCAGAAATTTATAATAAGGCCGAAGCCTAAGGCCGAAGCCTATTCACCAAAAATGCATATGATTATGTGACACCATGACAATGCATCAAGCACAACAAAATCACCAAAGTACGCCATAGCATATTCACCAATAGTTTTACTTATTCACCAACACCAAAAGAGGATCATAGACCCCATTCACCAATAATTTATATACTCGCCAATCACCAAGATATATTCACCATTAATATGCATCATAAACATCACAATCACATCACGACATCGTCATAAACATCACCTTTACATTATTAGCCAGTTAGTACAGTTTTTAGAAACAACCCGAATGGTTCCCAGACTGGACAGATTCTGTCCTTCCACTTCAAATCACTCTAAACTGACTTACACTTGACCAAATGGAACAAAACCTTAGCCTTAACAAAAGCAATTTGAGTATAGTTTCTAATGGAAAAAGAATCGTTCAAATCAGAGTTCAATTGAAGACACAAGACCTGAAACACTGAACCTATACCTAGTTTAAGTCCAGAAATTTGACCTGACTTGGGACGCTCATAACTCGAGCTACACTACTCCAAATTTAACCAAACCAGTGCCAAAGTGACCAAAATTAAGTCTGTTTTCTAAAAAAAAAGGTCCCATAATATTTTGACGAACAGAAAGTTCCTAGTTTTAAAAATACCGAACCTATGTCCAGAATGCTCCCAGATTATTAGCCTAACTTGTGGAATTCATAACTCGATCTTCACAGCTCTAAACGCAACCAAACCAACGTCAAATTAACAAGCATTCAAGTCTATTTTCCAGAACAGTAAACCACATAATTTTTCAGTCAACACAACGTTCCCAGTTACCGAAATACTGAACCTCTACCCACATCGTTCCCAGAATTTTAACCTAACTTGTTTCACCTATAACTCAAGTTTTACAACTCCAAATGCAACCAAATCAACGCCAAATTAACAAGCATTCAATAAAGTTTTCGAAATGACAAACCACATAATTTTTCAATTAGTAAAACGTTCTCAGTCACTGAAATACTAAACCTATGTCAGAACATCTCAAAACAGTGAATTCAACAACACAAACAACCATCACACTTCAGCCACATATAGATATTATAAACATCAACAGCAATTTAAACAACTACTCCTAACACCTAGTCCCCATGATTTCGTGGTTTATAAATTATTAACTATGAACGAGAGCCCCCTTACCTTATTAATTGAAGAACACCTATCTCTTGGTGAGCAAGCTACCATCAAAATTCAGCAACTAAGATCCTCCTCTCCCTCCTTGGTGCATGCGAAATCTTCCTCTCTCTCTCCTCTAGGGTTTGGCCGTACACATCTTCTTTTCCACTAGGGTTTTGCGCCCTTCTTCTTTCCTCTCTTTTCTTTCTTGGTCACGAACTCCTCTCTTTCTTTTTCTCTATGGAAGCCACGAAATTCCTCTCTTTCTCCTTGCCTTGGCCGCCACTCCTTAGCTCTCACTCTCTCACAAAAATCTAATTTTCTCAACTAATGAAACCCTAACTTAAAAACTCCTTATTTATAGGCTCACTTAACCAATCATGGGCTTTCTTAGTTTATGACTTAATCATGGGCCTCCACTAACACCTCTAATTCGCCACCACCTATCCACATATACTAACAACTAATTATTTCTAATATTCTATCACATAAAATCCCTAAATAATTATTCCTATCATTTTATTTTATTTTATTTTTCTCAAACACAAACCCTAGATAATTAATTAAATAAATTAACTAATTATTTTGGGCTGTTACAAAAACTCTATCTCCCACTTGAAATTGCAATTCAGTTCTGTGTTTATCAGCTTGTGCCTTCATCCTCTGTTGAGCTTTGTTTAAGTTGTACTTCAATTGTTGTAATATACTGTCTCTGTCAGTTAAAGCAGTCACCACTTTTGTATTCTCTGTATCCACATGTGCTACTCTCACTAATCCTGGTGCTTCCCTTCCATATAGAGCTTTGAAGGGTGTCATCCCCAAGCTGGAATGAAATGCAGTATTATACCAGTATTCAGCCCATGCTAGCATCTTGAACCACGCCTTCCGGTTGTCAAATGTGAAACATCGTAGATACATTTCTATACATTTATTGAGAGCCTCAGATTGTCCATCGGATTGAGGATGATATGCAGTGCTCATGGCCAATGTAGTACCTTGAAGTTTGAAAAGATGTTGCCAAAATGCACTAGTAAACACCTTGTGATTTAGGAATTCCATGCAACTTCACTATGCGATTCCTGAATGCTTCTGCTACAGACTTACTAGAGTAATCTGTCTTCATGGCTACAAAGTGAGCATATTTGGAAAGTCTATCAATTACCACCATAACAAATGTGAATCCAAATGAATTTGGTAGACCTGTGATGAAGTCCATTGCTATATCCTCCCATACTTGATTTGGGATAGGTAGTGGCTGTAAAAGTCCAGCAGGAGTAGTGTTAACAGACTTAGCTTGTTGGCAAATTGTGCACTGCTGTACATACAACTTCACATCATTCTTAAGGCCAGGCCAATAAAATTGAGCAGTGATTCTAGGAATTGTTCTTGCCACACCAGCATGTCCCCCAATTGAAGAGCTATGATATTCTGTCAGGATTTCTTTTATTAGACTTCTCTTCTCCGGGATAACTAACCTATCTTTCCAATACAATAACTCCTGCTTCACTGCATAACCAGGTTTCTTATGAGAATTGATTACACATTCTTTCATCAACTCCTGAATTGCTTCATTGTCTTTTATTTCTTGTCTCAATTTCTGTATAAACTGAGAATATGGCTCTGACCAGGCCATGAAACAAACTCTGGACAAGGCATCTGCTACCAAGTTCTCCTTTCCTGGCTTATATTCGATCCTGAAATCGTATCCCATGAATTTGTGGAGCCACGCCTGCTGTTCTAGTGTTTGTAAAGACTGATCCAATAGACTTTTCAAACTTTTCTGATCAGTTTTAATAATAAATTTGTGGCCTAACAAACAATGTCTGAATTTTGAGACTGCCTCTGTTATAGAAAACAATTCTCTGGTATAAGCTGACTGCTTTTGCATTCTAGGCACCATTTTCTTTGAAAAATATGCAATTGGATGACCATTTTGGGTTAGGACAGCTCCCACTCCAATTCCCGAAGCATCAGTTTCCAATGTGAAAGGGTTCTTCAAAGTTTGATAAGCCCAGTACAGGAGCTTCAGTGATCGCCTGTTTCAATCTCAAGAAGGCTTGTTCAGTATCTGTCTTCCACCTGAATCCTTCTTTCTTCAGTAATTCAGTGAGAGGGCCAGCTATATTAGCATATGATCTAATAAATCTCCTGTAATAACCAGTCAATCCCAAGAATCCTCTAACTTGTTTCACATTAGTAGGCCTAGGCCATTCTTGTACACCTACAATTTTCTCTTTAATCATGGCAACACCCTGTCCACACACAGTGTGGCCCAAATATTCCACTTCTAATAAGCCAAATGAGCACTTAGACAATCTTCCATACAGCTAATGTTATCTAAGGATCTGTAATACCACTTCCAAGTGAACCAAGTGTGTTTTCCAAGATTTAATATAGAAGAATTTTATGTTATAGAAGAATTTTATTCTCGTAATTTTTATTTATTGAAGAATTTTAATTTTCAACTGTTTAATGTATTTTAGATTTTATTATTTATTAATAAAATAAACAGGTATAAAAGCAGATTAATCAAAAAAAATACAATCAGATGGGCATTAGCGAGGGAATTAGCGAGGGAATTAGCGAGGGAAATTGAACGTGTGGCTAGGCGTTAGCGGGGGAATTAGCGAGGGAAATTGGACACGTGGCTAGGCGTTAGCGAGGGAATTAGCGAGGGAAATTGGACGCATGGCTAGGCATTAGCGAGGGAATTAGTGAGGGAAAGTGGACGCGTGGCTGTTAGAATTTCCCCACGTGGCTGCCATTAGCGAGGGAATGGTCCCATTAGCGAGGAGCAATTTAGCGACGCAACAGGTCCCTCGCTAATTCCCTCGCTAATGGTCACTAGCGATGGATTTTGGTCATTTTGCGAGGGAAATTTCCGTCGCTAATAACCAATTTTTTTGTAGTGAGATATCATCGAAGAAAACCAAGACAAACTCCCTTAATTCTTTCTGGAATATGTAATTCATCAAGCTTTGAAAGGTAGCTGGGGCATTTGTGAGTCCAAATGGCATAACAAGCCATTCATAATGCCCATGATGCGTTCTAAAGGCTGATTTGTGTCTGTCTTCAGGTTGTAGCAGAATTTGATGGTATCCTGATCTTAAATCCAGTTTTGAAAAGTATTGTGCACCAAACAACTCATCTAATAGCTCATCCACAGTTGGCATAGGGAAGGTATCTTTCACAGTGATAGCATTCAAGGCTCTGTAATCAGTACAAAACCTCCATTTGCCATCCTTCTTCTTCACTAGTACAATTGGCGAAGAGAATGGAATAGTACTAGGTTGTATAATCCCTTGATCCAACATTTCTTGCACCATTATCTCTATTTGTTCTTTTTGGCTGTGTGGATACCTGTACGGTCTCACCTTTACAGGTTTAGCACCCTCCACCAAACAAATAGCATGATTCTGATTCCTGTCAGGTGGCAAACCAATTGGAGTGTCAAACACTTGCCTATATGTATGTAGTAGAGTAGCCAATTCGGGTTCAATATCATCTGGCAACTCTAATAAAGTATCTGCAGCTGCCACAGGTTGTATTACTTGAATTGTAAAGCACTCACAGATTGCATCAGTGCTAGTCATTCTTTTTAGTTGATGAAATTGTGCTTCTGCAGGTTGTGTCTTCTGGTCCCCTTTCAAGGTTATAAACTTGTCCTGATGAAAGAATTTGATTATTGCAGTGGCATAATCAGCCACATGAGGACCCAAGGTAGCCAACCAAGATGAGCCTAGTGTCAATCTGCTCCCACCACAGGAAGTATATATATACTGGTAATGTTAATTCCTACCCCTGTACCTGTATTGTAAGGTTCTCAATCCATCCCTCTGTCTGCATATATTGTCCATTACCAATCAGAACTTTGAAACTAGGTAATGGTTCCACCAGTAATCTTAGACATTGTGCAATCCTAGGCTGTAGAAGGTTCTCAGAACTACCACCATCCACCAATATTTGGATAGGAATTTGACCAATTCTTCCTGAGAATCGAATTGTACCAACACCTGTTCCACCTCTTATTGCATTAAGAGACAAGTGATGTTCTCCCTTTTCACTCTCTTGTGGTGTCTCTGTTTGTGCAGGAACTGTTACTTCCTCTTCATCTGAATCTTCATCAGACAGCTTAAGCATCATAAATTTATGATTGTTATGACATTTATGAGTAAAAGAGAACTTTTCATCACAAAAGTAACATAGACCTTTATCTCTTCTCAACTGTATTTGTGCTGCAGACATGCTTTTGATAGCCAAGTTCTTAACACTTTGATTCATAGGTCTCACATTTGGTGTAGGTAGCAGTGGTGGTAATGTACCTTTGTTTTGATCAGCTTTGTTTACAACCACATAATTCCTCTGATTACTTAAATTTGTGTTATTTTGTGAGCTATTGTGTCTAAATCCATCAGCTATTTGCTTATTCTTGTTACTGCCACTATATTTTTCCTCAAACAGTTTTGCTAGTGCTACTCCTCTAATCAAAGTACTAGGTTCTAAAGATTTAACATCACGCCTTATATCTTCTTGTAAACCACTAATGAAGCAATCAAGCACCACTTCAGTTGTTAAGCCCTCAGATCTATTAGCCAACGCTGTAAATGCTAAGTAATAGTCAGAAACCGTACCAATTTGCACAAGCTTGAATAAACTTGCACGAGGACAGTCGTATGGTGATGGACTGAAATCTTGTTCCAAAGCACGCGTGAATGTCTTCCAATCCTGAAATTGCTCATTTCGCTGCATCATCTGGAACCATGGAACTATATCATGATCAAGATGTACCAAAGCTATGGTTAATCGTTCTCTATCTGGAGTATTGTGATAATCGAAGAATTGTTCCGCTTTGAAGATCCAGTCGATCACATTACTTCCATCAAAACGCGAAAAATCAAGCTTAACAGGTCGCACTTGGAAAGCTCCTCGTGTTGGAATCACTTGTGAAGTCATAATATTGTGCGGAGAGTTCGGAATGCTATGGGAAGAGCTCGGTGACGTCGCTGGATTCGGTAATCGTTGTAGTATTATCGCCATCGCATCGTTCAATTTACCAAGTCGATCATCCACTTTCGCATCTGTTGCTTCGATCATTTGTTGCAAATTCAACATTTGCGTTTCCACGTTGCTGAATTTCGCATTCATTTCCTCAGCATTGCGTTTCACTTCAGCGCTCAATTCTTTGAATCTCGTATTCTCTGCCATAGCAAGATGAAAGCACCAATGAAATAGACCTAAATTCCTCAATCAAACAGTACAATTCACACTGAAATTTGCACAATTCCTCACTGAATTGAGGATCGTTATTCAATTGAAATCAATGATCGATACAAGCTTGGATCTCAAGAAGTATCGAGTACAAGAATGGAGAATTCACTGAGAAGAAGAGTGAATCCGAGTGTCACACAAAATGAGAATTACAGAGAAAGGAGAAGAGGATTCTGAGAGAGAGAGAGAGAGAGGGAGGAAACAAGTTCAACTTATTAACTAACTCTCTCTAGTGACTTCTCCTCCTATTTATACTTTGACACATATTCTGCCAACTTCACATTTCCTCTTCTGTTCCTTTTGCTCCTTCTAACCATCGTGCCATCTGTATCATTAGCTGGTTGTGTAACAATTGTCTTTTGTTTTTTTTTTTGACATCTATGTCAGATTGACTTACTAGTCCTTTAAATTAAGTGATCCTAAATAATTTTATATTTATATACTCCATCCATTCCATATTATATGATTTTCTAGCCAAAAAAATGTGTCTCATAATACATGTCTTTTTAGAATACTAATGAAACATTAATGTTATTTTTCCTTTCATACTCTTTATTATTTAATAATATATCTTCTTATAATTCTATTAATTTATCTTTCCAATGTCATTAATGAATGTTAATTTGATAAACTTACAATTTCTATTTCCCAAATAAAATTAACTACTTTTCTTATATTTGTGAAATGATTCAAAGTGACATATAATATTAGACCGAGGGAGTATAACACATAATTAAGATTGGTCAAAAATGAAGTACATTAATTAAGAAGGGCCATAATTGAGGCGAGGTAACTTACCAATGCAAGCTGTAAGAGTTGGTGGAATGGCAGGTGCCCATCAACACAACCTTGAAATGCTTGTGGTCTCTTCTTTTCATCTTGATGATTCAAATCTGCCCGTCAATGTTGAATATTGCCTCAAGAAAGTTTTTTATTTTATTTGAACTGCTGAGGAGAGTGGAAATAAATTTATCATATTTAGCTACTTTAGCACAAATAAGAATAAGAAAGATTTAGTCAAAAAAAGTTGAATTTAATTTGGATGCAATGCTTTTCTGAAAGATATCTATTATGGATTTATACCAATTCACCACATATGATTTTACCAATACTCTCATTCTATCTAAAAGACACCTCAAATTTTTGAGGGTAAAAATGTCATTACACTCTATTTCTTTTTTTTTTCTTCTTTATTCTTACACTCTCTTTCTTACTTTTCATTTTTCTCTAACACTCTCTTTCTTCATTTTTTCTTTTTCTTCTTACACTCTCTTTCCTCCTTTTCACTTTTCTTTTACGCTCTCTTTCTTCCATTTTTTTTACTTTACTTTTCCCATAAATAATTATTCTCTTTCTCTTATCACTTCACTTTAATTCTTTTAACTAAATTTCTAAATTTCTAAATTTATACAAACACTACTTTAATTAATTTTTTTGAAGACTACTATTATAAACCTACTATCTAAAAAACAAGAAGACTTAATGACTATTTAAATTAGTAATTAATATTTAAAACAAATATTTCTTATTGATAATCTAATATCTAACTTTAATTATCTACTATAATCTACTAATCAACTAAAATAATCAATTGAAACTACGAGATAACTGCACAGATAAAGAAAAAACACGAGATAACTGCAGTGGTATATAAAAAAACACGGGATTAATATTTGCCATTGATATTTATAATTTTTTTTGACAATTTATAATTAATATTTACCATTGATAATTATAATTTTGGAAAACTACTATAAACCGACTATCTAAAAAAACACGTGATAACTGCAATAATCTACTATAATCTACTAATCAATTCAAATAATCTAATATAAAAACACGGGATAACTGCAATAATCTACTATAATCTACTAATCAACTCAAATAATCAATTGAAATTATGAGATAACTGAAATGATATATAAAAATACACGGGATAACTACACCAATATATAAAAAAAACACAAGATTAATATTTGTCATTGATAATTAAATTTTTTGAAGACTACTATAAACCTACTATCTAAAAAACAATAATATTTAATGACTATTTAAACTACTGATTAATATTTAAAATAGATATTTCTTATTGATAATCTACTATCTCTCTTTTACTATCTGCTATAATCTACTAATCAACTAAAATAATCAATTGAAACTACGAGATAACTGTACTGATATATAAAAAAACACAGGATTAATATTTGTTATTGATAATTAAAATTTTTGAAGCCTACTACTACAAACCTACTATCTAAAAAATAAGCAGACTTAATGACTATTTAAATTACTAATTAATATTTAAAACAATTATTTCTTATTGATAATCTACTATCTAACAAATTTACTATCTACTATAATCTACTATCAACTAAAATAATCAATTGAAACTACCAGATAACTGCACTGATATATAAAAAAGACGGGGATAACTACAGTGTATATAAAAAACACGGGATTAATATTTGCCATTGATAATTTTAATTTTTGAAAAATACTATCTAAAAAACAAGAAGGCTTAATGACTATTTAAACTAATTAATATTTAAAACACACGCGACAAATATTTGTCACTAATACCTAAAAAAGGACAAATAATTGTTACTGATATATAAAAAAACACGGGATAAATATTTGTTATTGATAATCTACTATCTATCTTTTACTATCTACAATAATCTACTAATCAACTCAAATAATCAATTGAAACTATGCGATAACTGCACTGATACATAAAAAAACACTGGACAACTGCACTGATATATAAAAAAATACAATGATAACTGCAATGATATATATAAAAACACGGGATAGTTGCACTGATATATAAAAAACACATGCGATAACAACACTGATATATAAAAAAACACTGCACTGATATATAAAAACACACGGGATAAATGCACATATTGTTTTTAAATGATACTTTTACATTTTTAGTTTTACTATTTATCAATTTTTTATTTGAACCCCTTTTTTTATCTACTTTAAATTTTTCTTTATTTTCACGGGGTAATGTTCAGACTATTTAAATACTGTCTAAATTCATTCATAAAAAGAACACGACAACACTTGTTCGTATGCAAGTCATCCTCGATATTTTACAATTGAGATTTCAAATTAACGTTTCTATTTGAGGTTATCGTGTCACGTAACGCAATCGGCCCGTGCAGATGTACGGGTATAGTACTAGTTTACACATACAAACAACAATTATGTAACTCCAACGTTTGTTTAATGAGTATGACAACTCAGATGTATTTAAATTCATATAATGAGTATGGCAACTCAATTGTATTCATGGATGTGTCAAAAACTTGCTTAAGAGGGGAGAATCACACAGATCGGCAAAGCTGGGTATACACGTGGTTAGTCAGGTTCTCCAACGTAGATTAGTTACCAGCAAACCGGTGGATACTGTACATCAATAACACGATCGGCAAAGCTGGGTATACACGTGGTTAGTCAGGTTCCCCAGCGTAGATTAGTTACCAGCAAACCGGTGGATACTGTACATCAATAACACGATAACAAAAAAGATACTATTATGACACATAATTCACTATAAGAAAAGAGCTATTTAGCTACAAAAATTAGCTACGAACATAAACCCTTAAGTAAAGAATGCATTTTCGACGGAATAAGTTGTCGGTATCGGTCTAAGAAACCAAGTCTACGTTTCCCGCCCATGTTTCCAACAGATTTCAAATTGGTCAGTATGTACCGACAGAAATGTCCCTCGGTATTCTAAAAAATCTGTCGGTAAACCAGTTGAACATTAAATTAAAACTAAACATTTCATCGACCCACCCTCACTCTCAGTTTCCTTCTTCTCTCTTTGATCAGACTCCCTCTCTCAGTTCTCTCACCACTACGACAGCCGCTCACCACCACAGTTTGCAGATCACCTCCCTTCTCCTCCTCTTCCAACGCTTCCCATTTCCTCTTCTCCACAAACCTCTCACTCTCTCACAGTTTGACCACCACCACCCCACTCTCATGTCGCCACCCTTTGCTCTGCAAGCTCCACCTCCGTTTGGCGGCAATATGCCATAATTCCATTACATCATGATGACTTGGCGATAATTCACCAGATGTGGTTGACAAAGTTATCTAAAGTGAAAAGGTGGGGAAGAGGAAATGTCCAAAGCAAGTACATTTAGCGTCGGGTGTTTAAACAGCCGATGCTAAATGTCCAAAGCAAGTACATTTAGCATCGGGTGTTTAAACACCCGACACTAAAAGTCGAATCCCAGTTTTAATTTTTCCCACAAAACACGCGAAACCTCTTCTCCCTCACATAAACCCTATTCCTCTCACAACGAAACCTCTTCTCTTCCTCACATAAACCCTTCTCTTCCTCACACAAGCGACGCTCCATTTTCGAAGGCTCTGTCACCAAACTCATCATTGTTCAAAATCTTCAAGCATTTCGCTCCTCTCGTCATTTTTCGAAGGATATGTCCCAAACTCATCTCTGCTCCTCTCTTCTTCGTTTTCGTTCTACATTTGGTAAGCATCCTCACTCTCTCTTCCTCTCCCTTAGTTTTCGTTTTCTCCGCTTGAAACCCTAAGTTCGTTTTCGTTCACTGTGAGTGTTGCTGTATCTTGTTTGTTTTCCTTCACTGTGAGTGTTTCGCTATTTTTGTTTTAATCTTTAGGCTTCTTTTCTTAATTGCTGATATAGTTGCTGATAAATTTTGTTTAAATTTTGATTCCTTTGTTTAAGTTCTATAGGTTTTAATTTTGATTTATATAGTTGCTGTATAGTTGATTTATATAGGTTCTATAGGCTCCTTTGTTCAAAATCTTAATTGCTGATATAGTTGCTGTATCTATAGGTTTTAATTTTGATTTATATAGTTGCTGATATATATTGTTTCCTTTGTTTAAGTTCAGCTATCATGTCTTCAAAAAAGAATACAAGACGTCCAACTTCATTAAAAAACTTCACTTCTAGGTGCCCAGATGGTCAAAAATACAGAGTGGAAATTGATAGTAAAGGCGGTCTTATTGGTCCGTATGCTAACAAATTCAAGACCTATTTAGGGGTGGTTGCACGAAAAAAGATAAGCATATTGCCCATGAGCTGGAGTGAGGTTGATGAGGAGACAAAAAAGATTGCTTGGGATGATGTAAAGCTAACATTTGATGTTCCCGAGAGTAATGAATTCAAGAAGACTTGGATGTCTCATATCAGTCTTTGTTGGAGACAGTTCAAGACAACTCTCACCAGAACATATGTCTTTGGTAGTGGGGATAATGATGGTCAAAAAAATCCATGTCACAAGTACAGCAGCATATCTCTCGAGACATGGGCCGCATTTTATAACAGTCGCATTACTGAGGAGTTTGTGGTATATATTGTTTTAACTATAACTATTTTAGTTTCTTAAATATTAATGATATGTTGTAAATATGGTGTTGTTTGTTCTTTGTAACAGGCTAAGAGAGAAGCTGCCAAGAGTATTCAAAAAAATAATAAATACAACCACACAATGGGGCCAGGTGGTTATAAAAAGTTGAAGCAGGATTTGAATGAAGAACAAATCAAAAAAATCCAGGAGGAGTCTGGTGATCCTGATTTGGAGGTGGAGCCTACATCTCCAGAGCGTCATGAGCTGTGGAAGGCTGGCCGCAAAACCAAGTCTGGATCTTATGTATGCGAGTCGTCAGAATCAGTTGGATCTAAGATTGTAAGTAAAATATTGTGTGTGGATCTAAGTATGTTTTGTTTAATTTGTTAAATTGTAACATTTGAACATGCTTTTGTCAAAGGATGAACTTGCGGTTATGAGTAGCCAAGGATCTTTCGTTCCTAAAGGAAAGAATGATATTTTGACTGTTGCCATTGGAACACCTGAGCATCCCGGTCGTGTTCGGGGAGTTGGAAAAGGTGTCGGGATAAAGAGATACTTTGGAGGTGTGGCACGTTCTTCCACGGGCAGCTCACAACAAGTTGACAAAGCAGAGTTGATGAAAGAAATTATGGAGGACGTGGAAGTGATGGTGCAAGACCGAGTTCGCAAAGCGTTGGAAGAGGTATATGTTTATATTACTAGATTTGTTTTATTATTTGAATCAATTCATAAATAATAGCTTAATTTATATTTATGTTTTAATTTTTCAGCACACCATCTCATGTGGAGGTCTTCAAAATGCTGGTGTTCAGGTTCCCTCTCCAATGACAACGGTTGGATCTAAGGCAAGTCACTCACCATCTGCAGCGGAGGAGGAGGAGGAGGAAGTTGATTGGATGAAAGAGATGCTTGTGGCGGGGTATGCCGATAAGAGACATGCCAGAATAAGGTTGGAGCACGAAGTTCATGAGTGCTTTGTCTCCTTCAAAGAGATCCTGGACATGGTTTCTGGTGAAGAGTGGCTTGAATTAAGCCATTTGGCCATATGGTCCACGTAAGTAGTAAAGTCTATTTCATTATATAAATTTCTCACATTTTTACATATGTCAATCGATTTGATAGTTTTTCTTACTTGCCACTAGATATTTGTACCGTGATTGTCTTGAAAGATGTATTGAGGACATATATGGATTTGTGTGTCCATACAATCTTAACTTGAAGCATTATTCCATGGATGTTGTCCTTCAAAACGTTCAAGAGAAATTGATGACCACCACTAAGGCATTATATATTGTTCCATTTTGCCATAGGTACGTAACAGCAAAATATTTCAACTAATTGGTGATTCATTTTTCTTTGTGTGTTGCTTAATTTTAAGTTTATCAATGTTGCAGCAATCATTGGCAACTAATTATCTTAATCCCAAATCAAAATACTGTGGTCTGGATGTGTTCCTTAAGCCGCAAACCAAACAAAGAAATCAAAGCCATGTTTAGCAAGTAAGTTTTTAATTTTTATGATGGTTTAGATTGTAGTATACTTAAGTTGGGTTGAAATTTGATAAATACTTTTATATTATTTTATTAGAGCTGACAAAGGTTATTCTACCTCTGCCCCCACGTGGTTGTTCCCTACGGTAAGTACGTAATTTAAAATATTGGTCATTTCTGGTTTTATATTCTGTTTAATTTGGTTAACTTTGTTAATTCATTTGTGTAGATGCCAATACAACGGAATGGTTATCATTGTGGCTATTATGTGATGAAGTTTATGATGACCATTGTGAAAGCTGGTGTTGTTGAAAATTGGGTGCAGGTATAAATTTTTGGTTACAATTATACTTTACACATTTATTTAGAATTAATTAGAACGTGATTGAATATAATTTGTTTGAGTAATTTTTAAACTTGTAGGTATTTAATAACTCAAAAGCATACACCGAAGAGGAGATTTTTGAGGTTCGTCTCCTTTGGTCAGAATTCTTTATGAAGATTCGGAATGAGCAAAAGGATACACTTTTTAACACTTTCTGATTCTGAACATTTTGTAATTCTGAACAATGCTGTATATGGTTGCTGTTGTATATGCATGGTTGCTGTTTGTATATTTGAACTAAATTATGAGCTGTTTGTATATATGCATGGCTGCTGTTTATGTGAATTGGTCATTTATGTGAACTAATGGTCATTTATGTGAATTGGTCATTTGTATGGTTGCTGTTTGTATATATGCATGGTTGCTGTTTCTGAACAATTCTGAACAATGCTGTATGGTTTCTGTTGTGTATGCTAAACAAAAGGGTTCGTATGGATCAAAAATGAAAAAACCAAAATGTGTAAAATGACATTTAGCATCGGTTGTTTGAAATAACCGATGCTAAAATGTCATTATCAAATGACATTTAGAGACATTTAGCGTCGGTTGTTTGAAACAACCGATGCTAAATGTCAGTTTTGAGGACTTTTAGCATCGGTTGTTTCAAACAACCGACGCTAAATGTCCCCTTTGATACTTTTAGCATCGGTTGTTTCAAACAACCGATGCTAAATGTCAGTTTTGAGGACTTTTAGCATCAGTTGTTTCAAACAACCGACGCTAAATGCCCCATTTGATACATTTAGCATCGATTGTTTCAAACAACCGATGCTAAATGTCATTTTTAGCCATTTGGAATAGTTTTTAATGTGACATTTAGCATCGGGTTTATGAACACCCGATGCTAAATGTGACATTTAGCGTCGGTTAAATAACCGATGCTAAATGTCTGACATTTAGCATCGGTCGATTTAATGTCGGGCGATAACCGACGCTAAATGTCCAATTTAACTGACGCTAAATATCTTTTTTCTACTGGTGAGTGCCTCGTTTGTTTTCTAATTTTGCTTGCCACATGCAATAAAATGGCATCAAAAACGCTATAATGATAGGAGATAATACTCAGAAACTTTAGATGAAAGAAAAGAAAGTAACCACTACACCAATATAAGATACTATCATAAAACTATGACAAGTATATTATACATATATATATCACTTAAAATCTCTATTGAAGTTTAAAAAAAGATAAAAAAAATTGCGACGGTGAAAACTATAAATGTTGTTGGTACAAAATTTTATTTTTCACAAGAGTATCAAAATATTTTTTATTTATTTTTGCAAGCCTCATAATTTTTGTTATATCCTCCTATTTATATAATTAAAATGCCCCTTGTGGTGCAGCTTGTTGCGTTTTGGGTTTTTTTTTTGGTTTTTGGGTTTGGGACAGCTAAATGAGAGTGACGGATTTTTTTGGGTTGAGCCTCATTAGCACTGATTAGGCCTTAGTGGTGCAGCAGAGGGTGTTCAAAAAATAAATAATATGGGGTCAAAAAACTTATAATAGGGGTATCATGGCAATTTTTAAAAGGTGAGGGTGTGCGGCTGCACAACCTGGGCTCTTAGTAAATCCGCCCCTGCCGAAAATTTTGCTTTAGACCTATTTATCCTGTTTATTCTTTTCCCGGATCTTAATTGGTTAAGTATTTACGAAATATTGTTTTTGTATAAAATTCCCAAATCAAATAACATTGTTGTTTACGAAATACTGTTTATTCTTTTAATGTAAGATGGACTATTATGAATGATATTTTCTACTTGTCAAAAAAAAAAAATAACATCGTTGTTTTTAGGATGGAGCTAGTGTTGTTGAGTTGCTGTTAGACCACGCAAGAGTTAGTTAATCTTAAGAGTAAAAGCCCAAATTCGTCCTTGACTAATTCCTCGCGAGACGAATTCGTCCTTGACAATATTTTCGAGACACATTGGTCCCTGACAATTTTAAAACGAGACACGTTAGTCCCTCCATCCATTTAACCGTTACCAGCACAGTAAACGTCTCCTATGTGGCACGTTAAGTGCCATGTGTCACGTTAAATGCCACTGATGTGTTTATTTTGTGCCAAATAAGTCCCTAACGTTACAAATTTGAAAAAAGGACCAATCAGTCCCTGACTTTTTTAGGACAAATCAGTCCCTGAGTCATCTTCTTCTTCCCTCCACCATTCCCTTCTTTAATCGTTGTGGCTACTGCCCAGATCTATACAGATCAAAAAGGAGGAGTTGAGAAAAGACAAAGTTGCAATGGAACAAAGGTTCAATGGAGAAAAAACAAACCTTCTACTTAATGTTCTTGAACCACAATGTTCTGGAATCAAACTATCTCCATAATTAACCACCATTTCCATAACAAAAAGCTTTACCTCAAGCAACCATATGAAACCCAGAATAAACAACAATCAAAACACCTAAAAATCCAAACTTTTAGAAACTGAAGAGACAAGAAACGTAGAGAACAACACAAAAGCCAAAAGGGTATTTTTCTGGATCTGTTTCTCTTGTTTGTTTTGGGATTCTTCCAATTAATTTTTTCTTCCTCCCGTTTACAGTACTGCGTGCTCGTTTTGGATGGCCCTTTCCCCTTTGATTTTTTTGACCAGTTTTCAACTTTGATTAAGTATGCCTACACCATAAAGAGCTACACTGTAATCCTCTCGAAACCACCACCTTCTTCCTTATTTTTCGGCAACCATGGACCTTCAATCAAAAAACAAGTTTAATATTCAGAATCCTCACGTAACCCTCTCGAAAAGCCCTCAAAAAATTTTGTCATCAGAGTACCCTTCACCGGCGACCACCGTGCCGGAGGTCATCTCCACTGCGCCTCTGCTGCCTGTAGAGAGGGAAGAAGAAGATGATGACTCAGGGACTGATTTGTCCCAAAAAATTCAGGGACTGATTTGTCCCAAAAAGTAAAGGACTAATTTGTCCCGTTTTCAAATTTGTAACGTTAGGGACTTATTTGGCCCAAAATAAACACATCAGTGGCATTTAACATGAAACGTGACACTTAACATGCCACGTAGGAGACGTTTACTGTGCTGGTAACAGTTAAATGGATGGAGGGACTAATGTGTCTCATTTTGGAATTGTCAGGGACCAATGTGTCTCGAAAATATTGTCAGGGACGAATTCGTCTCGCGGGGAAATAGTCATGGACGAATTTGGGCCTTTACTCTAATCTTAAAGATATAAACCTTGTGTAGTCTCCAAGTGGGTCCCTCCCACTTTTGGCGCCAAACTCCCCCCTCCCCCCCACCCCTCCCCCCAACTCCCCCCTCCCTCTTTTTTTTAATCCCTCCTCTCCCTTTTTAATTCTTCATCCCTTATTTTTTTCCATACTTTTATCTAAGGTGTGATGTTAGGCAGTGTGTTTTGAAATATTTTAGAGTCTGGAAAAAAAATTTATTGTTCACATATCCAAAATGTGTTTCTCAATAACCAGTTTGTTGAAATAAAATAGTAATTTCGCAATAAAGTACGTAAAGAGAAATGTTTAACTGTTCAAATACGCGAGTTTTGTTTCTCAGTAACCGGTTCGATGAATAAAAATAATTTAATAACAAAATATGTAAAGTACGATGTTAAGTTGTGGTTTCGGATGCTTTTGTGTTTGTAAAAAAAATCAACTATTCAAATATGCGAAGTTTGTGCCTCATTAACCAGCGTGTTTAAGAGTCATTTAGTGCTCGGAAAAAAACTTAACCATCAAAATACTCAAAGTTCATTCCTCAATAACCGATTTGGTAAAAAAAAGTGACAAATATATAAAGAGTTATTTTAACCAGTGTGTTTCGAGATACTTTAGCATTCAAAGTACCAACAAATAAGACTTTTTCGTATTGCGATTTTAAAAATAAATTTTAACAAAGCATGAGTTTTGTATTAACTAAAGTTGTTGCCCCGTACGTGCAAACACTAGTTAAAAGATACACGTTATTAGTTTCGAACCGTAATGAAATTCTCCAACGACAAGTAAATTAAGCATTATCTGAGCAATCATACACACATTATTTTTCAGTCAAAAAAAAGACAAACATTTTTTGTTGTATTCAGTAGTAGCTGTATACCATTCATTTATCATCATCATTATACATGACCCCTGAAATTGAAAATTAGATACTCCCAGTTTAACACACTTCGAAATCTCTCTAGGTGTGTATCTGATATTGTGTAAAGATGATTGAGGAAAAGGTAGTTGAAGCAGAAGCTCAAAAAACGCTTCAAGATTTTGATATTCAAAAAAAGCCAAAGCGGAGCAAATATGCTTTTGGTTGTGTTATGTTGGCCTCCATGACTTCCATCTTGCTTGGCTACGGTAAGTACACCATCCATCTCATATTTATACTCATCATAATCATAGCCGTCCATTCTATGCATCAAGTACCAGTAATTACATTTACACTCACATCAACAATTGTAATCATTGGCCATAGGGCCGATAATGAACCTAAACAACTTGGATATAGTTCGAAATCCGACTCAATAAATAGCTTGCTGAATTGAGTTGAGTTGAGTCAATATTTGTGTTTACGAGCATGAGTCGAGTCTAGTTCAAGTATAAAAAAAGTTGGTGTTGAGCTACAACTAGAGTCGATTCTTATCGAATCGAATTGAACTGAACCAAGTTCGACTCGTTTTCAAAAATATTTTTTAGTGAAGGCAAGAAAATTGGCAAAATAAACTAGAATGTTTTCATGATTTTCTTTTTTGCAGCATTGTACAAAATTATACTTTAGCGTTAAAGAAGTGATAAATATTAAAAGAGTAAAAAGGTAAAAGAAATACCATTTATTCTCTTTTTTTTTGTTATAACATTTTTCACTTTCATTTAAAATAGCTAATTTTACAGGGACAACACCTATTTTTTATAAGAATAATTTTTTTAATAAGCATGTTCAACTAAAAATATTTTATCT
This sequence comes from Astragalus membranaceus, assembly GCA_039519185.1. Classification (NCBI taxonomy): domain Eukaryota; kingdom Viridiplantae; phylum Streptophyta; class Magnoliopsida; order Fabales; family Fabaceae; genus Astragalus; species Astragalus membranaceus. Next base: position 105,844,772 of record CM076850.1, on the reverse strand, counting down.
TGTGGAAGCAATGACAACATATCTAAATCCTACATACTTCACTGATTATGCTACAGATATTGGAGTGATGAGTGGAGCAGCCATCTACATTAAAAGAGACCTCAAAGTCTCTGACGTGCAAATCGAGGTCTTGATGGGAATCATAAACATATACTCTCTCATAGGTTCATGCCTCGCCGGAAGAACCTCCGACTGGATCGGTCGCCGTTACACCATCGTATTGGTTGCTGTCATCAACTTTGTTGGATCCTTACTTATGGGGTTTTCTCCCAATTACTCCTTCCTCATGTTCGGGCGTTTCGTCGCTGGCATTGGTATCGGCTATGGCTGCGTAATTGCCCCTGTTTACAACGCTGAAGTCTCCCCCGCAGCCTCTCGGGGTTTCCTCGCCTCTTTTCCCGAGGTTAGTTACTTAATTAGTTCGTTCATTAAAAGAGACCTCAATTAATTTTGCAAATTTAATTTGCAGGTTTTCATAAATGTTGGGATACTACTTGGATATATATCGAACTATGCATTTTCGAAAATGTCACTTCGCATGGGTTGGAGGATGATGTTTGGAGTGGGTGCAATTCCTTCTATAATCCTAACTGTGGGAGTCTTGGCCATGCCAGAGTCTCCACGATGGCTCGTGATGAGGGGTCGTTTGGGAGAAGCAACAGAAGTGCTAAACAAAACCTTAGATTCCAAGGAAGAGGCTCAATTAAGGTTAGCCGACATAAAGCGAGCGGCGGGGATCCCTGAGAGTTGCACTGACGATGTGGTTCAAGTATCAAAGCAAAACATAGGTGGGGGTGTATGGAAAGAAATGTTTCTTTATTCAACGCCTGCAGTTCGTCACATCGTAATAGTTGCCATTGGAATTCACTTCTTTCAACAAGCATCAGGCATAGATGCTGTCGTTTTATACAGCCCCACTATATTCAAAAAGGCTGGAATCAACGGTGACACGCATCTGCTTCTCGCAACCATAGCCGTTGGATTCGTGAAGACGATGTTCATCTTAGTGGCTACCTTTATGTTGGACCAAATGGGACGTAGAGTGTTACTCTTATCTAGTGTTGGAGGGATGGTCATTTCACTTCTCATGCTTGCTTCCAGCCTTACCATCATTGATCACTCTGAAACAAAGTTCACATGGGCAATTGGATTGAGCATTGCCACAGTGTTGTCCTTTGTTGCAACATTCTCCATCGGCGCGGGACCCATCGCAGGTTTATATACCTCTGAAATCTTACCTTTGAGGCTAAGGGCACAAGGTGCATCTATGGCAGCTATGGTGAATAGGGTCACGAGTGGGATAATTTCAATGACTTTTCTATCCCTGTCAAAAGGGATTACCATTGGCGGAGCTTTCTTCCTTTTTGGAGGTATTGCAACAATTGGGTGGATATTCTTTTACACCATGCTTCCTGAAACACGGGGTAAAACACTTGAAGAAATTGAACCATCTTTTGGTAGATTTTGGCACAAATCCCACACCACTAAGAGTATTAACAATGGTAATGTCCAAGTGTCCCAAGTCCAGTTAGGGACCAATGTCCAAACCTGAATAGAAAAACATGTAATGGGGTTGATATAATATATATATATATATAGTAACCTTAAGTTGTTATAAACAATGATACGGATGGGAAAAGGGTGTTTATGTTATTGTTTACTTTCAATCTTTTTAAGTGATATTTGTTTCAAAGTAAATTACAAATAAAATCTAAATCCAGCATATAAAATGTATTCATAAATTTTTAGTGCATCACTATCCTTTACCGGTCACTTCCTCCATTCCAAAACTTTGATACTTTTAACTTACTACTTGTGCTCCAAAATAATGATACTTTTCAAAACCTAAGGTATAATTCATCAAATTTTCCAAATATACCCCTTTATATTCAACAGTGTTTTAGATACCTAAGGTATTGTGTATAGGAATTTATAAATAGTTAATGCTAAATGAAGAATATTTTGGTACTTAGCTTACAAAAATTAATGATACCTTAATTTTGGTGTAATAGCTAAAAATACTTAAGTTTCAGAATTAATAGATTAGTTTTTTTCTTATAAATCACATGGCACAATGGTTTCCAATCCGATCTGTCGGTTGAGTCTAGTTTGCAATTGATAACTATGTCTACGAAGAGATATTAATTAATTATAACGTAGACATGTGATGAGTCATTCCAATAGTCTACTAAGAGATATTATTTAACTAGCTATGTCTAGTTTGATAACTATGTCTACTAAGACTAAGAGATATTATTAAGGGATTACGCTATTAGCTCGCCATAGTGAATCTGATTAGTAATTACCCATAGTGAAGTCCCAAGTAGCTAGGTAGCTCAGTTGGCGAGCTAAGGGATACCGATGGAGTGCACTAAATGAGTGCAATAAGGAGGTCCCGAATTCAAACACACGGGAAACTAAGAATCCCCCTCCCCCACTAACATTGCCTATCATAAAAAAAAAACATACCCCTAGTGAGCCTTAAGGCTTGCATAAAATTGTTGATGCAAACCTTACGAAATTGTTGATGCTTAGAATAAAGAGTGTTTCTTATAAACATGCAATTATATTAAAGCTCAACAACATTACAAAGGGAGCTTGGCTGAGACAACAAACCATTACACCACCAACGTAGTGATTCCAAGATCCAACCAAAACCGACAAAAAGAGAGAACAAACTCGCCACCATAAAATAAAAATACATGAGTCATACCAATGCTGTGAGTGTTTTCATTTAGAGATATATGTCTTCTTGACACACCCCTTCTTGGGATAGATCACTAACCTCAAGAGATAAACTTTATATGATTCACAACAGCTTTTACATAAGCTATTCTCTCGGCAAAGAATGTCTTCTTTCTAGCACTTCAAATACACCACACAACAACCAACCGAATTAAGCGTCTCACTTTCTTCACCGAAATTGCCTCAAAATTCCACACCAAAATGTATTTTTTTGACAGGATTACAATGATGAATGCCTACAACTCCTAACCACCCAACGATATTACCTTGCACTATATGTTGGAACAGAATCAAGAAGAAGATCGAAAGATTAACAGAAAAGAAGGTGATTCATTCAACTAATCAATCGGTTACAGAGTTTTTGCTTATATACATCAAGAGGTAGCTGAGCTTTAAACAACAAGCCAAACTAACATAAGCTAACCGAATCACCTATATTACAATTGTTATACTATTGACTTTGACTTAAGGGCTAATTACCAAATTACCCTTAGTCAATATTACTAATGTCAACATTGCCTCTCCTAATCTGTACTGCAGAAAAACAGACAGATTATGCAGCAAACATTCTAAAAACAAAGAAACAATACAGCAAATATGAAGTACATCAGACACAGAAATACAGAGTTCTTCAATCTTTCAAACTTCATGTGCAGGGCACTGAACAGCATCACAGAAACTTCTCTAGGCACCAAAGAGCACAGACACAGTTATCTATCATCAGTCTATCACTTTCATTCCCACCATCTCTTTGAACTTGTTGAAGCTTTCAAGTTTCAAAGGTTTTGTCATCATATCCGCCACTTGATCAGCAGTACTGCAATGTAGTAAATCGATGGTTTTTTCCTTGCAAAGATCTCTCAAGAAGTGAAATCTTAAGCTAGCCCTACGAGTGAGAACGCGACGTAAGAGATGAGAGTTCAGAAGGCGACGGTTTTTTCCTTGCAAAGATCTCTCGATAAACCTGCTAGCTAGCCCTACAGCATACATTAGGTCAGGTCTAGAAGCTGAGATACATTAAACTACCTATCATTTGCTTATAGATAGTTGTATCTACAGCTCTACCACCTTCATCTTTGCTTAGCTTCGTTCCAACTACAATAGGGTTAGACACAGGCTTGCAATTTATCATGCCAAACCTTTCAAGTATCTCCTTGGCATACTTTTGTTGGCAAATAGTGATACCTAGGTCAGTTTGAGAAACTTCAATACCGAGAAAGTATCTCATTCTCCCAAGGTCACTCATCTCAAACTCTTGTTGCATGGATTGTTTGAATTTTCTGCACAACTCAGAATTGTTACTGGTGTAGATCAAGTCGTCTACATATAGGCTGACAATTACCATACTTCCATTACTCTCAGTTTTGACAAAGAGAGTATACTCATGATCACACTTTTTGAACCCTTCCTTATAGAAATACCCCTCAATTCTACTATACCATGTTCTAGGAGCTTGCTTTAGCCCATAGAGCGCCTTTTTGAGTTTGTAAACCTTATGTTCTCCCTTGACCTCATACCCTCTAGGTTGAGTCACATACACCTTTTCTGTAAGCTCACCATGTAAGAATGCGCTCTTAACATCCATTTGATACACAATCCACCCCTTAAGAGCAGTTATAGCCAACAAAGTTCTAATTGTATCCCACCTAGCAACCGGAGCAAAGACTTCATTGTAGTCTATTCCATGCTTTTGAGCATATCCTTTAGCCACCAATCTTGCTTTGTGCTTCTCCACCTTACCCTCCTCATTAAGCTTGGTTTTGTAGATCCATTTCACACCAATAGGGGTCACTTTTGGTGGTAGATCAACAAGTTCCCAAGTGCTATTTTTTTCTATAGCACTTATCTCAGCATCCATAGCCTTCTGCCATACAACACTTTGTTTTGCCTCATCATAAGTAGTGGGATCATTTGAACTAAACACTGCTAGACTCATAGCATTTGTTTCATAGTCTTCTAAGTATGTTGGAGGTCTTCTTGTTCTTCTTTGCTCTGTTTCCTCTGCCCTACCAGAAACTGTGGTGCCCTGCTCATTATTCTCCTCTTCACTTTCACTGTCCTCATCATTGTTTGCAGAATTATGTTCACTAATCTCACTGCCAGAGTTAGTATCACCAATCTCTTCATTACTTGGAGCATTAATCTCAGTTATTGCTTCAGTAGGAGGTTGCTCAGTGTTGTCTATATCAACATGTTCTGTGTTTCAGTGCACATCCTTGTTTCCCCAGTCCCATTTCTCATTTTCAGAAATCGCACATCCCTGCTTATCACAATCTTCTTAGTGACAGGATTGTAAAGTTTATAAGCCTTAGACTCCTCACTAACTCCTAACAGAACACACTTAACACTTTTATTGTCTAGTTTCTTTCTCTGAGCATCTGGTACATGAACAAAACCAACACATCCAAAAACTCTAAAGTGTTTGACAGAGGGCTTTATTCCACTCCACACCTCTTGAGGTGTGCAATTATTAACAGCCAATGTGGGACTCCTATTAAGCACATATGTAGACCAATTTACAGCCTCAGCCCAGAATTCTTTAGGAACACCCTTTTCTGACATCATACTCCTAACCATGTCAAGTATTGTTCTATTTCTCCTCTCAGCCACCCCATTTTGTTGAGGGGTATAGGCTGTGGTGAGTTGCCTCTTAATGCCATAGTCACTGCAGTAGGTGTTGAACTCATGTGAATTGAATTCACCACCTCTGTCAGTTCTAAGACATTTAATCACCTCACCAGACTCCTTTTCAACCATGGTTCTAAATTTCTTAAAGACTTCTAAGGCTTGACTCTTTTCAGACAAGAAGTAAACCCATCCTTTTCTACTATGATCATCTATGAAGGTTATAAAGTACCTCTTTTGACTATTTGAAGCAGGAGTGATTGGCCCACATATATCTGAGTGCACAAGCTCCAACACCTTAGCTGCTCTCCAGGCACTTTCCTTAGGAAACACCTCTCTGTGTTGCTTTCCTATGAGGCAGTCTTCACAGGTCTTGCTGGTTTCTTGGAGAATAGGCAGCCCACGCACCATTTCCTTTTGAGCTAAAGTTTTTAGTCCTTTATGGCTGAGATGTGCAAACCTGCAATGCCATAAATGAGGTAGATCACTATCCTCATTTTTATGACAAGATTCTGTAACAAGAGCTAAGGTAAGTACATGACCTGTTATGATAAACATTCTGTTCTTGGTCATGATACTTGTGATGATGAGCCCACTTTCCTTGTGAAATACCTTGCATTTGTTGTCTTCAAACACCACCTTCAGACCATTCTCTTGCAACTGACCGATGCTAAGTAGATTATTCTTCAAATCAGGAACAAAGTATACATCTGTCACAATCTGCATTACACCATCAATCTTTAACTTTACTGATCCCTTGCCTTTAACAGCCAATCTACTACCATTTCCAAGTCTAACAGTTTCAACAAAAGTTCCATCAAATGTGGAGAACCAACTTCTAGTTCCACACATATGATTGGAACACCCCGAGTCCAAGAACCACAGATTTCCCTTGTCTACAGTATTGTCTTTCCCTTCATTACTGCTTGCCATGAGTAACACAGCCTCTTCATCATCAAACTCAGTGAAATTGGCTCCTTCTTCTCCACTAGGACACTCATTTTTGTAGTGGCCTAGTTTTCCACACTTATAGCACTCAATATGTTCCTTATTGCTACCTTGCCTTCCTCTACCTCTTCCTCTACCTCTTCCTCTAACATTATTACTAGTTCTACCACCTACTGTAGCCTTAAGAACTTGTTCCTCATCCTTAGGTTTTTCAAGACTCTTCATCCTAGGCTCATGAACTAGTAATTTCCCTTGTAATTGATCTATAGTCATGGTTTCTATATCATTTGACTCAACAATTGAACAAACAACGTATTCAAACCTGATATTCATAGATCGGAGGATCTTTTCAACCACGCCATGTTGAGCCATCTTCTTTCCTTGAGCCTTCATCTTGTTCACAAGAGTTAGCGTTCTTGTGAAGAATTCTGCTACGCTTTCACTGTCTTTCATCTGCAATTTCTCGTACTCCTTCTTGAGTGCTTGCAACTGTTCCTTCTTCACTTTCGTTGAGCCTTGATACCATTCTTTCATCGATTCCCAAATTTCCTTCGATGTGCTTCGTGAAATCATCGTCTCAATGATACCTCTTTCTATTGCTTGAAAAAGATAGTTCTTTGCTTTCAAATCTTTCAGCTTAGCATCTTCGTTCGCTTTCACGTTCTCCGGCATAGCATTCTCGCTCAACGGTGGTACACCATTTTCCACGACGCTCCAATAGTCTTTAGATCTAAGGAGATTCTCCATTAATAGCGACCAGTGCTCGTAGAAACCATCAAATTTCGGAACTAAAGGTGTAAGGAACTCTCGTTCAGCCATTGCAACGATCTTCGATTCACACCTTTGAAACACCGAATTTCGCTCTCTCGTGAAACAACTGTTTCTGGATCAGGCCCTCGAGAGAGCTCTGATACCGGTTTGTTGGAACAGAATCAAGAAGAAGAGAGAAAGATTAACAGAAAAGAAGGTGATTCATTCAAATACACCACACAACAACCAACCGAATTAAGCGTCTCACTTTCTTCACCGAAATTGCCTCAAAATTCCACACCAAAATGTATTTTTTTGACAGGATTACAATGATGAATGCCTACAACTCCTAACCACCCAACGATATTACCTTGCACTATATGTTGGAACAGAATCAAGAAGAAGAGAGAAATATTAACAAAAAAGAAGGTGATTCATTCAACTAATCAATCGGTTACAGAGTTTTTGCTTATATACATCAAGAGGTAGTTGAGCTTTAAACAACAAGCCAAACTAACACAAGCTAACTGAATCACCTATATTACAATTGCTATACTATTGACTTTGACTTAAGGGCTAATTACCAAATTACCCTTAGTCAATATTACTAATGTCAACACTATAAGTGACTATTAGTCTCTTCACATGCAGAGCACAAAATACAACGTTTATTCTGAGTTGAGATTAGGATACGTTGACGATCTAGATAGTCCCTCATGTGTTGCGACCCTATCCTGGAGAAGCACTAATGGAAAAAAGGCATTTCATATCGGTTAAAATTGACATTTCATATCGGTTCCTGAACCGATGCCGAAAAAGGAGATATAAAAAAAATGGACATTTCATATCGGTTCCTGAACCGTTATGAAAAGTTTTTTTATATCGGTTATATATGCGAACCGATATGAAAAGTCTGTTTTCGCTTATATTTGACATCAGTTATATATGTGAACCGATATGAATACAGATTTTTAACATCGGTTTTCTATGGGAACCGATATGAAAAGTCTTTTTTGAAAAAAAAACAAAGTGAGGTTTCCAAGATCAGTGTCCATGATTCTTTTAATGATGTTCAAATTATTGTATCAATCAGCTCATGAGCATGTGATTCCTTCGTTAAATTCACAACCAAAAACAAGTAAATTTGTACTGCACAATACTGAATTGTATATAATAACATCACCAAAACTAGATTGTATATAATTAACAATACTGAATTGTACAGCATAATACTGAATCTCACAATACTGAATCTGTACAGCACAATACTTAATTGTATATAATTAACAACACAATACTGAATTGTATATAATAACATCACCAAAACTAAATGATTAAAAAATCTGGTTTTACTAAATCATTGAATGTCTTTTTGTTGAGACTAAATATTGTGAAGAGATAGCTTCAGCTTCAATACCATTCATGTACAGCATATCTGTTACTTAAGGTATTTTTGATCTTCAACTTCAATTAAAGCATTTCTTCATGAGAATGTCAATCTGAGGGTTGTAGTTCAAAGGTCCATAAATGTACACTGACCTTATAGAAGTCCAATTGACATCCTTTGATTGCAGTAAGCTCTCTGTTTCAAGCTTTCCCTTGTGCCTGCTCTTAGGATCAACTGCATTGACTTATTTATATTGTAAATTGAGAAAAGATTTAGAAAGAACATTTTCATGTGTATAAAATAAGATTGAAAAGAGCAACTTTCTGTGTAACTAACCAAGGGATTAAATAAGACCCTCCTATCACAATATTATCTCTAATGATTTCAATTGTCTACTGATAGCCTGTGGGATGTTGCAGCAATGTGACAGTTTAAGGCAAATCATGCCACTGGGACATAATTTGATATCCTATATTTTAAGTAAGATCTTGCCATATAAGAATTCTATAAGTGAAAAACCTTATGCAAAGTATGAAAAATATGTATATAAACATTATAACTATAGTAGCACAAAAATAATATGAATGAGTACAAGCCACAGACAATTGCATCAAATTGGAAAAAGAGTCAGAAAAAAAGGTTCGATCCTCTTTTTTGAATTTCTCGAACCAAGGGATCCATGAATAGGGATCCTAATGCATATAGATGCCAGCAGATTTTTGAAACCAAGAGAATGAAGGTGTAAGAGAATGTAAACTGACCTAAGCATGAGGTAATAAATCAGATTTGAGATACACACCAGCAGAAGAGCAGTAAATGAACCTGACATTTAGAACCAACATTTGATTATAAAAAAATGGCAATCCGAGGCAGAGTACAAAATATTGCCAGAGACTTTTTCTTGATATACATACAATTAATACTTAATAATTTGTGCATTTTGTGGTAATTAATACTTAATGACTAGTACTACTACAACTTACTGTTCTAGCTTAGGCAGAGCATCCAGTATGGTCTCAACTTCTTCTGCCTCTCTCCCTGAAACATATGCCAAAATCATGATTTGAATTTGAATACAGAGAAATCATGAAAAATCACCATCTAAATATGAGTGAGTTAGATATATATGACATGGTATTCAGTAAGGTGAACAATAAGCATACAACTTGTGAACAAGCAGGAATCTACACACCATTTATGTCGTAAACAACATCAAACTCTTTTGCAGATAGACTGGACTATACAAATTCATAGTCTTTCCTGCCCCCTTTCAAATGCAAAATCTGGGAAATAAAAAAAATTACACAGAATGAGTGCTCCAGCCTCAAGGTATGATGATGACAAAAATAAAGTGTTACATCAAATGTTTTAAATCACAGTTACATTGCAATTCTGGATATTATAGAGAATCGCAATCATATGCTATTGATGCGACCTCAATAGCATTCACATTACAGTCACGAAAACATCAAAAACCTTGATGTCACGGTCTGTCATACCCGAATTTTGTCCGGCTTAGGTCCAAACCCTAATTTTCCACACAAAAAATAAATTATGCATTTTGAATCCTAGAAGCCGCTCCAAAGTTTTTGAAATCATTCTTAGGGTTAGAATGCACTTTTTAAGAAACTAGGGTTTTGAAAAATATGTTATGCATGCATGGCAAGCTTTGAAAAATATTTTATGCATGCATGGCAAGGACCTAAAAGCATTTTTTTGGAAAACAAGAATTAATTTCTAGGCCAAGAATCGATTTATAGTATGTTGCATAGGCCTTGAAAATCGATTTTTAAGCTCTTCCATAGGCCATGAATCGATTCCTCACTGCTTTAACTAAACATGGAATCGATTTTTACCTATTATATATGTCCTGAAAATCGATTTCCCTCTCCTTTCATAGGCCTTGAAATCGATTTTCAGGCCATTTTAAAGAGGTGAAAATCGATTCCTCCTTTTTTCCATAGGCCATACAATCGATTCTCATCATTTCCAAAAATAAAGAATCGATTCCTACATGTTTCCAAAGACCACAGAATCGATTTTCAGGATCTCCAAAATGTCCTGAAAATCGATTCCTACCATTTTCCATAGGCCATATAATCGATTCTTGTCATTTCCAAAAGAAAAGAATCGATTCCTACATATTTCCAAAGGCTCAAACAATCGATTCATCCTTGCAATAAATGTTTTTTAAAAAATTCTACGCCTATAAATAGGCAGCTTCAAAATCATTTGGAAAAGAGGACTTTTGGACGAGATCAGAGAAAAGGAGGAAGAGACTTCACGAGGTCAGAAAAACAGACACAGCTCACAAGATCAGAGAGAAGAATTGCTACACACACATTTTCACAAGATCTGAGAAGAATTGCTCCAGAAACATTTTCACAAGATCTGGGAAGACAACTCTCGTAAATCTCATTTTCCAGTTCTCCGCTTCATTTTTGTTCTTCAGATCTGTAATATCTGCCTTCATCAGAGGTATTTCTGTTTTTTATATTTGTTAAAATTCAATCATTCTGATCCATGCCAAAATTGCCCTATGTGATTTAATTTAGCTGTAGTGTCCTTGTTGATGATGAACCATATGATTCCCACTTATGCCTAGTACATCATTTTCTAAGTGGTGAAGATGGTCTCAGATGATTCAACCTCTCATTTCAAACCCTTTTCAAAAAAAAAAAAACATTCTTTTTTCAGAACTACGTCGCTTTGATTCCCGTTCGGGATACGTAGGAGCGAGCCACGTTCTCGTCAAGCGCAACAAATAAAAATCCTTTTCATCCCCATAAACAAATTATTTTCATAAAAACAAACAAAAAGAATCATTTTCAAACCCATTGTTGCTAATAGCTCATCAGAGCCTCTGTTCGTTTAGCTATTGGCGACAATGTCTTTTTCTCATAAGAACAATAAACGATGGTCCATCATAACCTTTGTTAGTTTGATCATTGTGCAAATCAATCTTTTTCGAAAATCACTTTCAAAAAGATAATAAAAACGAGTTGTTATCAATAGTCCATCAGAACCTTTGTTCGTTTGACTAGCGGTACAACTCTCTCTTTTTTGAGTATTTAGTAGTGATTCATCATAGCCTCTGCTAGTTTAATCATTTGCTAATGCTCGTCCTATTTCAAAAAAAACTCACTAAAAAAAAATAAAAAAACAAAAACTTTTCAAAAAGAACCTAGAACTACGTCGCCTTTGATTCTCCACCCGGAGATACGTAGGAGCAGGGGCACGCCCCTGTCAAGCGCAAAAATAAACAATTTCTAAATTAAAAAATACAAACACATCTCTTTCATAAAACAAAAAAATCAAAAATCTTATTTTTAAAGTAGGGGATTAAGTCGGTCGTACGGCCGGGTTAATCATCGTTTTAGGATAAGTGAACTGTGGTCCTTCAGAGCCCCAGCGCTCCTTCAGCCCCCAGCGGCCCTTCAGACCCCCAGTGGTCCTTCAACACAGATCACACAATTCTAAAACCCCTATATTAAAAAACACCAACACACAAACATTTTCTACCCAAGAACTACGTAGCTTTGAATTCTCCATCGCACCGGGAGATACGTAGGAGCGGGCCATGTCCCGTCAAGCACTTTTTTCTAAAAACCCTTTTTTCCCCCTTCTCACCTAAAATAAAATATTCATTAAAGATTTCCCATTCATCTCCAAATAAGAAATAAATAGGCAAATCTAGGTATTTTTCAAATCAAACATTAAAACCACACATTTAATTAGAGGTTCCCTTTCGGTAGAAAGGACGTGCGCGGTGCTAACACCTTCCTCGCACGTAATCGACCCCCGAACCTATATCTCTAGTTTTCAAAGACCATCCGCCTTGTCCAAAAGACCTTTTTTCAATGTTTTGGTCTTAAAATTAAAATATTGGTGGCGGCTCCAAAATTATTCCACGTTGTACATCGAGAAACCCAAACCGGGATTTTTCGGGGTGCAACAGCTGGCGACTCCACTGGGGACCTTTTTAAAAGACGAGGGTCAAGCCTAACTAATTTAAATGTGTGGTTTAATGTATTGTTGATTTGATTAATACCTTGTTTGCCTTTATTTCTTATCATTGATTGTAGGCGTATGCATTTGTGTTCTTCTATGTTTGTTCCCTGTCTCATCTTTTATTCCTTTTCTTTTTATATGTTTATGCCCATGCATTCTTCCAACCCCCATGTTCCCTTCTTTCTTTGCTCCTTTTCTTCAAGGTAAGCTCATGCATTTCTCCCCAATTCTATCATGTCCCTTCTTCTCAGCTCCCTTTCTGAAATAAGTAATGTGTTTGTTGTTGGTACCCTAAGCTAGTTGTATTTGAATGATATTAAACCCTAGGGTAGACGACATGTTATTGCTTTCTATTGTCTGGATTGTCTGGATTTTCATTTGCAGGTGGGGTAGTTTTTTAAGGAAATGCCCTTCGCACACACCACTTGTACCTTGAGGCCATATGATTAGAGAAAGAGACCATAACCCAGGTCTGTTAGGATACCATAGGATGAGTGGATTCGAGTAGTGGGAGCCCATCAGGACCTTTGTCCGTTTGGCTACTTGCGAAAGTTTCAACCAGAGTTGTGCTCTTTCATGATGCCTCACATCTAGCAGTTTGCTGCATTTGTGGGGAGTTTTGTGAAAGGGACTGTAGCTCTGGTGGCCTTGTGAGGGAGTGAATAGAGCTACATGTGAAGATTACCTCTAAAGTGCCTTAGATCATAGGTTTCTCCCCCTTTTAGGTCACAAGGGCTTTCCAAATTGTGTGCTGCATTGTTGCATTCAGTTCAATCAATTTTTCCTTCAAAATTTTCAAAAATCAAAAAAAAATATATGCTTTCCCTTTTCAATAAACGCCTATATGAGGTGGCATATAGGGTGAAAATTTTCAAATCACCACCTGTAAATATCCTCTTTCTGCAAAAACACAAAAAAAAAGAGCATCCTTGCATCATCGCGTCATTGCATCACTGCATCATTGCATCATTTGCATTGTATAAAATTCCAGTTTCGAAAAAAAAACGTTCATCTTGCATTCCCTTTCATTACAAAAAACAATTATCATCTGCATAGCATAAGCATTTCATGTATAATCATGCAAAAAACCCTCGTCAAGTTCATCCAAGACGAGGCATTCATGCATAAGCATTATTACACAGTAGAACTACGTAAGCTTTGATTCCTCATTACAATGGGGATACGTAGGAACGGGCCATACCCCGTCAAGCACATTTTTCTAAAACCTTTTTCCAATAAATCATTTGCATCTCCAAATAAATTTCAAAATCATGTTCCAAAACTAAAAAACAAAAAAATCATTGTGAGCATCATGCATTTCATTGCACAAAAATGAAAACAAGAAAGCATTTCATTCATAATCATGAATAAAAATCATCATCAAGTTTATTCAGATGTAGCATTCATGCACAATTTCATTAACCTCATCACTTTAATACGTCATTCCTCCATACATGCATCTTTCAAAAAAGGGAAGGGGCATTGGCATTTCATACTTTGCCTTGCCTCTAAAAAAAAAAAATTATCATTTAGAAAAAAGCATCATTCCTGCATCTTTCATCATTCAAAAGAAAAAGGAGGCATCAGCATTTCATATCTTGTCTTGCCTCTTGCATCATTCATCACCCAAAGATGCATTGGCATTTCATATTTCGTCTTGCACAAAAAGAAAACATCAAAAAGAAAAAAACTTTTAGAATAATCACACCTTTCAAGTAGACATGCTTTCATGCATTTCATCTTCATCATGTATACATCATAATGTTTTCATCCATGCATTGCGTACAACAAAAATGTTGTGATGAGAGACGAGATGTTCTTGCAAAGTAATCTTTCCTTTTTGGAAAAGTTTACCCTCACTCATTGGCAAACTCAAGGTGTTCCAAGGCACTCAGTTTTTCACATCAATAGCTCATTTGTATTTCCTTCAAAAAAGGGGATTACATCTCATCCATTCCATGATAAAAGACCGAAACAGTTCATCAAAAAGTTTTTATATCATGTTTTAACCAATGTTAATTCTCTGTGAAGCGTTCTTCTAGTAAGCATGCATGCCACGTGCAGTTTCTCTTGTTTGAGTCAGTCAATTTCCTTCATTTATCATCATTCCCCATCCAAGTCTAATCCCGCCCCGTCCACCCCTAAAGCGCATATTCTCTCCCATCAGTGCATACTTGACTTTTGGTTCATTCCCACTAACACTTTAAGTCCTCCATGCTGGGGCAATTCTGTGATCACTAATTTTCCTTGTCGGTATCATATTCCCTTAGTGCAAGTCTTTCTAAAAAATATAATAAATAAAAAAGATAAAATAAGCTCGCTAGGTTGAAAACCCGCAAAGGGCGGCCTAGGCAAAAATGAGCGCCCGGTGGATTGAAAACTCGCAAAGAGCGGTCCAGGCAAAAATTAGGGCAAAAAAAAAAAAAAAAAAAAAAAGGGAAAATAAAAGAGCAAAGACATGAAGATAGATAAATTATTGTCCTAAAGTTAAGTCTTACAGAAATAAGTAATCAGGTTTTGAAATGAAATTTGGCCTTCTCTCCACACCCTCAAGAACCTAAAATCCCAGAAAGACCATTCCTTACCCCTCTTAAGCCAAAGATTCAAAATCATAAAAACATCCTTTGTTACCCATCTTAAGCCAAGAAAAGCCCAAGATATCCCCATCACTCCGGACAAGGGTTAATTCCACATCAAAGATGGTATATCATTCTCACCCAAGTCAAAAGGAAAGGAAATCCGCAAAAAGGGGGGAATAACAAAGTTTCAGAAAGGAGAATCCCAAAGTGAAGAAAGGAAGACAAATGGAGTATAAATTAAGAGTCAATACATTTTGCCATAAAGCATAAGAGCTCCCCTCCCAAAAAGCCCTCAATTCAATGGGCTCGATCATTTCTCCTTTCAAAAAAAAAAAAAAAAAAAAAAAAAAAAAAAAAGCCCTCAATTCACTGGGTTTAACCATCTCTTCTTTCATAAAGCCTTCAAACACCTCACCTCATCAAACCTAGTAACTATCCCCTTCATAAACCATTGACCATCGGCCAACGCTGAATAAGACCCATCCTCCCATAAACCCAAACACTCCGATAAGCCCAATCATCCCTTCTCCACAAAACATCACAATCCTGCAAAGTCCATTTCGATCAATGACCGGTTGCTTTCGTTTTCTCAAAATTTTAATTTTAGGACAAATAAGTTTATCTGTTTACAATGTGTTTGCTCAAAAAGAAAAAACAAACAGTCAGAAAAAAGAAAGCTGACAAAATAAAAAGAGGGACTTTCACTCCAAAGCACATTCAAGATGCATTAAAACAAGGTTTAGTGATCACCAAATGAGGCCTCTCTTCATTACCAAAGTCAAGGCATTCATAGAGAACCAAAGATTTACACTGAGGACACCACTCAGATCTAAAAGTTGGGGCATCCCCTTCACCTCTCACACCACTCAACTTTGGGGAGGTTTGTTCATTGCCCACCCCATTCATATATTACCCTCAGTTCATAACCGTCACCATAACTCTGCCGCCTTTCACAACCTCACTCAAAGAAACCATTTGAAATGTCATTCGAAAGTGGGCCAAGTGCGTTCCCATTCCTTCACCTCATTCATTCCTATAAAACCTCACCGGGGCAATCTCTCAACTCACTATCCTAAACAAGGCCTTGTCATTCTAATTGGGGCAGCTTTGTCCTTGTTATGACTGGGGCAACATCAAACTCTATGGGTTGAGACTAAATCTCTTTTGCTCCACCTTCCCTTTCAAAAGCCGAAGCATTCCCAATTCATCACCTTCTACGCCCCTAGTTATTGTCACCACTAGACAGGGGCAAACTATTCAAAGACCTGAATTGGGGCAATCTTGTATCTCTTGAGCCCTCATGAGCTTCGGCAACAACCATGTCTGTCATTCCTTCACTTGCCATAAAAGTCCATGCCCTAAACCAATTCCAAGTTAACTGACTCATTCATTCACATTTGCACTCCTATGCATGCTTACTAGATAATGCTTCAAAGGAGAGAACACAAGTTGTTTACGTGATATCTAAAATTCAGTCATCATGGAAAGAAAGAGAAAACAAGTGAGGTTGTTTGTAAATAAAAACCTTGAGAACACCAGAGTTTGAGTCAAATTCAATTTTTCAACAAAATGATCAATAATCATCTCAAGTCCTTGCATTCAAAGTCTTGCATCTCATCATCACAAAAATGTTTACCTCATGCATCTAGGCATTATAGCACATGCATCAAAGCATTACATTTGCATCTTCACATTTTGTGCATTCATCACATAGCAAAAAGAAAAAAAACATTCCACGTCATTGGCATCATGTTAATGTTCGCACTTCATAAAAAGAAAAAAACAAAATCATTGCATGTCATTCATCATTAGAGCATTACATTTTGCATCAGATACTTCATAGAAAAAGCAAAGAAAGCAAACAAAGATAAGAAACCACAAAAGCAACACAAAAACATTCCCCGTCGTCCAGCATTCCATATCATTCAGCATTCCTTTGTCATTCAATCATCAAACATTAAAACAGTGCATATGCATCATATTAACGTTAGCATTTCCATAAAAGAAAAAGAACAAGAATCATTGCATCAAACATCAGAGCATTGCATTTTGCATTTCATAGAAGAAGCAAAAAGAAACAAACAGAAGTTAGAACAGGAGCATTTCATTCATCAAAGCATCAATCACCGCATACATTTGCATTCAAACACCAAAACAATACAGTTGCATCACATCATACTTGCATCTCATAGAAGAAAAGAAAGCTAAAGCATCTCATGTCATTCATCATTTCATGTTATTCATCAGCAATATTCACAAAAGGCAAAGAAGGAAGAGTTTTCCATTGCATGTCATCTGCCATTTCATTACATATCATCAAACACCAAAATGTTGCATTCGCATACCTGCACTTCATAAAAAGAGCAAAAGAAAAGAAGAGGAGAAAAGCAAAAGAATAAATAAAGTCAGGCATTGCATTCATCAAGCATATGGAACGGTAGAAGATCATGCATTCATCCGACATAGACAAAAGAAATAAGGAGCTCATCATTCATCATAAGAAAAAAGAAAACAGCAATCATGGCATTTGCATTACATGCATTTATTCATTTTCAGCTACAGGTACAAAGAGAGGATGAGCACTTCGGTGTTAGCCCTCGCCCCCAGATTCCAGAAAATGTTCCCCCAAGTTGGGAGTTCAGAAAGAAAAAAGAAGAAAAAAAGAGAAATAGAAAGGAAGGAGAGAAAAGAAAAGAGAGCGCTCAAGCGTGCATTGCGGATTGGAGCACAGAGATCATCGCTCCCTTCTGCCCAGGTCTCACATCGTGTACGAGCAACGCGATGGACCGCAGCCCCATGTGAGGTTCAACGGAATAGTTGTATCAGCCTAAGATACAGTGGACGCCGTGCATTGATCTGTATATCAGTTCCGGAGCTGATAACGATCCCCCCGGTCGCTCGAAAAGGCCAACAGGAAGAGTGTGCTCCTCAAAGCTACGTGCAAACTCGGATTCGTCAAAGAGTTCGTTTAAGGATTACAGGTTTTAGGCAGCCTGGGCAATTTACCGCTTTCTGCACGCAAGTGCCCATTTTACTTTTCTGTCTGCACGCAAGTGCCCATTTTACTTTTCTGTCTGCACGTAAGTGCCCATTTTACTTTTCTGTCTGCACGCAAGTGCCCATTTTACTTTTCTGTCTGCACGCAAGTGCCCATTTTACTTTTCTGTCTGCACGCAAGTGCCCATTTTACTTTTCTGTCTGCACGCAAGTGCCCATTTTACTTTTCTGTCTGCACGCAAGTGCCCATTTTACTTTTCTGCCTGCACGCAAGTGCCCATTTTACTTTTCTGTCTGCACGCAAGTGCCCATTTTACTTTTCTGTCTGCACGCAAGTGCCCATTTTACCGCTTTCTGCACGAAAGTGCCCATCTATTCAAAAGAAATAAAAAAAAAAAAAAAAAAAAAAAAAAAAAGAGGAAAATTCGGGTTTCCCCAAGTGGACAAAATCGGTATAATTTCTGAATTCTTTATCTTCATTTTGCCTTGGAATATGTTTCGGCCAATTCATATTCCTCGTTAAAATTCAGATAAAGAGGGGCAGCTGTCATACCCGAATTTTGTCCGGCTTAGGTCCAAACCCTAATTTTCCACACAAAAAATAAATTATGCATTTTGAATCCTAGAAGCCGCTCCAAAGTTTTTGAAATCATTCTTAGGGTTAGAATGCACTTTTTAAGAAACTAGGGTTTTGAAAAATATGTTATGCATGCATGGCAAGCTTTGAAAAATATTTTATGCATGCATGGCAAGGACCTAAAAGCATTTTTTTGGAAAACAAGAATTAATTTCTAGGCCAAGAATCGATTTATAGTATGTTGCATAGGCCTTGAAAATCGATTTTTAAGCTCTTCCATAGGCCATGAATCGATTCCTCACTGCTTTAACTAAACATGGAATCGATTTTTACCTATTATATATGTCCTGAAAATCGATTTCCCTCTCCTTTCATAGGCCTTGAAATCGATTTTCAGGCCATTTTAAAGAGGTGAAAATCGATTCCTCCTTTTTTCCATAGGCCATACAATCGATTCTCATCATTTCCAAAAATAAAGAATCGATTCCTACATGTTTCCAAAGACCACAGAATCGATTTTCAGGATCTCCAAAATGTCCTGAAAATCGATTCCTACCATTTTCCATAGGCCATATAATCGATTCTTGTCATTTCCAAAAGAAAAGAATCGATTCCTACATATTTCCAAAGGCTCAAACAATCGATTCATCCTTGCAATAAATGTTTTTTAAAAAATTCTACGCCTATAAATAGGCAGCTTCAAAATCATTTGGAAAAGAGGACTTTTGGACGAGATCAGAGAAAAGGAGGAAGAGACTTCACGAGGTCAGAAAAACAGACACAGCTCACAAGATCAGAGAGAAGAATTGCTACACACACATTTTCACAAGATCTGAGAAGAATTGCTCCAGAAACATTTTCACAAGATCTGGGAAGACAACTCTCGTAAATCTCATTTTCCAGTTCTCCGCTTCATTTTTGTTCTTCAGATCTGTAATATCTGCCTTCATCAGAGGTATTTCTGTTTTTTATATTTGTTAAAATTCAATCATTCTGATCCATGCCAAAATTGCCCTATGTGATTTAATTTAGCTGTAGTGTCCTTGTTGATGATGAACCATATGATTCCCACTTATGCCTAGTACATCATTTTCTAAGTGGTGAAGATGGTCTCAGATGATTCAACCTCTCCTTTCAAACCCTTTTCAAAAAAAAAAAAACATTCTTTTTTCAGAACTACGTCGCTTTGATTCCCGTTCGGGATACGTAGGAGCGAGCCACGTTCTCGTCAAGCGCAACAAATAAAAATCCTTTTCATCCCCATAAACAAATTATTTTCATAAAAACAAACAAAAAGAATCATTTTCAAACCCATTGTTGCTAATAGCTCATCAGAGCCTCTGTTCGTTTAGCTATTGGCGACAATGTCTTTTTCTCATAAGAACAATAAACGATGGTCCATCATAACCTTTGTTAGTTTGATCATTGTGCAAATCAATCTTTTTCGAAAATCACTTTCAAAAAGATAATAAAAACGAGTTGTTATCAATAGTCCATCAGAACCTTTGTTCGTTTGACTAGCGGTACAACTCTCTCTTTTTTGAGTATTTAGTAGTGATTCATCATAGCCTCTGCTAGTTTAATCATTTGCTAATGCTCGTCCTATTTCAAAAAAAACTCACTAAAAAAAAATAAAAAAACAAAAACTTTTCAAAAAGAACCTAGAACTACGTCGCCTTTGATTCTCCACCCGGAGATACGTAGGAGCAGGGGCACGCCCCTGTCAAGCGCAAAAATAAACAATTTCTAAATTAAAAAATACAAACACATCTCTTTCATAAAACAAAAAAATCAAAAATCTTATTTTTAAAGTAGGGGATTAAGTCGGTCGTACGGCCGGGTTAATCATCGTTTTAGGATAAGTGAACTGTGGTCCTTCAGAGCCCCAGCGCTCCTTCAGCCCCCAGCGGCCCTTCAGACCCCCAGTGGTCCTTCAACACAGATCACACAATTCTAAAACCCCTATATTAAAAAACACCAACACACAAACATTTTCTACCCAAGAACTACGTAGCTTTGAATTCTCCATCGCACCGGGAGATACGTAGGAGCGGGCCATGTCCCGTCAAGCACTTTTTTCTAAAAACCCTTTTTTCCCCCTTCTCACCTAAAATAAAATATTCATTAAAGATTTCCCATTCATCTCCAAATAAGAAATAAATAGGCAAATCTAGGTATTTTTCAAATCAAACATTAAAACCACACATTTAATTAGAGGTTCCCTTTCGGTAGAAAGGACGTGCGCGGTGCTAACACCTTCCTCGCACGTAATCGACCCCCGAACCTATATCTCTAGTTTTCAAAGACCATCCGCCTTGTCCAAAAGACCTTTTTTCAATGTTTTGGTCTTAAAATTAAAATATTGGTGGCGGCTCCAAAATTATTCCACGTTGTACATCGAGAAACCCAAACCGGGATTTTTCGGGGTGCAACACGGTCCAAATTGTGGTTGCAGACCTTCACAACATGCCTTACGGGCAGGTTTGTCCAATGTTTACATTTACATATAGCAATTTAGCATACCTTAGAAGAAAAATCAGCAAAATTAGTCTGATTCACCTGGCAATTGTTGAGTAATAGGCGTTTTTCCTCTTGTAAATAAAGTCACCTACCAAATTCATAAGTTATTTAAATTTAAGGCATAAAAGATATCCAATCATATTAATGGGCAAGTCATATTAATTTACCTCGTGACCTTCCTTAACAAGGAGCCTAGACAAAAAACACCAATGAACCTTGTTCCTCCCATTATGAGAACTTTCTTGTTGCTTGATGCTGAGACATAAAAAACCCTTTTGACTGCCGTGCTTTTCTTTTCAACTGTAACAAAAAAAGTCAGCATTTTGATAACAATGTTAATGAAGTAATCTCTAAACACACCTTCATAGGATTGAATTTGAAGTTAATTAAAGATAAAGAGTTATTGCATGAATGAATTCAAATTATTGGCATGATGAAACATAGAAAGGGAAAAGAAGGAAGGAGGGGAATCTGAATTTGAGTTTGAAGTCTGGTTCCGGTGAAGTAATCTCCTAGGTAATTTACCAGCAACATGAAATTTCACATAACTGAGCTCATGAATAGAGATAAACAACCCAGAAAAAATCATGAAAAAATCAGAGAGTGAGATTTAGTTCGCACTTCGCAGAGAACAAAACTAAGAAATCAATGGAAACCAAAGAAAAACCTTAAATCAATTGCATAAGAAGAAAAAACATAATAAAACCCTAAAGCGTGAAATTGAGAGAGAAATCTGAAAGGAACCAAACCAGTGTAGAGAAATAGATGGAAATCGAAGGAAATCGTTCACGACAGATCCGGAGAAGCGATGGAAAGAACAACGAGTATACTTTAACTGATCGGTGGGAAATCAGTGCGAAGAGGCTATAGCAGCGGTGGCGTCTCATGGTGGGGCTCCTAGTGATAGCGAGGTTGCATCAGTGGCGTCGTGGTGAGCTCGTTGTGATGCCTCAAAGAGAGGGTTAGCGTTCTGGAGCGACAGAAATGAAGACGTTCTAGAGTGAGAGGAATGAAAAGGGCTTTGCGTTCTAGATGAAAGGAATGAGAGGCGAGAGTTTTGCGTTCTCTGGAGCGAGAGAAATGAAGAAGAGGGTTTTGTGAGTTGAAGAAACGCAGTGAGAGGAAGAGCGGTTCTGCGAGAGAGACGCTATGAATACGGATGAAATATGTTTGGAGTAAACGCGAATCAATCCCTAAATTTTTACGTTTTCTATAACGGGTGAATATGTGACCCGATATAAAAAATGAAAATTAAAATTTTCTATAACGGTTATGCAATGGAACCGATATGAAAGATGGTTTTTGCACTTTCTATATCGGTTCCTGTTGCAACCGATATAAAAATTGTAATTTTAATTATAAAACTGCCACCGCGTCATTTTTAACATCAGACCGTTTTTAACCGATATAAATGACAGTTATAAAATGTATTTTTTCCACTAGTGAAGGCACCTAGCAAAAATAAGACCTTGGATGGAGCATCGCACTTCCACAACTTAGTGCACGCCAGACAAAAATTTGGATTACCCAAGAGCAAGACCCTCATTACTAGCCTCACACAAACATTTGTAGCATGTCTCCATAGAAAAACATGTGACCCAATCAGTCCAAAGCCAACCATATGCAACATTAGTAGAATGCGCAAAATTTAACAGATTTTTTTGGAGTTCTCTATCACACTTAGACGCCAAGTTTATCTTCTTTAGGGTTTGGAAATTTTTTTGAAGTACCTATCACAAACCCCTTCTTCTTCCACAAATCATCAACGTGGTTGAGAAGACCATCACAAATTCTTAACTAGAAAGTAGTTAAAACAAGAAAGAAGAGTTGAATATTGCAAACAAAAACATGAAGATGAAAATTAAAGATTAAAAGTCGTTCATACAAATAATTAAAAATTAAAAACTTCATATCGTAAAAAAAAGAAATTTTACCATCTCAAAAAATAACATTACAATTATGAAACATCATAAGAAAAGAAGGTGAGTGAGGTAGCTAGCGATTGAGGTTGAATGTTTGAATCTAGCGTGGATCTCTTGCTCGGTAAGAAGATCGAGAGATAAAGGATGATGACTGAGATAAGGAGAACTAGGTGAGAGAGGATGGAAGAAGGGAAAATGAAGGTGAGGGAGATGGTAATCATGCAGTTGTCTGTTGAATGGTTGGATCCACTACGTGACATTTTGTAGTAGTTGTTGTCGTCTAAGTGAGGAACGATCGCACTACTTTCACACTTAGTGGTGGCGCCGCGAAAGGTGAAGAGGACACAACTTGAGAGCAAGAGCCTTTGGGAATGATAGAGTTTTAGAAAGAATTGGGAGGTGAAGCAAATTGGTTTTTGAGAGAGGGAGGGTACACACCGTTTGAAAAATGGAAATGGAATTAAATTGCTTCTAGTTTAGTTCAAAAATTCTAGACAATTAATTGAGACATCGGGAAGATGTTAGACATTTAATTAAAAAAATAATTATATAGAGTTGAATTTAAAATAATTGAGAGATTCCAAATAATAACACTATTTTTTTCCTGGAATTTTTTTTTCATTTTTAACTTAAATTACTCAAGTGAGTCTTTTTTTCCATTTTAAATTTTAACCTTGATATATGTCACTAAACTATTTTGTAATGCTAGTTTCACCAAAAAAAAATCATTTTGCAATTAATATAATGAAATCTTGTGTGTGGATATAATATAAATAAATTCATCAATTGCGCAGGATGATTAATCATTTGATCTCCCGCATTTTTTTTTGTATTTTTTATATTAATGGTTCATTTATTTGCATTTTTTTAGTTTTTTTGAAGAAAACTTTTTTGGTTGTTTCATATTTAGATAAAATAATTGAAGAAATAATTGGCCAACATAATTGTATTAAACAGTATTACTATTCTAGACAATTTAATCAAAAATATGTATTGTTAGAATACTTGGACTAACTTGAGTGATAAAACATAAATGACTAAATTAAAATTTTAAATTTATATATTAGGCATATATATTATTTAAATATATAATTTAATTATGAAAATATTTTTGATAATTTGGTTGGGGGAGGCTCATCTCCTTTTGTCTGGGGGAGGCGTACCAGAGATTTTAAATTAATATTGATCCCATTTAATCTTGTTTCCTCTTTTCCTCAATCTTAATTGGTTATCAAGTATTTGCATATATTGTTTTTGTATATATAAAATAAAATTTCCAAATCGAATAACATTGCTGTCTTTAGAAGGAAGAGAGTTGACTAGTTGGACAAAACAAGATTAATTAAAAAGAAACACCTTATTAGTTTCGATCCGTAATGAAATTCTCCAACGACTAGCTAGTAAATTAAACATTATTCGATTAACCAAACACACATATTTTTTTGTGGTATTCATTCAATAGTTACTCTTGATCTCTAGCTAGGCTGGATTGAAGATTCTACGGCCACGGTGCATGGAGATTAGAGGATCCCATTTCTTGGAGAGAGCGTATTTGGGTCAAACAAGTGGTACTACTAGTCTATTCATTAATTACATCAATTGATTTGCATTATTAAGCACAGCAGTAGACGACAGTAGTACTAGTTTGTCACGGATCGGATTCTCGGCTGTCACTGCCTCGGCAGTCAGCTGCAGTCAGGATCGGTGCCCTCCATTGGATCACCATCATACTCAATCTCGGCCGTTGATTTATTTTATATTAAAAAAATCAAAAAAAATGGATAAAGAGAGAGATAGAGAGAGCTGACTGCTGGGAATCCAAATCCGTTTGTCACTTAGTCACTAGGTAGGTTCCACCACGAGGCCAGTTTGCAGCGCGATTTCACACGCATAGTGTAATAATTCAATAAAAAAACAAATAACGTGAGCAATTTGGTGAGACACACAGTGAAAATGATGTTGTAATATTATAAGCATGTGGGACGACTTTGCGGTCTAAGGATGATGTAAGCCTCACTTTTTAGTCTATTTAAGCAAGTTATTTGAACCTTACACTCTGTACCATTTATTTATTATCATCATATTCATTCATATATGACCGTTGAAAGTTAGATACTCTCAACTCTCTAAATCCAAACTTAACATACTTCTAACTAGTTCTTTGTGTGTGTGTGAAGATGACTGAGGGGAGGGTAGTTGAAGCAAAAGCTGAAAAATCACTTCAGGATTTTGATCCTCAAAAGAAGCCAAAGAGGAATAAGTATGCTTTTGCTTGTGCTATCTTGGCCTCCATGACTTCCATCTTACTTGGCTATGGTAAGTATTCCCTCCTTCTCATGTTATACTCATCAACTCATCATAACCATCCATTCTTTGCATAAGTTTTTTTCAATAACTTAATGTTAGTTGTTAATTAATCAACTCATGGTATACTAACTAATTTTTTATATTTTCTATATTTTTTCATGTGTTAAAGTTTTCTTTTTTGCTTGTGTCATTTTTTCTTTTTAATCGTTTGTTAAGATTTCACATCACAAAAATGTCAATGAAAGAATCTATTCTCATATGTCACCATGTTATGTTACAGATATTGGAGTGATGAGTGGAGCAGCCATCTACATACAAAGAGATCTGAAAGTCTCTGACGTGCAAATCGAGATCATGATGGGAATCATTAACTTATACTCTCTCATAGGTTCATGTCTTGCCGGAAGAACCTCTGATATGATCGGTCGACGTTACACCATTGTATTTGCTGGCACCATTTTTTTCGTCGGAGCCTTACTCATGGGGTTTTCTCCTAACTACTCTTTCCTCATGTTTGGTCGTTTCATTGCTGGCATTGGTATTGGTTATGCTCTCATGATTGCCCCCGTCTATACCGCTGAAGTTTCCCCCGCTTCCTCACGTGGCTTCCTCACCTCTTTTCCCGAGGTAATTAATGGTTACTTTACTTCCTTCATTATACTTTTTTTAGAAAATAAAAAAAGATTTTTATTCCATGTCTTACTATAAAAAGGTTTCAACTTGCTGTTCGATATTTCAATATGGAGTGATAATCAAGGCTAGGAAAGCATGGACTCAACTTGCAATTATGTTAGGATTATTTGATATTTCAATAAATTAGTAAATAAATATGGCTTATGTGAGTCACAATAATGCCCATTTATTTAAAGATTTAACGACTATATATAATAGTGCAAAATATACAAACATCCAATTAATCACACCTTTTTTTAATTCCCATTTAAACTCTTACTAAAAACCTTGTAAGAATATATTTATGTATTACACAATTAAATAAAAATAAAGCTTACGTATTCTCACTTTTTCATTTTAATCATTTTAATTTTATATTTTTTTTCAAATTAGGTCTCATACACTTTCTTGTTATATTTTGGCTCTCTTTTTATTTTAGTCACTATATAATATGATTATACTTGTTTCTTTGTTTTAATCTCTGTAATACATAATTCTTATTCAATTCAATTATTCTATACATTATAAGGATATTCAATAAAAACAAAATATATTTTAGGGACTAAAACAATTTTTTACTAGAACTAAAAAGAAATACAAAGTATATTATACTAAAACAAAAAGGAACAATTATAGGGATGAAATCAAAAATACTAATTTTAAAAGAACTCAAACGAAAAAAGTGAGTATATTATAGTAAAAAATATATATTTAAGCCTACAAAATAATAATCAAACTGAATTAGTTTTACTTATTTAATTTGCAGGTTTTCATAAATGCTGGAATACTACTTGGATACATATCGAACTTTGCATTTTCAAAATTGTCGCTTCGCATGGGTTGGAGGATGATGCTTGGAGTGGGTGCAATTCCTTCTGTAATCCTAGCTGTGGGAGTGTTAGCCATGCCAGAGTCTCCCCGATGGCTCGTAATGAGGGGTCGTTTGGGAGAGGCAACAAAAGTGCTTGACAAAACCTCGGATTCCAAGGAGGAGGCCCAACTAAGGTTAGCCGACATAAAGCGAGCTGCAGGGATCGCCGAGAGTAGCACTGACGACATAGTTCAGGTACCCAAACAAAACACTGGCGAAGGTGTATGGAAAGAACTGTTTCTTTATCCAACGCCAACGGTTCGTCACATTGTAATAGCCGCCCTTGGAATTCACTTCTTTCAACAAGCCTCAGGAATAGACGCGGTTGTTTTATACAGTCCCACTATCTTCAAAAAGGCCGGAATCACGGGTGACACACATCTACTTCTCGCAACCATAGCCGTTGGGTTCGTGAAAACTATGTTCATCTTAGTGGCAACCTTTATGTTGGACCGCGTGGGACGTAGACCATTGCTCTTATCTAGTGTTGGAGGAATGGTCCTTTCGCTTCTCACGCTTGGTATCAGTCTCACAATCATTGATCACTCTGAAGCGAAGCTCACATGGGCCATTGGACTGAGCATAGCTATGGTGTTGTCTTATGTTGCAACATTTTCCATTGGTGCGGGACCCATCACATGGGTGTATAGCTCTGAAATCTTCCCTTTGAGGTTGAGGGCACAGGGTGCGGCTATAGGCGTTGTGGTGAATAGGGTCACAAGTGGGGTAATCTCAATGACTTTTCTATCCCTATCGAAAGGGATTACCATTGGCGGGGGTTTCTTCCTTTTTGGAAGTATTGCTACAATTGCCTGGATATTCTTTTACACCATGCTTCCTGAAACACGTGGTAAAACACTTGAAGAAATGGAGCAGTCGTTTGGTGGATTTTGGCGCAAACCCCACACCACTAAGGGTGTGAACAATGGTAGCGGCCAATTATCCCAAGTTCAATTATAGACAAATGTGTAATAGGGTATATTGTTAGGCTAAAGTGCTCCCGGGGTCCCTTATCTTTATTTAAAGTAACGATTTGGTCCTTTATCCTTTTTTTGTCCCAAATCAGTTCTTTATGTTTTAAATTTTTGACACATAAATCCTTTTCTGTCCCAAATCAGTCCTTTATGTTTCAAATTTTTAACACATAAATCCTTTTTTTTGACACATAAATCAGCACTGTTAACGAAAAAGGATTTATGTGTCAAAAATTTGAAAGATAAAGGACTTATTTGGGACAAAAAAAACATAAAGGACTAATTCGTTACTTTAAGTAAAGATAAGGGACCCCGGGAGCACTTTAGCCAAATTGTTAATATAGTAACTTTGAAAAAAATCATAATAATAATGATAGGAAGGGAAAACGGAAATATGTTGGTGTATATTTCCGATCTTTTCAAGAAGCATTTGTTTCAAAGCAAATTACAAAAAAAAAAAAACTAAATCCAACGGATGAAATGTTTTGATCATTTTTTGTGTATCTTCTCTCTTACCAATTATATATCTTATAGTGTCCAATATCATCCGTCAGTCCGGTCTAATAACTATGTTTACTTTTTTGACATAGATAACCAATCCCTCCGGACTCCTTTTTTGAGCAAAAAAAACCACTTTTTATATTAATTGAATAACCGATGTGTTTGGGCTATAATATAGTCTAGATACATCAGTTATTCAATGGATCTAAAAAGTGGTTTTTTGTTTAAAAACGTGTCTAGATGGAGTATGTCTACTAAGGATATGCTTGAATTGTTGGTATGGTATGGAATGGTATAGTGTTTCATTGTTTGAATATTTAAAAATGTAATTGAACGAAATGGTAACCAATGAAAACATGTGATGAGTCATCCCAATGACCCAATATACTATAGACTACAATTAGGCTCATACTTTGTACACCCCCTCTACTCACTGGACACCCCCGATCCTCAAATATTCTCAAAATACCCTCACGTGAAACACGCTTCCAAACACCCCACACTGATTTTTAAGAGGTTCAGAACTAAAGTTCTGAACCGGTTCAGAATTTTAGTTCCGAACCTGTTAAAAATCTTGCAAATGGATGCTTGGTTCGGAACTAAACTTCTGAACCTTCATTAATGACATTTTCGTCTTTTCGCATGGTTTGGGGATGTCTAGTGAGTAGGGAGAGAGTTGTAAGAAGTATATATGGCCCCTACAATTAAATACCCTCGATCAATTTTGTGTGCATTGACATCCCACTCGGAGAGCGTAAAGAAAGCTAAAAGAGGGTCCACTTGACGGGGAAGGTGAGAAAAGCCCACCTGATCCAGGGGATAATAACTAAACAAATGGGCCAAATTGTCCTATCTTGCGAGTAGGGGTGTGCAAAAAAAAGGATAACCAACTCCAATTTACTAACTGCACCACACCACAATAAAAAATCCAGAACCATTTTAAGTAGTTTATAACCCAGCCCATATTTTAAAACATAATAGGAGGCCCAATACCATCACTAGTGCAAAATCAGGAAAAGAATTAGACATTTAAAGTCAGGCGCTCAGATGCCTGACTTTATATGTTGACGCGGTGGCAAATTTGTAATTAAAACGCAAAAGTCGCGAGTTTTAAAGTCAAGCGAATACACGCCTGACTTCTAAAGTGAAAAAATAGCAAAAAAATTAGACTTTTAAAGTCATGCTATCAGACGCGTGACTACATAAGTAGACACGGTGGCAAACTTGTAATTAAGAGGTAAAGTTTTAAAGTCAAGCGAATACACGCCTGACTTATAAAGTACTAAAATAAAAAAAAAAGAATTCCACCCTTAATTCGCCTACACTCTCCTCTCCATTCTCACTCTCACGTACCCTAGCAATATTCTCACTCTGAAACCCTAAAGGATTTCTCCTCTACCACCGTCGAATCTCCCCCCTCTTATCCCTGATCTCCTCTCCCCACCCCCGCCTTCCTCCCACTACCAATCCATTTTTGTTTCTTCACCCTCACTCTCCTCCCCTCATTCGTTTCTCCATCGTCCTTGCTGGTTCTTTGGCTCTTTTTTCTTCTCCTCCCCGCTTTCTCTTTCTCGCATTCACCTAGATCTACCTCTCTTGGTTTTGTGCGAATTGATTTGTATCCAGATCCTGGATCTTGGGTTTTCAAGGTGCTAGCAAGTTCGGATTTCGGTGGAAGCGTTGCGGCACTCGCGGCGGTTCTACGACACTTGTGGTGGGATGACAGTTCTCACGGTGGTTCGGTTTGTATTTGGAGAAACCCGTGAGAGGCGCTCGCTCATGGAATCCCTCCTTCGCTCCTTCACTCCTTCGCTCATGGAATCCAACCTTCGCTACTTTGCTCATGGAATCCAACCTTCTGCAAAAACCCTAATCGCACCAAATCGCAGTGACATCGCATTCGCTGGTTAGAACTTAGGGTTTATTGCATCAAATCGCACCAAATCAGAGTTTCATTCGCTGCAACATCTCTTCATTGGTGAGTTTCAGCTTCTTCGTCTCTTCGTTGGTGAGTTTCATCTTGGATTCTGCGTCATCACTTTTATTTTCACTGTTACTATAAGTGTTTGATTCTTTTTCATTTTATTTAATATTTGTGAATCTGTTTGAATCTGTTACTGTAACTGTTAGTTTTAGTTATATGAGATTGTAAATCTGTTTTAGTTAGTGTGAATCTGTTTGAAAAAAACTGAGGTAATGAAAAGTTTATGCATGTTATCTGTGTGTGTGTGTGTGTGTGTCTATATATATATATGTGTGTGTGTGTGTGTGTGTGTGTGTGTCTATATATATATATATATATATATATATATATATATATATATATATATATATATATATATATATATATATATATATATATATATATATATATAATACTGATAATGGTAGTTTTAAATCACCAGTAGCTGAGGCCACTGTCTAAATCGAATCTATTTCCCGTTTGCTTATTGTATTTTTTACAGATTCTGGTTTTACATCATACTAATAGATTAGAAGGAAATGAATTTTGTTATTTGCATATTTGTATAAGTAAGTTGTCTGAATTAAGTGAGTGTAATTGTTGCTTAGTCATAAAGTATATTTTTATGATGTTTTGGATAGGTTTTTTAAGGACACTTCGAATGTACTCAATAATGATGCTTATTGATCTAATGGTCTTTATAACATTTCTGACGGCTACCTTTTTATTTAGCTTGTAGAGGGGCTAATTTTGGAGAAAACATCATCTCCCTTGGGAGTACTTCTAATTGTTTTTGAGGCTCGCCTAGATGCACTAGTACATGTAAATTTGAACATCATCTTTCCTTTTTTTAAAAATTTAAAAAATGTATAAATTGATTG
This sequence comes from Astragalus membranaceus, assembly GCA_039519185.1. Taxonomy (NCBI): domain Eukaryota; kingdom Viridiplantae; phylum Streptophyta; class Magnoliopsida; order Fabales; family Fabaceae; genus Astragalus; species Astragalus membranaceus. The sequence goes on along the minus strand of CM076850.1, from coordinate 105,813,542 downwards.
TCTCTGAACTATATGATGTTTATCTGCATTCTAAGTCAGTGGTTTCATATAATTTGAACAGATAGCTTCCTTAGCAATTCGAAGCGGCAACGGGCTTCTCTTGAAAGGAGGCAAGGAGGCTAAGCGATCAAATGCAATTTTGCACAAAGTTTGGTTTTTCAATATTAAATAAAAATTTGAGAACCATTTCCTTATGTATTTTATTTGTTTGGTAATCTCATGTGTGTGTATTTATCATATCTAAAATTTTAGGTAATTACTGAAGCCATACCAGATACTGTTGGCTCACAACTTATTGGACTTGTGACATCAAGAGCAGAAATTCCTGAGCTACTTAAGGTGAATAAACAGCAGATATTAATTTCTGGTTTATAAACTTTCCCACTTTGAAGATTGGCACCTTTAACTAAAGTTGTATATGCATTCTATATATTTCAGCTGGATGATGTAATTGATCTGGTGATTCCAAGAGGTAGCAACAAACTTGTCTCTCAGATCAAGAGTTCCACCAAAATTCCTGTTCTGGGTCATGATGGTAAGACCTTTCTGCTCAATATGCAATCAGTGCTTGATATGGTGTGCTACGTACTTTTTTTTAAAAATTTTAATAGTACTGACACTTCAGTGTCCAGCACGGCATGACACGTGTCGGACACCGACACCAACACGTGGCAAGGCGGATTGTACTTGATGCGAAAGTAGGCTATCCAGCTGGCTGCAATGCCATGGTAATTTTAGTATTCTGGATGATAGTACAAGCTTTATTTGCCAGCTATTTTTTCCTTACTCACTTTTCACTGCTATGCATAATACTTGTTATTTACATTTCAACTTTTAGGAAACACTTCTTGTTCATAAAGACTTGGTAGATAAAGGCTGGGTCAATAATATCATTGTTGACTTACGGACAAAAGGTAATAATTTTAATAAACTGTTCTATAATTAGAGAATTATCTGCTAGCATATTTTCTAAGATTGAATAATGGTTCTGAATATAAAGTTTAGCTTGTAAGGTTTCTGGAATAGTTAGATGATTTAAAATTTATGCAGGTGTTACATTATATGGAGGACCCAAAGCAAGTTCGCTGTTAAATATTCCACTAGCTCGTTCCTTACTATTTGATTATTAGCTACTGTTATACTTATTATAGTAGTTATAAGAATAAACAAATAAATGTTGAAAGGTTGCTTTGATGGCAATTCTCATGTCAATGTTAATAATAACAATGAGAACTTATTTATCTGTTGAGTGAGTCAGTTGATGACTTTATCAAACAAATCATACCTTTTGGGTTGCCTTCAAGAAACATGTCCACCTCAATAATACAACATGAAAGTATTTGCTACATTGATCCGATTATCTGTTCTCATGACTTTTGAACAGAATGTACAGAGACACAAGGAAGTAGAACAAGAGCTTGAGAAAGAAAATGAGGAGATTCCGCAATATCAAAAAAGATCAGAAGCTGCTGAAGAAGCAAAAGTCCAAGTATTGCAGGAGCTAGACAGCACTAAGAGGCTAATTGAAGAACTAAAACTTAATCTAGAGAGGGCTCAAATAGAAGAGCGCCTATCTGTTGTTTGAGGCAAATCTATCTTACAGTTGCAAGGTTCTATTTAATAATAATAATCTTCCCTTAATAATAATCTACTAGTATTAATAAATTATGTGCAAGGTTCAATTTAATTCAGTTTTGAATTTGGTAGGTGGTAGTGGAGTTAGTTTATGTGGAGTTTCTTTGAAGGGATTATATTGCGGTATGTTTGTTAGATATTTAGTGAATGCGGATCCAAGGTTCTCATCTACTGCAAACTACAACAAATTGCCTCTTCTCAAGTTATAAATCAAATTCTTCATTGTCTTAATTTCTTTTGCAGATTGAGATTGCGGCAAGTGTGGGTCAGGTGCTTTAAAGGACAAGTTATTTAGTTTGCTTTTTTTTTATCACCTACATATTAAAGTATGCAGACACCAAAATCAAGGTATGGTTGTCTTATTTGTCACTTTTGCTTGCAACTTTCTATTTTTTGTTCTGTCTTGAGACCAATTCTGGGGTCTAAATGAGGGACCAGTAGCTTTTATTATAATAGCTCTGTCTGGTTGTATAATTTAAGGCTTGTTCCTTTGCTAAAATCTGAAAATTTAATTAGGACCTATTTATTCCAATGGAGTTGGTAATTGAACTCCTAATAAATTGTTTTTCAGTAGCTGTAGAGAGGGATAGATGCTACCTTTGGTCCATTAGATTGACATATGGTTGGCTGTTAGCAGAGCTGGTACGTCTGAAGTTCCGCGAAGGAAATCTCCTTCAACTCCTCGGACTGCTCGTAAATCGAACCCATCATCTCCAAACCCAGCAAGTAAAACTCCAAAAGATAGGAGTCCAAAGGTCACTGAACGCAAGTCAACCCAAAGTCCAATATCTGAGGTACATTTTAAGTTACTTCATGGCTAGAATTAGAAATCTAAACTATTAGATTATTTGTAATTTTTCTTAAACATATTGTTTAATGCATCTCCTTGCCCTTTATCATCTTGCTCTAGAAAAACCGAACAAGCAGGGTCCAGGAATTGGAGTCGCAGCTTGCTCAACTCGAAGAAGATCTAAAGCGAGCTAATTAAGGAACAACTTAACTCATCTGAGTCATTTAAGATAAAAGCCCAGCAGGAGGCTGATGAGGCAAAGAAGCAGCTCTTATCAATGTCAAAAGAGCTGGAGGAGTCCCACAACAGCTTCTGGAACTATCTGCTTCTGAAGATGAACGAATTCAAGAGCATTTGACACTTTTGTTTCTTTTTCTATCAATTTATTTTCTGCAAAAGATTATGATTGAGAAATATAATTCTGCTATGTATAATGATATGGAGTTTTGTTCATGTATATGTTGGTAGTTAAACTAATTTTTGTTAAAGAATTTGAATTCTGTTGTTTTTGATTTATGGCAGCATGAGGATACATTAAGGCTAACAAAATTTTTTTTTTTAAAAGAAATGAACTTTTAAGGTTAGGCGGAACTAAAGCCTGACTTCAAAACAGACTTACGGAGTCAGGCGAAATAAATGCTTGACTTTAAAACATACTTACGAAGTCAGGCGGAACTAAAGCCTGACTTCAAAACAGACTTACGAAGTCAGGCGAAATAAATGCTTGACTTTAAAACATACTTACGAAGTCAGGCGAAACAAATGCTTGAATTTAAAACATACTTACGAAGTCAGGCGAAACAAATGCTTGACTTTAAAACATACTTACGAAGTCAGGCGAAACAAATGCTTGACCTTAAAACATACTTACGAAGTCAGGCGAAATAAATGCTTGACTTTAAAACAGACTTAGGAAGTCAAGCTATCGATTGACTTTAAAACTCCTGACATACAAAGTCGACTTAATAAAAGTCAAGCGGGCGCCTGACTTTAAATCCCCTTTTTGCCTGATTTTAAATCCCTTTTTTGCACTAGTGCATATTTCAGATCCGGTTTGAAAAATAGAACCTCATTTACCCTAGCCTCTTCCTCTAACGTGAAACTCAGCCTCTGACTAACGTGAAAGACAACCTCCGTTCTATGCGATGGAAGAACCTTAATCCCCAAATTGAAAAATCCTAATTCTCTGCGATGGAAGCTTGAAGATCGCTGCCCACCATCTCCGTTCGATTCTCCAACCTCCATTTTTGCTATTGAAGATCTAAAATCGCCACTTCATTGAAATCGCAGCTTGCATGGAGTGACTCGCAAATCGCAGGTATTTGGTCCTCCATAGCTCGCAAATCGCAACTTGCAGGTATTTTGTCATTGATCTTTCATGAGGGTTCTCCTCTCTCTGTTTTATTTTTCAATTCAAAACATGGGCCATTTTAGTTTACACAAAGAGTAACTTGTATTGCTCCGAGCTGGATGGAATTTTTTTCCTTTTCTTGATTAGAAGTAAGACTGTTAAAAAGTTTACTATAATTATAATCTAGTGTACAACCATTTTTTCCACAGATTATGTAGATATAAATGAAATGACAGATGTTATTTAGTTGTTCGCAATCTCCCATTCCAGTGATTGATTTTTTTGGATAATTAGATAGATTGTTGGTTGAATGTGCTAAGTTGCTTATGTTTTAGTGAGTACTAATTCAGATTTGGTAATATGGATCTGTTTCCTTGAAGTGTGTAGATCTGTTTCCTCGACGTGTGTAGATCTGTTTCTGTCATTTGGTAATATGGATCCTCATGATGGCTCCGAGACAGCAGAGCATTTTGTTTCTACTCCTCCACCCTCTGTCACAAACACTGCCAATATGTTGCCGCCAAAGCGTAAAAATCGTTCGGAAGCTTGGAATCACTTCACTGCAGAGGAAGGCCCATCTAAGTCAGCAAAGTGCAACTACTGTGGTAGTATGATAAAGTTGTGAGAGGTTGAACTTGATATTATCCTTAAAATTTCCACTATTGGGACAAACGATGTTTAATTGTAGGGTGATAAAGAGTTTAGTTATAATATATTAGTTACAGTATTTTAATTAGTAGAATTTTTATTTAGTGTTATTCAAGTTGAATTTTTAACCTTCAAGTCTTTTATTATATATATATATATATATATATATATATATATATATATATGTAAAACGTAGGAACCATATTGCTAAGCTTCGGCGTGATGACGGTATTGAAGTTACATAACAACATGACTTATGTGACGTGGCAAGAGGATATTTTGATACGTTGTTCCTTCGTTCTAATGGGGACTATGATGCTGTTGTTTCTCATGTGCAAGCGCGTGTGACAGGTGAGGACAACCAAAGTCTTTTGAGGCCACTTGAAGTTGAAGAGTTTAAGCAGGCTCTTTTCCAAATGCACTCAGATAAGGCGCCAGGTCCGGATGGGCTCAATCCAGCTTTTTTCAAGAAATTTTGGAATCTTTGCGGTATGGAGTTATTTCACACAGGCAAGGAATGGTTGACAAATGGTGAGTTTACACCAGCTCTTAATGATACAAATATTGTTCTCATTCCAAACGTTGAGAACCCGACCTCTATGAAGAACCTAAGGCCTATTTCTCTATGTAATGTTATATACAAGATTATTTCGAATGTGCTAGCCAATCGGCTGAAACCTATCTTACCCAAGTGTATAGCTATGGAGCAGTCTGCTTTTGTTGAAAATCGGTCAATCTTTGATAATGTGCTAGTAGCAATTGAAACACTCCATCATTTGAAGTGTAAGACGAAGGGTAAAGTAGGGGAGCTGACACTTAAAATTGATATTAGCAAAGCATAAGATCGTGTTGATTGGGGCTACCTTCAGAGTATCCTATTGAAGATGGGGTTTGATGAGCAATGGGTGCGATGGATGAAGATGTGTCTTGAAACTGGGAACTACTTAGTTGTGGTAAATGGAGAGAAAGTGGGACCTATCACACCAGGGAGAGGACTCAGGCAGGGTGACCCACTCTCACCTTACCTTTTTATATTGTGTGCTGAGGGACTTACTACTTTACTAAAGAGAGAGGAAAGAGAGGAGATATTCATGGTGTTAGAGTGTGTAGAGGGGCTGCATCCCTTACACACATTCTTTTTGCTGACGATTGTTTTCTTTTTTGCAGGGCTTATGGAAGGGAAAGTAGCAATCTCAAAGCTATTCTTAACACCTATGAGAGAGCCTCCGGGCAAGCTATTAACTTACAAAAGTCTGAAATTTATTTTAGCAGGAACACAACATCGGAGGTGCGGGAGGAAGTCAAAGCTATCTTGGGAGTCTCAGAGTGTTTAGGGACAGACAAGTATCTAGGTCTTCCATCTATGATTGGTAGAAGCAAGAAACAACTTTTTGGATACCTTCGTGATAGATTATGGAAGAGGATTCACCATTGGTCCGGAAATCATCTTTCTAAGGCGGGTAGAGAAGTTCTATTGAAATCTGTGGCTCAATCTATTCCGACTTATTGCATGAGCACTTTCATGCTCCTCTCCACCTTAGGTGAGGAGCTTGAGAGGATGATGAATTCTTTTTGGTGGGGTACGAACCGAGGCACAAGAAGAGGTATCAACTGGTTGAGTTGGGACAAGCTCATGGTAAGGAAAGAATTTGGTGGTATGGGATTCCGTCACCTTCATGGCTTCAACTTGGCAATGCTAGGGAAGCAAGCGTAGAATATTGCATCTCGCACAGATACTATAGTAAGTAGAGTGTTCAAAGCTAAATATTTTTCAAATTGTGAATTTATGGGGGCTCTCTTGGGCCATAATCCCAGCTATGTTTGGCGTAGTATCTTCACTTTTCGGGTGGTTGTTAATTTGGGAGCGCGTTGAGAGTTGGAAATGGGGACAATATTTCGGTTTGGCATGATTCTTGGTTAAGAGGCCAAAAGGAGAGTTTTGTTAAATCCTCCATAGTTCCCAGCTTGGAGGGTTTACGTGTTAGTGGCCTTATGGAAGCAAATAACAGCGCTTGGAATGTTTTTTTTGTTGATCAGATTTTTAATCCACATGAGGCTGCCATAATTAAGTCTATGCCACGGTTTAATGCTATTGAGGAAGACAGATTGTGCTGGTGGAGAAGTAAGACAGGTTGTTATTCGGTCCGCTCAGCTTATTATGCTCTCATGGAAGATCTAATTGTCAACTCACACTTACGTGTAGATGGCGCTTAGGTGACTATATGGAAGTGTAGTATACCCCCAAAGGTCAAGCTGCTACTTTGGAGGCTTGCACGTGGATGTCTTCCAACTCCTGTAAACCTTCAACGAAGACATGTAAATTGTGATATACAATGTCCTATGTGTGATCGTGAGCCAGAATCAGAGTGGCATGTTTTCCTCAGCTGCCCTCAGGCTACTGCCGTGTGGGAGGCTGCTGGTTTAGCGCAGGATATTCATTCAATTATGTGCATTGCTGCTGATTTCCGTGACTGTTTTTTTAGGTTGATGCAGACCTTGATTGACACTAACCGAAACAAAATTGTGATGATTCTGTGGTCCGTGTGGCGTATGAGAAATGATAAAGTTTGGGAGAGTGTATCACAATCGGTCACTCACACTGTACGAGCAGCGGCGGATTCTCTTCAAGAATGACCGTGGGCGCGAAAGAAAAATTCTGGTGCAGATGGCGTTCGTGACCAGCAGCACCGGGAGGAGGTTCGGTGGCAGAAACCATCTGTCGGAACTTATAAGTGTAACGTGGATGCTGCACTATTTGCTATTGAGAATAAATTTGGTATTGGTATGTGCATTCGAACATCTTCAAGCAATTTTTACAAGAGCAAGACTATGTGGTTTTCGGGTACTCCAACACCACAAGCAGCTGAGGCAATGAGACTTTAGCAAACCTTACTCTGATTGGAGGGATTGGGGCTGACTTGTTTCCATAGAACTGGATTGTCTTCCGGTTGTAAATGGCTTGATGGCAGACCATTTGCCAAATACCGAGTTTGGTACGCTAATTTCGTATTGTAAAAATTTTTTGGTTAATTTTCCAAGCTTCCAGGTTAGCTTTATTAGGAGACAAGCTAATCTTGCCACTCATACTCTAGCTCGAGCATCAAGATTATACGCTAGCTCCAATGTTTTTGATTTGATTTCATCCTGTATTGACACTATTTTACATCATGAATGATCTAAGTTTGTTATTGTCAATATATATATATATATATATATATATATATATATATATATATATATATATATCATAAGTATATTCAATCATAAGTTGTCCAAGTAGGCAATCCATGCCATTGTTCAAAAAAAGCCACGCATTTTCCAATTAAAATACGTGTCAGCCAGCTCAACAAACCGAACCAGCTGGACAGCTTCGATTAAACGTAAGACCTTTGCACAATCTGGACGGCTCGCAGTAAATCAATCAGTAGACTCAAATTAAATTGTTGATTTCGAATTGTAATAAACCACATCCTAATTTTTTGGATCCAACATTATGGATCATTATTACAAATGCTTATCAAACAAGTCACTGAAAAATAGTGAATACCTTTCAATTAACGGCCATACAATTCAATATGAAGATGGTAATCATCATTTGGGAAATTAATTCTTCATCAATCTCACCTCTCTCTCTCTCTCTGCGTCTGTCTCTCTCTAGAGGTTAAACTTTTGGCTACACCATCCTCCATTTTACACAATTTGTTCAGTGTAAACCTGTTGAATATTTAGTTGGTAAGATATATGGGTTTATTTTTCAGATCTAAGACGAACATTGGGATTTTTTGCTCATGGAAAAGAAAACAGAAGCGAAGCTGCTGGAAGGAAAAACACGCAAAAGGAACAAAAAAAGGGGAACAAATTGGTAACATTTCTGGGTTCCATAATTTCAGTTCTTCTCATGTTCTGGAATGTTTTTTTTCATCTTTTTTCTATTTACAAATTGAGAGATGTATGATTTTAAAATGAGAATGATGTCTGCATATAGTTTTTGGGGTTTTATATTTGCCCGCACTGTCTAAGTTAACACATATTGCCTTTTAATTACCATCAATAAAATAATGTTTTATTTTGCCACGGCAGGTAGTTGGAGTTCCTGTACAAGAGATATAATGGATTTATGTAATTTGAAGGTCAAATATCCGTTGATTTTTTTATAAGGTCAAATATTCCCAAATGATTAAACTTTCAAAGTTGACTTTGTCAAAGGTAAGATTTGTGTTTTCTTATTTCTCTTATTGCTTAAACTGAGTTTTCAATGTTGATTTAATTTTTGCAACACAGTGTGCACTTTTGAAGACACACATCTTATTGTGCCTTTAGACAGCTTTTCTTAATTACTTGCTCATGGCTGAATTTGAATCCTCTCATGAGTTAAAGCCAACAGCTTCTTTTACTTTTCATGAGTTAACTCTCACTATCTTACTGATTTTAGGGGTTTTATGGTTTGGGGATTAACCCAACTTGTCGTTGTTTACATCATAGGAAAAATAGGGTTAGGAATTTAATTCATAAGCATATTTAGTCCCTGTTTTGTTATACTGATCTTTTAGAACTTGGAGATGACAAATCTGTAAATGATTTTCATGATAAATAGATTTTAAAATCAAGGCTCGGGAAACGGGGGAGCTGCGGCGGAAAAAGGCTCGCAGAAAGCGACGACAGGGTGCGGTGACAGGATGCGGCAACGGGAACCAGTGACAGGGAGCGGCACGGTGGTTGGGTCAAGTAGGTAGACTACTTAGACTAGCATATAATGTCATTTGTTGTATTTCATATTATCAAAAAAAAGAGTGGCATATTCATGAGTGTTCTTAGAATAACATAACTAAGAAAGTCCTATATTTATATTTTTGATATTTAGTTCTGTTCCCTTTTATGGTTGCTATCAGAAATCTGTAACAGATTGGTCTGCCTTGATATGTAACATATTTGCAGACCCATTTCCTTAATCAACTAACTGCATAGATATTTAATTCCCAAATGATTAATCCTTGAGGTAATGACCGATTCCCTTTTCAATGTGAGTTTTATTTATCTTTTTGTTCCTAATTTAGATATTTAAAACAATTATTATGCAACATAAAGTAATCTGCTAAGGGACAAAACAACAAATGAGCATTATTTTTCATTTTTTCTCTTTTTCAGAGCTGAATTTTAAATGCATTGAAGTTGCTTTTTTGATGTCTTATTGTTGTGATAATGGAATGCTAATTGCTATACTTTTGTTCCAAGTATTACAATGGACTCCTAATTGCTTTGTTTTGTCACAGGTGCGAGGTGTGGATAATGTCACCTGCAAAGTTGATTTTATCATGGTCAATTTTTATTTATATACTATGAAAACTTGATTATGTTCCATCCAATCTAATATAATTTTTTATACTATTATAACTCAATTGATTTTACTAAGAGTTCATTTTACCTTGGTATTGATTTTACCGTGGTATTGATTTCTCTTTTGTGCAAGTTTATTTTTACCATTAAGTAGAATAGCTTCTAATTTCAAGCTACAGTAATAAGTATGTTCCTGAAAGAGTTGCTATCTTTACATTTGTGATGTCTTCTAATTTATTTTAATTTTGAAATATTTGGGACTGATTAGTATGATTTGCATTTCCAATATCTTCTTAAGGTAGAAGCATCTACTAAGGCAAAAAAACTCTGAGCATGTTGTATATTTATGTTCTTGCAATTGGCACCTATTCAATTTTTACATCATTTTGGAAACTATATGATTAGACATACTGTATGAGACTATACATTTTGGACACTATCATTTTTAATCAAAATTTGTTTAGATTATTTTAGTTCTATACATTTTGGCCTTGATTGGGTGCATGTGAAACGGTTCTAGAAGATTGCAAGTAAATTAAATGTTGTTGACTGCTTATGCAACAAACATGAACTCAGACAACTAATTGTGTATCAGCTTCTCTTTTATTGTATTTATGGCTTATTTATGTCTTTACGTTAATTTTTGTTCTGGATCTTTGTGAAGATTTCTACTATTATAATAAGGAATGAATGAGGACAAGGATTTTCTAATTGTTGTTTTTAGGTTAATGCACAGAAGGAAGAAGGCTCGGAGCAGCAGCGGTAACAATTTAAGGTCACGATTCTCCCCCTTAACTTCTCCTTCTGTTGCTATAGTTACCACTATTTCATATTTTAACAATTTTGGGGTTCATAAAGGTTTGGTTGAAATTCTAACTCAACCTTCACTTTATAGTGCGTAGTTGAAGGTCATAAAGGTTTGGAGAGAGTTTTGATTTCTTTTCTTGAGGAAAAGGTAATAACTTCTCTATCTTCAACATGCTTTTGTTGAGGAAGAAATATTGCAGCTTCCTTTTATTTGTTGCAGCTTCTTTTCTATGTTATTATCAATGAATTTAAGGGGAAAAAATAGTCAATCTTTATCAAGAATAAATAGTCGCATAATTTTAACTTGCTTTGCAATATATCTCATACTCATGTATTTTACCAATACAAATTAATCATTAATTATACACCAATACTACTCTGTTTGTTGCTGTTGGAAAGCAACTCTTTGAATGACTGGATGTCTAAAGGAAACGACAAGATTGTGGCACCAATGTACTTTCACAGGTATATTATAGTATATTTTCATTATTAGCCTAAGAATAACTATACCAGATGTTAAAAGTTATTATTCACTAATTATTAGTATTTTATTTTTACGATTTGGAGTCTTTGAAGGGATATGTTGGAAAAATGAAAGAAAAGATTATTAAAGGTATGTATAATTGTCTCTCAAATAACTAAACATCTATATGTTATAATTTATAATGTCTATGTTTATTTGACCACTCAAAAATGTGCGTATTCATACTTTCTGCCATTTAGATGTTAATAAGCAGGATTTCATAATGTGGAGTTGGTCTTAGTATAGTATTTAGAGAATGATATAGAATAACATGCATCTGTTTCTAATTTTCAAATTTTCTAATTTCCAACAATTTATGAAAAGATTTACTAAAAAAATCGGTGATCTTCATATAATTGCTAAAATTGATTACTCAATATTTCGGCCATAAATGGTTCCAACTCTATATCAAACATTTACCTGACGTGCATGTTTGAGAATTTTGTACATCTGACTTGCATGGTTTATAACTATATATACTATCTCTGTTTGTATAATCAATTATCAACTACAACTAACAATATTTGTCTTTTGGTATTATATTCATGTTAATAGGATTTGATGCCTAAGTTTTCATCCACTGTTTTGGCGCATGATGTTGATATCCTTCCACTAATTGACAACGTCATCACTTCAACTAAGAGATATGAGCCTTCCTCGCAACAAGTTGCTCAAAAGGAGTATCAAGATTGAAAGGACTTAGGGTTGTAAAATCTAAACAATCTGTGTTTTGTTTTTACGTAAAACAGTCAGTGTTGATGGCCATGGGAGTTTAAAGGTTTCTTTGTCTTAGGTTGTTTGTGTTTTTTTGGTTACAAGTTGGCGTGTAGTACGAATGTAAAAGATATTATTATTATTATTATTATTATTATTATTATTATTATTATTATTATTATTATTATTAGTAATCTCTCTTATTTTGTGCCCAATTCGAATTAATGGGCTTTTTTGTTGGTGAAAAGTTTGAATTAATGGGCTTCATCATTGGACATAGGTAATATGAAGGGTGTGCTTAAGTACATTTGAAATAATACAATTGGGGGTATGGTTTTAAATCCGTATACCCCTCAAATGAAATATATGTTTTAAATCATATGCATTCTTAACTTAAAGATATATTTTCATAATAAAAAATAAATAATAAAAAGAAATGCTTCTAATATCCATAATGGTATAACTCCTGTATCAAAAAAATAATGGTATAACTCCTTATAAAGATTCGTTTTTTCATTGATTAAAAAATGTTAAACAAATCAAATATATATCTCATTGAACACATTTAACCAAAAAAATATTATAAATTATGTTTAAAAAAATGTATACCCATGCAGCGCGCACGGGTCATACACACTAGTATATATATATATATATATATATATATATATATATATATATATATATATATATATATATATATATATATATATATATATATATATATATATATATATATATATATATATATATCTTTGAGACATTGAAAAGTACCCAAAATCAAATGAAACAGCCTTTATTTTAATAGCTTAATTTCTCTATTGTCTTTTTCTTCTACTATTACATTGCTTTTTAGCTAGTTTCTAGAATTTATTTCAGCTGCCTAAGATTGGTACTTGAGAGAACTTCATATCTCCCATGACTTATCCATACAAAACTAATCCATTTTATTCATCCTCCAATGCACCATTTTACTCCACCAACACCACTCATACAACTCCATCTCCAATTCATCCCTTTTACAACCCTCTATTTTATTCCACCAACACCCTTATTACATCTCCATCACCAAACCTGAATTACGGCCATGGTTACTCACCACCACTACACAACCCATATACTCAAGGTTGTCAAATTCGAGAGTCTATGCAAACTCGTGGAACTTATGTAGACTCGACTCGTAAACTCGTAAGAGTCTACCTACTATCAAAGAAATCTATAAATGACATATATATATATATATATATATATATATATATATATATATATAAATACATGATATAATATAGTTAAGACAATAATAATTCAAGATTCCAACTCCACAAAAAAGTAAAATAGTAAACCAAAATATTAATGTGTATTAGTACATTATTACTAGATGAACCAACACAGTTGGCCTAGTGGCTTAATCTACCCTAGGACACGGGGGTCGACCCGGTGCTCTCGGGTTCGATTCCTGCAGTGGATAAACTCGGTGTTGACTAGTGCGAAATTTGATCCTAAGCACGAGTGGTGATTAGTCTTTCGTTGAAAGCGTTGGGACACTCCGTGGGTAGCCAGCAATGGTCCGATCCAAAAAAGTACATTATTACTAGATAAGAACACATTGCATTAATGGTAAAATCATACATAAATTCATAAAAAACATAAGTTATTAAAAAACAAGAGGTAATTCAACCTAGGAAGCTAACAATATTGGCCAGTAATTTACATTTTAAGGCCAAATCAGCGTAAAATTGTACACACGTAAACTCGTAGTAAAATTGAAAGTTTACCGATTTATAACTCATACGAGTTTACGAAAAAGAGAATTTACCTGCTAGTTGACTCGTTTTTATGATCTAGAATCGTAAACTCGTTAGAGTTTAAGAGTGAACCTGAGAGTTTGACAACCATGCATATACTTCATCTCTTGCAACCTATTCTACTCCATTTTATTCAACCAACACCACCACTTCATCTTCATTGCCCAACACATACTCATTATATACAAGCACAAAAGAAAGCAATGGTGGCGAGCTCGCAGCATGTTTGTGGTATTGTCTTGACAAGCTAGTACATCCGACTTCTTCACTGTAAGAAATTCGCGAGGGTGAGAATGATGAAGAGGTGGACTCAAACTCTTCTCGCCTACGGTGTGTAATTGGAACCACGTCCAAAACATATCTCAATGTCAATTCACCATAATTTTGTAAGAAGCTACAATCTAGAGTTTCTAAAGTGTCGTGCGGTTAACTCGCACCAAACTTGGTTCCAAACAACCACTTAGCAGCGGATCCAGATAATTCTTAGTATGGAATAGGTATAATAATTCTCGTCCTCATCAATTTTAAAATTTGTTTTATTAATTTATTGAATCTTAACTCCAAATTTGAGAGAAAACTAGAAATAATGGTGAATAAAAATCAGACTTTTTTTTTGTTACATGAAGTTAAATATTTTATACCTTCTTATAAAACTCACAAAATTTGACTCGGGTTCGGATTTTGGAGGTGACAAAAACTCTATTGGGAGAGAAGAACTACACGGTCTGGCAACGCCTGGTATACACGTGACCATCCAGATTCTCCGACGTTGATTAGTCACCGGTAAAGTCAATAGATACTGCGCACTAGTAACACGACAACCAAAAAAATTCACAAAATTTGTTTTTACTCCAACAAAAATTATCTCCTAACTTTTATTTCTATGCAATTTTCTATTTTTAAGTTTAATCATTGTAGTTAACTATCCTTACAGTTGGCTATAACATTAATTTAAGATTTGTATATACAAAACTCGTTATCTTTGTAAAGAAAATTCGTAAAAAATAGCTAAGAGTATGGACAAAACTTGAAAATGGAAAATCTTATAGGAGCAAAAATTAGGACAATTTTTCTAAGGAAACACAATTCATAGATTTTACAAGAACGAAAAATATATTTAATCTTAATTTGTGTATGTTGCCCCTGCAGTCATCCAATCCTGACTCCGTCCCCGTTTCGAACCTAACAATGCTATATAGATGCTTCATGGAAGATGACCAACCAAAAGCGATTCAAATGAGCTGAATAATTCCTTAGAAAAATATTCAAAGTAGCCCAACTAATTAATATTTTTGTCGCTTCTCCATGGGGCTGCCTATGAGGCCTGAAGGGAGTGCCAAGAGTGCTCAAGCTACTTTCAAAGAGGTGATACCTAGGGAGACCTCGTATTGGTTGGCACGACTTGTCTTGTAAACCAATTCTTGGTGTCGATCGTTGTCAAGTAGTTTATGCAATCTATGACCTGTTTTCAATTCCCATAGAGGCTGGCGTTGTTTTCCTAGACTAAGATTGTAGTATCTTAATATTAGAATTGAGGAGTTGTATGAGCTTTTAGGGTGGAAAGTGTAACCATAGGTTATAAAATACTTGTAGTCTATTCTCTGGCTAGCCTTTTGATTAAAATCCTAATTATTATGAAAAAAGAGGATAGAGTCCATGCTGCATCCTTGGATAGATTGAGCTCTTAGTGGCTACTTTAATCTTAGAAAATTAATTACTCATGCTACTAGGTATGAGAGGGATAGAAAAAAGGGAAATAGAAGAGATAGAAAATCTCAACAAAAAAAAGAGATAAAAAATGAAAAGTATGAAGTGGTATGGATCGTATGATGAAAAAAGAGACAGAATGAAAAGAGATGAGGTGAAAAGTGATGAGAGAAAAAAATGGTTGGACAATATAAGATTAGTTTCTTTTATTAAAATTAGAGTGTTTGGGAAAGAAATTTTTAAAAAATTTTCTAGAGCTCTATATATTTGGATATTATATTTTTTTTTGGGTAAACCCGGGTATCCACCGCACGGATAGCAGTGACTAATATATATATATTTGGATGTTATATTGTCATATCGTATGATATTTATTTTCTTTAAAATTAAAATTATTTCAGTGAAGTGACATTTATAAGACCCAAAGATATGAACTTCCGTTAAAAACATAGGATACGATACATCTGAGATTCGTTTATAAAAAAACAAAATATTCACAAAATAATAGAAAATATATTGACACATAGACCCAAAGAAACATAGGCTAGCACAATAAAACAGTAAACAAAAGACTGAGGATGGTTGTTTTCTCTCGTGTTTAAATGACTCGGGTTGTCTTTGTTGTGCTTATAAGGCGTACTGAAGGTGTCGTTACGACGTATAAGGGTTTTTATTATTTTTTTTAAAAGTAAGAAAAACATTTTAATACTAATCTGACATATACTCATGACATATTGAGAAGTATCAGATACGATCCGTATCGGATATGGGTACTGCAATAAAACTCAAGTATCCAAGCATCATATTGTTTCCCTTCCAATTGGGTTATGCAACCCTCCTTGTGCACATGAACACTAACAAGCATGACTTTGTCTTCCATCACATTATTTAATTTATACAAAAATAAGGAACAAGACATACAAACAGCAACATGATCATCACTAATCAGCATGTATGTTGTTTCTGATTAGTAGGACTGAACTTTATTATACACACCCAAGTAGCTTCATACTCCCTTCAGATGGTGGCTTTTGAAAATTGGGGATTCCACAAAATATGATTAACAGGTAAAAAGTGGCAAACTGAAGTTTCCTTCCCAACGTTAATTCCAAGCTGCTTAAATATAACATGACTTAGGCTTCAGCTAGACATGTCCAAATGGCAAATGCCAAGAGCTTCCATTTTATCTCCATTATCCTCACCAAGCAAGACCTTGAACACCTTAGTCCTCGTTGATATGAAGTGGCAATAGTGAATGGCATAGGGATAAGGGAGAGGATGGCATGCTACCCACTAATTAGGAGCGTGTCAATATCATGTGATACTTCCAAAATGGTATACTTTTGTAGAGGTACGGCTGAGGGTGATGGGTAAGTAGTTGTAAGAATCTCATGCTTGGCATCTGAACCAATGACTTTATCAACGAACTCAAGCATGGAGTTTAGAGAGTTGGCACATATCTTGGTCTCCCTTGTGATGGGTTCTCTTTCACAGTGTTCAAGTGTTCGTCTCATGGACTTGGCTTGAGGAGAATCTCCAGGGATTGAGAAGAGTTGAAGAATACCTGGGAGTCGTGACAATGAGAGAGGAATGGAGTCGGCCTCTTTTCTAGAAAGGAGTGGAGAAACCTCATGGATTGAAAATTGTAGGGTCATCACATTCCCAACATAAAGATCCTCCAAAGTGAAAAATCCTAACTTGAAAGCCTCCACACACTGCATTGGGAGATACGAACTTCTTGGGAGATTGGGGCATGGTTGAGTGTTCTGAATTGACTGTCCAATACAAAAAAGAATCTTTTGAATTGGTAGACAAGGGCCTTTTTGAATCTTTGTTTGAATCTTGAGTTGATTGTCCAGTACAAAAAAGAATCTTTTGAGTTTGTAGATGAAGGCCCTTTTGAATCTTTTGGTTTCGTAGATGAGGGTTCTTTTTCCTCCATACGTTCCGCTTTGGGAGTTACGAATTTCTTGGGAGATTGGGGCATGGTTGAATCTTCTGAATTGATTGTCCAAAACAAAAAAAATCTTTTGAATTGGTAGACGAGAGCCTTTTTGAATCTTTTTTTGAATCTTCTAAGTTGATTGTCAATAGGGATGTCAAAATGGGCTTGGCCCGCCGGGCCGGCCCGTTGGCCCACCAAAAAAAGGCGGGCAGGGCTAAGGTATTGTTGCCCGCCAGCCCGCGTTGCCCGGCCCGCCAGCCCGCGGGCTAAACACTGTGGCGGGCCAAACAGCCCGTTAGCGCTTTTTTTTATTTATTAAAATTCGGTGTAAATTGACGGGCCAGCCCGCCAGCCCGCTAGCCCGCTGGCTCGCCTGCCCATCATTTCGCGGGCAGGGCATGAATATTGCGCCCGCGTCCGTTAACGGGCCGGGCCGGGCCTCCCTATTTTTAGCGGGCTGAAGGCGTTAACGGGCCGGGCCGGGCCGCCCGTTTTGACATCCCTAATTGTCAAGTACAAAAAAAATCTTGAGTTTGTGGATGAAGGCCCTTTCGAATCTTTTGATCTCGTAGATGGAGGTCCTTTTGAATCACGTGATGTAGATTTGTGCCCCATAATATAAGTCTGTTTGGCTTCGTTGGCACCACCACCAGTTATATAACGTTCATTGGGATCATGTGTATGGGTCATATCATGGGTATTTGTGTTATACCCAAAGTAGACAGAATTGTAAGGTCCATTGGAGTCGTGAGAATGGGTCCTATATCCGGAAATGTAGTTAGGTTGTTTGGTTTCATGGTTACCGTAAGAAGTTATGTATGGTTCATTGGAATCATAGGTACGGGTCTTATACCTGGCAATGTATTTAGCTTGTTTAGCTTCATGGTTATTGTAGGCAGCTCTGGAAGGTTCATTGGAATCGTGCGTACGAGTTGTACACTCAAAGTGTGCAGTGTTATAAGGTCCATCAATATCATCGATATGGGTCCTATATACCCAATAATATAATTAGGTTGCATTGTTTTTTGGGCAATAAATTTAGTTTCATACCCATTGTACTCATCGGTGTAAGGCTTTTCGAGGAGTGATAAATGGCTGTTGTGTTTCATGGTGGTACTGGTATATGAAGCTGCATAATTTGGTTTAATGTCTTCGTACTTGGTAATGTAAGGTATATCCTTTGAATCCATTTGTTTTTGATCTTCCAGCTCTGCCTTCGAGCCTTGCTCCACCTTCAAGTCTCTGGCATTGTTGCCTTGACCATTCTACAAAAATGTGAGTGACAAGAATTAGTGGCCTAGCTAGTCAAATTAATTTCCTCTCTAGACTTAAATATATGCAAAACTATTTATGTTTTTGGTGTCAATTTTGAACCAAATACATACACTTTTGCTTATATTTAAGTCCGAATAGTATGTATTTTTAGGCACTAAATGAGGCATAATTGCAAGCAAATAAGACTGGTTATGTCTCAGAAGGGTAGTTCACTTGGTTGAACATAGTTGAGTGAAATGGACATCGTTGATAGAAAAATGTAGGCGTACGGGGTTCGAACCCCACTCCCCCCACCCCTCTAACAACTAACACATTAATTACTAACCACTTGGCCTATAAAAAAAATAAGACCGGTTATAATTGAAATACCGTAAAAAAGAAAAGGAATAAAGTAAGAAACCGAAATGCTAGTGCAGGAGCCATATTTCGTCTATGTTAAGAAAAACTCTTCACTATTGAGGACGAATTCCACTTGAAAAGAGCTAACCTTTTATAGGCACTGTCAATGTTTCATTTGTTTAACATTGTATTAAACAATATTATCTGATATTAGCTTGCATAGTATTCGGTTCTGAAGCTTGCATATTACCAAGAATATAATTGACAAAGAACTTGGTACCATAAACATATTATAAAAAACTAAATATCACAATGATAACAAGTCTCTAACATTTGCATTAGATTATTTTTAGACCGAACAATCCTGCAGGTTGTCTGAGAAGCATATAAAAAATATCTGCTATTGATCCCTTTTGGTTTTGATAGAAAGGGTCCAAGGGGATGTGCTCGGCGAACGGTGGTGGGAAATGTTTGTTGTTATCAATTAATCCCTTTGTCAACTGCATTAGTAGCATCAGCATAAATTATAAGATTAAATATGATTTTGGTACTTATAAAATTGAGATATTTTTTTGTCAGAAAACAAATTGAGACCTTTTAAGTTTAGTCATTAATAAATTGTAATAGGCGTTTTTATCTCTCTCAAATTTGTTGTCAGTAATTTTAGTCTCTCATGATTTTTAATAACGCTTAGTAGTGCTATAAAAAAACTCCAAAAAATGCTATTAAAACTTAAAAGTCATGAGAGGCTAAAACTGCTGACAGAAAAAATTTGATGGACAAAAAGTCAGTGAATTTGTTTGAGCGACTAAAACCAAATATTCAAATTTTATAGGGATAAAAACATATTCCACCCTAAATTATATTAAATCTTGTGTAAAAAATATTTTTTTTTTAAAAATATCTGTAAAAACTGTTAAATCTAATTTAATCTACACTAGTTTGATACATGTAAACCACTTATGATATTACCCATTGGCCCATTTGGCAAACTTGACAATTGGCTTATTTAGGGACAATATCGACTTTGACTCAGCACCCAATGTCAAAATTTCCCTCTTCCTTCAACGCTATGACTGTCTCTCTCTCTGCACACCCACTTTCAATTTTCGATTTTTTCTCTCTGTTCTCTCCCTCTCGCTTTCATTCTCAGAATCTCAAACCTCTCTTCTTCTCACTATCGCTATCTTCTTCTCACTCTGAAACCTCCCTTCTTCTTCTTCTTCTTCTTATTTTTCTTTTTCTTTTTTCATTCCCTCACTCTGAACCCTCTCTTCTTCTCCCTCTCGCTGTTTCCCTCACTCTGAGCCCTCTCTGCTTCTCACTCTCGCGATTGTTTCATTCTCTCACTCTCAAACCTTCTCTTCTTCTTCTTCACGAAAAATCCATAAATCGAACCCCAACCATTTCGAAACCCCTCATAAACCTTGCCAACCCTAATCCTAGCAAAACAGGTATTTCGCTTCCTATGTTTGTCTTGAACTGATTTTCGTTTTTGGATTTTCATTGCTTTTGTGGTTTCCTCTGAAGATTTCCTCTAACTTCTGTATTTTTTCCTGTTATTAGGTTTCGATTTTGTGAAAGACACAACATTGACAAGAGATTCAACAAAACCCTAACTATCTCGCTTCCTAGGTTTGTCTTCAACTGATTTTCGTTTATATTTTTCATTTCTGCTACTGTCTTCAACTGTATTTAAGTTTGTACCTATTGTTGGAGAGCAAAATATTTTGATTTGGTTCTGGTGTAAATAGGGTTATTTGTGCTTATGTTTAGGTGTTCGTATTTTCTGAGTTATGTTGCTTATCTAGCTTCATGTGTGTTTCATGTTTGGGTTTATTTTTGTGCCTTTGATTTATAAATTTCTGCAATAGACCATGTTTTAGGTTTATTTTTGTACCTTTGATTTATCAATTTCTGCAATAGAACCTGTTTTAGGTTTATTTTTTTGCCTTTGATTCATTCATAAATATAACAAGCTTCAGTAATAACTCTAATTTTGTGTTTGGTTTGATGTTCATTCTAATTTTCTTTACATTCCATCTTTTTAGTACCCAAACTATAAATTCTTAAGTGATCAAACAGTAGCTTGATCAATCAGTAACTATAAAAGTCTTTGTTAACATTCTCAACAGTCAAATTTAAAGATATATTTTCATTTTGGGTTCTAGGATTTTTCGCTTTGATGTTATGTTTGTGCGTCTCAATCATTTATTTCTCATGTCTTACAACTTTGTTTCTGTTGTGTACAACTGATTGGAACATTTCCTCTTATTTATGGTTTTGTGGTTTCCTCTCACGTCTATCTCTCCTAATTTCTGATTGGAACATTTCCTCTTATTTATGGTTTTTTTTTGCTGTTATTAGGTTTGCCTTTTGTGAAGAGAAACAACTTTCAGGAGAGATTCAACAAAACCCTAACTGTTCATTACAGGTATGAAGTGAGAAGATTGATACTAAAAAACTGTTGGATCATACTAAAAAATCCTAACTGTTTGACACAACTTTGATGTTAGTATGTTAGTATGTTTGCTGTTAGATAGACTTACTTTGGCTTTTTTTGCTTTTTAGTACCCAAACTATAAAGTCTTAACTGATCAATCAGTAGCTTGATCAATCAGTAACTATAAAAGTCTTTGTTAACATTCTCAACAGTCAAATTTAAAGATATATTTTCATTTTGAAACTCACATTCGTGTTAAATATCAGTTCTTTATCTATTGAATTATGTCATTGAATGGAAACTTATAATAGCATAATTGTCAATGAACTTTTGTGTACCAAGTGCTACTCCTAAAGTTGCATATTCTTAACTTCTACTACTAAATCTGCATGTTCTTCAATGTACTATTGGCTATGGGGTACCATGAGAAGTTGCTGTTGGAAAAGAATATTACATCAGGTCTTAGATTTCATCTTCTGGGGTTAATTTGTTGTTTGCTGAACTAATCAACTAGATCATTTTTATAATATCAGCAAATCTCATTCTCACCTATATTATGCTTTTGCCTTATGACTTTTGATTTAAAAGTAAAATATAATAGAATTGGATACATCATGCTAATATCAGGTACAATCACGAACTGAGAAAACGAGAAGTCAAATACAATCGCGAACTTGCAAAGGAGACAACAAAGGTAGCACTCTTTTCGTTTTCTCAGGTTCCTTTGCAATATGTGTGCTTAATCTTATTCGTTTTAGTCTATGTTCGTTTGAATCTGCTTCCTTTTCCATTTGCTTAATTCAGGCAGCTTTTTAATTTAGTTTTGCTTGGTCTCTTAATGGCATTGTCTTCTACTTAAGTCAGGTGGTCTCTTAATGGCATTGTCTTCTATTTAAGTCAGCTGGATTTCTTCTTTGGGATTCTCCATTAGTCCGCATTTAACCATTTACTCTATTGTCATTTAGTTCTCTGGTGGTGGTGGTGTATTTTTGAGTAAATGGAGAAGCATCTTGCACCTTTGTGTTCTTAAAAGTGACTATGATTCTGTTTTGTGTGTGTTTAGATTTTGGTTAGGGACGCTAAAACTATTGATTTGTGAATTGAAACCCAACAATTCCTTCATTGACTTTCTTTTTGAAAATTTCGCTATAAGCTCCTCACCCTTACAAATTTTGATGGTTGCAATTTGCAGGTTCGGAAGTTAGATCTCTTCTTCTTCTTCCAATGTCAAGGGGTTGTAAGAAGAATAAAGGGGTATTCTTTTAGCTCGCTGAGACTTTAAGTTGTTCTCATTTATTTTGTTCTTGAATTTTGTGATGGAACTTTGTGTTGTGTAATGTTCTGCCCTTCTTCTCATATCTCTAATTACAATATAGATAGTCAAGGAAAATATGATTTTCTTCATTGGAGATAAACATCAATGAAGTAGCTGGTATGAAAATGGAAAGTTTTTTAATATGTTTACTTTCATTTTTTCAATTATAATATATAGAGATTACCATATCATGTATATAATATTTTAGTGCTATTTTTAGTGCCACTGTTTCAATATGGTATAGAAGGGACACATTTAGCTGTCATCCCCTGTTTCAATAAGTCTATTTTTAGTGCCACTCCGATAGACTTATTGCTGCAATTTGTTTGTGCCCTACCAACCCTAACTTTTGTGGTTTCCTCTGACTTTGCTGTCTCTTATTTTCTGTCTATTAGGTTTCGATTTTGTCAAAGACACAATTTTGAGGAGATATATATTCAACAAAACCCTCACTATTTCTTACAGGTATGAAGTGAGAAGAATAGATAGACTTATTGTTTGTATTATTGCTAGAGTTTATTGTTCTGGAATTCTCAACTTTTTATAATAGGCATGGAATTTAACTTAGAAAATGGTTGTTGAAATTTAATAATAGCCATGGACTTTAACTTAGGTTGCCAATCTATCTGTGTTTTTTTTTCTATATCAGTATTTGTAGATCACTATTTTAATGTTGGTAAGTGTTTATTTAAAATGGTAAGTGTTTATTTGATCCCAATTTTGAAGCTACAAAACCTTTATTTATAGACCATAGCTTAAGCTTTTAAGCGATTTTAGCCATTTGTATTAAAGTGTTAATGCTCTATATATTCAGAATATGGGAATCATGATGCTTCTAATCAAAACAGAAAATTCATTTTCCAACTCATACTTCTCTGTTTTGATACTATAAAACACATGTGGTGACAATACACTGAATGCTATTTCATGATATTCACCAATAGATTCACCAATACACTTCAGTGGTTGTCTTTGTCTTTCTTAGTTTATGTTTTCTACAAGTTCATAATCATTTTTGTAACTTCCTAAATAGAACTGCGGATATCCTGTTCAAATGGGAAGACCAATGGATGACATTATTGTTGTCAACCCTGAAAAAAAACTATGGAAAATTGAAGTGAAGATCATTGATCTTTGGACTGTTTTCAACAAACAACAACAAGATCATTATGAAATGATCTTTATGGATGCCAAGGTCAATTCTCATTTTCCTAACTTAGTTTTTTTCCTACTTTAAAGTAATTGTTTGACTGACGCTCGTTTTGTAGGGAGACCAGATCTATGCAGTTGTCCCTAAAAATGAGATGTTGAATTGGCGAGGTCGGTTAACAGAAGATATGACATGCCGTTTTCGGAATTTCAAAGTACATTAGAATGACTTTCAATACAAAAAAAAACACACACCCCTACAAAATGGTTTTCACACCTGCCACCACGATGCAAGAGATGCCTCTCCCACAGATTCAGCATCCAAAATATCTCTTCAAAGACTTTGAAGACATCCTGACTAAACATTATGACACTCTATCACTATATGGTTAGTTCTAATTTATTACACTTATAAATACTAACCTGACATATCTTTTAAATATGTTTTGTACCATTTAAGTTTGATGTTTTTAATCCAATATTTATTAGATGTCATTGGGGCTGTATGTAACTTGTTGTTCAGTCTGACCGAGTCGCAAAAAAAAGCTTTCTTCGCATTGACAGATCTCAGGTGTTGTCTCCTTTCTGGATTCTTTATATAGAACTTAATGTTATCAAATATATATGCTAACTACTATCATCACAGAGGGCATACACTGCATTGCACTCTATGGGATCATTATGCAAATCAATTTCAGAATGCTTACAGTCACCGCGATCAATCTAAACCCTTCGTCATTATTGTGACAAATATGAGAATCAATGATCCCAAAGGTATGACACAATTTACACTCATTAACTTTAAGAATAGAGACCTACAACCTTTTGTATTAATGGTTATTTATCAATTTAAATAATGTAGGCATTTATCCTTTGACGTTCGCCAACACTTTTTACTCCACCAAAGTCATTTTTAACCAACAGTTTCCGGAAATCATTGACTTCTTTAGCAGGTACGTCAATTTTTTTTAATTTCCGTAATACATATCTTAATGCATTTACCATCAACCTAACTAACCATCTTTTTAATCCACTTTTGATAGGCTCACTCCAAGTCAATCACTTGAACTATCCACACAACTTTCATCACAAATCAGTCCATCATCTGTTTTTTCGGAGTATGATCGCTTCATGTATAAGGCTCCGGCATTGACGATTTCACAAATAAAAAAACTTTGTCAGGTAACTGTTACATCTCTCTACACCACTTAATACCCAAATTAGTATTCCTCTTTTTTATGTAGTTTAATTTCGTTCCTACAGGAAACAAATTGCACTACCGTTGGAACGACATATAAGCTTATAGCTAACAAAAAAGGTTGGACCATCAATGCATGTAGTGCTTGCTCTAGACAATGGAAGGAAGATCCCCCACATCAATGTTTTTGTGGTGCTATTACAGAAGTTCCGGTTCTTAGGTTGATTTTAACTCCACATTTATGCCTTTATTTCATTTCCCATTTCAAATACATTCATGACGCCAGATGATGATTTCATAGGTACAAGGTTGAAATTGAAATGAGACACATGAGTGCGGGGTATAATTTCACATTTTGGGACAATGACTGCCAACATTTGTTGGGTGTTTCAGCAGCTGACCTGATGAAGAGAATGATGGATGTAATACACTTATTTTTGATTTTCTTTACCCATTCACATAAGTAGGTTGGAAATAATTAATTATACAACCATTTGTCACCACTTTTACAGGAGTGGGAAGATGATCCCAAATATTATCCTGAACCATTAGATAACATGCTTAAGCTGACGTTAGCGTTCCGTCTTAAAGTTAGCCCAAAGTGGAACACTGCCTCTATCTCAAGATGCTCGGACGACGAATTGCTTATTGGAAAATTACTGGACAAAATGCAACCTGATGAGGTAACCAGTAACTGTCATTTATTGCATCAAACTTTTCACCAACTAAACATGTTGGCTTTAACAGTATTTAATCAAACTTTCCACTCAATAAAACTCAACTATGCTGAAATTTATTTATTTCACACCCTATTCTAATTATTTTTCCTAACTAACTTTTACACAGGATGGAGATTCTTCTATTGACAAGGGTAAAACCATGGTATCTGATTCTGAAAGTCCCAATTATCAATTGGTAAACTCATTATTATACTTGCTATTTTATTAGCTTACAACAATATTATCAACTACAATATCCTTATTTTAGAGTTTCTTATTTTTTTTGGCAAATACATTCATTTTTAGCCTTTCACCTTAATAAGTTTTGATGCCTACTACTGAATGCAATGGAAATGATTTATTCCTTTCACACTTTTGATACATACCCACTAACTTTTGACAAATAAGTCACAATATAAAGTAAACATAACTTGCACACACCTTTTATTTCTCATACAGTGACTTACTTTCATTTAGCAGCATCATCTCTTAAATGTATTTCCTCATGTCATCACATAGACTAGGGAGACCTTTGATTACCATACTAACTCATTAGTTCACAGTTTATAATGAGTACTCATGTTATCAGTTTTCTCATTTGTATTGTTTTTAAATACTTACCAAGTTATATAATGCTATCGGAGGATCAAACTTTTGATATCAAATTCATGGCTTTAATTTTGTAGTTGCCACAACAATCTTATTCGGGGACAGCAGATTATGATCCTGATTTGCCCATTCCCAAGAGCCCATCAAAGACATTGACACTTGGAGAGTCTGTTGATGACTTAAAAAGCCCACAGTCTACAACCGCAAAACAGTCCTCAACGAAGACGTTGACAAATATCAAAATAGAAAAGTAGTTCGATGATTGTAATCCGTTATGGCTTTCATGTTTTTGTATAACTTAACTCACTCTGAACCAGAGAGTAAGAGAGTATGTTATGACTTTGCTTATGCCCTCTGGATAAACCTTTTAATTCATAGGAACCCTTTTGCTTATGACTTTTTAATAGATTAAGTTGTTTTGCTTCCCAAATGCACATGTTATTTTTGGGGTATTTGTAACATACTTATGTTTGCAACTTTGATGTCTGGAACCATTACTCTACAAATATCTGCTTATTTTGTTGAACAGCTTATATTAGTTAGATTTTTTTATCCCTATTATTCATTTGGTATTTTTCTTTGAGTATAATTATGCAACGTAACGCGTTCAGCCCGTGCGGATGCACGGGTATTCTACTAGTATACTTCAAAAACAAAACAAGGCTGTGAACAAGTGATTCATTTTTCTGGTTCAAAAAGTCATGCATTTTAATCAAATTGAAGAAAAGTAAGTATTTTTTTACCTATAACTGAGTCTGACTAAAAGAGTATTCGTTTTTGTGTTAGGAAAAATTACAAGTTCTCTAACTAGCTGGGTTCCCTTGGTTGCCACTGCATATTGGGCCACTTAATACTACGTTTAGGCTATTTTTAGGATAGTGATTTTTCTACCCCACCATTGGGCACCATACCCTCACAAAAAATATTTATCCCCATATTACCCCTTTCAATTTTTTTTAACTACGGATTTATATTTTTAATAGATAAATCCGTTGTGTAAAAATACACTACGGATAATTTTATTTTTTTAAATGAAATAGATATAGATACCGGTGATCTTTTGGTTATCAAATGCATTCACGACGACAGAACATCCGGTAAAAAAGGGAGGAGAACAACAACTAAAAATTTAATAAAAGGTTATAAAAATACCACAAAAAATCCGTTAAAATATCAAAACTAATCTAAAAATTATAAAAACACCACTAAAAATCTAATAAAATCAAAAGAAGGTTATGCAAATTTTTTTTTAGATTTTTTGGAGATTATGAAAAATTTGAAAAATTAATAAAAAATAGTAAATGAAGGAATTTGGGACAATCGGAGTATAGGTTGCCCGAATGCCGTATTTTCGCC
Source organism: Astragalus membranaceus (assembly GCA_039519185.1). Lineage (NCBI taxonomy): Eukaryota > Viridiplantae > Streptophyta > Magnoliopsida > Fabales > Fabaceae > Astragalus > Astragalus membranaceus. The sequence goes on along the minus strand of CM076850.1, from coordinate 105,785,880 downwards.
TAGAATATCTAGCCCGGCGTACAACATCGTCACGCGTAAGAAATAACTTCACACTGAGCAGAACCAAAACAACACCGGTATATATATATGTGTGTGTGTGTGTGTGTGTGTAATGTTAAAAAATAAAATTTACTATAATTTTTTAAAAAATTAGAAATAATTGCGGATTTATCTATTTAATACATAGATAAATCCGTAATGTATTTTTACATTACGGATTTATCTATTAAATAGATAAATCTGTTGTTAAAAAAATTTGGATTTATCTATTTAATAGATAAATCTGTAGTGTATTTTTACATTACGGGTTTATCTATTAAATAGATAAATCCGTAGTTAAAAAAATAGAGAGGGGTAAAATAGGGATAAAATATTTTTTGGGGGTATGGTGCCCAATGGTTGGGGTAGAAAAATCATTATCCCTATTTTTATTAAAACAAGGAGGTCTATTTGCCACTTTCAGGTATAATTTAACTATTGGGGAATTCACCTTGCACCCCCCATATTCTTACTCCCCACTAGGGGTGTTCAAAACCGAATCAAACCAATAGAAAACCGCAAACCAAACCAAATCGAAAACCGCAAAAAACCGCTTCTTATTGGTTCTGTTCGGTTTCTTTTTCCATTGCACCACGCGATTCGGTTCGCGGTTTTGATTACAGAAACCGAACCAAACCAAACCAAACTGCAAGTAACACTAAGGCTTATTGACTTACAACCTTCTTTACTAACTTACTAGCCCAAATGCAACTAAAACCGAACTCTCACTCACTTACGAGCCCAAATCCAATTTATTCTTTGACTCACTTACAAACAATCCATATTGTTATGCTATATTTAAAAAATAAAAATTACAATAAAGTATTTAATTCAAATTCTTTTAAACATTGTCTTAGCTAAAAGAATTAAAAGAGAGTAATTTATATACTACATATATTTGAGTAGATTTTTTCTTAAAGATTTATGTTAGCCATTTTTTATGTTAGTTAATTTTAACTTCTTTTTAAATTATGTTTTGTTTTGGAAAAAATCGAACCAACGGAACCCATCCAAACCGCATTGGTTTGGTTTGGTTTGGTTCGGTTTTATTTTAGGAACTCAACCGAACCAAACCAAACCGCATGTAGTTTTATCTTGCAGTTCGGTTCACTTTTTGTCTCAAAACCGAACCAATACGCGAACACCCCTACTCCCCACACCTCGAAACTCATTAAACCACCCAAACCTCTAAAACTACCTTTACTAACTCACACTCTTATCCTTTTCTAACCCCCACACACCCCAACCCACTTCGCCGTCTACAATCCAACACCCCCAAAAACCAAACCACCCCTAAAGCCCCCACCTCCATCGGACCTCCAGCGTCGCCACCACCCAACCTCCACTGTCGCAACCACTGCAAGCACCACCAGAGCAGAAACCACCCTCGCAACCGTCGTCGGAAATTAAAGTTTCTGAAGTGACTTTGATTTGCTTTTCTTTTTTTGTCAGATTGAATGTTTGGAAACCAAGTTTCCAAACCGTGTTTGAATTGCTTTATTGTTTACCAGATTCAACGTTTGGAAATTAAGATTCTGGAAATGTAAATCAATTACATATCCAAAAATTTATTGTGTTTTTTTATCAGACATTTCCGAAAATTTATTGTGTTTGAATTGCTTTATTTTTTACGAGATTCAAGGTCCGGAAATTAAGATTCTGGAAGTCTAAATCAATTATACCCCCGAAAATTTATTATGTTTGAATTGCTTTATTGTTTACGCTTCTATTAGATGAGTATCTGAATGTATATATGTTTATACTCGTCCAGAAACTTAATTTCCAAATGTATATATGTTAAGGGACCAAACTCATCAGTGGCGTATCTAGGACCCTGATCCAGGGTGGTCAAATGAATTAATTTAATAAAATTTTAAATTAATATATATATATATATATATATATATATATATATATATATATATATATATATATATATATATATCTGTGTGATTTAAATTATATACATCGTCAGCGTAGACATTTTGTTACCACGTCAATTAATGACGAAACAAGGTTTATTTTTTTTACAGCGATGGTGTATACCGATGCCAATAAAACATATTTTACCCTTCTATTTTGGTAATTTTGGTCCCTGTATTTTTTTCGTTGCACTTTTGGTCGCTAAAATCATGGATTGTGCAATTTTAATCCCCCCATTTTCCCAAAATTCAAGATTTTTGAAGACCAAAATGCAAATAATCATTGATTTTGAGGATAAAAATTGTGAAATTAAGAAAAACGGGACCAAAATTGCCAAAAGTAAAATAGAGGTACCAAAATCACCATATTTGTTTGTGATAATAATAGACCAATGAGACTTAAACTAATGGACTTGTTATTGTTCTTTTATCTCCATTGACATATAAACTTAGTTGGGGTAGCTAAATATAAAATATACTTAATTATTCAAATACATATATTATTTTTGGGATAGCCAAAACTACCCCATAGTTACACTACTATCCACCCCTAGAGTTGCAACAGTAAAGGGTAGCTAGCAATAGAGAGAAAAATAAGAACAGGGTGTGCAAAAAACAAAACTAGCGGTGTCAAAATGTATTTTTTATAGGGGGTATTGGTGCAAATTTTTAAATTTGAGGGTTGCTAGCAATAGAGAGAAAAATAAGAACAGGGTGTGCAAAATATACTTTTTGGGTGGTTTAATGAATTTTGGGTTGTAGACACGCACCATTGTATTTGGTGTTTCCTAATTTGTTTTGTAGGTTGTGAGGCTAAAGAACACTACAAAAATTACTGGTATTAGCGACGGCCATTAGCGAGGGACTTGTTGTCCCTCGCAATAACTGCGATTAGCGACGGCTTTAGCGAGGGCATAGGGCTGTCAATTTTTTTGCGATTAGCGACGGCTTTAGCGACGGCAATGCCCTCGCTAATTTTAGGTCCCTCGCTAATTCCCTCGCTAAATTTTGACGTTTCAGATGATGAGACTCAGCGCAGTGGTTGGTAAATGTGCAGAAATTAGCGAGGGACAGTTCCCTCGCTAATTCCCTCGCTAAATTTAACTTTTCAGATGATGGGACAGTTCCCTTGCTAATTCCCTCGCAATTTTTTTTCTTTTTTTCCTTAAAACCGTTTACACGCTCCCTCTTCTTTCTCACTCACTCACTCTTCACCCTTCCTCTTCCCTTCCTCTTCCCCATTCCTCTTCCCCATTCCTCTTCCCTTCCTCTTCCTCTACTCTCCACCACCACACAACCACCACCACCATCATCACCACCTCCTCTCACACTCTTCTTCTCTCTTCACTCTTCCAACACCACCACCACCACATACCTCCTACCACTCTCACTCTCTCTCTCTTACTCTTCACCACCACCACCACTCTCACTCTTCTCTCTCTCTCTCTCTCTCTCTCTCTCTCTCTCTCTCTTACTCTTCTCCTTCTCTCTCTACTCTAAACCACCCATCATCTGGTTAGCTCGGAATGCTTTTATTTTTAAGAACCAGGAAGTTAGTATTGCCTCTGTTGTTACACATATTAAATGTTTATCTTGGAATTTGTTCATTTTTAGGGTGGTTAGCCAGTCTAGTTTTACTCTTTTCGATTGGTGGGATAATCCGAATTTGTGCTTGAACAATGTATGAACCTTCTATGTTGTTTGGGTTTGAGCTCCCTTAGTGCTCCTTCAATGGAAAATTGCTTATCGAAGAAAAAAAAAACATGATGATTCTTACAATCTAGATAGAGGAGTTCGTTGTGAAGAATTGAAAGTCGTTAAAGAGATTTTAACGACTGGATCAAAATCAAATTAGATGACATTGAAACTTTTTACTAAAAGTTTTTCTAATTTGATATTGTCAAAATATTATTTATGATATACTATTTCAAAAAATAGATTAAATAGTATGCTTGATTTTATTTCTATTAAAAATAATTTTTTAAACTACTATAAACGAATCGTTAATGACTATGCAACCAAAATGTAAGGAGAGTGACATTTAAATATTTACAAGGGTATCATTTATAGAATCCTCTATAGCACCCTAAATTTTAGGATCGGCTCTGATTTTTAGATATATTTTTTGCAAGTGTGATTTTTGTATTAAGTTATTTATTTTAAATAAAAGCTACCTTCATGTTATTAATTTGGGTATTTTAATTAATACATAAAATTAAAATTTAGTAGATATAAAAGTAGTGGGTAAAATAAATTTTAAAATATTAGTATAAATAAATAATATTAGGGTTACAACTTACAACATACAAGTCGTAGATAGTGGGGCCACGTTTTCAGATTGGTGTACTTGCCCTGTGGGGTGCCTAGAGGCGCTATAAGCATCCCATTCTATTTGAGGTACTCTTTTTTCCTCCTTGGGTCTTTTTCCTAAAGGGTTTTGGCTCAGGGAGGTTTTAATGAGGCCTCTCCCCTTCCCATAACTATGTAAGGGTTGGGTGCACCCCTAGTGCCCCCCTTAATATATTGCTTGCTTATCTAAAAAAAAAAAGTCGTAAATAGTGGGTACATATTTGGTTCGGTGTTGAAAACTTGGTGTTGGTTCAATTCCGGTGATACAGATTTATTTGTGTGTTTTTTGTACATATTTATGTGTTTTTTTATTTTGAGTCAGTTCCACCGTTCAAATAGAAGTTCTTTTCCAAACCTATATCTGGTATTCTAAAACGAATACATTTTCTTAACTTTCCTTTGATAGAATTTATGGTTATGAATACATTATCTTCCGTTGATTTTCTGCTGTTTTTTGCCACGTTGAATTTATTAATTAAAATACTACTTTGTACACCGTTAGTCTTTTTTTCACTTTCTGTTAAAAAAATGGTGAAATGGCAGTAACGGTGGTGACATGGCCGTTATAATGCTGACAGGTCAAATCCACATAGACTTTTTAAATTATTTTTAATAAAATTTAATAATAAAACTTAACATTCATGTTCATTGTGGGTTTTAGTTCATGCGATGAACAACATCTGAAAATTGCAGATCGAATTTATAGCAAATAAACTATGTGGATGAATGAAAGAAGCAATTTCTGCAATGAACCCAGATAGCAAATAAACGAACCCAGATCTGCGATGAACCCAGATCAAATTGCACCCTAAAAACTTAACAAATTTATTTTACAAATCAAATTTATAAAATTCCAGATCTGAAATATTGCTCAAGGAAATAGCTTTAATTGAATTAAAATTGCAGATCTGAAGTTGTATGCTCTGTCATTGAAGTTGATGAATGAAAATGCAGATCTGAAGTTGTATCCTCTATCATTGAAGTTAATTGAAGTTGATGAATCGATATTTTATGATATTTTATATTAGATATTATTAGAATAATTGAAAATAAGATATTTTATCTTATCTCGATTTTAGGGTTAGTTTGTTAGAGTTTGTTACATCTAGGTTAAGATCAAAGTAATCTTTTTATGGCTATATAAGCTTTTAGCTTCACTTTTGTAATCAATTTATTTTCAACAATCAATAAAGATTTTTCACTTTTCCTTTCTCTGTTCTTGTTATTCAACATGGTATCAGAGCGAGTTCTAATCTTTTGACCTCGTCTCTGTGCTTCACCACCGCTGCCGGTGGCAAATCAGTTTTCAGTTTATTTCCTTTTTACCGCTGCAATCACTTTTCCGGTTTCCATTACTCTGATTTTTCTCCTCTCTGAAAATCACATTTTTTCTCTCCCTCTTCAGAAACGCCATAATCATTTCTGGTTTCAACCTTCTACCTCGCAATCTTGATTTTGATCTGCGATCTTGCCCTAATTTTGATTCTCCTTCAAATCGTTTCTTTGAATTGTTGCTTCGATTCTCCTCTGGACCTAGATTGGGTTTCCTTTTCTCATAATCTTAATTAGGTTGATTTCTCTCTTCTCTTTGCGATTTTCTCTTTCTATCAGAATCTTGATTCATTTTTTCCTCTTGCTTCCATCGAGTGGTTATAGCATCGTCGCTTCCTCCGATTGGTTATAGCATTGTCGCTTCCTCTGACTGGTTATATGGTTAGTTTGTTAGATCTAGGTTAAGATCAAAGTAATCTTTTTATGGCTATATAAGCATCTCTGTTCTTGTTATTCAACACGAATCGAATTTGTATCTTCTGTCATTGCATGTTTTTGTGTGCAGATTGAAAGCCGAGAATGAAAAATAAAACGAAAAAAAGAAACAAAAGAATTTGGAGTTTCAAGTCTGATTTATCCTCTAGATAAAGAAAAGATTCAAGAATCATCTTTTTTTTTCCAGCAAATTAAACCCATTTATTTATAATTTTTAGTTTTGTTTTCCTGGTTTTTTTAGATGTCTTTGGCTGGAATGGTGCAGGAGAAAGTAATAATTAGGGTTATTGAGGAAGAAGATGGACAATTTTTTTTTTTAATTTTTAAGTTGAAAGGACCAAATTGTTACATAAGAGTAGTCTTAAATGACCAAATTGTTACGAGATAGATGACATGTGAGCCCCGTCACGGCCACGTCAGCTCCGTTAGTGCCCACTAGGCTTTTTTGTAACGGAAAGTGAAGAAAAGACTAACGGTGTACACGTTATGTAACTTAAATGACTTAAGTGGTACAAAAAAACTTAAAGAACCAAGTTGTTACAATTAAATAACTTAGAGGACCCCTAGTGTAATTATGCCTATAAAAAAATTACAGTTTTAGGTTATTAAGTAATAGATGTTGTGTCAAAAAAAAGTAGCAGATGTATATAGTCTATATTATAGGTCAGATACATCAGTTATTCAATGAATCTAAAACTGTAAATTTTTCTTAAAATAAGAACTGGAAGGAGTATGTTATGAACTCAAATCGTGGTTGCGGACTTGTTCATATGAGTATTACAACGAATAGCGATGAACTCCCCAAAAGTAGGCTCGTATGAGTGACATGTTAGCGAACTCTCACTTGTTAACCTCCGTTGTAGATGCTTTTAGCGACAAATTTGAATAACCAGAAAGAGCTAGAGATTCACTCACAATCTCTATACTATATTCATAATGGGTACTAGTACTTCTGCACAAAGTCTATCACCAAGAAGGACTACTGGTGATGGGAACTAAAACACATGAACTAATGGGATATGGGAGTCATATCTAAATCTCTAGTTTTTTCTTCTAATTGAGCTGACCAACATGGAGTAGCGTGTTTTACTCGGAAGCTATTGAAAATGAAATTTTTCTAGGTCAATTTAAGGGTGTTAACAACAGTCTCTTTAACAATCACCAACCAACATTGAGTAAAATTAATATGATTTCTACCATTTTTGAAATGGGACTCATATAAATTTCATCCAATTATGAAGTGAGTATTGGTGAGATAGTGTTAAAGAGAGTGTTGCTAGCGTTTTTTCCTTATTTGATTAGTAGTGGCACATTTCTTAAATAATGACACAAAATAAATTACACAGTCACTACTTTTAAATTACGAATTGAAGGTTACAATAAGTCCATGTTTTCCTTTGTGTTGGGCCGCGCAGCCCTCTTCGTGCACATGAACACTAACAAGCAACACCTTTTCTTTCTACCACATTATTTAATCTACACATAAAACAAGGAACAAGACATACAACATAAATGTAGTCATCACTCATCAACATGCTTGTTGTTGCTGATTGGTAAGATTGACCTTTATTATACACACCCAAATGGCATTGTAGTACTCCCTTCACATGGTGGCTTTGGAACGCTGGGGAATCCACATAAGATGTTTCACAGGGAAAAAGTGGCAAACCGGAGACTCCTTCCCAGCCTTGATACTAAGTTGCTTGAATACAATATGATCTGGGATCCAATCAGATGTGTCCAAATGGCAAACGCCAAGAGCTTCAATTTTATCACCATTATCCTCACCAACCAGCGAGACCTTGAACACCTTAGTCCCTGTTGATATGAAGTGGCAATAGTGAACGGCATAGGGATAAGGGAGGGGATGACAAGCTACCCATTTAGGAGCATCAATATCATGTGATACTTCCAAAATGGTGTACATCTGTAGAGGTGCGGCTGATGGTGATGGGTAATTGGTTGTTAGAATCTCATGCTTGGCATCTCAACCAATGACTTTATTAACGAAATCAAGCAGGGACTCTAGAGAGTTGGCACAAATCTTGGTTTCCCCTGTGATGGGTTCTCCTTCACATTGTTCAAGTGTGCCTCTCATGGAGTTGGCTTGAGGAGAATCTTCAGGGATTGAGAAGACTTGAAGAACACTTGGGAATTGTGACATTGAAAGAGGAATGGATTGTGTAACACCCCAAAATAATTCAAGTATTTATTTATTTAATTAATTTAATTAGGTGCTATAGTGGTTGGTTATATTAAAATAATAATAGGGTATTTAATTTAACTAAGAGGTGGTGATTAGTAAATAAGGGAGTGGTGTGTTAATTATGTTAGGGAGTAGTGGAAGTGATTAAGGGAGTGTAAATAAGGCCCGTTGTTGTTAAGTAGCCCAATTGAATTAGTAAAAAGCCTTAGGGTCTTAGGAAAACCCTTACTTGTGCAGAGGAACAAAAAAATTGAAAAGTGAGAAGTGTGTGAGAGTGAGAAAACGCGACGGCTCATGGAGAGAAGGGAGAGGTTTTGCGCAAGCTTGAAGAAGAAGAAGAAGGCTAGGGTTGTTGGTGTCTTGGCGAAATTTCAAGGAGCTTGTGAATTCTTCCATTAACAAAAGGTTAGGGGGCTCTCTTTTCATCCTTAATAACTTATAGGATTAGAATCACATGAGTTAGGTTTTAGGGGGGGTTTGATTGATTGAATTGAATTGTTGTTTTTGGATGTTTTTGTTACGATGAATGTAAATTGTTAAATCCATGTTGTTGATGATGAACTTATGTTATTTTGGTAGAATCCATAATTGATTAGTATTGAGATGTACATGATATTAGTCATGCAAGTTAGGTGTATGTTGTAATGACTAAATAAAATCGAGAATGGAAACGATTTGGGTAGAGGTTCAGTATTTCGGTAACTGGGAACGTTGTGTTGACTGAAAAATTATGTGGTTTACTGTTCTGGAAAATAGACTTAATGCTTGTTAATTTGGCATTGATTTGGTTGCATTTGGAGTTGTAAAACTTAAGTTATAGGTGAAACAAGTTAGGTTAAAAATCTGTAAACGATTTGGGTAGAGGTTTAGTATTTCAGTGACTGAGAACGTTTTACTAATTGAAAAATTGTGTGGTTTGTCATTTCGAAAACTTGATTGAATGCTTGTTAATTTGACGCTGGTTTGGTTGCGTTTAGAGCTGTGAAGATCGAGTTATGAATTCCACAAGTTAGGGTAATATTCTGGAAGCATTCTGGACATAGGTTCGGTATTTTTAAAACTGGGAACTTTCTGTTCGTCAAAAAATTATGGGACTGTTTTTTGTTAGAAAACCGACTTAATTTTGGTCACTTTGGCACTGGTTTGGTTAAATTTGGAGTAGTGTAGCTCGAGTTATGAGCGTCCCAAGTCAAGTCAAATTTCTGGACTTAAACTAGGTATAGGTTCAGTGTTTCAGGTCTTGCGTCTTCAATTGAACTCTGATTTGAACAATTCTTTTTCCATTAGAAACTATATTCAAATTGCTTTTGTTAAGGCTAAGGTTTTGTTCCGTTTGGTCAAGTGTAAGTCAGTTTAGAGTGATTTGAAGTGGAAGGACAGAATCTGTCCAGTCTGGGAACCATTCGGGTTGTTTCTAAAAACTGTACTAACTGGCTCATTGTTTTGAAACTTTAAATATATGTTCAGAAACTACACATCTGTAGCTTTCCAACGAGTGGTCTTTTGTAATTTTTCGATGTCGTTTACTATTTTAACTAATTCGCCGAATTCTGGCTGCCGTGTTCGCGTAGCCCAGGGTGTCGCTGTTGTTCCCAAATTTGTTTTCTAAATATCTTTTGACTCGGGTGTCCGTCTTAGGTGGTTCAAAGTGCGTTACGACGCTCATTTAATTGTCTATCTGTTTGTCCAGGCCAAAACCAAAACTTAATATTTTTCCCCGGTCGTTTCTGAAAGTCCCAAGTGACTGTGTACTAGTTGTTGTTTGGATTGGAAATCGCTACTGTTCCTTTTAAATAAAATGTTGGTGTTCTTCATGAGACTAAGGTACTGTTCCTTGTATTTTTTTTTAAATGGTGTTGTCACGGTGAAAGTAATGTGCTGTGTAACAGTGTGGTATGCAAATATATATATATATATATGGTGTATATTAGTATTGGTGAATGGGGACTGTGATCCTCTTTTGGGTGTTGGTGAATAAACAAACTGTTGGTGAATATGCTATGGCATACTTTTTATTTGGTGATTCTGGTGTGTGATGCATTGTCATGGTGTCGCATAATCATATGCATGATTTTTGGTGAATAGGCTTCGGCCTCGGGCTTCGGCCTTATTATAAATTTTGGTGAATGCCCTCAAGGCTCATTTTTGGTGATGGATCCACATGCATATGCCCGTGGAGTTTTGGGTTGCATCTCATACATTAAACATACAGTTGGTGAATGTTTTGGTGATTATTTATTTGGTGATTGTTTGGTGATTACTTTTATTTGGTGATTGTTTGGTGAATATTTAGTTGGTGATGAATTGGTGATTAATTTCGGTTGACTGAACTGGTGATTAAAGTGAATATTGCTGTAATTGATGTAGTCTTGTATCTGTACATACTACTCCTTATGTACTTTATTATAGGGTTTGAGACTCACCCCTTTTTGTTGATTTTTACTTTACATGTAACCGTACTTGAAGGCTTTGACCTTCATTCCCTTGAGTTCGAGTCGCTCTGATACGTAGCACCTGGGGGGCGTCTTATTAGATAGTGATTTTGTCTTGTACGACTTGTTGGATTTTATTTTAACGTTGTAACTGTATTTTTGAGTAATGGCCCGCCCATGATGCCACGTAATGATTTTAATTTAAGTTAAACAATTGACGTGTTTTTGAAGTAAATGTGGCATTCCGTTTCAAAAAAAAAAAAAAAATTTGTGCACTCTGATAATTGTTATAAATGAAAGGGATAGAAACGGGTGTTACAGATTCAGCCTCTTTTCTCGAGAGGAAAGGAGAAACCTCTTGGACTGGAAATTGTAAGGTCATCACATTGCCAACATAAAGATCATCCAAAGTGAAAAATCCTGTCTTGAAAGCCTCGATACGATCCAAGTTGGGAGATAATGACCCTTTGGAATATTGGGGCCCATTTGAATCATGGGTGCGGGTCCTATACCCGACAATGTAATTAGGTTGTTTGGCTTCTTGATTACCGTAGGCAGCTATGTATGGTCCATCGGAATCATGGGTGAGCGTCCTATAACTAGCAATGTAATTAGGTTGTTTGGCTTCTTGGTTACCGTAGGCAGCTATGTAAGGTCCATTGGAATCATCAGTGCGGGTCCTATACCCAGAAACATAATTAGGTTGTTTGGCTTCTTGGTTACCGTAGGCAGCTATGTAAGGTTCATTAGAATCATGGTTGCGGGTTCTATACCCAGCAATATAATTAGGTTGTTTGGTTTCTTGGTTACCGTAGGCAGCTATGTAAGGTCCATTGGAATCATGGGTGCGGGTCTTATACACGGTAATGTAATTAGGTTGTTTGGCTTCTTGATTACCGTAGGCAGCTATGTAAGGTCCATCGGAATCATGAGTGCGGGTCCTATACCCAACAATGTAATTAGGTTGTTTGGCTTCTTGGTTATCGTAGTCAGCTATGTAAGGTCCATTAATATTGGAATCATGGGTGCGAGTCCTATACCCGACAATGTAATTAGCTTGATTTTCTTTGTGAGCCGTAGGACTAGTTTTGTAACCATTGTGCCCTGAGGAGTAAGGTTGGCTAAGCTTTTCGGGGCGTGGTAAATTGTTGTTGTGTTTCGTGGTGGTATATATGAAGCTGCATAATTTGGTTTAATGTCTCTGTACTGGGTAATGTAAGGTACGTCCTTTGAATCCACTTGTTTCTGCTCTCCCAGCTCTACCTTCAAGTCTCTGGCACAGATGCCTTGGCCATTCTACAATAATTTCAATGCCTTAGCCAAATTAATATGTATTATTTAGTGAGATTTGGATTGCACAGGATTACAAAGATATATGATTGTAAGAATTACTTCTACATGTCAACAAAGGGCCATGTATAAAAATATATATGTTGCTTTTTACTAATCTTTAAACCCTAAAAAAGAGTGCTAACCGACCTACAAGTCTGGCTAGAATTGGATATTGAAAAGAATTATAGTAAAATTTTGGTTTGAGAAAATAAGCAATATAGCAGAAGTAAAATTATTTTTCTGTAATCAGAAATCAACAAAAATTAAATGTAAAAACAAAAAAAATTCAAAATCAATTAAATCTTATGTTTAATAATTTCATATACTTGTAAAATACTCCCTCCAATTTCGAATATAAGCAAAAAATCTATGTTTAGTGGTCTAAAATATAAGTAAATGTTAAATACTTCTACCATATTTAGTGTTATTATTCTTAACTTACCCTTCAATCAATTTGGATTCTATTTTCCAATAATCAGATTAATTATTCTGTGTTTGGATCCTTTCATTAATTCCCTCATTTCTCTCAGTCACAAATTATATGGGAGGAGAGAGAAAATAATTAAAAAATAGAAATATAAATATGAGAGGGAGTACATCATGAGAGAAATAGAAACGATGGAGAGAGATGGAGGGAATGGGTGAAGGAGAGGATTCAAATCCTTTTTATTTCTTGGAACAAGTCCCCTAGGGACAATTCAGAAAACACAATTACGTTTTTGATTTTTTAGAGAAAACTAAATGAGACTAATTAATTTTCTTAAGAAACGTGAAGTAGTTTTCTTTTGTTTAGTATTTTAGTACATTACCTATTGTTGTTTCACAATACATGTCGCTTTTTAGGAGTAATTTTGTTTCATTTTACTTGTTTTCAAATTCCGGATCCAATGCAATATTAACTATTGTTTTGTTAATAATACCCTTAATTGTTTTTTGTAGAGAGAGAAATATGTAGAATAAAATAATAAATGATTAAGGTATTATAGGAAAAAGATAAATACTTTCTTCTAAAGTAACAAAATTTATTAGTCTTCTTGATATATGTAAATAACCTTAAAACGACATCTATTAATATTACGAAATAGATGAAGTATATATATATATATATATATATGTGTGTGTGTGTGTGTGTGTGTGTGTGTGTAAAAGGATCCATCCCAAAATATAAAACTCTTTTGGCACATTTGTTTGTCCCAAAATATAAGACTATTTACTAATACCTAGAAATATGTATTACTCTTGTTCTAAATATATCTCTTTTTAATACTAGGCTTAATTACACTTTTGGCCCCCCTATTATGATCCAGTCACGATTTTAGTCCCCAAACTTTTTTTGCATGAATTTAGTCCCCTCATTTTCTTGATTTCTGATATCATTGCCCCTCCCTAATTTGGTCAAATATAGGATTAATGAGTAAAATGTTTGACCAAACCAGAGAGGGCCAATGATTTTAGAAATTGGGTTTGGGGACTAAAATTGTGAATGGGTCATAATAGGGGATCGGAATCAGAAGATAAAAGAAATTAAAGAGACAGAGGGGGAGTAGGTAGCATGCGGAATGCTAAAACAAGAAATGAAATTGAAGTGCAGAATCAAAATAACATAAATTAGGAGGCAAAGCCTTCCATACAAGACAGTAAACTGTCTATGAGTTACAAGATTGAAGATTGAAGAAGATCTTACAAGATTGCAGAAGAGATTGAAGAAGAAGAAGAGAGCTTACAAGTTGCTCTGACTTCTCACTAAACTAGAGAGAGAATTGTAATTGAAGCGTAAGGTGAAGCGTGTTTCTAACAGAAGCCTAACCACGCTTAAATAGATAAAAAGAGGTGACCGGCACTGTTTGGCATCCAATGCAAGTGACCGGTACTGTGTACTAATGTAACCGGTACTGTTAATCAAAACAGAAAATTGGGGAGGAACTCTGCGCAAAACTTCATAAAGAAGGATAGGATTCCTTTGAAGTGGGGAACATGGTGGTCCACTAGGAGAAATGCGCCATCCACTAAATAAAAGGGGGAAAAACAATAATAACCCATATAATGTCTCTTGATAGTGGAAGATGACGTGTATTCCATCAAGTCCTCTTGCCAAAGAAGGATTTTACCTGCAGAGGAAAAACTTGCAACGAGGGGTTAAAAAATAATTAATTAAAATTTTGAACAGTTTTTCGTACCTTGGTAGGTACTACAATCACCGTGTTCAAGGGTGGAGGAATAGTTTTTCATACCATAAATGGTATTACTATCACCATATTCCAGGGTGTTGGAAGAACAGTTTTTCATGCCATTGCTGACATTACAGTTACCATGTTCTAGGGTAGATGAGCAGTTTTTCTCACTGAAGGTGATACAATTGTCTTGCTCAAGGACACAAAAAAGATTTTGAATTCTTTAAGGAGGAACTAATTACTTCCCTGTAAATATTCACGAGTGAGATAATCAGGGAGAGCATTGTCAGAACCTTTGAGATACTCAATGTCAAAATCAAAAACACTTAAGATGGCTTGCCATCTAGCAAAAATTTGCTTTGATGCAAGATTCTTGACATCCTTTTGTAAGATATCCTTTGCAGATTTGCAATCAATACGAACAAGGAATTTTTGATTTAATAAATCAGATTGAAATTTTGAAATAGATAGAACAATGGCCAAGACTTCTTTCTTGACAGTGGAATAATTCTGCTGTGCAGGATTCCAGTGTTTAGAAGTGAAGGTTATGACTTGTTCTTTTCCAGAAATTCTCTGTTTTAAAATACCACCATAACCAATGTCAGAGGCATCAGTTTCAACAATTTTAAAGGCCTCTGGGTTGGGGAGGTAAAGACAAGGAAGCTCTTTAACCTGGGATTTGATTTGTTTGACAACATTAGTGTGAATGTCTGTCCAAGGAGGAGGATCCCTTTTTAGACGATCATGGAGGGGTTTGGTGAGATTGCTAAGTTGTGGGAAGAAATCTGAGACATAATTGAGGCAACCTAGGAATCTCTGAAGTTGGGTTTTGTCAATAATTTGGTTAGGAAATTTATCAGAGAACTCAATAGCCCTACTGATTGGGATAATAGTTCCTTGATGGATGTTATGACCAAGAAACCTAATTTTTGTCTGGAAAAGATTGATTTTAGTTTTTGAGACAGCAAGGCCGTTCTTTTTGATTATGGAGATAAAGGTGTTGATGTGCTGAATATGTTGATCAAAAGATTGGGAATAGATTAGCACATCATCAATGTAGACAATAGCAAATTTTGCATAATTGTTGAAGATATCATTCATGATTCTTTGGAACTCAGAAGGGGCGTTTTTTAGGCCAAAAGGCATAACGTTCCATTCGTATTGACCAAAGGGGACTGTGAAAGCAGTTTTATACCTGTCTTCTTCTTTGATTTGGATTTGCCAAAATCCAGATTTCATGTCGAACTTTGAGAAGATCTTTGCATTATGGAGCCTTTTGAGGAGATCCTTTTTGTTAGGTATAGGGTACCTAATCCATCGAAGAGCTTGATTGAGGGGTTTGTAATTGATGACCAACCTGGGGGTTCCCCTTTCGATCTCAGCCTGCTTATTGACATAAAAGGCAGAACAAGACCAGGGACTCTTACTTTTGCGAATAAGACCTTTGTCCAAGAGATCCTTGACTTCCTTTTGACACATAAGGAGGAGATCTTGGTTCATTTGGATAGGTCTGGCTTTGGTAGGGATTTGTTTATCATGGAAATCCTTCTCGTAAGGAAGATCAACTATGTGATGCTTCCTTTCCCAAAAGGCATTAGGAAGGTCAGAACAAATGGTGGTTTGGATTTGTTCTAAGATTCCTTTGACTTTAAGTTGATTTTCTCTTCTCAGTAATTGATGGTCAATAAACTTAAAAGAGAATTCTTCTTTGAGAAAATTGATCTGACTTTCTTTGTAAGAAATAAGATTTAAATCTCTAATCAAAGGTTTTCTTAAAAAATTAAAAATGATAGGTTGTCCCAAGTGCTGGGCAATTATACCATCTTTAGTGATTTGAAAAGGGAAAAGAGATCTTATGAAGGGTGTTCCTAATATCACCTTGTTTTTTAAATCTTTGACAAGAAGAAAAGGGGTATTGATTTTGAAACCTGCGTTTTCAATGACTGCAGAAGATAATTTGTAATTGATTTTTAACCTAGAACCATTAGCAGTGCTAAGGCGTTCAGAGGTCTTTTCAAAATACTTAGTGGGGATAAGTCCCTCTAAGATGCAATTGGAATCTGCTCCCGTATCGAACAAAGCAGTAGTTTCCAGGGTAAAATCATTAATGACAATTTTTATTTTGATAAAAAACTTTTGAATCTTAATGTGATTGATAAGGCCAAGAATATCATTGTCTTTAGACTCATCACCATCTTCGGTGTCCGTGTTGGAGACATGAGAATCATTAACATGGTCCTTCCATTGGTTAATGATAAGCTGGTGATCAGCATGTTTATTTTTCAAATCTTTAACTTCGTGTTTCAGGAAGTTAATTTCAGCTTGAAGGTCTTGAATAGTGGTAGGTTTGATACTGGTGTTTTCTAGCCTCTTGAAGGTGTCTTTGAGATTAAATTTATTGGTTACTAGGGGATTTCTAGGAGGTTTTATTTCAGGGGGAGGTTTTTCCTCAATGGAAGCCATAAGCTTGTCTAGGTAACCCTTCCTTTCTTGTTGATCAGTAATGGCGTTTATGGCTTCGAGGATTAGGTCATGATCCCGGGTGAGGACATTGATATGTTTAGAAGAATTGCTGGAGGAATCTGTCAGGTCATCATCCTGGATTTGGTTTAGATTATCAGAAGGATGGTCAGATGAACTTTCAGAGGATTGATTTAGCAGGTTGTTAATCTTGTCTTCGATGTCAGAGCCAAGATTTAAGGTTTTGAGTTTTCCTACTACTCTGCAGTTTCTGCTGTAGTGTCCTGGCTTGCCGCAATTGTAGCAGATAATGGGTTTTTTGGTTCTGTCATTATTTTCATAATGATTCTTGATATTTTGATTGGTAGGTCTAGGCCTGGGTTTTCTTAGTTGCTTTCCTTTGTAATAGTCAGGCCTGGGCAAGACTTTACTATCCTTATGTTTGGTTTTGGCTCTGGCTTTCTCTGCACAGGGGAGACCAAATTGTTCGCAGAAGGTTCCAAGATCTCTGCGATTTTGAGCCTTTTCTCTGGATAGTTGTCGTTGGATTTTGTCATCCTGACAAATCTTTAGGGCTACTCTTTGGATAATAGCAATAAGCTGTCCATAGCTTAGTTGCTGATAGGGGATGTTACCATCGGGGTTATGGCTACGGAGTTTATCCCTGACTTTATCTCCCAAAGATTTTGGAAGACCAGCAAGAAACTTCTCCTTCCAGAAGGCTTGTTGACTGTCCTCCCTAGTGTAAACCCTAGTTAGGAACGTGTCTTTGTACCATCTGAAATCACCCAAGGTTTTGCACCTAAGGTTTGACAATAATTCGGCAGATCTGTCTTTTATGAGAGAGGGATCTCCGATGAAATGTTGGGCAATGGTGAAGATAAGGGTGTTGACGGAATCAGGGATATGGGTATCACCGTCAAGGATGGGTTCGCCATTGGGTTCTCTTTTGACTGCTGTGATGATAGACTGTTTGCAGTCTTCGGTGAGGTAGTTATCCCACCAACCTTTGAGCTGACCACAGAAACCTGAGATGAGGATTTCTACGATCAAAGCTTCAGGGCAATTGTTGGCAGTTTCATAGGCAGTAGCTACCATGGTCATATTTTGTAAAATTTTGGTTATGCCATATTCATTTTCTCCGTCTATGTTCCACTCATAGACGTTGTTAGCACTAAAGCTCTTGATATTGGTTTCCTTTTCCTCTAGGAGGAGATCAGGGGCTGTGGCTCTGGGATAGTAAAGTTTGGTTTCTTTACGCCACTGGTTGTTTGGGTTGTAGATAACAGGACTGATACCATCTTTGATACTTTCGGAGTGATCAGAAGAGGTCTCATCAATCATGTTGATGGTCCTGACACTTTTAGGAGGAGGGGTGCCAGGAGAAGGTGTTTCAGGGATAGTAGTCTTGAGAAGAGCTATTTGTTCTTTGACTTTAGCCAGAAACTCATCGTTGGCATTGTCAACTTCTATTTTGACTTGGCTTTTGGAGCTATTGCTTTGGGATCCTTTAAAAGTTTTTGAGACTCTGTAAGGTTTGAAGAGAGGTTTCTCAATCTTTTTAGAGGAAGAAGATGACTCTGGTTTGTCATTAACTTCCTTGCCTTTGCTTCTGCTAGAGTCTCCTAAGGCTTGGAGGTATTTGTTCGTGTAATTGGATTGTTCCATAAGATCTTTGATGTCTTTGGCTGTGACAGGGGTAGCTTGGTCTTTGCTATTAAGGGCAAAGGGTATTTTGGGGGGTAATTCAGATTGGACCATTTGGCCATCTTTGAGGTGCCAAATAGTATTGGTTTTAGGTTCGTCATGGTCATTGCGAAAGGGATAATTAATATCTTTCACTATGGCGTAGGCGCAAAACCAGTGAAAAAAAGGAATATTGAACTTGACCCTTTTAAGGAACCTATAAAATTTCATCTGAACAAGGTATCCTTTATTACCTTGGAAATTTTGGAGGAACCATTCCCTATGAGGAGACCATTCCTCAGAATAAAAGTCTTTTTTGAGGGATTTTTTGTCTATGGTAAAATTGGGGGAAGTTACTTCCTGATTGGTAAGACCTTTCTCAGGATTTTGATTGTGGTTACAAACGGATTGATTCTCGCAAATGTTACTACCAGTAGATGATATTACAGAAGTGGGGGGAGAAGAAGGTGTAGAAGACATAGTGGTGAGGAAGAGGAAAAAGCTTTTGTTTAGAAGAGATGTAAGATATTCTTCACCCGTAAGCATCATCGCCTTCATCTGGTTACTTGTAGAAATATAAGTATTAAAACTGAACTAGTTACTTACCATCTGGGGAATGCCGTTAGGTTAACCATGTTTTGTCCAAAACTCAGTTCATAATGCCATGTTGCCGGATATCAAAGCTTGAATAATAAAATTATTTTCTATTTCATATTTTGGAGTAGAGGTTACCGTAGTTCATAGAAAATTAAAGTAAATACTGAAGTATATTAAACCAGATTTAAACACTCAAAGCCTAAGTTATTCCTTGCTTTAAACATGTATATGACCAAAATTAAAGTATTTTCGAAATATTTTTCTCCGTTTAGGATTAGAATACTTTAGGATAATAAACCTCAAATTATGGTATATGACTGTCCAGTCAACCTGCAGGGTCTTACGTACTTCGCTACCATTTACGTCGCTAATGAGGTACCCAGATATCCTTACTAATATTCTACGGTCCTTGGAGTATATAAAATTTTTCTTTTGAAAAGCTTTAGAAGTATTTTGATCATAGACATTTTAAGTGCAAAGGTATAACAAAGAACTTAAAAGTGTATCTTAGTATAATTCACAGCAGTATTTTACAATAATAGTACTGAGAACACAAGTATTTACTGCAAAATATAAACATAGATGAATAATTAAATTATTCAAATATTATTACGTTCATTTTTAAATAGTTATAAAATAGTGGACTAGTTGACTATAGGATTATCCGATCGAGGCGGATAAATACGGCACATTTCAATTGCCCTTGCCAGACGCCTGTATTGACGTACGCTTGCGGCATTTAGCTATAGTCAAAGAGTACACTAATAGTATAACTTCTAATTTAATTTAATTTAGAATTAATATCTATTTATGGCAGTTATGAGTATGAACAAGTGTATGATTAAATTAAAAGCATAACCAGAGTAGTAACCAACAGTTCAAAGTTAATATCTACATTCCTACTTCCACCATCTGGCTCTGATACCAAGAGGGGATCGGATAGGTACCTAAAACTATCCATTAGTGGACCACATGGTATATATATAAATGCTGAACAGTAGACATGTAAATTGAATTACCGTAAACAACAAAAGGAGTGAAGTAAGAAAGCGAAGTGCTAATATAGGAGCCATCTTTCGTCTATGTTGAAAGAGAAGCCTCTCTTCCACACTATTGAGTACGAATTCCAAATGAAAAGAACAAACCTTTTTATAGGGGCTATTGAGGTTTCATTTGTTTTATTTTTATTTTTAAATCAAAAGGGGCCACGAGGATTTTGTAAAAAAAAAGAGGGCCACCAGGTATTCGTTTAATATATTGTATTAAACAATATTATCCGATGTTAGCTCGTGTATCACTCATTTAATATATTGTATTAAATCAGGGTTGCTTAAGTGGAGTGCTCTTGTGAGTTGTGACACAAACATACTATATAAAGAACTAAATATCACAATGATAAAAAGTCTCTAACATTGACATTAAGGCTATCTTTGGCGCATCCCATCCGCTAGCGGATAGCAGATGAAAGTAGTGGATGAAACTAGCGGGTGAAGAGTACACGTGTTTGGTAAAGATTAGTGTTTAGCGTTTTTGGGTAGCGTTTAGCGTTTTTCAAACGCTACTTCAAGTAGCGTTTTTTCAAACGCTAGCGGATAGCGTCTCACTTTTTTTTGGCATTTTTACCCTTTTTATTTTTCTTCAATTACTTCTCTATCCTTATTAAATAAATGTAATAATAAATTAAATAAATATGTCCTTTTATGGCATCTTACATTATAAGCTAGTTCAACCGCTAGTTTTACCAAACACATCATTTGCTATCAGCTAGCTTATCCGCTATCTGCTACGCCGTTAGCTCATCTGCTATCCGTTAGCTCTTCCGCTATCCGCTACTTTTTACCAAACAGAGCCTAAAAGATTATTTTTAGACAGATTAAAATAAAAAAAGTAAACACATTATTAAAAAATTAAAGCAATGCATGACAATATTGGTTGAGTTTAAAGAATTGATAAATAAGTTAAAATAAAACGTTATAAATTAAATATTGTTCCGGACTTGGCCAAGCGGCCCAATCCAGCGCTGCTGGATCCGGCCCAGCATCAGCGAACAAGGGCGACGTCGAGATCAACGGCCAGGATTGACACAGTCCGATACAAAGGCCCAGGCTCAACCTAGGTGAGGAACATCCCCTCTCCGCGTCTATAAATACGGGGCCACCCTCCAAAATCAGGTATGCTGACTTTAGCATCAGAGTGTCTGCAGGTACCAACCCCGCCGAGCTCCAACCTCGGGGGAAGACTACTCCAAGTGAATTCATCCGACCTCAGCCGTGGGGAGCCCGACTTCAACTAACACCTTACCAACTGCAATCTCAGATTCCGATCCCGATAGCAAGGTACAGAACAAATATACTAAATCTTCTATTAAAGAATAATAAATCTGAGTTAATATACTTTAAAAATAAAACAAAATAAGACTTATGGTGAACAAGTGATGCCTTTTAATGTTGTCAAAAATAAGTGATGCATTTTAATCATATTAAAAGAATAAAAAAAAACAGTATGCTTGGTTTCATTTGGTTTCTGTTGTCATAAAGTCACGAGCCCTTCAAATTACGAACACAACATATTAACTAGTGTAAATACTTGATATACACTTAACCATTGCTAGTTAGTTTACTCAACTAACCATAGTTCATTGTAACTAATTTCTGTTAATAGCATAGTTAACAGTTAGGCTAGCTTAGTTGATTCTTCTTTGTATATAAGACTCAATTGTACAGTGAATTATTCAGCTCAATGAGAATGAACAATTATTTATTCTGCTTCTTTCCTCATTGAGAACTCAACATGGTATCAAAGAAAGTATTAGATTGAAAGTTTCCTCTTTCTATTCGCTTTCCTCTCGCTCAAATCGAGCTCTCCACCGCATCAATGGCGGCCTTTTACTCTGACTTCGCAACTAATCCTTCAAACCCCTACTACATGCATCCAAACGAGAATCCTTCTCTCGTTCTTGTTCAACCAGCTCTTGACAAAGAGAACTATCAGATCTGGAGTCGTTCTATGAAGGTTACTCTTATCTCGAAGAACAAAATCAAATTCGTTGACGGTACCCTTACTCCTCCTCCGATTTCTGATCCTCTTTACGAACCATGGAATCGCTGCAATAATCTTGTGTTATTGTGGCTTCAACACTCGATCTCTGAGAATATTGCCAAATCTCTCCTCTGGTGTGACCGCGCTTCCACCGTTTGGAAAAGCTTAGAGAAAAGGTTCTCTCAGGGCGACATCTTCCGCATCGCCGATATTCAAGATGAATTAGCTAGCTTCCAGCAGGGAACACTTGACATCTCCTCCTATTTCACGAAATTGATGACGATGTGGGAGGAGATTGAGAATTTTCGTCCAATTCGCGATTGCACTTGTGCAATTCCGTGTTCTTGTGGTGCTGCAACCGATCTTCGCAGATTCAAGGAGCAAGATAAGGTGATTAAGTTTCTGAAAGGTTTGAATGAACAATTCTCACACGTTCGTTCACAAATCATGCTCATCTCTCCTCTTCCTTCGTTGGACAATGCCTTCTCCATGGTCCTTCAACAGGAGCGTCAGTTCAATCTTCAATCGAACGGCGAATTTTCGATTCAGAATCAATCCTCTGTGAATCACGTTTCGCAATCGCCTTCTCGTGCTTCTAAAAATGCTGGTAGAGGTCGTGGCTGTGGTGGCTCCTCCGGTGGCCGTGGCAATCGCCTTTGCACTCATTGCGGCCGCACCAATCACACAGTTGAGACATGCTTCATCAAGCATGGTTTTCCTCTAGGTTTTCAACATCGCAAACCTTCTTCATCAACCACTGCTGCTACTTCCAGTGCTTCCACTACTTCTGCTACTAATGCTGTTCAGGATTCATGCTCCACCACTACAGCTGCTTGTAATTCAACAATTGCATCAAGTGCATCTTTGACTACGATTCAGGAGCAATACCAACAGATTTTGCCGTTACTACAACAATCAAACTTGCAAGCCACTCCCCCTGCCTCTGTCAATTCCATTTTTGCAACCACATCCTCCACTAACACATCTGTTTCTCCAACCTCATCTGGTAAGATCAATCACTTTTGGATTGTAGATACCGGTGCCACTGATCACATCACCCACACCTATTCCAATTTTATCTCCACATACAACATTGCACCAAAATCTATGACTATGCCTAATGGTGACACAGTCACCACTACTACAGCTGGTTCTGTACTTCTGTTTGGTTCATTAATCTTGCATAATGTGTATTACTTTCCCTCATTTCATGTCAACATTATCTCTGTCACTACACTCTTTGACTCACTTCTGTATGATGTCAAACTATACCCTAACTGTTGTGAAATTTTGCAGCTCTTCCATCCCAAGATGACTGGATTTACAGCTAAGAGGATTGGCAAATTGTATGTGCTGGATACCTCCTCTCCTCAACCTCAACAATTACCTGGCTATGTTAATACTTTTCTGTCCAATCACCTAGATTCTACTAAGAGTGACCCTGCCACTATTTGGCATTATAGGCTAGGTCATTTGAGCAATCCTATACACAAATGTATTTCCACACAATTTCCTTTTGTTACATTCAATTCTTGTCATAAACCATGTGATACTTGTCATTTAGCAAAACAAAGAAATTTACCTTTTCCTCATAGTAATTCACATTTTGTTGCCATATTTGATATAATACATGCTGATATTTGGGGGCCATATGCTACCCCTTCCATCTCTGGCCACAAGTATTTTCTTACCCTTGTAGATGATTTTAGTCGTTTTACTTGGACAATTTTCATGAAAACCAAAAATGAAACTAGAAATCACATCATTAACTTCATTGCTTTCATTGAAACACAATTTAATAAGAAGCTTAAATGCATTCGTAGTGACAATGGTCCCGAGTTTCTTATGACTGATTTTTACCTCTCAAAAGGTATCATACACCATAGATCATGTGTAGAGACACCTCAACAAAATGGCATAGTGGAAAGAAAGCACCAACACATCTTAAATGTGGCTCGTGCTCTTTCTTTTCAATCCCACCTCCCCTCTAACCTTTGGCATCTTGCTATTCAACATGCTATACACATCATTAATAGACTTCCCACTCCCTTACTCAACAATTCCTCTCCTTACCAATTGCTTCATTGTACTCCTCCTAGCCTCACTCACTTGAGAGTCTTTGGTTGTCTTGCATTCTCATCTACCTTACACAATCATAGAACTAAATTTGAACCTCGTGCTAGAAAGTCCATCTTTCTTGGATATAGAGATGATACTAAAGGATTTCTTCTCTATGATCCCTCCAATCATGAACTTTAAGTCTCTAGGAATGTCATTTTCCATGAAACAGAATTTCCCTTTGCTTCTCTTCCCTCAACGAGCACCTCTGGAAATCACAGTAACCCTCCCAGAGTTGTTTTTGACAACAGTGACTTGAGTCTTGACCCTCCCTCTCCAAATAATGACCTTCACAATCTTCCCACACCTCAAATTCCTTCACCTGACACAATACAACAACCACTGCCTCCCCCTGTATCTCTCAGAAAATCAACCAGAATTAAACAACAGCCTGCTTACCTTTCTCAGTACCATTGCAATTTGCTTTCCTCTGAGCTGCCAGCATCTTCCCCAGGTGACTCTTCCTATCCTCTATCCTCTGTTCTCTCATACGACCACTGTAACTCAGCCTACAAAACCTTTTGTTTAGCCATTAGCTCATTAATTGAACCTGAAACTTATAAACAAGCTTGCAAGCTTGATTGTTGGTAAGTAGCTATGAAATCAGAGTTGGATGCTCTTGCATCTACAAACACCTGGTCTGTTGTTGATTTGTCTGCAGGTAAATGTTGTGCGAAAAGTAGATGTGCAAGTATACACTATCGCAACAAGTAGTATAATGATAAGTAAAGTTTGTTCCCACAGGGATTGGCAGTAATCTAAGAAGTTTAAGTGATTAGAAGCTTAGTGAAAAGAGTTGAGTGACAAATAAAAGTAAGGTGTTGTAAACATGATAAGTTGTGATAAAACAGTATTAATTTGAAGTATTTAAAGGTGAGTTGGATAGCTCAGTAGTTGTGTAAATTCCCAAGAGTAATGTTCAAATAATATTTAGACGCTGTAGCGTTAAGCGTTGTAGTGCTTCAGAATCCGTAGACGCTGTAGCGCCTTGGTAGCGTGCCTTTCAGTCACTATCGTCAGGGTTATGTTACAAGACTTCTATGTCTAGGCTCTAAATAAGTTTTACCCCTGTATTTTAAGTTCTTACAACATTTGCCTTATGAACTATTACTCCCCTATTTCTAGAGTTAAGTAGTGCTTCCTTTAAATGTACGTCTTTAAAGGGTTTTCATTCATATCATTCATTGAGTTCTCTTTGTGAACCATGTCTGTACCCACAAAGTTACCTTGTTTTAGTTGATCATTCCCAAACCAAGATTGAAAGCATTATGACACAAGGAATAAAACACAAACATCATAATATTATACAAAAGTTACTAAAGGTTCATTACATACCAAGAACAATCCAACTACAACAAAGTTAGCTCATCACAAGTTCCATCAACATAATACAACTAGAGAGTGTGTATTACCGTATGAAGACAAGAGAAGAGTGGTTGCAAAAGATACACTCCAGTGATCCCAAGTAGCATACGAAGGATGAAGTTGAGGCGTGAGCAAAACCTTGAATGAAGACTAGAAAATTATCCTAAAAATAAAAGCTTAAAAGTGGAATAACAATGGAGAAAAGCTACTATGTCATAAGTGGTTCTTCTTCCAAGTTACAACTACTTGTGTCTACGTATGTTACTACCTAATGAAGCAATCTATTTTAATCTAAAACTAAGTCTTAATAAAATAATAATATTAAATCATGATCATAAAACTTAGATATTATCCTTAAGTCACTTTACAAAAAGGTGCTAATTATGGAGTTCACCAACTATCACATGGGTTCCATTTAGGAGGCGCCAAGTGTAATTTAGCATCCACTTGGAAGTCAAAATATCCAGCTGAGAGGAAGAGATAAGGGTGATGACTCATCATGTCCTCAAGTGGTCACACAAATATCTCAATGGCCAGCCGCCATATAACGCTGTAGCGTCTCCTTGATAGCATACCGCTGCAGCGCTATAGCAAAACATCAAACATACTCACAAAGGCATTGATTATGCCCAAGGTTTAGGGAATTGACTTATAACCTGTATTTACTCTAATATTCATATATTCACATATTTAAGTACTAGAATTACTTGAGAAATGAGCTTGACTTAAGTATTAAGAGCATAAATAACCTATATGAAATAGAGTTATCAGTAAACAACCCATTGGATGCAAATGGGTCTATAAAATCAAGCACCATGCAGATGGATCAATAGAAAGATACAAGGCTCGTTTGGTAGTCAAAGGATACACCCAATTAGAAGGTGTAGACTACTTTGATACCTTCTCTCCTGTGGCAAAGTTGACAACAATTCGTACTCTTTTATCTCTGGCTGCCATTAGAGGTTGGCATCTAGAGCAGCTTGATGTTAACAATGCCTTCCTTCATGGTGATCTCCATGAGGAAGTGTATATGGAGTTGCCTCCTAGTTTGTTTCCTGATGGTGCTCACACTTCAAATAAAGTCTGTAAATTACAAAAATCTCTGTATGGCCTTAAACAAGCCAGCAGACAGTGGTATTCTAAGCTCTCCACTGCTCTCATATCCCCTGGATACTCTCAGTCTACTGCTGACCATTCCCTTTTTACCAAACTGGACAATTCTAACTTCACTGCTTTATTGGTTTATGTTGATGTATTGTCTTGGCTTGTAACTGCTTGCAGGAAATTCAATCTGTCAAGCAATTTCTTGACTCCAAGTTCAAGATCAAGGATCTTCGCACACTTAGATACTTCCTTGGCTTGGAGGTTGCAAGGTCTTCATAAGGAATATTTCTCAATCAGAGAAAGTATGCCCTTGAGCTTCTAGAAGACAATGGTTTGCTAGCTGTTAAGCCCAGCACTACTCCTTTTGATTCCTCCTTGAAACTTCATGATGCTGATTCTCCACCTCTTGAAGATGATACCGCATACAGAAGACTTATTGGCAGGCTGCTGTATCTCACAACTACAATACCTGACCTTGCTTTCATTGTGCAGCAGCTTAGCCAGTTCATTTCAAAGCCTCTACAGGTCCACCATCTTGCTGCCATTCGTGTTTTAAAGTATCTCAAGGGTGCACCAGCAAAAGGATTGTTTTACTTTGCTAGTTCTCCTCTCAAATTGTCTGGCTTTGTAGACTCGGATTGGGCTACTTGTCCTGCTACTCGCACGTCTGTATCTGGCTACTGTGTGTTCCTTGGTTCCTCTCTCTTGTCATGGAAATCCAAGAAACAATCCACTGTATATAGGTCCAGTTCAGAAGCTGAATATCGTGCTTTGGCTAGCTTGACTTGTGAGCTTCAATGGCTCAAATACTTGTTCCAGGATATGCACATATCTCTTGTCAAGCCCACTTCAGTTTACTATGATAACAAGAGTGAAATCTACCTTGCCCACAATCCTATTTTCCATGAAAGAACAAAACATATAGAAATAGATTGCCATGTCATCCATGAGAAGATTCAGAGTGGTCTTCTTCATCTGCTGCCAGTGTCCTCTGCTTCACAGCTTGCAGATGTTCTCACTAAACCTCTTCCTGCTCCTTCTTTCAATGCCATGGTGTCCAAGCTTGGCCTCATTGATATTCATAGTTCAGCTTGTGGGGGCCTATTACCTAGTGTAAATACTTGATATACACTTAACCATTGCTAGTTAGTTTACTCAACTAACCAAAGTTCATTGTAACTAATTTCTGTTAATAGAATAGGTAACAGTTAGGCTAGCTTAGTTGATTCTTCTTTGTATATAAGACTCAATTGTACAGTGAATTATTCAGCTCAATGAGAATGAACAATTATTTACTCTGCTTCTTTCCTCATTGAGAACTCAACACAACAACCACGAACCTCCAACATTCACCTGTAACCTGGAAACATCACCCCAAATAGTGAGTTTTACAACTCAGTAACAAAGAATATATAAATAAAACAATTTTATTTGATGTTTCCAGCCATATCTGTGTGCGAGATATGGAAAATCCTCTCTATAACATAGAAAATATAGATTATGCACGAGTGTGTTTCATTCAAATACAATTCTAGGATAACAAGCAAAGAAGTAACATAAGAACAAAATCACTTTGTATAAAAACTTCATAATAAAATTCCATACGCATATCACTGATATTATAAGCATGACAACTTATTATATTATGTGCACATAGACCACATTATCTCTTCGTCGTGGCAAACGGTAATCACAGGCCGTATTATCTCTTCGTCACGGCAAACGAAAATCACAGGCCGTATTATCTCTTCGTCACGGCAAACGAAAATTACAAGGATGTATTATCTCTTCGTCACAGCAAACGACAATCTAAAAAGGCTATGAGCATTTCACTCATAGGCTGCATTATCTCTTCGTTACAGCTAACGGCATCCAACCACAACCACAACAACAAACAAAACATATACAATAGAAACAACTTTTCAACTCATATTTGGAGATAAAATCTATTTAAGAAAATTTATTTGCTTCTCCCATAAAGAAAATAGATATATAAAAATTGCCACATTGTAGATTAGCTACTCACATAGTATTTTATACCAAAGGTAATTCATGTAATTATCATGTTTGGTCAGAATCTAAAACAAATAGGAACCATTCTACACAATTCCAATGTCATTATACCCAGATTATCTAAGCAGAATTTTCAGCAATTGTATGTCTAATTCGGTGTTTTAATTAAAATAGCAAATGATGTTGGATTTACACAAACTACGACTCTATAGCAAGCCTAGGGTGTCTAGTTTTCAATGGGGAAAAATCCATCTCAACCTATGCTCTATATAGAGAGAAATTCTCAAAATACTACATCGGGGACTATACGAGTTTAGAGTTACTACATATACCTTGTAACCCAAATTGCTCTTCCAAATCTTAATGAAAATCTGGGTTTTTGAAGCCCATCTAGAAGAAAATTCAGTCTACTTTCCGATGAAACAAAAATCAACTTGAAATAGTATGTTGCATCAATTGCTCAGCTCATCGGCTTGGAGTTACCTCCTGTGAACTTCTATGCAATAGCTTACCGTTATGTTGAAATATTATTCCTTCCTGTTGAGAAGATTATTCCTTATGCATGTCGCATTTTTGAATGGTCTATGCCTCCAGATTTGTGGCTATATCCTTATCCACAAATTATTTTAGGCTACCAACTCATGTTTGTGTTGTATCGATTCTAGTAGTAGCAATAAGGATTTTGTATAACATAAATGGCTCCGGAGAATGGGAGAGAAGTTTATCTCATAACATTGGTACCAAAGACGACAACAAAATGGATACCACTTTTGCCTCTCACGACGCCCATGGATTTGGTGAAGATTCAGCTAATGACCCAGCAGGACCTCAAAAGCAAAAATTGGATTCTGCCGGGCTTCTCCAACACCTTCAAGCAATATATAACGAGATTGCAGATACCCTTGGTAAAGTTTTTACTTGCATTATTATCTTTTTGAACCTATGTTGTGAGTTTATATTTTCCTCCCTCCTATTTTTGACACCAGATAATTGACTATCTAATATATATCATGTATTTTTTTAACAGTGTATTCAAAGAACTTACCTACCTAGCTCAAATACTATAGGGATGTTGTCTTTGTCGGATTAGAGCCATCTTATGAGGAAGAAATGATGATGGAAAACCTATGGAATTGTTTTCAGAATGAAAAGGTAATTGAAGACTTGAATGAATTATTCCATTTGCATGTACATGCATTGATAATTAGAAATCTTGGAATTACTTTTAAGTTTAACTTCTTTCTAGTCTTTCTTGGGATGTGTCAATAAAGAAGCTGAGTTGCCTTACTGATCTGGATTTTAATTTCTTATGAAAAGTAAATTGGCTGTATTACCATTTCCAACACGACAGTAAACTTCACAAGAAAAATAACATGAGACGAAAGGGTGCAACTAGTAATGGTTTGAGTTAAAGACCCAAAGCAAAACAGCCCAAAAAGCCTTCTAAAAAATCAAAAAAAACAAGAAGAATTAACTTAAAACTAGGGATTCTCACCGTCATTCTTCATTCTCCGCTTTCTTTCTTTTCCTTCCCCCAAACTCCGACGACACAACCCTCCGTGTCCTCCTCCTTTCACCACCACAATGGAGAACCCTCCACTACAAACCAGCAACGCAGCAAAAAACCCTAAAAAAGTGTTCAAATACATAAAGAGAACACTGCGCCAATACATTCTTTTCCATTCCAATATATACCTCGGTTCAATTGAAAAACACAGACAAAAACTCTGGGTTTACGAAAACGACGAGATGGTTTACCGATCCATATCCTACGTTCCCGGACTCTACAAGATCTTTGATGAGATTCTCATTGAGGCTGTTGGTAACAAACAGAGAGGTCCTTCGATGGACTCTCTTAAGGTTACGATTGATCCTGGAGCGAACACTGTTTCAGTTTACAATAATGGATATGGCGTTCCTGTGAAGTTTCATAAAGAAGACAAGGCTTATCTTCCTGAATTGATCTTTGGTCGTCTTCTTAACGGTGCTGATTTCGGCTCAGTGCTAAGCTAACGAATATCTTCTCCACTGAGTTTATTATTGAGACTGCTGATGGTTTTAAGAAGTATAAACAGGTAGGGTTTCTTTACTTCTTGAATTTTTTTCCTCAAATTTGTGTTTCGAATTTTGTTGATTTAGGGTTTTTTTAGGGTTTTCAATTTTGACTTTAATTGGTATTTTGTTGATCTAGAATCTTGCTAGGGTTTTTAATTTAATGGTAAGGAACTGACAAAGCTTGGGTGTAATTCATGGTTGCCGTGTTTGTTTGTGGTTGGTTTCATTTCTGTGCTGGCATTGCAGCAGTGTCTCCTTCGGTTTTTGGTTTTTAATTTTTGTGTTTTCAACGATAATTTTGACTTTAAGATCCTAGTAGGGTTTTTAATTTTGATTTTAATGGAGATAAATTAATGTTAGTGCATGGTTTCATTTAGGTGCTAACAACATAAAATCATTAGATTGTTTAAATTTAGGCTTTTGTTTGAATGGTTTTCGTTGCTTCAATTTCTGACTGAATCTTGAAGCTTGTTTTTTCTTTTTTATTTTGGTTGATGAGCTGAACTTTGTGTATTGATGATTGGATTGATTGGTTGTGCTTTAATGCAGCTGTTCACAAACAACATGGGAATGAAATCTGATCCGGTGATTACAAAATGCAAAGCGAATGAGAGCTGGACCAAGGTGACCTTCAAGCTTGACTTGGAGAAGTTCAAAATGAGATACCTTGAAAAAGATGTTGTCGCTTTAATGAAAAAGCGTGTGTTGGACATGGCTGCCTGTCTTGGAAGGACTGTCAAGGTGGAACTTGACGGCCAGTTGGTCCGTATTATTAACTCCTTTGAAGATTATGCTGATCTCCACATGAAATCTGCTGAGAAGTCCAGACCAGTAAATGCAATTGAGGTGGCATTCAGTGAGAAAAAAGTTGAAGATAGGAAGACCTGTATTGGTGATTTTGAGGTTTGATGTTTACCAGTAGGGGCATTTGCTAGCAAAAGTTTACTTTTCTAAGTTGTATCTGCTAACAAAAGTTTACCATTAGTTCCTGCAGCCTGGCACTTTTCATGATCATGCAGACATACTTATAAACTACAACGACTTATTTAACAAAGAGCTCATGTTGTTCTCCAGGGCCGATCTACAGTGGTCCATTCCCTCAATCGTTACATGGTGAGTTGAAACTGTATTATATTTTGTTGCAAATTTGCAATAGTCGCTGCTTTTTGTTTTTGAAATTTATAATTACTGGGTGATTTACTCTTCCAGGGATGTTTTGATGATGATGATGATGCAAGTGCCGGTTACATCTACACTAATCTAAATCCTATTACTCGGTGCCTCTTCCATGAGATTGATGACAAGCTTCTTGATTACTTGAATGAGGAGGATGGGAGGTCAATTGAACCAAACTGGTAATTTGTTTCCTCTTGTCTTTCTAAAGCCTATTTATTTAAGTTTATGGATTAGTAATTAGAAACTAGTAACAAGTAACAACCAAGGAACAACATATACTTAGAAGTTAGAACTTATTCAAATTCTGCTTGTCCAAATAGGTACATTCCTATTCCCAGTTATGATCCACGGGAAATTATTGCCAATGTGAAGTGTTTGTTGAATGGTGAGAAAATGGTACCAATGGATCCGTGGTATAGAGGATTCACTTGAGCAATTGAGAAAAGTGGCAATAAAGGTGAGTATATAGTCAAGGGTAATGTGACGCAAATAGATGATCAGATTTTTCAAATCACAGAGCTGCCTATCCGGAAGTGGACTGAAGATTACAGGGAGTTCCTTTATTCCATAACTGAAGGGGAACCTAATGTCAAGGATCCTCTCATTGAGGTAAACATGTCCTAAACATTGGCTTCACCATATACACAATAGGTCAATTGGTGTATTTTTCTCACTTGATAAATTTCTTTATGCAGGACTACTGGATAGATGGGGGTTATAGAACTGTGGACATAAAAATCAAGATAAAGCGAGACAATAGAATTGATCAAGAAAGTAGGACCACATAAGATGTTTGAATTGACCACCACCATCAGCACACGCAACATGTATCTTTTTGATTCAGAGGGGAAAATTAAAAAAATTGACAATCCAGAACAAAGTAAAGCTTTGTTTTCCAGAGTTGTTTTGAAGAACAATAATATCATGTAGTGTTTTACGTGCTCATTATTTTGTATCATATCTTGTGCAGTTCTAGAAGAGTTCTTTCCACTACGGCTGGAGTATTATGAGAAAAGAAAGGTGAATTATTGTGGCAATGAACCATATACATCGATGTTTATTTTATTATAAGACAATTTATTATGTTATTAGGCAGCAATCATATTATTTGGCATCAGTTATTATATTATTACAGTTATCCAGTAATTAGGTTATTTGGGAGCAGTTGCTTAATTGTTTCATTAACACATTGAAGCTCTTCGGAATTTCTTTCTTCCCCATCACTTTTTCATTCATGAGTTCTAGTCACTCTTTCTGGTTATATCTGTTTTACTGAGTTAG
This sequence comes from Astragalus membranaceus, assembly GCA_039519185.1. Lineage (NCBI taxonomy): Eukaryota > Viridiplantae > Streptophyta > Magnoliopsida > Fabales > Fabaceae > Astragalus > Astragalus membranaceus. The sequence continues at coordinate 105,752,768 of CM076850.1, read as the reverse complement.
AAGGTCTGTTGTTGAGGTTATTATGATATCTTTATAGTTCTAATAAATAGCTTTTTCTGTTAAATAAATATCCTGTGTCCACTGTTGTCTTGTTGAATTCTTAGTGATTGAGAATTTTCTAGCAGGGAATTTTTGTATTTGTGTTTTCGTTAAAAAAGCGCGATTTCAATGGAATGATCTCTTTTAGTATCCTAGAAGGGCCTAAGGTTTTTAATGTTTTGAGGGGCTGTGTGTCAATATGATAATCAAGTGATACATGATGTGAAAATTATACTAGTCCTTCTATTCTTTAGCAGCAGTTGCTGTACAATTTGGCTGAAATAATAGTTGAGGATGAAATCCAGAAGTTGTTAAAATTTCCTTTTTCCTTTACTAAATTGTTTCCTTTCTTTGCAAAAGCAAGTAAAATTGTTCAGCTTTGAAGTACATAAATTTTCTATAGCTGCTCTTTCTCTTTCATACAATTTTCTCTCAAGTACATGTTTTTACATGATCCTGAGACCCACAAAATACTAATCATAGCTTAAGGCCAGCCTCAATACTGTTTAGTTGTCCATTAAGTCAACTTGTTGTTTGTGTATTTTATATATCTTTGGATCATTACAAGAATGATTAGCTCTTAACTGTCTTCATTTGGATTCTAGTGAAATGCTTTTTTAGATAAATCATTGATGGGAAGAATCCTCCATTTAATTGAGAAAAATAAATTATAGGAAGAGCCATTTGCACTTCCTTTCTTCTTTACTTTTAAATTTTATTTTGTTCTTTTGTTTTCCATGGCAAATAAAAGTGCTTTATGCTTTTGATAACAGAGGTTCTTAATGCTGTCTCCTTTACTTTTCCCTCCCTGGTCTTGTTTTGGGTTGCTTCATATGTTTCGCAGTGTAATATATATACATAATAACAAGCATCTTTGATTTTTATTTAATTGGTATTGACCGATGCATTTTCATGTGCACGGTTTGCTCTCACATCCATTAGACATGCAGGTTGTTTTTCCATTTCTATTTGATGCGACAATTTTTTAACATTTTCTTTTTGAAAATCATGTTTTCCATTACTTGTCTGCAATTCTTTCATCCTTTGCTAGTTGATAGAAAGATGAGAAGTTGAACTCAAACTTGACTTCAGTTTGTTTCTTTTATTGTCACTTGATATTAAATGATGTTATGATCATTATTTTCAGGAGCTTAACAGTTGATGGACTGCTACCCCAAAAGCAGTGACAAGAAAACGTTGAAGAGGTGGTTTTTTATTGATAAGAGAGTTGGGTGAACTGGAAATCTGATTCATATTAGTTTCTTACGTTGGTGTGTGAAAGTTGACTTGCTAACCTGGATCCTATGGACTTGAATTCGAATCATACTCCTGTTCTCACGAAAACTGCACCCATAGCAAACTCAAGACTGCACGCGCATTCAAATTTGTTGCCTTATTCCCATGCTGGTGCAACCTTTCCACATGGTATGCTATTGACTATCCCAAGGAGGAAGACAGGTATTCTTGAAGATGTTCGTGTTAGTGGTTGGTTGGATGCCATGAGATCATCGTCACCTCCGGCCAAGAATAAAACAAAATCTGAAGCTGATACCGCTTTTGCTTATTTTAACTGGCTGGTATTACATCTTTTTCAATTAGTGCCGGAGTTCTACAGTTTTGGAGGTGTTGTTAATGCTAACGTCTTTTTTATTTGTCTAAATCACAGCTGAAGTATCCATCAGCACTTACATCTTTCGGTCAAATTACAAACTATGCAAAAGGCAAAAGGATTGCATTGTTTTTGGATTATGATGGAACTCTTTCACCCATTGTGGATAATCCTGACTGCGCTTTCATGTCAGACAATGTATGTGAGCTTCTCCTCCATTTTACTCTCCATAACTTTATTCAGGATTACTTATTTTTTGATTCTTCGTATGCTGATTCCTATTCTATGAATTCTTTAGATGCGTGCTGCTGTTAAAAAGGTGGCAGAGTATTTTCCAACGGCAATAATTAGTGGAAGAAGTCGCAACAAGGTAGTTGAATAATTCTAACAGACAGTTTTCCTTCTCCCTTTTCTTCACATATCTATTTATTTAAACAAGTGCTACACATCTGCAGACAACTATTGGTTATTGGTTTTGATTCTAACTTTCTTGTCCCCGTAATGACTCAGGTGCACGGGTTTGTAGGACTAACAGAACTCTATTATGCGGGTAGCCATGGAATGGACATCATTGGCCCTGTTAGACAATCTATGTCTGTATCTGATAACCACCCTAATGGCATCATTAGGTCTACAGACAAACAGGTACTGGGGTTCAAATTCAAAGTTTCCACGTGGCATCTGAATCTGATTTTAACTTTCTGATTCACTTTCTATTGTTTTCTTCTGGTATCTTAATAAATGACCTCTGTTATGATCTTTTAAATTACAGGGTAAGAAGGTTAATTTATTCCAACCCGCTGCCGAATTCCTACCCATGATTGATGAGGTGGGTATTTGAGACGTACTACGATGAATCAACTATCAATAATTTTCCTTCATTGGGATGTGTTATGCTGATTGGTTCATGTTTGTGCAGGTACTCAAGTCTCTCATTGAGTGTATAAAAGACATCAAAGGAGCAAATGTTGAGAACAATAAATTTTGTTTATCTGTACATTACTGCAATGTTGATGAGAAGGTAGATAGGCATCTTTTTTATATTCAACAAATTTCTGCTACGTTGGTTATCCTTTTTCCTCAACTTCTTACCATGTTATGTTTGTACAGAATTGGGCTTTGGTGGGGTAGCGTGTTAATGATGTGCTAACGAGCTATCCACGTTTGCGGTTAACTCATGGTCGAAAGGTACCATTTTTATAGCCAACCTTTTGACTCATTACTCTTAGTTGAATAAACTGTTCTGATACTTTTGAAGGGTGTTTTATCTTTTGTAATCTCTGCTTAATATTTTTTCAGGTTTCAGAGGTCCGACTTGTGATTAACTGGGATAAGGGAAAAACTGTCACATTTTTACTCGAGTCACTTGGTGAGTTTAATTGTTCTTTAACATACGATTCCTTTTCTTAAATATCAGAGTTCTTTCTTTTGCAGTAAATGACATCAGAAATATTGTTTTTAGGACTTAACGATTGTGATGACGTTCTTCCTATTTATATCGGCGACGATCGGACAGATGAAGACGCATTTAAGGTAAATATATTTAGCTTGCAGTGAAGTTGTGGCTTTCAGTTATTGCTTTACAAGATGAGATGAATCTACTTTGCTGCTTTATCAATACTGATATGTGATGAGCTGTAATGTAACAGGTTTTGAGAGAGGGAAATCAAGGTTATGGGATCTTGGTGTCTTCAGCACCAAAGGAAAGCAACGCAAATTACTCTCTTCGTGATCCATCAGAGGTAACTCTCATTTTCAAATCAATCAAACCAAACCAAACCAAACCGACAAATGATATTATCTTGAAGATTAATAGGTTCTATTTATGGTTTTTTAGAGTTTTTGTTGGACTAGCCACATCAATTCCTCTTAGTTATATTTTTTGAGGTGTCATTTTGTCATTGGAAAACATTAATAACTTCCTCTTAATTATTATTTTTGAAGTGTCATTTTGTCATTAAAAATACTAAAAAGGAGATCTGAAAGAAAAATAATCTTCGATATTCTAGCTTTGAAAATTGTTACTCGAGTAATATGGTAAAAGCGCTTTTATATGGAGTTTATATGTTTAGTAAAATATAGTCAGTGTACTTGTAAAGTAAGTCAAAGTGTATCAATGGTAAGGTCGAGAGGTTCATGAGCTTCTATTTTTAAGGGCGGTGTTGGTCATCGTGGAAATTTCGAATGATTTTCATCTACTGGTCCATCTTAGGACTTGTCTCGCAGATTAAAATTATGCTACAATTAAAATTTACTCACGGATAGATATAACTTATTTTTTTCATATTAGAAAAACAGTAAACAGAAATAACCCTCTTAATGAAGTTTAAGTAAAATTTGTAATGAAATTGAGGAGCAAATCAGTTGGTCATTAAAAGCAGAACTCATAGGCGAATTAGCATGTCATTAAAAACCAACAAAGCACAACATAGGATAGCTAGATATTTGAAGCAAAAAGGTCTCTACAACTAACTGTTATTCACTTCAAACTAGAACACCGACGGTTATTAAAACAAACAAAGTAGTTAACAATGATAATAGTTCAGGACAAAATAGAAACATTAGGAGAAGGGTTACTCAACAATCATAATAGTTCATGACAAAATACAATCAAAGATTTTATATTTTTATTCGTTAAAAATACCCACCATGAAGAGATTAAAAAATATAAAAAAAATAGTTTAAAACTTTATAAATTAAAGTGTTTTTATTGACAAAAGTGTTAAGAATCTCTTGTTTGGAAAGACAAAGTAGGGATTTCTCCAGCCTTGCTGATCATAGACATCTCCCATTTGGTCACAAATTATTGCAAAGTTAAGCCATCGTTGATATAAATAAAAGTGCAAGAATATATAAGATGCAAAAAGTTTGAAAAAACTAAATACAAATTTTAAATTATGTAGAATACGTCAATGAAAATATTTTTTACACAAAACAAAAAGATCTATTGGCATACAAATAAGCATTAGAAGTAGTGATTCAAACGGTTGTTCGATTTCTTTTTATGAGGATGAACAAAATAGTATTATTTTGCTCCACCCCCTTTGGAAGTAAATACTCGACTGTCTTACTAGTATGTTCATAGTGTGTGTGTGGAGTAGTTGGCATACATAGGGAATTATATTTTAGGCTAAATTATAGTTTTGGTCATTTATCTTTTGACTTTGGTTTCACTTTGGTCCTTTATCTTTTTTTTTTCTCGTTTTGGTCCTTCATCTTCTATTTCTGTGTCATTTTGGTCCTTTTTTTGGTATTTTCTATCCATTAACTTAACAGACGCCACGTTGGTAGTTAAATACTGACGTGGCGTCCTAAGTGTCAATGCTGACTTGGAACTCATTAAGTGATGTGGCAAATAGGGGACCAAATTGAAACTTAAAAAAAACATAAGGGACCAAATTAACACAAACACAAAACCTTCATCTTCTTCCTCCAAACACCAGCTCCATCTTCATCTTCCTCGACGAGCCACCACCACCTCCGGCGAGCCACCACCACCACCACCACCACAAATTAATCACTCTTCAACTCTTATTTCCTAACCTCTCCCTCAAACCCAAAACCCCCAATTTCTCAAACTTAATCCCTAACCTCTCCCTCAAATCCACTATGTCATCTCTCCTCTCCCACCTTTGTACATGTGTGATTGTCACTGTAAACAAATCTGAAATTATTAAAACGAAGGAAGAGGGTGGAGATTTTTGGTATGTTCTTCAATGGCCGTTTGATTATTTTTATTGAAAGGATAAATAAAATTAAGTAATACTCAAATCTTCATTGAAATAGATCTGAAACGAATTTGAAACCGATTTGAAAACAAATCTGAGAAAACAAAAAAAGAATCAAACAAGAGTTGAAAACGAAGATGGAGAAGTTAGGGATTAAGTTTGAGAAATTGGGGGTTTTGGGTTTGAGGGAGAGAGGGAAGAGTGATTGATTTGTGACGGTGGTGGTGGTGGCTCGTCGGAGAAGATAAAGATGGAGATGGAAATGGTGTTTGGAGGAAGAAGATGAAGGTTTTGTGTTTGTGTCAATTTGGTCCCTTATGTTTTTTTGAAGTTTCAATTTGGTCCCCTATTTGCCACATCACTTAATGAGTTCCAAGTCAGCCTTGACACTTAAGACGCTACGTCAGCATTTAACTGCTAGCATGACGTCTGTTAAGTTAATGGATGGAAAATAACAAAAAAGGACCAAAATGACACAAAAATGGAAGATGATGGACCAAAACGAGAAAAAAAGAAGATAAATGACCAAAGTGAAACCAAAGTCAAAGATAAAGAACCAAAACTGCAATTTAGCTTATATTTTAAGGAAGACGGTAAATTTTTTTTATTTTTTTATAAAAAAGCAATAAACTGACTATGTATACTTCCTTATTTTGACAAAATAGGTATAATTATTTTATTAATTTATTTATGCTTCTTTTTTATAATATATATTTTGATAAGGTGCTATTTATTTTTCATGTGTTGTGAAAGCTACCTTGCGATTTAACTATGATAAAGACAAATGTTTTCAAAAGTCGTGATCCTCTTCAATGAGTAATAAAAAAAATGCAAAATGAATTTAAAATGGTGAACCAACTGTATACACAGTACATTTCTGCTAAATGTAAATCTTAAGCTTATCAAGCTCTGCCATCCACAACATATCACCCTCCAGAATTTTGATGTCTTTTGATGTCTGTTTTAAGCTTTTCCAATTTATTTGTCTGCATCAATAGAAAATATTAATTAGTATATAAAGAAAGATCGATGTATATGGCTCGTTGCCACAATAAATCACCTTTCGTTTTTTGTATAATTCTTGCCGTGGGTCAAAGAACTCATCCATAACTGCACAAGAAATGATACAAAATAGTGAGTAGTTAAATTTATTGTTCTCCAAAAGAAATGGGAAACTAAGACATACTTTCTTCTGGAGTGTTAAACTTTTTAATTTTCTTCTCTTTATCAAATAGGTGCATATTATTTGTATTTAAGCCGGTGATCAACTTAAATTCCTCAATAAATCCATCTAGTACTTTTACTTTCATGATCGAAGCTTTTTTGTCACGATTCATCTTGATCGTAATATCAATATACGTATAATCACTATTAATCTCGAAGTCTTGCATAAAAAAAATTATCAAGTGAGAAAAGTACACCTATTGACCTATTGTTTATACGGACGGTGATGGACATATTACCTCAACGGAGGACATATTACCTCAACGGCTCCATAATTTTAATTCAAATTTTTTAATTTGATTTTTTACGGGTCTTTTGATTTTGTGATTTAATCAGTTACAAATTCTTTTGTAATGGATGCCCTCGTATCACGGCTAAGTGGAGATCCAGTTGGAACCAAGAATCAGAAGATTGATAGGATTCTAGAAGTAGATGATGCAAGAAAAGCAGGTACAGACAAATCAATGGAGTGTACTTTGGTGCTAGTGGAAGGGAAGTCTGCAAAGGGCGTTGTTGTAAGTTTACTAAGTGAATATTAATTTTTTGTAAATTCAACTTGTTTATTTTTAAACCAATAATTATTTACTTTTTCTATGTGAAGGGGGCTAGCGTGCGAATTTTGGATCGATTATTGTATGGTGTGTTTCCAATGAAAGGCAAATTGCCAAGTCAAAATATGCTCAATAATAAAGAACTTAAAAATTTGATGGACATCATTGGGCTGAGGAATCCCCAAGACAATTCAAGTGTAACAAAATTGAGATATGGAAGAGTAATGATATGTGCGGATCTTATAAGAATTACATTTCATAAGGTATTAACTATTAAGCTACTATTAATTAGTTAAATTTTAACGGCCTTTTTTGTTCAGGATCCAGACGGAATACATTACACAGCACTTATCCTAAACTTCTTCTATACGCACTGGCCCTCATTGCTGAAAGCCAAAGGATTCATGGTTCAGTTAACTCCATTAATAACGGTTAGTGTAATTAATGTTACAGTGTAATTAATGTTATAGGTAAAGAAGATATTAAGTTGGAAATAATGCTGTATATATTATTTCCTTGTCTGTGAAGTCTTGCCATTCTGATGGGAGAGATAAATTACTTTATTCCGTATGAGTATGAAGAGTAGGTGAAAAACCCAGAGAATAATGCAATTGAGTGGGACTTCGACTATCACAAGGTTTTTTGTTGTGAGTATAGAGGGATAACTTTAATTTCATACGGAATAGTTAAGTTCTATATTATTTATTGTTTTTGGTGTTTTATAGGGGTTGTCAAGTTTTGCCATCAAAGAAAGTTGCAAATACTTTAAAGACATTGAAAAGCACACTAGAACATTTATATGGGAAAGTGATAAAGATGGAAAAGCCTTTGAGATTGCATTCGATAAGACAAAAGCTAGCGAAAGGAAGCGTTTGATTGAAGAATATAAGGTTTGTTGTTTATCAGTAGGAGAATATACTACAAAATTTAACTGTTATTGTATTTGCTATTAAAAGTCAAATATTACTGCAGCCTAACTGTTTTTGTAGTGATGGAAATATAAGCTACCACAAATTTTTTTGCGAAAATCTTCCATTGTTCTAGATTGTTGTGATGGGGGTCCTCCCACTGAAGATCTTCCATTGTATTATATTTCCATAAATACCAATCCAGAACAATGGAAGATTTTCGCAAAAAAATTTGTGGTAGCTTATATTTCCATCACTACGAAAACAGCTTGGCTGCATTAATATTTTTGACTTTTATTAGTAGATACAATAACAGTTAAGTTTTGTAGTATATTCCCCTACTGATAAACAACAAACCTTATATTCTTCAATCAAGCGCTTCCTTTCACTAGCTTTTGTCTTATCGAATGCAATCTCAAAGGCATTGCCATCTTTATTACTTTTCCATATGAATGTTCTAGTGTGCTTTTCAATGTCTTTAAAATATTTGCAACTTTCTTTGATAGTAAAACTTGACAACCCCTATAAAACACTAAAAAAAATAAATAAGATAGAACTTAAGTTATCCGTATGAAATTAAAGTTATCTCTCTGTGTTCACAACAAAAAATCTTGATAGTCGAAGTCCCACTCCATTACATTATTCTCTGGGTTTTTCACCCACTCTTCATACTCAAACATGGAGTAAAATAATTTATCTCTCCCATCATGATGGCAAGACTACACAGACAAGGAAAATAATATAGTGGAGTTACTATCTTCTTTACCTATAACCGTTATTAGTGGAGTTACAAACTCAATCATGAATCCTTTGGGTTTCAGCAATGTGGGTCAGTACGTATAGAAGAAGTTTAGGATAAGTGCTGTGAAATGTATTCTGTATTCTGTCTGGATCCTCTGAACAAAAGGGCCGTTAAAATTTAACTAATTAATAGTAGCTTAATAGTTAATACCTTATGAAATGTAATTCTTATAGGATTCGCATATATCATTACTCTTCCATATCTCAATTTTGTTACACTTGAACTGTCTTGGGGATTCCTCAGCCCAAGGATGTCCATCAAATTTTTAAGTTCTTTATTATTGAGCATATTTTGACTTGGCAATTTGACTTTCATTGGAAACACACCATACAATAATCGATCCAAAATTCGCACACTAGCCCCCTTCACATAGAAAAAGTAAATAATTATTGGTTTATGCGCATATTTGATGTAAATAATTCGCACACTAGCCCCCTACAACAATGCCCTTTGCAGACTTCCACTAGCACCAAAGTACATTCCATTGATTTGTCTGTACCAGCTTTTCTTGCATCATCTACTTCTAGAATCCTATCAATCTTCTGATTCTTGGTTCCAACTGGATCTCCACTTAGCCGTGGTACGAGGGCATCCATTACAAAAGTATTTGCAACTGATTAAATCACAAAATCAAAAGACCCGTAAAAAATCAAATTAAAGATTTGAATTAAAAATATTTGAAAAGAAAATCTATGCATAATAAAAATATATCCATGTACAAACTTCGTGTAAACCAAGTGCACTCATCAAAAACATGTGACTAACCTTCCTTAATTATTGATTCTGGAATCTTATATATAGATCCAAAACTAGCTTGGCTAGTAGTGAGAACCTCCTTAAGTGGGGAATCAAATGAAGGGCTGTCAATAAGAACATTGAAAAAAAGCCACAAATAACTCTTGACATCATCGGCTTTGAGTTTGGCATTAATTCTCTTATTTATTTCAGCCACCAAACAGCTAGTAATTTGATTAGTTAGGTAATCAACATGAGTCCCACCCTTGATTGTAGCAATGGAATTGACAAAGCTGATGTATTAATAAAACAAAGATTTATTAAGATTCAAAAAAATTAACAAAGAGGCACAAGTTACTACCCTTAAAAAATTCACTAGTCACCTGCTGAAAGTGGTCATCATCACATAGACTCACAAAACTCCTATGTGTCACCAGCTTTGCCATGGAACCTACAAACAAAACTCCCATCACATAGACTCACAAAACTCCCATCTGTCACCAGCTTTGCCATGGAACCTACAAACAAAACTAAGTAAGCAAAAAATAATGGGAAATAAAGCCCAAATGAACTATCTATGGAGGTGTACTGATCTGGGCTTATTAGCGGATTCAAGGTAAAGATTGACATAGTCTTCAAATGGAAAACATGATTTGGAGCACGTTTTCATTTTGTGTATCGTTGACAGTCCCTCGTAGAGTCCCAACAATGTCTAGGACACGCTTATTCATCAAAGCAACAATATCTTCTTCAAAATGGTCCATATTGAACCTCACCAAGTCGGGCATCTCGAGTTATCGTTCGCTTTGCATTTTTCAATAACAGGCTCAGACTTCTTCCTCATTTTAAATTCTTTCATTAAAGCACAAGCAATGGATCCAATCATCAAATAAAAAGACAAACAAGCTTCAGAACTCACAAATTGAAGCTCATTCACTTCATAGATGGCCAGAAAGCCCCAATAGGAGGATCTTAAGGGACAAAATCGTAGTTATAAAAACTAGAATAGTGCATAAAAAATGAGAGGGGTTAATAAAATCGTAAACTCGTAAAATCGTAATATTCTACATTAATATAGTTATTATTATAAACTATTATAGTGCATAAGGTTATATATGTATAGTACAGTTAGTAAAGGGGTGGTATTTCTAGTAAAAAGTGGGTGTAGGTAAAGAAAGGGAGGTATTTATAGTAAAAATGGGTGTAGGTAAAAAAAGTTAGTCTTTAAAATAATAGTCAACTGTCCTTTACACAGATTTGGGCCCAGCGCATTTCCCTAACCCTAATTTTATGTCACTCACAGCAGCGCTGTAATGCCAAACCCATTTAAAATAACCCTAATTCTTAAACGATGCTCTCTTCCTCTTCTCGCATAATACTTCTGTTCTTCATCTTTCTCTTAAACGACGCTCTCTTCCTCTTCTCTTAAACGGTGCTGCAAGAGAGGAACAGAGCTGCGACGTGAGAGGAAGAGAGCTGCGAGAGAGAAGTGAGATGTGTGGGTTTTGCGAAGAGAGACAAACGGCGCTGGGTGAAGTGAAAAATCAGAAATTAGGGTTCAGAAAGTTAAAAAATGGGGTCTAATTGAAATCGGATCGCGAAACCCGACCCGCTACAGTTTCTATCTCTTTTTTTTTTCACAATATATCTACTTTAGTTTCATCTACATGTCTCCTCCATTTTTTTAATATTCTATTTTTTCTTTTTCAATATGTTTTATTTACTCTCTACAGAAATATTACAATTTGTAAAATTTGAAACTTTACTACAAATTTGTTTTCTAATCTCTACAAGAAATATTACTTATCACTCTCTCATATATTTTTCAAAAATTTTCAATCTTTCTCACACACTTTTTCACTCTCTCCTCCTCTTTCTTCCTCTTACTCTATCTCATTTTTCTATTTTTCACCATATATCTACTTTAATTTCATCTACATGTCTCCTTCATTTTTAATATTCTATTTTTCTCTATCAATAAGTTTTATTTAGTCTCTATGCAAATTGTTACGATTTGGAAAATCTACTATCTAACTATACCATTAACCTACTACCAAAATATCAATTTTACCATTTTCACAACTAAACAATTTAAGGTTATTTATGTAATTTCACTTTTTGACTTTATCAAACTTTTCACTTTTTTAAACTTTTTCACTCTCCCTCACTTTTTTCAAACTTTTTCACTTTTTCATTCTCTTATATATTTTTTCAAATTTTTTCACTTTTTTCACAATATATCTACTTTAACTTCATCTACATGTCTCCTTCATTTTTTTTAATATTTTATTTTTTCTCTGTCAACAAGTTTTATTTACTCTCTACAAAAATATTACAATTTGTAAAATTTGAAACTTTATTACAATTTTGTTTTCTAACCTCTACAAAAAATATTACTTATCACCCTCTCTCATATATTTTTCAAAAATTTTCAATCTTTGTCACACACTTTTTCACTTCCTCCTCTTCTTTCTTCCTCTAACTCTATCTCATTTTTCTATTTTTCACAATATATCTAATTTAATTTCATCTACATGTCTCCTTCATTTTTAATATTCTATTTTTCTCTATCAATAAGTTTTATTTAATCTCTAAACGAAATATTACAATTTGGAAAAATCTACTATCTATCTATACCATTAACCTACTACCAAAATATTAATTTTACCCTTTTCCCAACTAAACAATTTAAGGTTATTTATGAAATTTCAGTTTTTCACTTTTTCAAACTTTTCACTTTCTCGTCGGGCACTCATTAGCACTCATTAGCATAATGGCCCACGGCTTGGCATCTACCTCTATGATTCTTCTTACAGAAGGAGCATTTGTTAAGCCTTGAAGAATCATTGGTCTGTACTTGCTTTCCTTTGTCAGAATTACCCTTGTGTCTAGGGTTGGAAGAGGTTGGTTCGTTACCCCTTTTCTTGTCTTTCCAGAAATCCCTCTTCTCAGCATACATCCTCTTGAGATCTTCTTCAGCAGTATGAGCTTGTTGTACCAAAGTAGGATAAGTGGTCATAGTATAGGAAGTAAGACCTTGGTTCACATCACCACGAAGAGCTTGTTTAAACATAATCATCTTCCACCTGTCATTAGGAGCATGAGTTCCTACTTCGTAAAATTGAGACAATCTTTCAAATTTTGCAGCATATTCTCTAACTGACATGTCCCCTTGTTTCAGACTAACAAATTCAACTTGTTTGGTAAGTCTCTGAGCATCAGGAAAGTGGTGACCTAGGAACAACTCCTTAAAATTAGCCCAATTGAGAGGTGTCTCTTGGATTTGAAGCATCCTACGTGCATTAGTCCACCAAGTATGAGCATCTTCATCCAGAGCATTGGCAGCACAAATCACTTTCTCTTCTGCATTGCATTGTAATGTCACAAAAATTCTCTCCATAGCATCTACCCAGAAATGAGCTTTCATTGGGTCGGATCCTCCTTTGAAGATTGGAGGTTTCATTTTCAGAAACCGAAAGTACGTCCTGTTAGGATCCTCAGGTTGTGGTACATTGACTGGTGGTTGGGGCATTTGATGCATCTGTTGCATTTGAGCCATCAGTTGCTGCTGCATTAGCATCATGTCATTCATCATCTTCGGTTGAGTTTTGATGACATTTTGCATCCATTCCTAATGAGGATAAATAGGTGGGTTTCTCCTACCTCTTCCAGCCATGATTCTGCGAAATATGCATAAAGTATTAAGTTGATCAGGCTCAATGTCTAATAGCATATCAAGAAGAATCAAACTTAGAAGACGCAAAAGACTCTTAACATCTAAGTCCGACTAGGTCGAACTGCTTTGATACCAATTGTAACACCCCAATATTTCTAACATGTAGATACATTGAAATGCATAGCTTAGCCATAATCAGAGGACACAATACCTGTTTAAATATTGAACATACTAAATTTTTCCGAAATAAAACATAATATCTCAGATTCATCCGTCTTCATTTCCATGAAGTTCACTTAGTTCACAATTTAAAAGGAACACAGAGCCTAAGGTTCAATATCATAAACAGAGGAGCGGAATTGGGTTCATACAACTCATATCAAATATAAGTTACATAACCATAACAGAAACAACAAAAGAAGAATAATCGGAAACATCAAGACTACAAGACTTCGGCTTCGCCATAAGCACGTCACCTACTCGTGTCGCCTTGTTTTCCTTTTTCCCTGTTTCTCTGTAAAAACCACAATAATGATAGGGTGAGATAACATATCTCAGTGAGTTCTACCGTGCCCCCTCACAGTCACTCGGTTCAATTATAAAACCATTGCAACATAGTTAAATTTATAAACTATTTGCGTATATACATTCTTAGCCCATTACCGACCGTGCAACATCCACAATCTCGGCATTTAATGTGCTATTAATCTGTTTTAAGCCTTGTAAGTTACTTTACCGCCACAATCTCGGCGAATCGTGCATTGAGCTTAGCATAACATCGTCCGTGCAACAGCCACAATCACGATAAACCCTCATTAGTAACTATTACATAACTTTCCAGGGACTAGGGTAGGGGCTCATGACTTCCCCGCCTAGTATGCTATTCGTTGGGTTCGTCACCCAACTCGATATAATTTATATATCATACCCGCATTGGGCCGACTTCTATATTCGATATAATATATATATATATATATATATATCGTAGTTCTATAACTTGTTTTGATGAATGCGATACTAGACATCTGGCGTTATAATGCAATACCAAATTGGACATGTAATCCATTTTATTATTCAAAAACATGTACACACACGCGGTCTACTTTTCGGTTTTTCGAACATTTATACTTTCAAAACCTTTTCTTAAAAATCAAGTTGAACACCTTCAAAACAATGACTTTGTCAAGGTAATATCATCCCAATTGGTTAGAAGAAGGATTAGAAGAGGTTTGGAATCGAAAGGAGCAGCGAAACGAAATTTTGGCAACCGATGGCAGAAGGTCTTGCACGACCCGTGCCAAACCTTGCACGACTCGTGCTAGACTGAAATTCCACATTTCAGTTCAACCAGAAAGTCTAGCACGACCCGTGCTATAGGGGCCTATTTATAGGCTTCAAAACTGACTTGGTGCGCAAGTCTTAGAGGATAAGACCGGAGTGCAGACGCAAACGACTCTGTTTACTAACGGATAAGAACAGATATGCAACAGTTAGTTCATCGTATCCGGATGGTTCAACGAATCTGGACAAGCAACGCACCAAAAAATAAAATAATAATTAATTATTTTACACAAGCCAAACCCAAGCCGATCGGATGGCGACGGCGCGCGTGTGATGGTCAATTAATGTGCGTGCTTTCCTGTTTACAAAACTAGGTACCCTTCGGGCCCCAATCCAAATGAGTGAATTCCCCACTTATAAGCACTCTTCAAGTGCCTATTCCAAGCAATGTGAGACTTTTTCAATTCACCAGCAATGTTCCAACAAAAAGTATGAATCAGAGATTCTTCGAAGCCACCACAGATGGGACAGAGGTTGTCATCAGAAAGGTGTCTTCTTGCCTGTTCCGAATTGGTGAGAAGAATACTATTTAGGGCTTTCCAAAGGAACAATCGAATCCTCTCAGGGCCAGGCCATTTCCAGACGAAATCAAAATTGAAGTTGGAAGGGATCTGTGAGGGGCTTTTCACAGCAAGATAAGCAGATTTTGTTGAGAAATTTCCATCTGCACTATGCTTCCACTAAAAATTATCATCAGGATCCACAATACGAGGGGGAGGCAGGGTGATGATTTGCTCAACAAGATAATCAGGTAAGAATTCCTGTAAAACTGGTCTATCCCAAATGCCATTGTCGTTTATAAAGTCACTGATACGTCTCTGAATTAAGTTATCATTGATGGGTTGAATTAACTGATCAATTAGTGGAAAAGAATTATGATTCCAGCAGTCCTCCCATAATCTGATGGTTTCACCGTTGCCAACTTGCCATCTCAAGTTGCTCCTGAATGTTTCCCAATTGTTGCATATGCCTTTCCAAATATTTGACCCTGATTTTCTAGTATCAATTCTAGGGAAACCATCAGCACCCATACTATAATTAGCACGAATATAATTATATTATATAATATACAATATAATTTATAAAAGCGTAATGATATTTGGACATATTTTTCCAGCCAAAAATAGCCAAAAACTACTTTACAATACCAATTACTCAAGTTTTTTAGGACATTAACCAATTAACTAATTGAGTAATGTTATTTAGCCAAAATATTCTAACCAAAAAATAGCCAAAAAACCAAGTTACAACACCAATTAACCAAATTTTATAGGTCATTAACCAACCTGTTTTTTTACAGTTTTTAGTCAATGGCTTAGAAAACTGTGAAAAATTAGGTTGGTTAATGACTTGTAAAACTTGGTTAATTGGTGTTGTAAATTGGTTTTTGACTATTTTTGGCTGAAATATTTTGGCTAATTAACATTACTCTAACTAATTAACCAAGTTTTAGTCGATGATCTAGAAAACAGTGTAAACAAATGTTGGTTAATGGCCTTGTAAAGTGGTTTTTGACTATTTCTGACTAACAAAATATGTCCAAATATCATTACTTTGTACATAACAAGTGGAGTACATGCCCCTCCTCTTTTACCGTAGAATTGTTCTTTTTATATTAGTTTTTTTGCGGAAAATGGGAACGCATAAACCAACGTAATTAGAAAAATATTACCAGGTTTTCTTGGGCATGCAGTAGTATTAAATGTCTTGATGGAGAGCTTTGCCGGTCATTATGGTTAAACCCAGCTCGAGGGATTAATCTCTACAGTTACACGCAAAAGATACTGAATCATACAAAAAAATATATTAGCAGATTGCTTGCACATCATTATTCTTTCCATTAATAGAGCCGACCACTATGGAAGTAGAAGTAACTCGCAAATTGAAGTGGAAGTGGAAGTGGAGACGCCTCAATGATAATAGTGCAAGTTGGTGGCAACTTCTTTCTCATTGGTATGGGGATTTGAGGCATATATTCACAGGGGATCTGTTGCCTAGAGGCAGTACTAAGGATTCTTTATGGTGGAGGGACTTGTTACTTTTGAAAGAAGGTAACCCTTCTTGGCATGGAGCACTTGCTTCTGCGATTAGACCTATGGTGGGGAAGGAGAATCTGATTTCTTTTTGGGGTCACAAGTGGCCAGCAATGAAACTTTTATGGATTTAATTATTTCCTAGCCTTTTTTGTTGTGGCTAAGCATAAACAGGGCAACATTTTGGACCATGGGTTTTGGCGTGACAACATCTGGTACTGAAATCTTGAGTGGAGTCGTGACTTGTCAAGGGAGGAGAGGGATGTTCAGGATTTGATGTTGGCCACTCTTCTTCCGTTTCATCCCAAAGATTCAGAGCAAGATCATTGGCGAAGGAAGCATGAAAACCTTCATTCTTTTAATGTTAAATCATGTTATGTGCTTTTGTTATATTTGATGCAACAGGTGAGGTTGGATATCGATATTCATAGTGCTCTTGTTGATATGTGGCAGTTATCTATCCCCACTGAGGTGGGAGTGTTTGGATGAAGATTATTGTTGGGGAAGCTCCAAACCCGGGATACTCTTGTAATTTCTAAGGGCATAATAATGATCCTCATGGGGTGTGCTGCCCCTTTTGTTTTGAGCAGGATGAGTCGATTTCACATATATTTTTCTTGTGCATGTGTTCTGGGATAGTTTGACTTGCTATTTAGAATTGGTCGGGTTTGGTGATCCTAGATATAATCTAGTGGGGGTCAAACATTTTTGAGCTCATGGCTTGCAATTGGAATCGAAGAAGGAGCGTAGATTGAAGTATTTGATATGGATGGCTGTTACCTGGTGTATATGGTTACATCGGAATCATATTCTTTTCATAGGTCTAGTGTACAATCCGCATGTGGTTGTTAACCATGTTAAGTCAATAACATGGACTTGGTTTATAAGCATAGAAGGTCGTAACTCCACTCTTAAGATCTCTAAAGCGGGCATCTAGGGCTACTATTACAATATACATCAGGTATTATTATTATTATTATTATTATTATTATTATTATTATTATTATTATTATTATTATTACTACTATTGTTATTATTTGTTAATTTATTTGTATACATTTTAACTATAGGTATTTTTACCATGAGATTATGATCCCCATAGAACGAACACAAAGATTTATCTTCTCGTGCCCCCAACGTACTTTTCTACGCAACATCCGCTTTGAAAAAGGCATGTCACAAGCCATGGTTAAAGACTTGAAGAAATCGATTAAAGAAAACAAGGAAGCGGTAAAAGCCTATATCGATAGACGCTTGGCTTTGGCACATGAAAGCAGCTGTGATAGCTTGTTTTTGGCACCCATCAACTTAGGGTAAGAAATTTAATCTATATATATAACGCGTTTTTTAAATATCTGTTCTTTATTTGGTTATTCAAATTTTTTGTAGGGCACATTGGATATTGTTGGTAGTTGATCCTAAAAGAAATAGAATTTTCTATTTGGATTCGTGTCATGATCATTATAGCAATCACACCAAGATGAAAGGAATGTTTGAAATGTGTGTATTTAGATACATCGCATGTTTCATCATTTAAATTATGTATATATTTTGATTAATTAATATAGTTATATGTATGATGTTTCAGTTGTTTGATGACTTATTGGGAATCGAATGAGGTCAGGGCTAGAGATGGGCATGTGAATAATAAAACAAAATGGATAGTAATAATAGTAAGTTTATAATCAATATTCTTATTCATGTAAATATTGCTTGCATTTTAATAATTAATTGTTATTTTGATTTCTGGTGTCCCAGACAACCAAACAATGATGATTGCGGGTATTACGTCATGAAGTTTATGAACGACATAATCACTCACAATCAAATGGAACTTCCTAGAAAATATATGTAATTTATATAGTTTTTTTTTACAAGTAATTTCATATCTGGCATTTAACCACTTTATTCTAAGTTTATTTTATTTTATTTTATTTTTGCAGTATTTTCCTGGAAACGAGGTTGGAGGCGCTCCCGGTAAAAAGCGCTTCTGTTGGTCAGACCAACATGGGCGCTTCTAATTGCAAGCGCCCCTGATTGTCAGAGGCGCTAAGACCAGCATGGGCACTTTTTTTGCGAGCGTTTCTGTTTCCTAATAATTAGAGGTGCTTGTTGTGCGCTCATGTAGAAGGGTTGACAACAGGAGCACCAGATTTAGGAGCGCCCGAAAGCGCCTCCAATGGCTTGAAAAAGCGCCCCTAATGACTTTTCTTGTTGTAGTGACTACATTTTATTTTGGAAAAATATGTGAGACTAAGTTGATATATAGTCACTATAAGCAATTTTATTTTTACTCGCAAATAAAGACCGTTACTATATGTCAAATCTCTTCGAGTAAATATAGATTTGACATTTATTTACGACTACTCTTTCTATGTATTATGTACGATATATAACAACACACTGTGGGTAAATATTTTACCTATCACCCAATACATTTACTTGCGGTTTTTTGCTACAACTGTATTCTTTTACTATAGTATCTACCAAAAGAAACCTTTATCTACAATGTATTAGGAGACATACGTGTCACTAAAACATATTAGGGACAGGGAGTCTTTATTTAGATGGTACAACAATTTCAAGAACCGCATTAGGTATTTACTCAATAATATAAGTCACGGATGTGATTGAGCGGTTGGGGTTCATCCTCCTTTAACTAAGTGTCGAGAGTTCGATAATCGCCTTGGATATGGAGCAGCTTTAAATCTCTGGGCCAGCTGTCCCACCCTTCGATGTGCCTCCAATCCAGTAAAGAGATTAGTCAATGCGTTCGGCGGTAGATACCCTAGTATATACCAATATATATATATATTGCTTCATAGACAAGAAATAAACCCAAAATAGGGGAGCACATGTGGTTAACCGTAACACTATTTCATCCTATCCAATAATGAATCCAGCGCCATTTATTTGGATGGTGTTTGACCTGGTCTTATAATTGAAAAAAAATAGAAGTTAGAGTAAGGTTAAAAGGTCATTCAAAAATAAATTTTAATTAAAAAAGTTAAATATAAATAAAATAACAAGAAATTAGATAGTCTGTGCTAAATATTATTCCTCTTTACTATTTATCGTTTTATAAGGCGCCAAAGACGGTGTTGAAGAGATTGATTAAGATACAACGAGACTTTCTGTGGGGTAATCACTACTAGAAAAATCGGAAATAGAGACGGACGGATTCCGTCTCTAAAAGTGGGAAATTCCGTCTCCAAGCCTTTTAGAGACGGAATTAGAGACGGAACTAGATCCGTAGCTGAAAATGCGATCGCAAATGCTTCAGAGACGGAATATGTCATGCCGTCGCTAACCAGAGACGGCTTTTTTCCGTCTCTAACATTAAATAATTCGTCGCTAACTTTCAGCTCATATAATTTACGTTGACCAAAAATCCGTCTTTGTAGAGACGGAAAATATCCGTCTCTAGTAGAGACGCAATTATTATTCCGTCGCCAATATTAACATTTTACTTAGAGACGGATTTGTAATTCCGTCTCTAATGACTGTTTTTTTTCCAGCCTTCTTCCAGAACTAAATATATTTTCCTGCCTAAAATATCAAATTAATTCAGATTTCAATACACATTTCAAAGAGCCTAAAATATCAAAATAATTCAGATTTCAATACACATTTCGATTAATTGTACTAAAAGTATTTAAATAACTATATTGCAAAAAGTTACACCCAACACTAAACTAAACATTATCCAAAAGTTACACTTAATCAAACTAACATTAAATTTAGCAAAAGCATATATGTTGCTAAATCTAATCAAAATTCATCCATTCTAGCTTCAGCTATCTCCTCATTGTAATAGCCATCATCTTCTTCAGGTGCATCAAGTAAAGCTTTTAAATTTTTATTACGCATAAGCCTCTCAAACATCTGCTCATATCAGTCTACTTTTCTCTTTATGTTTTCTTGTTCAATATTCTTCTCTCGAAGCTCTTGAAGCTCAACTGTTAATGTTTGAACCTTATCTTTCAATATAGAAACCTCTTCTGACGATGTTGCATCTTTATACCTCGAATCCTTCAAAGATTCTTTAACATCATACGCATGAGATCCTACTCCAAGAATACGTCCCTTTTTGCTTATGCCACCAACAACTTCCAAAAATACATCATTATCAAACATTTGTGCGGATTGCTCGCCCGTAACATCACCACTTTGAAGTTGTCTCTCAGTTAATTGTGATTGAAACATTTCCTGAAATTAGAGTTATTAGTCTATATTTACATTTAAAAAACCCAACTTTCAGAATTACAAATAGTAGACACATACAACTATTTTTGCTTGTTTCTCATTCAACCACTCATTCGGTTTTCCCTTCGGCCTATGGAGTCGCTCGTAAAGCTCATACATCGTTGGATCTCTATTAAGTTCTACCTTCTACAAGAATAACAAGGAAACGATAAATTAAAACAAATTTAATTAAATAGTCTTGCTTTCAATAAAAAAACACTAACCATTTTCTTTGCATGCTCCCTTGCAGATATGGAACCTCCAGAGTGCACATTATGTCCTTCTTGGGCCTGCCTATTTTGCTTATTAGTTTCTGAAATTCTTTGCCAATTGTCATCTTTCCATAGAAGTTTCAATGGTTCTAAATACTCTTCATCAATCCAACCACTTTTATCTTCTCCACTACGCACCTTAAACAAAGCATTTTTCAATGCTGATGATCCACAACTATTAAAACTCTTTTTAATTTGGTTATCATCCTTCTCAAGCCATTTATACTTTGCCTACAACCAAAAAACCATGAACTGAATATTTTAGATATAAAACCTCCAGAGTGCCATTCAAATTCCAGATTGCATATTCCAGATTGACAACATAGAAAACTACTGTTTGCTCATTCATAAAACAGTAGTATTTAATAAAACAGCATAGAAAACTACTGATTGCATATTCCAGATTGCGCAAGGGAAGACAGCATAGAAAACTACTGTTTGCTCATTCATAAAACAGTAGTATTTAATAAAACAACATAGAAAACTACTGATTGCATATTCCAGATTGCGCAAGGGAAGACAGCATAGCAAACAGTAGTTTAGGAAAGATCCTGCTAACTGAATACCAGCTCAATTGTATTTAATAACATTTACTTAAGTGTATTAAATTATTATATTATAATGCAGGGGGTGTGACATCAATGCCTAGTTTCCTGCAAGAATTGTTCCCAGACGTATATATAAAAATACAAGAGCACAGAGATGGTCCCATTTACCCTCATACGTTCTCCAGAGCAAAGCTCTTGTTGCTCAAGATATGCGCCACGAGATGGTCCAGCAGCATCCATTACCATCTGCTCATAGCCATTAAAGTCTTCTCGAGCCCCAGTACTTCCATAATAGGAGTTGGTTGAAACCATTGGCGGAATAGGAGGCCTTACTTCACCATGGTTAGTCCAGTAATAGTAACCATCCATAAATCCCTTCATACAAAGGTGTGTCATGACATCGGGAACTAAGTGTTTTTTTATACACTTGCATTTTTTACAAGGGCATCTCAACTTTCCTTTTTTTTTTTGTAACTTTCTTGTGCACAAGCAAGCTCAACAAACTCAACAACTCCAGCCATATATTCATCTGTAACTCTTCTCTTATCAGGTCCGACCCTCTTAACCATCCATGTACGATGTTCGGGAATTTCCATTTTCTCTAAAAGAAAAGTATGGCTGGAGTTGTACTAAAAGAAAAGTATTAAAATGCTTGCAGGAATAAGCTTATATGGCAGGGAACAAAAACAACAATATGCTTACAAATATTTAATAAATTCACACAAACAGGACAATAAAAAGAGTGCAAATTGGAAAGCAGAGATGTTAGAACATGGGACAAAAGGCAATATCATGCAATCAGATGGTTGCTGCCTTTATAAACAGAAGCATTTGCTCATTAAAACAAAAAAGAAGAAGAACTACTCAAGACAAATAACGTAGATCATTAACTTCATAAATTCACATCAATAAACTAACACAGCACTTACCTAAAGAAAGAGAATCCTAATAAATTCAGCACTAACACAGTCAGACACAATCAAACAATGAAGTTAATGTTTTCCTTCACCATAAAAGAACTTTCATACACAAACAGGACAATAGAACCAATGCAACAGGGAACAAATGGAAAAATCATCAATCATATCATCAGGTAAATTTATATGGTCACACAATCCATTTATTTAATTTTCCCTTATTGCATTGCAGTTTGCAACTTAATTAACTAACTCAGATTTTCTATGTAAAGGATGTTAGGAACACCAACAGAGAAAACATGGCCAGGATAGAAATAGAGTGGATAGGAATAGACATAAACATATTAAATTCATACACATTCAAACTGTAAAACAATTCTTGTACAAGAAAGGATAGGAATAGAGTGGTTGAAGTCAATTGAAGATGGAAAAAGCTAACCTTGCTCACTGCTAATATTTAAAGAGAATGGGCACTTGCTTTGAAATCAATTGGTGAGAACTTGTTTGGATTTGATAAGCTGCAAGTAAAATTGTTTGGATTATCAAAATACATCTATAAAGTGAGAACTTTTATGCATAACTGGAAAGTTTAAAGCAATTATGCTACAATGCAACTTTGATTGACAGGAAAGTGAACTTTATCAGCGTATCCACAACTCCTATCTATTAATTTTAGCAATTTAGTCGGCATTACAAATTCTAAAATGAGTGAATGTCATGTTTGCACTTACTGGCTCCACCTTTTTTGTTTGCACAATTGCACTTGAATGTAGACAAAGCTGGTTGTGGATGTGTCTGCGAGACTGTGACAACAAAAAGAGTCAATCACCATGCAATACACAAGTTCAACAAAAAGGGATCACCAGTCATCACAATCTATTACATATACACTAGTACTCTACTTAGACAATCAGTTATTTTCCCTGGAATGACCAAAACATGCCATAATAAGAACTAAGACATTAAAAGAGGGAATTAATGGTAGGGAATTCCACACTTCCTACTTCTCTTATAAAAGTTAGCAATAATGTAGAAACCATTGCTCTACTGTCTTTGCACAAAAAAAATCCTGCACTGAGATGAATCCCCCCCCCACCCCCAGAAACATCACCTCCATTACCTCCTCCAACAACATTAACAAAGTTCTTTCCATCAGCAACTTTTCCATCAACATCAGCTTCTGAGCTTCTTCTTTGAGAAGAAGTAACACTAGGAAAAGTTATCCAAGAAGGTGCTCTAAACTCAAATCTTTGATCCCCACCTTCAACTACATCAGTTTCTGAAGCTGATCTAATTGAAGATCTCTGAGAAGGTTTTTTATGCAATCTGTTACTTCCTAAAACAACTTCAGTTGGTAAAATTGGTTGTTCAATACAAGGACTACCCATTAATTGTGCAAGTGCTCTGTCTAAAGCTGTTGTTACTTTATCCATTGAAGGTCTATCTTTACCTCTCATTCTCACACTTTTACAAGCCACATTAGCTATCCTTTTCAATGCTTCAATATCTGAAGGTGGTTTCAAACAAGGGTCTAATATTGCTCTCATTCTCCTGATTTTATTAAAGGCACTGCCCATTGAGCTATATTCCCTTCTTCATATTGCATGTCAATAGCTTTTCTACCACTTAGAATTTCCAAAAGTAGAACACCAAAGCTATAAACACCAAATCTGATTTTGTTTTCCCATCAGATTTAGTTAATGTTGTTGGTGGAGGTGATGGAGATCAAATTTAAATATTATATATGGAATCATCTTCTCAACTCAGCTCCATTTCTACTTTGTCCTCCATATCACTATCAGCAGCAGCCAAATATTCATTGTAAGCAGGAACAAATGTAGCAGGTTGGAAGGATTTGATAAAGAAGTTTATCAATTGATATTTTGAAGCTATAATTTAATGTCCTTTTACAGAAAAATAAAAAAGTTTACAAATACAGAAAATAAACTGATGTGCCATAAACATCACAAACTTTGAATCAAGTAAATCAGTAGGTTATTAGATGGTGCTGCATCAGAAAGAAAAAAAAACCTGTTTATGCAAATAGCCAGATCTGCATAACGGTATAAGTGAAATCTGTATGGGTAAAATTTATTTGTATGCAATTGTAATCGTCTTTCCTTCCATGCCTATATTTTTACTCACTGCCACTATGATTTGATATGAAGAACAGCAGGAGTTTACAGGTTGCATTAGCCTTAGAATTGTCGATCTACACCATAAATCAACTCCTACAATGTTTTCTAGTTTTCAGTTTTCAATCAAAGTATAGTACTACCGAGTATCAAGAATCTAAAACATGTTTCAACAAGTGCATAAACAAAAAGATGTAACAGAAATGTTTCATCTTATACTACAAAAAGGATAGGTAGGAAGGAGGAAGGAGGCATGAGGAAGAAAGATGTACCAGATAGACGATTGGGAAGGAGCGTCGTCGCCTAAGAAGCGGACAGACACGAGAAGCAGCAGCGTCGTGAGCAGAGAGAACGGCGTCGGCGGAGAGAAAGGCGTGAACGGCGTCGGCGGAGAGAACGAGAAGGGAGCGGAGAGAACGAGAAGGGAGCGAGAGAACGAGAACGAACTCTAGGGTGGAAGTGGAACAAGAACCGTTTTAATTTTTTCTTTCTTTACTCTTTTTTTTGTTTATTCTTTTTTTTTGTTTATCCAGAGCCCTAAAAAAATATTGAGATTGAGTGGGAAACGAATTTATGAGAGGGAAAATGAAACTTTTGAGTTTGACTTTGACTAATTCGTTAGAGACGGAATTAGAGACCGAATACACTAGAGACGGATTTGTCTTCCGTCTCTAACGATATTTTGACTTTGACTAACAATTTAGAGACGGAATTAGAGACGGATTATGTTTGCTACGGATAATTCCGTCTCTAAATAAAGGTTTAAGTTATAATAATTTATAACTAGTCGTTAGAGACGGATTTAGAGACGGAATATCTAGCGACGAACATATTCCGTCTCTAATGTTTGTCTCAAATTCGTAAAATTCTAATTTCGTCTCTAACCAAAACAATCCGTCTCTAAAGGCGTCTCTATTAGAGACGGAAAAAATTCCGTCTCTAAAATCCGTCGGTATTTGAGACTTTTCTAGTAGTGAATAAAGAAGATGTCCGGGGAACGTATTGGGTGGCTTGGGAGAAGGTGTGTAAGTCTAAGGAGGAAGGTGGCCTAGGTGTTAAAAATATTGAGTTGTTCAATATATCTCTTTTGGCTAAATGGAAGTGCCGTTTTTGACGGAAGATGAGGCTTCTTGGAGGGGTATTCTTTTTTTAGATATGGTGATTTGAGTTCTATTATATTCAATGGTTCAACATCATCGGATAGAAGGAAAGATTTTTTGTGGTGGCGTGATCTTCGGAATGTGGGTAATGATAGATTCTCAAAGGGGTGGTTTGAGGCGAATATCAAAAGGGGCTTGAGTGCTGGTCGGGGCGTGGATTTTTGGCACCACCATTGGATTGGGCAGCGCCCTTTGAAGCACGAGTTTGCTGATTTTTTTTCAGGTTGCTCTAATCAGAACTTGCGCTTATCGGAATTGGGATCGTGGCAGCAAAACAACTGGCGTTGGAACTTTAATGCTCTCTCGGTCGAAAATCAGCAGCTTTGCTCCGGAGGCAATGCGTTGAAGGATGTGTTACGGGAAGTGAGATTAAATCAGGGTGTCGCTATTTGGAGTTGGATTTCGGACCCTTCGGCGCCTAATGACAGTGGTTTCTCTAATTATAAAGCTATTTGGAATACCGCCATTCCATCGAAAGTTTTGATTTTTGGGTGGAGATTGACTAATAACTCTTTACCGGTGCACGACTTGTTGTTGAGGTGTCATATCATCCATACGGAGGAAGGGTCTATGTGTGCTTTATGTAATATTTATAGAGAGGAGGCGCAACACTTATTCTTGGAGTGCAACATCTCTCAGGGTTTGGAGTGAGGTAGGTCGATGGCTAGACATCCGGTTACCGATCTCTCATGATATTCCTCAGCACTTCCTGTTGTTTGGCGAATTTTGCATTGGCAAAAAGGCAAAGAAGGCAAGATACTTATTGGTGCCTCTGGTTAGCTCGGAATGGTGTTTGAGTTGCTAAGATTGAATCGATTGTAGCTTATATAAAGTATTTATCTTGGTGCCAGTTTGTATTCGGGGTGGGTAGAAACTATATAGTTTGTCCCCGACGCTGTGGTGGAACAACGCACTTAACTGTACCAACAACTTTTGAATCCACCCTGTATTTGTGGCTTTGAGCATCCCTAATGCTCTAATGAATGAAACATTGCTTATCGAAAGAAAAAAAAGAGGTTCCGACTTCCGAGATGGAAGTCCCATGGTAAAATTTTATAAACAAATATTAGTAGTTAATTAGTTAAAGATATTATTAAAAATAAGCGACATTCAGATTTATCTATGATGCACCCACACAAGAAGAATATTTTATTATAAATTAATTATCATATAAAACATTTGAATTTTATTTTCAGTTTGGTGTGTTTTTATTAAAAAGACATGTCATATGATTTTGTATATAGATTTTATTTTTTCGTTATCAAAAGTATAATTTCTAGTGGTTAGGTGTCTTTTGGTTCATTTAGGAGAGGACAAAACTAATTAAAATAGTAAGAATGAAATAAATACAAAATAAATTATAAATTACAATTTAAATGCTACGTCAAATAAAGAAACAACATACCAAAAAATGTTATTGGATATTGAGAGAGAAACAAATGATATAAACTAGTGAGATAAGACTTTATTTTATTAAAGTGAAAATGAGTAAAGAAACACCATAGAGACATGTAATTAATTTATTTTATAGGAATAAAAAACTTTATGTAGTCCATATAAAAAAAAGAAACAAGAAGGTCTGCCCAACATATTTGTAGGCATCAAGCAAACTTTAGTTAAGCAGAATCTTTTAATAGCTAGTAATATAAAAACCAGTAAAAAAACATAAGCAAAAAATAGAACCGTTACGGATTGGGCCTTCAATGGCCAATCTGCCTAAAGCCCAAACACCAAAGGCCAAATCTATCAGTCAACGGTGGAGATCTAAGACCTAGATTTAATGGTCCCCTTTTGTCCCAAAAACCTATAAATAAGCATTCAATGCTAGTTTTAAAGGTACACACTTTCCATTCACCTAATTTGCAATTAGCTCACTTACTGACTTGAGCGTCGAAGTGTCATTGCAGGTACCAACCACCCTGGATCGGAGCCAAACTCGGACTGATCAGGAACACGACTACCAACTATCTCTGGTCGGACTTGATATCTAACATCGGATACTCGTTGAGAGGTACGGTACAGAAGAACAAGAACAATGATGAAATAGAGTGGTGGGAGACCAATAAAAAAAAGGGGAGGGCGTTGTACCGTGTGCATGTGTTTTTAAAAAATTTAAGTAACATAAATTCTTTTTTTGGACAACGGAAATTGGATTTCATTTAAGATGAACAGGGCCAAGCCCTACCAACAGATACAACTGAACTACTAGGCGGCCCAACACCAGCCAAAAACAAACATAACTTAAAAATGGGCCAGAAAACTCCGACCCAATACAAACACAAACACATAGTCAAACATCATAAAGGAAAGAAAAAACAACTTGCGAGAAAGAGGAAAGAAACTCAGATGCGCTTTCGACCTCTCCCCACTATCGCAACCCTAATTCGGCAAACGAGCGAACCACCACCATAACACCTCCAACCACACAAACCGATCGAATTAATAGCGATCCCCGCAGAAGACGAAAGCCAATCACGACACAGAGCAGAATCCAGTGCGATAGCGATATCGAACAACCAAGGAAGAGGAGATAATCCGAAATCAGAGTTCTTCTAAAGCCAACAAAGATAGGACACCTGTCGGAGGAGAAGACACCCAATTAGACGGAAGGGAATTTGATGCTCCTAACTTAGCGATGAGATCTGCAACCGTGTTACACTTACGATTTGTCCAAGTGAATCCACACCAGGTAAACGAACTTCTCAGTTTCTGAATATCATTTATGATTTGTAAGATTTCTCTTCTCACTATCTCTCCTCTGCATGCATCATGACTATCTGCGAGTCCGATTCTACAACGATTGAGTGGAGACCCATGTTGGAGGCAAGCACCATAGCTTCTCTGAAGGCCAAAGCTTCAGCTACAAGAGCAGAGGAGGCATAGATCCGAGAGGTACTCCCTGCCACTAATTTACCTTTGTAGTCTCTAGCTATAATTCCAGAAAACCCTAACCCTGATCCCACATCAAATTGGGCATCAGTGTTGAATTTAACGATATTAACCCTAGGTAATCTCCAACTAGTGGAGAACTACCTACCCACCTGAACATTAGCTTGACCACTCTTAGGCAACACTCTGCTATTACTTAGGTCACCACTCAGCTGCTTGATTAGATGAAGAGTTTCTCTAGGAGTAGGGTTAGCATTCTCAAAGACCTTCTTATTTCTCCCCTTCCAAATGAACCACAGAGTTAGAAACATGAAACTCATAGAAAAATTCTTGAGCTCTTTAGACTCCCATTCCTTTTCCACCCAACTGTCAAACCAAACATTGAAGCTAGAGATATTAAGAGGACTGGGAACAATGTAACACCCTAAATATTTAATTAATTTATTTAATTAAGTATTTAGGTATTTAATTTATTTAGTTGATATAATTAGATTATTGAGAAATTATATTAATTAATTAAGTGGAGGTGTGGTATTAGGAAATTGGTGGCACCAACTAGTTAAATTAGGGCTTAAGTGGAGAGAAAGCCCATGACCCATGACCCAACAAACATAAGCGCATATATAAACCAAGTTTTTGGGTTTTTAGCTCATTTGGTGAAAAACAAGGAAGAGAGCCGTGAGGGCTTAAGCTATGAGCGCCGCACCCATGAGAGAAGACAAGAAGGATTTCGCAAGTTCCATAGGGGAAAGGGAGGGATCTAGCTTGTTGCGGTGGTTCTTGGTGGTTCCAGT
Organism: Astragalus membranaceus; assembly: GCA_039519185.1. Lineage (NCBI taxonomy): Eukaryota > Viridiplantae > Streptophyta > Magnoliopsida > Fabales > Fabaceae > Astragalus > Astragalus membranaceus. The sequence continues at coordinate 105,723,162 of CM076850.1, read as the reverse complement.
CAAGAGGGTTTTGTCTTCGGTAAATTAAGGTAAGGGGAGTTCTATCTTTCTATATAATAGATATTCATGATAGGTTGTAAGGGTGGGGTTCCTTTATCTAATGGGTTTATATGAAGGGGGTTATGTGGGAGTAGGAATTATAGTGCCATAAATCTGAAATTGATGTCGTGTTATGATGATTGGAATAAGCCCTTGCCATATGATGTCTTGTTGTTGAAGATTTGTGATTTGTATGCCAAGTGTTTGATTAATGTTTTGATGGTATTGTGATTGGTGATAATTGGAGATGACCGTGGTAATTTGATGTTCATATTGGTAAGTGAATTTTGGTGTTGAATTAGTAATTTAATTGACGAGAAATAAGATTTTGTAACCCCTAGGCGCCTTGGGCGCCATATGTGTGCATTCTGGACACTGTTCGGTTTTTCTAAAACTGGTATTGTTTTGTTGATCCAAAAATTATGTGGCTGATTGTTTTTGAAAATAGACTTAAAGCCGGTCGTTTTGGCACTGGTTTCGTTCGATTTGGAGTTGTGTAGCTCAAGTTATGAGTCTTCAAAGTTGAGTCAAATTTCTGGAATCAAACTTGTTTAAGCTGCGCCAGTTTCTGGGCGCCGGATCCCCTCTCCTGGGCGCTGTGTTGCGCGCCAGTGCGTGTGTTGCTGCCCTGGGCGCATGGCGCCCGTGTGCGCGCCTGTTGCCTGTGTTGCCAAATTCTGTGTTGCTGGGCGCCGGATCCCTGTGCCTGGGCGCCATTTCCAGGATGTTCCCAATTTTTTTAATAAAACTGTTTTCGCTATATCTTTTGACTCGGGCATCCGTTTTAAACGTTTCAAAAAGCGTTGGGAAGCTTTTTCGGTCGTCTATCTGTGTGTCATATTTTTAGAATAAAAATTTATTATTTGCTGGTGTTTTCTGGGCGCCCAAGAGGCTGTCCCCGGTGGTCCTCCCAGGACGTTGTGAAGCCCTGTTGAGTTCTTTAAAAATTCTTTTTTTCGCACAGCCAACAGTTTTAACGTTTTAGTATCAAAATGGATGATTATGACAATGATGCCCTTAGTGGTTAGTTAAATGACGCTTTTGCCCTTAGTGGCCAATATTTTGATGAAGATGAGATTATGGATGATTATGACGATGATGCCCTTAGTGGCTAGTTAATTTACGCTTTTGCCCTTAGTGGCCAATATTTTTGATGATGATGTGATGGTGATGATTAGGACGAGGATGCCCTTAGTGGCTAATTAAATGACGTTGTTGCCCTTAGTGGTCAATATTTTGATGATGATGATGATGAGTACTCCAGGTGAGTGTTTTGATGAAATGCACATGTGTATATAGAGTCTCATGGCATGTGCATAATGTGAAGAATAGGCTTCGGCCTCTTGTGAAGAATAGGCTTCGGCCTCCTGTGAAGAATAGACTTCGGCCTCTTAATTGTGACGAATATGGTACCATCATGCATATGCCCTGGTGGGGGTTGCATCTCATATAGTAGCATGACATTGTGATGAATTATTGTAACGACGTGATTGATGATTTGCGATGTGGTTGCTTTAATGCTGTGATTTGACTTATTGCTTATCATGTGATTTATTATATGGATTGAATTGAGCTCACCCTTCTGCTTGGAATGTTGCTCTATTGTGGCAACGCTGCAGGTAACCGCGAGTGAAGGTCCTGCTGCCTTCCTTATTAGCTGTGGGATGTCTGTCGAGTCGCTCTCTGATACTGTAGCACCTAGGGGGCGTGGTTGGAATGCGTTAATTTATTAATTAACTGTTTAACGATTTTGTTGACGATGTACGGTGTGTTTGAGTGCAAACGATGAGTTTCTTTATGACGATGTGACATTTCCTTTCTATCCGTTGAATTAATATTTTGAAAACAATTTTATTTTACTCTGATAATGACGTGTAAACTAAGGGGTAGAAAAGGGGTGTTACAAACAACACACAATTGCAGACCAAACCATATAGGAGTTGTCCAACTACAGAGGAACAGAAGATGTTCAATAGTTTCCTCTTCCTTATTACAAATAGGGCACAAAGGGTTCACCATAAGCCTCCTAGTAACCATGTTTCTTTTAGTAGCAATAGCATGTTTGAGCTTCCATACAAAGTGTTTAACTCTCTCTGGGACATTAGTACTCCACACATTCTTCCAAGAGTTTTCAGAGTGAATAAAGGAAGTAGAGTGGGCTAGCATATTAGGTTTTGATGAGTCTTTGATACATTGGAACCCAGATTTCACACTGTATAAACCATCCTTGTTATGGGGCCAATAGAAAGAGTCTTTTTGGCCAGTGATACTAATAGAAGTTTTGAGGGCCTCAATAGCACTACTGGGTAGGAGAGTCTCTCTAAGGGCACTAGTATTCCAAGTATGATTGACTTTATCAATAAGATCAGAAACTGTTAGCACTGCACCAATTTCTCTGCACTTTGCTAAATCCCCACTTGCCAACCATCTATCCTCCGTAACATTCACCTCCACACCATCACCAATATTCCATCTACCTTGTTGTCTTAAGATGTCTCTCCCATGCAATAAACTCCTCCACATCCAGGAATCACCAGTCTTCGGTTTCACCACCCACAAATCAGCTCTAGTACAATAGATACTTCTAAGCATAGAAGCCCAGTAAACATTAGGACTCTGAATACACCTCCAGGCTTGCTTAGCTAGAGCAGAGTTCTGAGTGGCAAAAACCTTAAACCCCATACCTCCATTATTCTTAGAATTACACATATATTCCCAAGACTTCCAATGAATCCCTCTAGATTTGATCTTAGAACTCCACCAAAAGTTAGCAACAGCAGAACACAATGATTGGCAGAAGTTTTTTGGTAACCTCACAATTGCCATCACATATGAAGGAATAGCTTGAATGACAGATTTTATAAGGACCTCATTCCCTGCTTGAGATAGGAACTGCTCCTTCCCTACCAAATAATATTCCAGTCCAGCGAAAGCGATAAAACAGTTTATCAATTAATTCGAAATGAAAAATCCTAAACGTGAGTAGAACTCACCCTTGAAGCGTGAACCACGATCGAGCCGAAATCACCGAGTAGCCACACGAACGCTCCCCGCTCCGGCGACACCCAATCCGCTTCCAAAGCTTCCCACTCGATCACGAAACCGCTTTTGACCGGAATGCCGAATTCCTCGAAATCCTCCCCAAACACTATTCATCTTCCCTAACCTCCAAAACTACTATTCACACATAAACCCAATTTTGATTTTCAACCCCAAATCACCCAATTAGCTTCCAATCTTTCAATCGAACATCAATCCGCTTTCCACCTTCATCGGGTTGCCTTCTAATCATCCGTACACCATCACAATCATCATCAAAAACCGAAATCCTTCCCCAAAACCTTCAATATTCGAAAATGGCAAAGTGAGAGACAGAGGGTTGATGATGAAGATCTTGGTACCAAATCGAAGAGGAAGTAACGCTGAGCATTTTTCGTGTTGGAAGGAAGTCGTTTTGATGAACCGAACCCTTCCCTTTTTCTTCTTCTTCCTCCTCACCCTTTCTTTCTCTTTTCTCTCCTTTTCTCTCTTTTCTTCTCTGTTTCTCACGCTTCATTCTCTCTTTTGTTTCTTTCTTTTTTTCTTAATTCTTTCCTTTTCTTCTCACTCACACATACGCATACATATATATATTTATTAATATATAAGTGGTAACGTGATCCAATTACCATATCGATCTAAATCTCCAATTTCGATTCCGAAACTTCCTTGATCCATATTATCCGGTTAACGATCCGATAACGACCAATAATTAATTTTTGCACTCAATAAATTTACCAGTCAAGTACTAAATTAATTTAATTGGGTTAACACCCAAATAATTCTATTAATTATTTTGCGGATGTTACATTCTCCCCAACTTAAAAGAATTTTGTCCTCAAAATTTCGTCGAGTCTTTCATCTGACTAATCGAGAATCGACATTCTCAGAAAGGTCTTAAGTTGCTGAAAAACAATCTCGAACTAACGAAATGAGCGTAGGAACTCTTCCCAAGTGGGCACGTCAATCTCCAAGTATGATCCACTACTACCTTGATACGAACTCTCTGGTTACGAATCAACACGAGAAACTCCTCTTTCGCCAACATAGGCTCGACACCGCATTCGAAAACACTTCCGAAGCTTCATTCCTCACTTGCTCCCCAACTTGATTAATCCAGATCAAAGTACTCCTCAGTAGATGTAAAAACAAACACGATTTCCTCGAAAGGTGTAAACACTTTCTCAACAAATCTTCTAATATCCTTAACGGTTCTCGTACATACCGACAATGTGACGAAAAAGTCACTTGTGAAACTTCTTGACTCGCCCCCAAGATTTCGAGATAACACTTTTCGAAAGAAGAAATAAGGATTTTACTAAAAGCTTTGACCTTAAACGTAGAAATAAACCGTGGGAACATCAATTAATTTCGAAGGCAATAAAAATCACCTCAGTTGTTCTCAAAACAACTATCAAACAAAACTCAGAACTCTTTTTCTTATATTGCAACTTCTTCATGAGGTTTTCACCAACGACGCACCCGATTCCTTTCCGAATTAGTCAATAGCATTGAGAGCTTCCCCTCAACCTAAGTAATCCTTCTAGGATTTTCTTCCTCAATCAGACTTTATTAACCTCTTGATTCGTTCCCAAAATTAACTTTAGCATGCGGGTTTTCACAAAAATGATTTTTCAAAACTATCACGCCGCACATCAAGCTTCACTTCGGAAATTTCAGTCACTTGCAAGCAGATCCATCAATTAATCCTTTGATGGCCATTCGCAACGTGAAAACAGTCAGCAGTTACCTCACTTACATATTCGTATTCACGTTCGCCTTGTCAAACGGAATCTCGTAAGACAATCTTATTGTTAACTTTCACAAAGGAGTGGTTAACAAACTAATATCTCGCCGCTAATGCATTTGCTTAACATCTCTGTACATCTTGGTGGATCCAGGGTGTACAGAATATAAACTTCGGTGTGCTTCCTCTAACACTTGCCTTTATTGTTCTCATCATCGAGCGCAGAGATTCTACCGTTGAAACAACTGACTCCATCACTATCTATGGTAAAATCTGGAAATACCTTTTGTGATTGTAGCTTCACATCAACTTCCTGTGGTAAGCATATAGAATCCCTTAGGGGACTAGAGATCCTCATATGGCTCAACACTAACCGGTCCCTCCTTGATCTTGAATTCAGATTTAAGTCTCTGAAAGACTCTGATAATTCCATCTCATGCATCAATAAACTCTGCCGAGTGAAGCGATTTCTTACTCAGCGCATCAGTTACAATATTGGCCTCTTTGATTGCTACATCAACACGAATTTATAATCCTCCCGAAACTCAACACACTTCTCTGCCTGCTATTCAGTTCTCTCTGATCAAACAGATACCTTAAACTCTTGTGACCACTAAAGACTTCGAAACGAGACCCATACAGGTAACGTCCCCAAATCTTCAGTGCATACACAATAGCTTCCAATTACAAATCATGAGTTGGATAATTCTCCTCATGAGTCTTCAATTGCCTGGACGCATAACTACCTCTTGTTGATTCTGCACAAGAACACCCCCTAAGCTCTTCCTAGAAACATCGCCGTAAATTTGGAATTTCAAAGACGGATCCGGAAGAATCAGGAATGGGGCAGAAGTCAACCAAACCTTCAATTCTTGAAAACACTCTTCACACTCAGCATCCCGCGTAAAGGGTTGACCCTTACGAGTTAACCAAGTAAGTGGACAACTAACTGTGGGAACCCTTTAACAAATCTCTTATAGTAACCGGCTAGACCCAGAAACCTTTGATCTCTGCGACTGATGTTGGTCACTCCCATTCAACACCGCTTCCTTCTTGCTGGGATCCACAGAAACTCCCGACTTGGGAAATCATATGTCCCAAAGACTTCACTCTGGCACCCAAAAATCACACTTCGACGGCTTGGCATACAATTTCTTCTCTCGGAGTACGTTCAGAACAATGCAAAGATGTTGGACATACTCCTCAATGGTCTTCGAGCACATCGAGATACCATCAATGAAAACGACTACAAATTGATTTAGGCACGTGTGGAAAACTCGATTTTTGAAATCCATAGATCTTGCTGGAGCATTAGGTAGACCGAAAGGCATCACTACTAATTCGTAATGTCCATACCTAGTACGGAAAGCTGTCTTCGGAATATCTAAGGCTCGAACTTTTAATTGATGATAACCTGACCTCAGATCAATTTTTGAAAACACCTCGGCACCTCGAAGTTGATCCAGCAATTCGTGTATCCTTGACAAAGGATATTTGTTCTTGATCGTCACTTTGTTAAGTTGTCGATTACCGATGTACAATCTCATGCTACTAACTTTCCTTTTGACTAATCATACCAGAGCACTCCTTGGAGAAGCACTCGGTCGAATGAATTTCTTTAACATCGACTCTTCAAGTTGAGACTCCATTTCCTTTAATTCTAAGGAACATTCAATAAGGAACAATAGATATCGATCCCGTGCCAGGAACCAATTCTACAGTAAACTCTACCTCTCGCTCCGGAGGTTCAGAAGAAACTTCATCGTGAAAACATCCAGAAAGTCATTCACAACCTGAATGTTCGCCAAATCTAAACTAGTCTCAGAGGATGCAGATAACATACCAACACGTGCTTCCGCACCTTGGAATGAAGATTGACCGTCTAAGGTGAACTAGGTAACCGCTTCAGAATTGTCCTAGACAATTCAACTGATTCTGAAGCGAAGCTGATAGTTGATTAACACAGTCGATTGCAACATGATTTGCAGTCATCCAATTCATACCCAACATGGTGTCCACCCTTCTCATAGGCAAACAATAAATTCTACTACGAAATTTCTGTCGCCTATAACACGTAGACAATTCTGACACGAAGATTGGGTCTGGACACGACCCTTAGCCGCAGTTAAAATAGTCATCGGCTCGGATAGCGATGATAAGGCTAATCCCAACCGATTCACTCACGATTGAGCTATTATACAATGGGTTGCACCCGAATCGTATAATATACCAACGGAGTTATTGAAAACTGATCTCATACACCTCAGTAGATTGTCTGCAGTCGTAACTGTCTAAACACCCAGAATGTTGACTCGTCCTTGCCTTAGAGCTGCTTGTATCTCCTTGAAACTCTTCCTTACAGGGCACTCTTTACCATAGTGACCCTCTACGTTTCTATAATAGCACCGATTAGATCTTCGCTTGCAATCACCGCTGTGAGGCTTTCCACTGTTAGAACATCTTCTGACCTTTGAAGAATCAAAGAATTGCATCTGCTTTTCCTTTGATGAAATTATCTTAGGACTTTGCATTCGGAGTTGATAATTCAACTACCTTCTTTCCTTTCCCATGTTTCCTATGAGATCATCATCGGCGACATAGGCTGACTGCACTAAGGCAACAAAATTGGTAATAGTATAACAACTGAGACCATAAGTCATAAAAGCACGAAGGCCCCTCTTATACTTCTGCATCTTCCATTCCTCGTTCGAAACATACTTTACCATTCGGTAAAACTGAGACAACTTCTCAAACTTAGCGGTGTATTCTTCCACCGTCATGCCACATTTCCTGAGGATGCACCGGTTGGAGATTCCGGTCTTGGTCGAGGACTGCGTCTTGATCATCCTACCATAATTCCGCTTATGATGCACTAAGTATTAAGTTGATCAGGCTCAATGTCTCTTAGCATCACAAGTGTAATTACAACCAGGACTAACAAGGAATCGACTCAACCCTAAGCTAAGTCTGACTAGGTCGAACTGCGCTGATACCAACTGTAACACCTCGGTATTTCTATTGACTAAAAATACCCAGGTGCACATTAGTAACACATCCGAGATATATTTCCTGCTTAGACACTGAATATCACTATAAATTTTTCGCTGAATATAACCCAAACAGTCTTATTTACAACAAGACAATATGGTTCTCAGACCATATACCATCAGCAATTATAGTATTCAGTATCATACAAGAAAGCGGAAGAAAGATATACCTTAAATACATAATGTCTCAGTATACAGACAACAAAAGGGAAATAAGCTTAAACATAAAGCTAGGCTATCAGCAACCAGTCCGAGCTCAACCTACTCGTGCCTCTTGGATTTTCGCTGTCCCTGTGTCTCTGTAAAACAACAACATTTAAACAGTGAGATACAATCTCAGTGAGTTCTACCGAAACCCCTACTAACACTCTCGGTTCAGTTATGAAATCCGGTATTAATTCAATACGGCATCGGCTGCGCGAACGCTACCCCCGATGGACCGCATAAAACATTTCAACAGATTACCGCTGACGCGAACGAAGAACCCGGTAACCTGTTAGTTTAGTACGATACCGCTAACGCGAACGAAGAACCCGGTAAACATACTACAAACAACATAACACCGCTGACGCGAACGCTGCAAGGCGGTGAACCCCCTACCAATAGTACCTTCTCCTATTGGCATGGAGCCTAGGTAAAAGGATCATGACTGCCTCCCCCTAGTATGTTAAATAATGGGTCGTCACCCAACTCGATATATATAAACATATATATCTACAGTACTATGAACCCACGGTCCATCAAATCAGACAATCAATGAAACACTTTAATCCACATTTTATAAAATCTAAGTTCACACTCGCACTCTAGTTGACCAACTTTTCGACACAATTTTCAATATTAAAAATAGTTCATTTTTCCTTAAAAATAGAATATTCAGTTAGGCCTCTGAATAAGCTTTCCAACGCATCTTAGAACACCTCAATCGGGTTCCCGGATCAAAAGTTATCGCGAAACGAAAAACAGTGTTTGGTTGCTGAAATTCTGCCAATTGGCGCGCGAGTGGCGCGCGGCGCGCAAACGGCGCGCGAACAGACAGCATGTTCTGCCAACTGGCGCGCGAGTGGCGCGTGGCGCGCAAACGGCGCGCGAACAGACAGCAGGGGGGGTCTGTCAAGGGCAGATTTTGACGGTTTCGCGCGAAAATCGCGATTCCGCTTAATTCCGCTTCTCGTTCCGATTGAAAACAGTTTTCACACACATATAATCAGACCCAATCAACATCAAACAATCAATCAATCCAATCAAAAACTCAATCAAAACGAATCGTATTAAAACGCGACATATTTTTAAATAACGGTTTTAAATCAAAATCTCTCGAATCAAATCACCAAAAATTCCATTTTTAACGCGACGCAACCCGAGACTCGCCCCAATCGATTCCTAACCCGAATCAGACAGTATCACATAATATTCCAGTCCAGCGAAAGCGATAAAACAGTTTATCAATTAATTCGAAATGAAAAATCCTAAACGTGAGTAGAACTCACCCTTGAAGCGTGAACCACGATCGAGCCGAAATCACCGAGTAGCCACACGAACGCTCCCCGCTCCGGCGACACCCAATCCGCTTCCAAAGCTTCCCACTCGATCACGAAACCGCTTTTGACCGGAATGCCGAATTCCTCGAAATCCTCCCCAAACACTATTCATCTTCCCTAACCTCCAAAACTACTATTCACACATAAACCCAATTTTGATTTTCAACCCCAAATCACCCAATTAGCTTCCAATCCTTCAATCGAACATCAATCCGCTTTCCACCTTCATCGGGTTGCCTTCTAATCATCCGTACACCATCACAATCATCATCAAAAACCGAAATCCTTCCCCAAAACCTTCAATATTCGAAAATGGCAAAGTGAGAGAGAGAGGGTTGATGATGAAGATCTTGGTACCAAATAGAAGAGGAAGTAACGCTGAGCATTTTTCGTGTTGGAAGGAAGTCGTTTTGATGAACCGAACCCTTCCCTTTTTCTTCTTCTTCCTCCTCACCATTTCTTTCTCTTTTCTCTCCTTTTCTCTCTTTTCTTCTCTGTTTCTCACGCTTCATTCTCTCTTTTGTTTCTTTCTTTTTTTTTTAATTCTTTCTTTTTCTTCTCACTCACACATACGCATACATATATATATTTATTAATATATAAGTGGTAACGTGATCCAATTACCATATCGATCTAAATCTCCAATTTCGATTCCGAAACTTCCTTGATCCATATTATCCGGTTAACGATCCGATAACGACCAATAATTAATTTTTGCACTCAATAAATTTACCAGTCAAGTACTAAATTAATTTAATTGGGTTAACACCCAAATAATTCTATTAATTATTTTGCGGATGTTACAGGCACTCTCGTGCAACGATTTTGTTTGGCGCTCGTTACTTTCAAAAAGAGTCCAAAAAATAAAATAAAAGATAATAATAAATAACGCGAGCGCGTGTTGGTTGCGAGTCACGTGTGAGTAGTTGCGTCACTACGCGTTATTTTACCGTTTTTTAGAAAAGTGAGGATAGAATGAAATCGGTTTTAATAACGTACGCGCGTGCGTATTCAAATCGCGTACACGTTCCTAGTCTTAAGGCGAGCGCGCGTTTCGTTTCGAGTCGTGTGAGTCGTTGCGTCGGTGCGCATTGTTTCTACCGCTTTTATTATCATAAAAAAATAATAAATAATAATAATAAATGAATAGTAAAATAAAATCAGCTGTCCCTTTTATTGATTTTGTTACATATACCAACAAAATTAATTAATACAAATAGTACAAAAGTCAAAACAAAAGCAAAATTGTACAAAATAATAAAATGAATAACAAAAACTGAAAGGAGAGGGAGAGGACAGCAGCAAGGAGTGCATATGTGCTCCTCTATTTGGAGAGCCAAGCTAAAATTTCCTTCTTCTTGTCCCTTTACTTGCCTCCCACTTTCAGCAAAAACATGGCAGCATTGGCAGCAACCCCTGCTCCACCCCTGTTGCCTCATGCTGCTCCACTGCTCCACTCTGTGTCACTGCTGCCAACAGCTTGGTCTCCTATGAGCTTTGATCCCCTGCATTAGCATCCACACCTACACCACATTTTTTGCCTATAAATGCAATAAGCAGAAACAGTGTTAAGGGGGAATTCTGAGAAAACAACACAGAAAAAAGATATAGTAGCAAACAGAACCACACACACAGAGCAATTCACAGACAGTAGCTGTTATACCCCAATTTTGTCCGAGCTCCTGTTAATAGCGTTTTAATTTACTAGGTCGCATTTTTTTGCAAGTCTCGAGTCCTGTTAACGCGTGTCGGTGTCATGCGAGTGTCATTAAGATGCCATTTGTGTAATTGGGCCAACGGTTGGGTTATTGGGCCTATGTCCAACATTTTGGGCTAGATCTCCAGTGGTTGTTAATTGGGCCTGATTTTGTTAGCTTGCCTAATTGGGCTTACGCTTAGTGTTTTGAACCAGTTTTTTTTAATAATTGGGCCTTATTTTAGCCTTTTGTCTAATTGGGCCTATGTTTAGTCTTTCGATTGGGCTTGGCCCAATTTAATCATTTTTCCCTTACATCTTTGACCAAAAACAATAAAATTGTCCAAATAGCTGTTTATGGACATCAAAAATATTAAATAAAATCCGAATTTAAAATTAATATTACAATTGTCCAAAAAATCTAAAAATATAAAATAGTAAAAAATACCAAAAATCAGAAAAAACGAAAATACAAAAAATAGCAACAGCAGCAGATCCATGGGCTGATTCTTGTTGCCCAAGAGTCCAATAACCTGAAAAAGGAAATAAAATCAGGTTAGAATCAAAGAATTCATTTTCCAAAACCTAAAGATGCCTATAAAATCAACAATCCGCAGACACAGAGAGGACAGACGAAATGGACCAAAATCAGAAAACAAAGAATAGGGTTTTTCACGCTAAAATCCTAATCATGAAACAACAAGAATTCTGAAACAAAGACGGCAGTAGCAGCAAGAAAAAGTACCAATAGGCAGTAATGGCAAAATGCGAACATCAAGAGCTGGAAAAGAGGTTGGTATTAGCAGTTTCGTTTCTTTAACTTAGTACGCAACAGTCTGTTTTACAAAGAACCCTGTGTATTACTTGATGAAACTATATATATCAACTAAAGTATGTGTAAGTTCAGTTTAGGTTCAGTTTTGTTAGAAATGTTGATACCGTAAGAATATTAGCATCACGAATAAATTGGTATTGTACTGCACCCCCCTGTGTATTACAAAGAACCCAGATCTAAAAAACGAATTGGGCCTTATTAACTGCACCCCCTTTCTAATAACACCCTTATTTTACTGCTGCACCCCCCTGTTCCTTTTTTTTATTTTCTCTGTTTCTTTCCCCTAAGTAAACCTTTTTTTTTCTCACCGACTTTTTCCAAATAACAGATTTTCTTTTCCCTAAACGAGAATCAATCCAATTGCGAAAACTCTTCAAAATAAAACTTTGTTAATAGTCTTGTGAAGCCTTTGCTTGCAGGATTATTAACAACGAGGTATTAGTGGTGATCACTTGGAGCCTTTGCTCAATTGATCATCATGAATGCCTAATTTTCCTAAAGATTTTCAAAATAAAACTTTGTTAATAGTCTTGTGAAGCCTTTGCTTGCAGGATTATTAACAACGAGGTATTAGTGGTGATCACTTGGAGCCTTTGCTCAATTGATCATCATGAATGCCTAATTTTCCTAAAGATTTTCAAAATCAAACTTTGTTAAGTTGTCTTGCGAAGCCTTTGCTTGCATGATTATTAACAATGAGGTACCAGTGGCGATCACTTGGAGCCTTTGCTCAATTGATCATCATGAACGCCTAATTTTCCTAAAGATTTTCACTAAATCAAAAACTTTGTTAGTAGTCTTGCGAAGCCTTTGCTTGCATGATTATTAACAATGGAGTGCTAATGGTGGTCACTTGGAGCCTTTGCTCAATTGATCATCATGAAAGCTCAATTCTCACAATTAAACAAGATAAAAAACAAAAACCGTTTTCCAAACAAAGAAGAACTACGTAGCTTTGAATTCTCCATCGCACCAGGAGATACGTAGGAGCGGGCCATGTCTCGTCAAGCACTTCTTTCTAAAAACCATTTTCCCCCCTTTTTTCATAATAAATAAAGATTTTCATAAAGAGTTTTTTCAATGAAAAGTAGAGAGGCAAAATTAAGTATTTTCAAGTCAATACACTAAATACCACACATTTAATTAAAGGTTCCCTCTCAGTAGAGAGAACGTGTGGGGTGCTAACACCTTCCCTGCGCGTAACCAACCCCCGAACCCAAAACTCTCAGTTTTCAAAAGCCAATCGCTTTCCAAAAAGGTTTTCCTAATATTTTCCTTAATAAATATTGGTGGCGGCTTCATTGTCTTAGAAAAAGTTGTGAACGAGGAAGGCTCTCCCTCGGGGACTTTTTCGGGCGCAACAGCTGGCGACTCCACTGGGGACACTAAAATTTTTTTTTTTAAAGTGGGTCAAGCCTAACTAATTAAATGTGTGGTTTATATGATTGATTTGAATATTTTGCTTTGCCTCTCTTCTTCTTCCTTTGTCATAAGCATGTTACGTCCATGTGCATTCTTATTCTATGTTTGCTTTTGCAATAGATAGTTACTTCTTTGCTTAGTTCCCTCATGCATTTCTTCCCCTTTCTTATCATGTCCCCTTCTTCTCTGCTCCCTTTCCTATGGTAAGCACATGCATACTTCCCTTTTCTTATCATGTCCCCTTCTTCTTTGCTCCCTTTCTTGAGGTAAGTAGTGCATTGTTATCGGCACCCTAGATTAGTTTATATTGGATCGATATTGAACCCTAGGATAAACAACATGCTATTTGTCTGGACTGCTCTGGATTTTCATTTGCAGGTGGGGAAGGGTAGTTATTCCTAGGTGTTGTGCCCTCGACACACACTTCACATCCTATACTTGTGAGCATTGAGTGGGGCCTAAAACCCAAGGTCTGAACAAAAACCTAGGAGAGTGGGAACGATTAGTGACTGCCATTCGTAGACCTTTGTCTGTATGGCTCTCATGAAAGTTCCGCCCAAGAGTACGCTTTGTCATGATACCTCACACTCGGTAGCTCTCTACGATTGTGGGTGCCATCATGAGAGAGACTTTAGCTCTTGGTTGCCATTGTAAGGAAGTGAGTAGAACCTACATGGGAGGATTACCCCTTTCGTCGACTTTAGACCCTAGGATTCCCACCCTTTGTAGGACACGGGGGCACGCCTTTGTTTGTTGCATTAGTTTAGGCATTCCTTTTTCTTAAACTCTATTTCAAAATCGTAGAAAATAATTTTCTTACCCTCTTTTTATGTAAATGACACATCATTTCGCATCCACATCATTTCGCATCCACATCATTTCGCATTCACATCGTTTCGCACCATTGCATTTGCATCTAACAAAAGTTTGAAAAAAAAAAAAACCATTCCTCTTGCATTCCCTTTCATTACATAAAGATAAAACAAAAAAACAATTATCATCTGCATAGCATAAGCATTTCATCATGCAAAAAATCCTCGTCAAGTTCATCCAAGATGAGACATTCATGCATAAGCATTATTTCAAAAAAGACACAGTAGAACTACGCAAGCTTTGATTCCTCATTACAATGGGGATACGTAGGAGCGGGTCATACCCCGTCAAGCACATTTTTCTAAAACCTTTTTTCCAATAAATCATTTGCATCTCCAAATAATTTTCAAAATCATGTTCCAAAACTAAAAAACAAAAAAGAAAATCATTGTGAGTATCATGCATTTCATTGCACAAAAAAAAATCTCATTCATAATCATGAATAAGAATCATCATCAAGTTTATTCAAAATGTAGCATTCATGCACCATTTCATTAACTTCATCACTTTAGTACATCATTCCTCCATACATGCATCTCTCAAAAAAGGAAGGGGCGTTGGCATTTCATACTTTGCCTTGCCTCTAAAAAATCAGCATTTAGAAAAAAGCATCATTCCTGCATCCTTCATCATTCAAAAGAAAAATGGGGCATTGGTATTTCGTACCTTGTCTCGCCTCTAAAAAATAAAAATAAAAAAATCAAAATCAAAAATCATTTTAAAAAAAAAAGGGGCATCATTCTTGCATCATTCGCATTGGCATTTTGTCTTGCATTAAAAATAACAAAATTATTTAGAAAAAGCCACACTCTTCGAGTGGTCATTCTCCACGCATTTGCATCATACTTGCATATCATAATTTGTTCATTCATTCATTGCATAAAATAAGAGTTGTGATGAGAAGCGAGACGTTCTTGCGAAACAATCATCCTTTTTGAAAAAGTTTATCCTTACTTGGTTGCAAACTCAAGGTGTTCCAAGGCACTCAGTTTTTCAAATCAATAGCTCATTTGCATTTCTTTCAAAAGCACTGCATCAAAAGACTGAAATAGTGTATCAAAGAAAAAACAAATTTTTAACTGATGTTAACTCTCTATGAAGCATTCTTCTAATGAGCGTGCATGCTATGAGTACATTCTCTTGTTTGAGTTGGTTTTCCTCCCTTACCACAGTTTCCCGTCCAAGTCTAGTCCCGCCCCGTCCACCCATAAAGTGCATATTCTCCCCATTAGTGCGTATTTGACTTTTGGTTCAAGTCCTCCATGCTGGGGCAAGTCTGTGATCATTAATTCCCCTTGATTAATATCATATTCCTTCCGGTGCAAGTCTCTCAAAATAATAATAATAATAATATAATAAACAAGAAAACAAGCTCGCTAGGTTGAAAACCCGCAAAGGGCGGCCTAGGCAAAAAGGAGCGCCCGGTGGACTGAAAACTCACAAAGAGCGGTCCAGGCAAAAATTAGGGCACAAAAAAGGAAAAAAGAGCAAACACATGAAGATAGATAAATTATTGTTCTAAAGTTAAGTCTTATAGAAATAAGCAATCGGGATTTGAAATGAAGTTTGGCCATCTCCTCAAAAACCCCAAAATCCCAGAAAGTCCCTTTCCTACCCACCTTGAGCCAAGAAAAACCAAAATCCAAAAATCACCCTAGACAAGGATCACCCCAAATAAAAAAACAGTGCATCACTTTTTATCAGCTCACCCGAGTCGAAGAAGGAAAAGAATCATAAAAAAAAAAGGGAAAAAGAGAAAAAAAAAGGGGATTCAAAAATGAAAATCCCAAAACAAAAGAAAATAAAGTGGTGAGCTGGTACATGTTACCACAAAATACAAGAGATCCTTGTCTAAATAAACCTTCAAACACTCCACCATTCCAACACCTGATTCCATAAACCTTCAAACACTTCCTTTGGCCTCAACATCAAACCCCTTAGTCATTCTACCATGAGACACAAATTTGCTTTAACAGAGCCCAAACAAGCCCAATAACCATCTTCCTCATAGACCATTAACCGTCAATCAATGCCAAACAAAACTCATCCTCCCATTAGCCTCAAACACTTCATTAAGCCTAACCCTCCTTCCTCCACAAAACACCACAATCCCGAAAAGTCCATTCCGATCAAAGACCGGTTGCTTTTGTTCACTCAAAATCTAATCTTAGGACGAACAAGCTTATCTATGTACAATGTGTTTGCTCAAAAGAAAAACAAACGATCAGAAAAAAGAAAGCTGATCAAGAAAGAATAAACCCTCAGAAAAAAAAGAGAGCTGAGGAAACAAAAACGAACAGTCAGAAAAAAGAAAGCTGACAAAATAAAAAAAGGGACTTGCACTCCAAAACACATTCAAGATGCATTAAAACAAGGTTTAGTGATCACCAGGTAAGGATTCTTTCGCACCAAAAGTCAAGACATCAATAGAGAACCAAAGATTTGCACTGAGAATACCACCCAGACCCAAAAGTTGGGGCATTCTCTTCACCACCCACACACCCTAGTCCTGGGAAAGTCTATTCAATGCCCATCCCATGTCACTCCAGTTGTCAATGTCATTCCAAAGTGGGGCAAGTGCATTCCCATTTTTTCACCTCATTCATTCCCATAAAAACCTCACCGGGGCAATTTCTCAACTCACTGTCCTAAACAAGACCTTGTCATTCTGATTGGGGCAGTTTTGTCCTTGTTATGACTGGGGCAACATCAAATTCTGTGGGTTGAAGCAAAACCCCCCTCATTCCAGCTTTCATCCCAAGAGTCGAAGCGCTCCCAATTCATCATCTTCTACACCCTTAGTTGTTGTCACCACTAGACAGGGGCAAACTATTCACTCATCAAAGACCTGAATTGGGGCAATCTTGTATCTCTTGATCCCTCACAAGCTTCGGCAGTAACCATGTCTGTCATTCCTTCACTTGCCATAAATGTCCATGCCCTAAACCAATTCCAAGTTAACTGACTCATTCATTCACATTTGCACTCCTATGCATGCTTACTAGATAATGCTTCAAAGGAGAGAACACAAGTTGTTTACGTGATATCTAAAATTCAGTCATCATGGAAAGAAAGAGAAAACAAGTGAGTTTGTTTGTAAATAAAAACCTTGAGAACACCAGAGTTTGAATCAAATTCAATTTTTCAACAGAATGGTCAATAATCATCTCAATTCCTTGCATTCGAAGTCTCGCATCTCATCATCACAAAAATGTTTACCTCATGCATCTAGGCATTATAGCATATGCATCAAAGCATTACATTTGCATCTTCACATTTTGTGCATTCATCACATAGTAAAAAGAAAAAAAAACGTTCCACATCAGTGGCACCATATTAATACTTGCATTTCATAGAAGAAAATAGTAAAGAAGAAAAAGCAGAAATCTTTTCATTGCATTGGCATCATATTCACACTTCATAAAAAAAGGAAAAGAAAAAAATCATTGCATCATTAGAGCATTACATTTTGCATCAGATATTCCATAGAAAAAGCAAAGAAAGCAAAAAGAAAACAAAGAAAAGAAACCACAAAAGCAACACAAAAACATTCCCTGTCATCCAGCATTCCATATCATTCATCATTTCACAAGCATTCCTTTCTCATTCAATCATCAAACATTAAAGCAGTGCATACGCATCATATTAACGTTAGCATTTCTATAAAAGAAAAAAGAACAAGAATCATTGCATCAAACATCAGAGCATTGCATCATATTAATGTTTGCATTTCATAGAAGAAGCAAAAAGAAACAAACAGAAGTTAGAACAGGAGCATTTCATTCATCAAAGCATCAATCACCGCATACATTTGCATTCAAACATCAAAGCAATACAGTTGCATCACATCAATAGTTGCATCTCATAAAAGAAAAGAGAGCTAAAGCGTCCCATGTCGTTCATCATTTCATTCATCAGCAATATTCACACTTCATAGAAAAAAGGCAAAGAAGAAAAATTTTCCATTACATGTCATCTGTCATTCCATTAAAATACATGAGCATTCATCAAAACTTTGCATTCACATACCCATGATTCTTAAAAGAGCAAAAAGAGAAGCCAAAAGAGAAAAAAGAGAAGAGCCAAGAGAGCAACAAAAAGAAAAGAAAAGAAAGAAAAAGAAAAAAAGAGAAGCTAGAGAAAGAGAAAAAGACATATAAGAACAGGAGAAAATCGTGCATTCATCAGACATAAGCATAAGAAAAAGAAAATCATGCATTGCGTACAGACAAGAGAAGAAAAGGAAAATCATTGCATTCATCAAGCATATAGGAACAGTAGAGGATCATGCATTCATCCAGCATAGACAAAGGATATATATATGTCTTTTTCTTCTTCTTCCTCCTCACCATTTCTTTCTCTTTTCTCTCCTTTTCTCTCTTTTCTTCTCTGTTTCTCACGCTTCATTCTCTCTTTTGTTTCTTTCTTTTTTTTTTTAATTCTTTCTTTTTCTTCTCACTCACACATACGCATACATATATATATTTATTAATATATAAGTGGTAACGTGATCCAATTACCATATCGATCTAAATCTCCAATTTTGATTCCGAAACTTCCTTGATCCATATTATCCGGTTAACGATCCGATAACGACCAATAATTAATTTTTGCACTCAATAAATTTACCAGTCAAGTACTAAATTAATTTAATTGGGTTAACACCCAAATAATTCTATTAATTATTTTGCGGATGTTACAGGCACTCTCGTGCAACGATTTTGTTTGGCGCTCGTTACTTTCAAAAAGAGTCCAAAAAATAAAATAAAAGATAATAATAAATAACGCGAGCGCGTGTTGGTTGCGAGTCACGTGTGAGTAGTTGCGTCACTACGCGTTATTTTACCGTTTTTTAGAAAAGTGAGGATAGAATGAAATCGGTTTTAATAACGTACGCGCGTGCGTATTCAAATCGCGTACACGTTCCTAGTCTTAAGGCGAGCGCGCGTTTCGTTTCGAGTCGTGTGAGTCGTTGCGTCGGTGCGCATTGTTTCTACCGCTTTTATTATCATAAAAAAATAATAAATAATAATAATAAATGAATAGTAAAATAAAATCAGCTGTCCCTTTTATTGATTTTGTTACATATACCAACAAAATTAATTAATACAAATAGTACAAAAGTCAAAACAAAAGCAAAATTGTACAAAATAATAAAATGAATAACAAAAACTGAAAGGAGAGGGAGAGGACAGCAGCAAGGAGTGCATATGTGCTCCTCTATTTGGAGAGCCAAGCTAAAATTTCCTTCTTCTTGTCCCTTTACTTGCCTCCCACTTTCAGCAAAAACATGGCAGCATTGGCAGCAACCCCTGCTCCACCCCTGTTGCCTCATGCTGCTCCACTGCTCCACTCTGTGTCACTGCTGCCAACAGCTTGGTCTCCTATGAGCTTTGATCCCCTGCATTAGCATCCACACCTACACCACATTTTTTGCCTATAAATGCAATAAGCAGAAACAGTGTTAAGGGGGAATTCTGAGAAAACAACACAGAAAAAAGATATAGTAGCAAACAGAACCACACACACAGAGCAATTCACAGACAGTAGCTGTTATACCCCAATTTTGTCCGAGCTCCTGTTAATAGCGTTTTAATTTACTAGGTCGCATTTTTTTGCAAGTCTCGAGTCCTGTTAACGCGTGTCGGTGTCATGCGAGTGTCATTAAGATGCCATTTGTGTAATTGGGCCAACGGTTGGGTTATTGGGCCTATGTCCAACATTTTGGGCTAGATCTCCAGTGGTTGTTAATTGGGCCTGATTTTGTTAGCTTGCCTAATTGGGCTTACGCTTAGTGTTTTGAACCAGTTTTTTTTTAATAATTGGGCCTTATTTTAGCCTTTTGTCTAATTGGGCCTATGTTTAGTCTTTCGATTGGGCTTGGCCCAATTTAATCATTTTTCCCTTACATCTTTGACCAAAAACAATAAAATTGTCCAAATAGCTGTTTATGGACATCAAAAATATTAAATAAAATCCGAATTTAAAATTAATATTACAATTGTCCAAAAAATCTAAAAATATAAAATAGTAAAAAATACCAAAAATCAGAAAAAACGAAAATACAAAAAATAGCAACAGCAGCAGATCCATGGGCTGATTCTTGTTGCCCAAGAGTCCAATAACCTGAAAAAGGAAATAAAATCAGGTTAGAATCAAAGAATTCATTTTCCAAAACCTAAAGATGCCTATAAAATCAACAATCCGCAGACACAGAGAGGACAGACGAAATGGACCAAAATCAGAAAACAAAGAATAGGGTTTTTCACGCTAAAATCCTAATCACGAAACAACAAGAATTCTGAAACAAAGACGGCAGTAGCAGCAAGAAAAAGTACCAATAGGCAGTAATGGCAAAATGCGAACATCAAGAGCTGGAAAAGAGGTTGGTATTAGCAGTTTCGTTTCTTTAACTTAGTACGCAACAGTCTGTTTTACAAAGAACCCTGTGTATTACTTGATGAAACTGTATATATCAACTAAAGTATGTGTAAGTTCAGTTTAGGTTCAGTTTTGTTAGAAATGTTGATACCGTAAGAATATTAGCATCACGAATAAATTGGTATTGTACATAGGATATATTTGTTGTCTGTGAATAGATTTCAAGTTAGTATTGTAAATAAAAGTTAACAAATCATGAACACATTAGGAGATCAAATCAGAAATTAGGAGTATAAGTGAAAAAGAAAAAAAAAAAGAAACTTATAAAGAAGTCAGAACCGAAACTTACCCAGATTCCGACAGCCATTACGGCGGAGGTCGTCGCCGTAAGGCGTGGCCACCGTGCTCCTCCGCGTCGTCGTTTGCGTTCCGCCACCGCACCGTGAATCACCCAGAGGAACAACAACATAGAAACCAGAAGATCAGAACCGGAAGTAGGAGAGGGGTAGAAAAACAAACGAAATAAAAAAGGAAGGGTAGAACCGCACCAGAACCGTACCAGTCCGACCACCGTGACGGTGGCCGTCTCCCAAAAACGCCTCGCCAACGCAACTCCATCTCAGCCGAGCCCCAATCGCGTCTCCGCCATACGCCTTGACTTCCAGCGTCTGCACCGTCGTCCACCGTAGGCAGCTGCCCCCTCTGCGATCGTTCGCCTACGGCGAACCTTCCTTTCGCCGTCAAGTCACCACTTTGTCGCCGTCGCCCGCACCGTCCATCCCTCTCTCTCCCATGATGTATGTCTGTACGGTGCCGGAATAAAAACTAAAGAAGGAGATGAGGTTAGACGGTGGTGGTCGAAGAAGAAAGAGGAGGAGCCACGGTTCCGTGAAGCGAGGCGGAGAAAGGGGGAAAATTAGAGAAATTAGGGTTGGAAGGATATGGGGTTGGAACGGCGCGGCGCTGAGTGAGGAAGTGGGAAAATTAGGTTTAGCATTTGTGAAGGTTACCTTATATACTACCCCTTTTACTATTTATTTTATTGTAAAATTAAAATAACCAGATTACTGCCCACACCCCTCTGTTCCACTACTACAGCGCCCCCAGAAGCCCATTTTTGTTTCCACGGACCAGATCTAAAAAACGAACTGGGCCTTATTAACTGCACCCCCTTTCTAATAACACCCTTATTTTACTGCTGCACCCCTGCTGTTCCTTTTTTTTTATTTTCTTTGTTTCTTTCCCCTAAGTAAACCTTTTTTTTTCTCACCGACTTTTTCCAAATAACAGATTTTCTTTTCCCTAAACGAGAATCAATCCAATTGCGAAAACTCTTCAAAATAAAACTTTGTTAATAGTCTTGTGAAGCCTTTGCTTGCAGGATTATTAACAACGAGGTACTAGTGGTGATCACTTGGAGCCTTTGCTCAATTGATCATCATGAATGCCTAATTTTCCTAAAGATTTTCAAAATCAAACTTTGTTAAGTAGTCTTGCGAAGCCTTTGCTTGCATGATTATTAACAATGAGGTACCAATGGCGATCACTTGGAGCCTTTGCTCAATTGATCATCATGAACGCCTAATTTTCCTAAAGATTTTCACTAAATCAAAAACTTTGTTAGTAGTCTTGCGAAGCCTTTGCTTGCATGATTATTAACAATGGAGTGCTAATGGTGGCCACTTGGAGCCTTTGCTCAATTGATCATCATGAAAGCTCAATTCTCACAATTAAACAAGATAAAAAACACAAACCGTTTTCCAAACAAAGAAGAACTACGTAGCTTTGAATTCTCCATCGCACCAGGAGATACGTAGGAGCGGGCCATGTCTCGTCAAGCACTTCTTTCTAAAAACCATTTTTCCCCCCTTTTTTCATAATAAATAAAGATTTTCATAAAGAGTTTTTTCAATGAAAAGTAGAGAGGCAAAATTAAGTATTTTCAAGTCAATACACTAAATACCACACATTTAATTAAAGGTTCCATCTCAATAGAGAGGACGTGTGGGGTGCTAACACATTCCCTGCGCGTAACCAACCCCCGAACCCAAAACTCTCAGTTTTCAAAAGCCAATCGCTTTCCAAAAAGGTTTTCCTAATATTTTCCTTAATAAATATTGGTGGTGGCTTCATTGTCTTAGGAAAAGTTGTGAACGAGGAAGGCTCTCCCTCGGGGACTTTTTCGGGCGCAACAGTAACACGCACAACAATTCACACACAGAAATTCAGAGAGAAAAATAATAACAGATTCTGGAATTCTGGAAGCAAGAAAAAGGGTAGTAACAGTCAAACAGCAGCAGTAGCAGAGTAAACAGCTTAGGGGTGATTTCAGAAGCTGGAATACAGGTTGGATTTTTGCGTCTTCATTTTTGTTCTTTTCGGTTTTATCTAAGTCAGTATCAAAACTGTATGATAGTACATAAGAACTAAAAAAATAGAGCAGTTTTCGAGTTTATGTTATGTTAGGAATGATTAGGGCTCAATATTAACACTGTAAGTAGGCTAGAGTTTTAAAAAAAAAAATTAAGAATGAATTAGTTTTTTTTAGTATTCTCTTTTCAGCATTATACTGTAATAGTAGTCCGTTTTCAGTATTCTATTAGAAATAAGTTTAGTAATGGAAAATAGGTTTGGTTCAGATAAACAAAGATCAAACTAGGAATAAAAATAAAAATCAGAACAAGTAGAGAGAAAAAAAAGAAAAAAATATGAAATGAAATAACTAACCTGAGCCGCCGTCAAGGGCGGACTCCGGCCACCACCCACGGTGGTCCTTGTCTCTCCACCTCCGTTGATCCTCCCACAACGCCGCCGTCACCACCGAACTACACATGGTCACCCACAGCTTCGTAACACCACGGCCTCCCTCCTCACATCAAACGGCCATCCACAACCACCTTACGCCGCCACCTCCCTCCACTGTCCACCGAACCACTCCCTCTTCACACCACCCCTTTTCCCCGAACCACCACAGCCAAAACACTGTAAACGGCCACCCACCAAAACACCTCCATAGATCCACCGCCGCACCACCCAAACGACCAACACAGAAACCGAACGCCATCATCACCGCCGCGAGTTCGTCCTCCCCGTCGCGAGGCGGACCCAGATCGAGCGAAACGCCGCCGTGGACCCGAGGGGAAAAGAAGTGAGAGAGCTAGGGGTGGCGGTGAGGGGAAAATGGAGGAGGAGAGAGAGAGGTAGCGACTTGGTGAAAGGAAAACGGAGTGAGGCTAAGAGGAGAAGTGGCGCGGTGGAGAGAGGGGATGCGATGAGAATTAAGGTGAGGAGAGTAGGGATCGGCCGCAGCAAAGGGGAGGGAGAGAAAAAAATCGGATTTGGCTATTTGGGGGGGTGTGGGCGCCGTGGAGAAAGTGGAGAAGAATTAGGGTTTCCCTTTTTAGGGTTAAGCTTTTATATTAGGAAAGCAAGGGCGGTTTGGTCTTTTCACATTTTTTATTTTTTATTTTTTCAGATTTCTATTCGCACCCCTCGTTTTACTCCGCGCGCCCCCCCTTTTGAAAGCCCACGATTTCTCTTTTTGTTGAAACGGACCAGCCCATCAGAAACTAAAAAACGCAAGCCCAGCTTACAAAAACAAGATGGGCTCACTATCTGCACCCCAGTTTTAATAATACACCCCTCCTTTTATTTACACCCTTATTCTACTACTGCACCCCCTGTTTCTCTTTTTTTTTTTAAATTTTGTTTCTTTCCCCTAAATAAACTTATTTTTTCACAAAACCTTTTTTCCCAAACAACAGATTTTCTTTTCCCTAAATAAGAATCAACCCAATTGCGAAAACTCTTCAAAATAAAACTTTGTTAGTAGTCCTGCGAAGCCTTTGCTTGCATGATTATTAGCAATGGTGGGCTAATGGTGGTCACTTGAAGCCTTTGCTCAATTGATCATCATGAAAGCTCAACTTTCACAATTCAACAAGATAAAGAACAAAAACCTTTTCCTTTCTAAAATCATTTTCAACCCATCGTCGCTAGTGGTTAATCAGAACCTTTGTTCGTCTAGCCATTGGTGGCGATGTCTTTTTCCCCAAAGAACAACAAGCGATGATCACTCATAACCTTTGTTAGTTTGATCATTCGTGCCAATCAATCTCTTTCGAAAACCACTTTCAAAAAGGCAAATAAAAAACGGGTTGCTACTAATAGTCAATCAGAACCTTTGTTCGTCTGACTGGTGGTAGTGACTCTCATTTTCAAGAGTACTTAGCAGTGATTACCCATAACCTTGGTTAGTTTAATCATTCACTAAATGCTCGTCCTATTTCGAAAACTCACTAAAAAGATAAAAGACAAAAACCTTTTTTCAGGATAAAGAAGAACTACGTAGCTTTGAGTTCTCCATCGCACCGGGAGATACGTAAGAGCGGGCCTTGTCCCGTCAAGCGTTTTTTCTAAAAACCCATTCTTCCCCCCTTTCTTTTTTTCATAATAAATAAAGATTTTCATTAAGAATTTTTCAATAAGAAGTAGAGAGGCAAAATTAAGTATTTTCAAGTCAACACACTAAAACCACACATTTAATTAAAGGTTCCCTCTCAGTAGAGAGGACGTGTGGGGTGCTGACACCTTCCCTGCGCGTAACCGACCCCCGAACCCTATTCTTTAGTTTCGCAAGACCAATCGCTTTCCAAAAAAGGTTTTCCTAATATTTTCCTTAATAAATATTGGTGGCGGCTTCATTGTCTTAGGAAAAGTTGTGAACAAGGAAGATTCTCCCTCGGGGACTTTTTCGGGCGCAACAACATGATCATAAGCTTTGTTCATATCCAACTTAATAGCATAACCATAATTAGGACCTTTATTTGCTTTTTTGAGGTAGTGAAAAGCTTCTTGGGCAACCACCAAATTATCTTGGATAAGTTTGCCCCCCACAAATGCACTCTGCTGGGGAGAGACAAGAGAATCCAATAAAGGTTTCATTCTAGCTACCATTATCTTAGAAATGATCTTGTAGATAAAGTTACAGCAGTTGATAGGCCTCAGTTGATTAATTTCTTCAGGGTGAGGAATCTTAGGGGTGAGAGCAACAATAGTTTCATTCACAAAGTCTCCCAATTCACCACAGTTGAAAAAAACACCCACAGCAGCACAAACATCCACTATTATGATCTCCCAGTTCTTTTGAAAAAATTCTCCATTGAAGCCATCTGGACCTGGTGCTTTCAAAGCACCAAGAGAAAACACTGCCCTTTCGACCTCAAAACAACTCACAAGAGCCAAAAGAGCTGCATTCATATCATCAGAAACAAGCGTAGGGATGACAGCAAGACAATCTTCAAAATCAAAGCTAACACCAGGGAGGTATAGCTCTCTATAGTAATCTTCAATAGCTTTCATGATATTAGTGTGCCCCTCCACCCAACTGCCATCCTTGTCTTTAAGTCTATAGAGCTTGTTCCTATCCCTTCTTTGGATAGTAGTAGCATGAAAGAGTTTGGAATTTCTATCACCATACTTTAACCATTTACGCCTAGACCTCTGGCCCTAGTACATCTCTTCCTGCTTCCAAAGAGTATCAATATCCTTTCTTGTTTGTTGGATCATCATAATATTGTCATTGCTATTCCCCTCATTCAGGAGTCTCTGTAGTTTGACCTTTAATTTAGATATTTCCACAGCAGCATTCTTGAAATTAGTTTTATCCCAAGTCAGACGCCCTGCCTTACACCTTTTAATTTTATCATTGTAACCCAGCCAGCTACCTTCTATAGATGAATCACAGGTCCAGCTTTCTAAGACAACTCTTCTACAATCTGGGTGTTCCTCCCAAAATCTCTCATATCTAAAGATTTTAGGACTTCTAGAAGGAGGGATAAGATGCAGGATAATAGGGGAGTGATCAGAGTTTATGATAGGGAGAGCAACCCCCAAAGCATGGGGAAAAAGATATCTCCAACCCCAGTTTACAATGATTCTGTCAATTTTTTGAAAAGTCACCACACCCTGTCTTGGATTGCTAGTCCATGTAAACTTATTTCCTTTCAACTCCAAATCCATAAGCTCATTAACATCCAAAAACTCTCTGAAAAGGGAAAGACGAATAGGTTCCACAGGTCTAAGGCCATCTTTTTCTGTCACAGAACACATCTCATTGAAATCACCCATACAGCACCAAGGGCGATTTCGTAAAGGCCGGCTTGAGCATAGATAATCTATTCCACAGTCTCCTTCTTTGATCAAACGTAGGATTACCATACACAAAAGTCATCTCCATCATATTACCAGACTTCTTCTCCTTAATTACTGTGTGAATATAGTTAATACAAGATGATAGTATTTGAAGTACATAAGTATTATTCCAGAACAAACAAAGACCACCTGATATACCAACTGCAGGCACACAAAAGACATTATTAAACTTCAATTTCCTTCTCATTCTCTCTACTCTTTCCTTCTGGGCTCTGGTCTCCATCAGGAATAAAATGGCCGGCTTTTGAGTCTTCAACAGGTCCTAAAGCTCTCTACTTGTCGAGGACGCCGCCAATCCTTGACAATTCCAGCTTATTAAGGTCATTTGGGTGGTGGGGGCTTGCTTTGGCTCGCCTCCTCAGCCTTTACAGAATGAGTCCCCACACAAAACACACCAAATCTAGCACTTTCAACTTTCCTCAGTGCCTCATGAGCACTAACTTCACCTTCATCTCTAAGCTTCACCTTTTTTCCACTGCAGACCTTCTCCCCCTTCTTGAAAACTGCATTCTCCATACTAGATTCCTTCCTTTTTAGGTTCATACAAGACCCCAAACTTATAGCAAGAGTGGTTTCTTCACTGTGTTTTATATGAGTAACAGAGTTATCATTCTAATTGAGTGAAAAGTAAGTAAAGAGAGCAAAAGTACACATAAAAAAAAGTAAAGAGAGCAAAAGCGGTAACCGAGGCGCTTCTCTTCAAACTTTTAACAAAAAAAATTTGGTAACCCTGAATTCTGTGTTTCCATTGAATGGGCTGCGAGACCCGACCCAGATCTATCTACAATGCAGGAAAAACGACGGGAAAAACGAACTAGTTGAAAAACAAATATGAGATGGAGAAAAAGAACGTGTTTGCTGGAGATGGTGTTCGCGATGACAATGGAGTTCGTCAATGACAAAGCGCTACCTGGAGATGGAGTTGTCGTTTGTGGTTCTGTTCCGGTTTTGATTCATTGTGTATTTGCCTTCTATTGTGCGTTTTTTTATAAATTGAAATCACTCAGATAGGATAATTACGTATCCGGAACATATCCCGTATTACTAGCCGTATCCCGCAAGTATCCCACAAGTATCCTTCACGTATCTGTCAATTTTCTTTTTAAAAAATAAATATTTATTCTTGGATACTCCGTGGGTACGCATCCCGCCGTATCGGACACGTATTATTATCAGATACGAGTCCGATACGGATACTTGACCCATTTTGGAGTATCGGGGTTTTCTAGAAAACCAGTGATCTTTTTAGAGTGAAACTTCTTTATTATATCAAATAAAATAATACTCCCTCTGTCGCACATTATTTGCAATTTAAGGTTTTAGCACATCTTTTAAGAAAAATGATTAAGAGTCTAGACTTTTTAAAAAGTGTTGTCTAATTTCTCATTCAACCATTTATCTCTCTACATAAAAAAATGTAAATCATTTATTGGATGTAAAAAGTTATCATAATTAATAGGGGTATAAGTGAAAAAAAACTATTAAAAGTTTCATTAAATATTTAGTCTCTTTCTATCTATACTCTAATAATGATAAAATAAAGATATTTTGGTACTAGTATACACAAATGAATGATTTCTTAATTTAGGTATAGAAAAATTAAAATCCTTACTTTAGTTGCTTGATAATTGAGATCCGATTTGTGCGTCGTCGATCCTGCATGCAGTAATGCAAATAAGTTCAAGGCCATTTGATCTTGATTGAAAGATCAAGATTTCAAAGTTAGTTTTTTACTAAGCAAAAATTAAAAACTATTGTTAAAATGTAGTTTGTCTGATCTTAATCGGATGACCCTAAACTTACTGGTCGTTTAACTGAGCAAAAATCCATTTAATCTAATCCAATTCCTGATAATTGGGCGTCATGAAACCAAGAGAAACATTTTTTTCCCGATAAGCAATGTTGCATTAATAGGGGCACTAGGGGTGCTCAAAAACACAAATACAATGATGAGATCACTGGTTGTTTTTACATGAAAGTGCATTATTCCACCAAAGTGATGGAATACAACAAGAATTCCTTCTCACCCCGTAAATGAACCAGCCCCAAGATAAGTACTTCACAAGGGCCACTATCGAGTCTACATTTGGCTCTACCCCTCTAGAACAAACACTGTTACGAGATAGCCAAAGACACCAATAAGTTGTCAACAAAATAAGATGTTTGATCCTCTTCGATTTCTTACCAGTACAAAGGCTACCATAGCGTAGAAAATGATCAATTAAAGTAGATGAGCAAGACACTTGAACATTCAGCTAACGACCAATCTCGCCCCACACCCTCAAAGAAAAATCGCAAGCCAAAAATAATTGATGAGAATCTTCAATGTTAAACTTACACAAACGCAGACTGCATCCTCCTTCTAGTGAATAACATGTCGTCTAAGTAACAGGGACCAAATAGGTATAGAATTGTTGAATATACGCCAACCAAATAATAAGATCTTGACTGAAATACGAGTCCTCCATAACGGTATCAAATCAGATTGGCTTGATCTGTGCATTTTATTTCCTTGATCTTGTTGGAATACGAGTCCTCCAACAAGAGAAACCTTTTTTATTCTCTTGATCTGCGCATTTTATCTATTTCCAAAACACACCTCCCAAAATTACATTGCGTCTAGATTCAGTACCCAAATAAAATACAATTAATTCTAGACTGAGACAAGTTATCGTAACATACTGGGTAACGTGTCAAATATAGTCAACATAGTTTTAGTATATTTTGTCCCTTTCTTCTTGTTTTTACAAAATTTTGGTCCCCTTCTTAGGTAGTTGAACACTCTAATGTATATAATTTTAAGTTTTATTTGGCAAAAATTAATCCCTTCATTTCATTAGATATATAAGAAATAATGAATGAAAGAAGGAAAATATTGCTACCTGCGTCTCATATATTTATACGACGTTTTTGTCACATAAAATTGTCACATGTTATTTGATGTTTTACAATATTAATTGAACATTAATTTTTCATTTTCTATCATACCTTTCATATGTAATAATTTCTTTTCTTCCAATTCTATGAATTTATCTTTCTCATATGATTAATGAAGGGCAATTTTGTAAAGTACCTTATAATTTCTCTTTCCCGTACAAAATTAATTACATTTCTTAATTTGTATAAAATGACATGGGTCAGAGGTAGTACCGAATTATTTTTGTTATACTGAAAATGATGCAACACTTAACGGTTGAGCTCTTTGAGACTTTTTTGTGTGTGTAGATATAACACTTATAATGAGACGGGAGAGTAGCGTATAAATTAAGTTCATATTGAATAAATTTATAAGGGCTAACGTATAATTATAAGTTTATAGGTGATACGATGATCTTACCACTACAACAAAAAAGACATATACTGACAATAAAAATTGATTTTAGCGGCAATAGAAATGGCCACCAAAGGTTTTACCAGCAATTATTTAAAGGCCATTGTATCCGGGGTCACTAAAAGCTTTTTCGACCGTTGGAACAAATGCTGGTAAAGAGTAATTTTATTGCCGCTAAAACCTAAAGCCTTTAGTGGCAATTTTTATTGCTGCTAAATGTTGTTTGGTTTTTTTTGGTGCCTCCATTATACCCCATACCCCCCAAATTGACAAAACGGACGATATTACCCCGGACTTCAAAACTTTTTTCCGGAATTACATCCATAGGTATAAATCCGGAACTCAATTTATTGGGATTTCCGGAAATACCCTAAAATGAGATAAATCCGGAAGAATTTTTTTTTGGATTTCCGGAATTAACCTCATTTTAGTTTAATTCCGGAACACAATATACCTTCCGGAATTACACAAAAATGAGGTAATTCCGGAAGGTATATTAAATTACAACCCTAATTCATCTTTCTTCTTCCTCAGTTCACATCTTTAATCGCGATTCCTCTTCTTTTCTCCCTCTCCGCCATGGATGCGAACAGTGAAGCTTTGAGTCGTAGTTCTTCATCAAATGCAGCGAATCGTAGACGACTTCCAATTTGTGGTTGTGGGCGTACGATGAAGTATCACATTTTTGGATCTTCAGATAACCCTGGATGCCCCTATTGGAAATGCATAAACTGGGTATTGATTTCCCTTATTTAGTTATTGATTTTCATTCCTCTCACCCCAAACCCTAACTGTTGTTGTTATGTTTTAGATGTTAGAAGACAGCTGTAAATTATTTGTGTGGGATGACCAGCTTAATGAGAAACATTTGAGATTTAGAGATCCTCATTCTTCAATGGCAACGACTGGTGTAGTGTCTTCAGAAATTCAGAGCTGCAAAGGATGTCATTATGCAGAGAAGCTAATTGAAGCAGACACCAAAGAGAAAGAAAAGCTGAAAACAAAATTGGCTAATGAGAGGTGTAACAGCCCAGGTCCACCGCAGCGGCCACCCCGGTCCCACTGTTACCTCATGATCTTCTCTACCCCTCTTGTAGAGTTTTTGCCTTCCGTGGGAATCGAACCTTGCACCTGAGGCATAAGTGCAAGTTAAACCCCCTTCCCACTACCAATTGAGCGCGCGCTCAATTGGTAGTGGGAAGGGGGTTTAACTTTCACTTATGCCTCAGGTGCAAGGTTCGATTCCCACGGAAGGCAAAAACTCTACAAGAGGGGTAGAGAAGATCATGAGGTAACAGTGGGACCGGGGTGGCCGCTGCGGTGGACCTGGGCTGTTACATAAAAAGTTGTAACGCCCTAAAATAATTTAATTTATTAATTAAATTAAGTTATTGGAGGGATGCAATATTTATTTAAGTGGGATAATTTATATATAATTGTTTTGTTGTAGGAGGCGAAAAGAATTAAAAAGAGTGGTGTGAAAAATGGGCCCAAGCCACTTAAGTGACCCAAGCCCATTCCAATTAACCTAAAACCTAAGAATTAGTATCATTCCACCAAAGAAAGGGGAAAATCAGCGCAACTGAGAAGTGAAGGAAAGGTGAGGCGCGACTTCAAGCCTTGAGGGGGAGAGAATTGCGACTTCCAGCAAGAAGGAAAGAGGGTTTTCTTCATCTTTGATTTAGGTAAGTGCCTTTGATCCTCTTCTCTTCCATTTAATTAATTCTTCCAAGTGGTGGTCTCAAAGCCTTCCCTTTTCCATGTTGCGATTTTTCCATGAATTGTGTTGATGGATGCGAATTGATTTAGAAGAGAAGAAGGGGGCTGCTGCGAATTGTTGGTGATTTTGGCTCGTCGTGTTGCGGAGTTTTGTACGCGTTGCATTCATCGTTGTTTCGGGCATATAAAATTCGAGGTAAGGGTGAGCGGTTTTCAATTTAATATAATTGAGTATATAGAGGGTTTGTGGGTTTGTGTTAGTGGTTGAATTAGAATTTATAGGTGGAGATGAATGATAGATTGAATTATTTCGTTGATGTGCGAATTACCCTATGACGTGAGAAGATGAATAGTTGCTGTTTTTTTTTTTTTTTGTAATGAATATGTTACTATTATGCAGAATTATAATTGCTAATTTTTTTGAGATATGTTGTTGCTGTTTTTATAAAAACAGTGCTGCTGTTACAGAAATTTAATTGGTGCTGTTGCTGTTAATTGGGTGTTGCTGTTGCTGTATAATAGTTATGCTGTTTGCTGTCAATTATGTATTGCTGTTGCAGAATTTTATTTGGTGCTGTTGCTGTATATTAAGTGTGCTGTTTGCTGTCAATAAAATGTGCTGTTTTCATCAAAAAATTGCCGCTGTCATGTTGCTGTTTTACCAATAAAATACTGCTGTTTTGTAAATTAAAATCTGCTGTTGTTGCTGCTGTTTCAGCCTATCAAAGGCCACTGTTTTGCGCAAATTTGCCACTGTTTTTCAGCCTCAATATGATGTAAAATTGCCACTGTTTCTGCGCAAATAATTGGCCACTGTTTTCAGTTTTAAATTGATGTAAAAATTCTGCTGTTATGCGAATTAATTGGCCACTGTTTTCAGTTTTAAATTGATGTAAAAATTCTGCTGTTATGCGAATTAATTGGCCACTGTTTTCAGTTTTAAATTGATGTAAAAATTCTGCTGTCTTTGCAAAAATAACGGCTACTATTTCAGTTCCGATTTGATGAAAGATTGCTACTGTTTTACGCATAAAATGCCACTGTTTATTCCCAAACTTAATTGTGGCGCTTCCTAAGTATGAAAGTGAAATGTTTACCCCATAATTTTAAAATGTAGAGTGAAATGTTTATTCCCTAATTTTAAAGATGTTGTTACATTATTTTTGAATGTGATTGTTTATGAAGAGTGGTGATATTAATATGATGATGATGATGAATACACTCTATGAGTGTCTTATGGTGGTGATGACGAGTACTCCGGGTGAGTAAAATTTTGGTGATTGCACATGTGTACATAGTGTCTCATAGCATGTGCATCTTATGACGAATAGGCTTCGGCCTCTTAGTGACGGTGTGCCCTTGGTGGCTTATTTATGACGAGAAAACAGTGACGGTGTGCCCATAGTGGCTTATTATGACGAATATGGTACCATCATGCATATGCCCAGGTGTGGGTTGCATCTTCATGCACATTCATGTTTTTTTTATGACGGGTGACGTGAACTGTGATTTTGTTTGGTGTGGTGTGTAACGATGATGAAGTTGATATTAGTAACGATGTTGTGTGATGGTTTGCTCATATTACTCTGCTGTATGTTTAATTATATTTTGTTGAAAGTTCTCACCCCTTCTGCTTGGAATGTTGCTCTATTGTGGCAACGCTGCAGGCGACTCCGATTGAAGGACATGCTGCCTTCCTTTTTAGCTGTTGAGATGTTCGAGTCGCTCTCTGATATTGTAACACCTAGGGGGCGGGGTTAAAGTTGATGACTTATTTAATTAATTGTTTTAATAATTTTATTGATGTGTGAGACGTGTTTGAGCGATTTTCTTTTTGGTGAGCTATTATTTCCGCTGTGATGAGATTTAATTTTGAAGTTCGATTTTTGAGACGAATGTGTTTCTACACGAATGTTTATGGCGTAGTCGATGAGTTTCATCAATGAAGTTGTGACATTTCTTTTCTACTAATATTATTATTATTTTTGAAAACGAAAGCACTCTGATAACGACGTACAAATTAAAGGGGTAGAAACGGGGTGTTACAAGAGGGAAAGGGTTAAGGGGCTTACATCTAGGTTTCAAGGGCTTAAAATTGTGTTGATTTTATCATGGGTTCTCTTTGCTGTTTATGTTGCTTGGAATCATGGAAATTAGTGTCATGTATTGTGTCCTAGGCTATGTACTTGGTTGTTTTTGTTTGATCATTAGTGTTTGTAATTTCAATCAAGCTATTAATGGAAGTTTGTTTTGTTGTTGTTTACATTGTTGTGCAGTACTTTAACCACAAACAGAACAAAGTTTGTGCAGAGTTTTACTCTGAAATTTGAGCAGAAGATTGTGCATAATTGCTGCAGAATTTTAACCACAAACTGAACAAATTTTGTGCATAATTGCTGGATAATTTGAAGCACAGTTTTGTTAAAATTTTTGGCACAGTTGCTGCATAATTTAAGCACAGTTTCGTGCAGTGTTTGAAGCACTATTTTGACCACAATTCCTGTATAATTCAAGGACTATATTGTGCACTGTTTTAAGCACAAATAACAACCTCCAATGCACAAACAGAAAAACATAATTTACACATCAATTGAAGACTTCAAATAGTCATTGTCATTAATTAAGCCAATCAATTTAGCAACTTAAACATAGTAATTGTCATTTGCAATACAAAATACCAAAATTCTAAGTTATAGGCCAATACAAAATAGTGTCATTAGGCCAATACAATCATTACAAAATACTGTCCATTAAATTACTAACTTAATCTCCTAATCTTGAAACACTTTATAATTGGCTGCAAGATTTTTAACATTCTTGGACATCCTAGATACACCTTGTAAAGCACTCTTGACCATTGGAGATACTCTGACAGATTCCTGAGTTAAGTCACATTCATCAGCAGCAACACGAGCAGATTCTGTAGACACATTTCCATGTGCTTTGGCACTTTGTTCAGTGGTGCTTTGTGCAGTGGTGCTTTGTGCAGAGACATTAGCATGTGCCCTGTTCACAGTTGCAGGTAGTTTCCTCACTTTAAGCTTGGGTCTTAAGACTTGTTTACCCTTTCCTTTAGCCTATAACAAACAAACATGAATTATTTTAGGATTAATTGTTGATAATC
Source organism: Astragalus membranaceus (assembly GCA_039519185.1). NCBI lineage: Eukaryota > Viridiplantae > Streptophyta > Magnoliopsida > Fabales > Fabaceae > Astragalus > Astragalus membranaceus. Next base: position 105,688,155 of record CM076850.1, on the reverse strand, counting down.
TAGTTAATTATTGATAATTTAGGATTAAGAATAATGTTTAGTACCTTAACAGAAGCTTGTTCACCAACAGCAGCAACACTCCCTTGTGTTTGTTCACCAACAACAGCATCAGTCCCTTGATTTTCTTCACCAATAGCAGCATTACTCCCTTCACCAACAGCAGCATTACTCCCTTGTGTTTGTACACCAACATCAGCAACACTCCCTTCACCAACTGCAGCTTCTCCATCCGTTCTTTGTTTTTTTGGCTTCCTCTGAAATTATGCAAGTAACGAAAAGAAACAATAAATATACTGCATAAATTATTAAAAGCATTTAAATCAGATAAATAGTGTAAATTTATACATTTCTTTTCTGAGCTTCTGCACTTATTTCTGTGCTCTTGCATCCCCTTGCATTGTGCCCTAGTTTGTTACATTTGGTACACCTATATTGGGTATTTTGCCTCTTCAATTTTGTTGCATTAGGGTCTTCATCAAATTCACTTCTCCTAAGCTTCTTGGGCCTCCCAGAACCTCTCTTATATTGTGGAGGCAACATTTCCTCCTCCGAAATTGTAGGCCACTTGTTTTGGCCATTAATGGGATTTATACCATGATGGTAGCACTCCAAATATTTCTCTCTGCTGTAACACTCATCAACATAGTCCATAGGGTTGTAACCCTTATAAGACATCCCAGCTATTGCATGCCTACATGGTATTCCTATCAACTGCCAGTAGTTACATGTACAGGTTCTTTTAAATTGGTCAACTACAAACCTATTTACAAATGCAGTGTGTTCTACTTCAAATTATTCTTCAGCTGACCATGTGGGCAACCAATTCCCACTATGTTCTATTCCAAAATAGCCTATTTAAAATCAGCAATAAACTTAAACTCCAAACCAACCTTGAATTTATAGTTCTTATCTAACTCTTCTTTCTTGAAAACAGGGTACTTAATCTTCTTAAACCCTGGGTCATCTTCCTCCTCTTCACTAGCTGTGCTATACAACTTCTCACTCTCACAATTGTCTTCCATTTCATAGTCACCATCTTGTGAGTCTTTATCACTTGATGTATCTAAATTTATTCCTGCTGCAGCTCTTTTTGCAGGAGAGATCACCTTACGAGTAGACCAAACCTTGGTTTTTCCTTTCTTCACAGTAACATTTTCTTTAGCAGTTACCTCAGGTTCAAATCCATTATCAAGTCCATTTGCCCTTTCTTCTTCACTGTCAACAAAATGAACCCCTCTAGCATCATCTTCAGATTCAGACTCAGTAGCTCCTTCAGTCTCCTCCTCTAAACCATTGCCACTGGAATATCCCTCAATCTTCCCCTCAACCAGTGATTCAACATACATGTGTATGTCACAGTTATGCTTGATTGCAAAATCAGCACATTGGAGTGCATCTCTGTCTACTTTCAGTGATTTGTAGCCACCTACATAGTCTGGTGAATCAGACATCCACCATAGGAGAACATCTTCTTTGTATCCTAAGTCTCTAACAAGGTCAAGAGCTTCAAAGAAGCTGCATTTGTCAACATCATTGATGTTGGCAACCGCAATATCCCCACCATTGTAACCGGTGTTTTCCCCAACTTCAAAATGACCCCCATGGTGAATTATGATGCTGAAACTCATTCCTGGTAAAATGCCAAACATTTTAAACTTTCAAAAAGGTCCCTCAAATATAATTTTTTTTGAAAAAGGTCCCTCATTTTTCAAAGACAACTGTTTTTAGTTAAAAAGGTAACCTTACCAAGGCAAAAACTCAGTCTTGTGTATATTAAATACACAACAACTGGTCCCAATAGAGTCAAATAAAGCATAAAGGGACACATTGGTCCCATAAATAGTCAACTAATAGATAAATATATAATAAACAACACCAACTAAGTAAAAAATGACACACTGACAGTATTAAACAACACAATGACAACAGCAACAAAATCTTGTGGTGAATGGCAACAAACAGAAAAAAACACATGCATCAAGTGGTAACCAATGTGTGGTCCCAGTAGAGTGAAATAAACACTTTCATTTTGCATAAGGAAAATAAGGAAACCCATTATCACGTGCATTTCACAAACCCTAAACTAAAACACATCAAACAACGAACTAAAACACAGAAAAACTTACTTATGAGCTTTGTCTTACTTCGTCGCACCAGAAAAAGCTCTGATTGTTCGTCTTTGTTGTTGCTTCGTTTCTCTCTTCCTTTGTTTCTCTTCTTCTCTCGTAGAAACCCTTGGTTTCTCTGTTCGTTTCTCTTCTTCTCTCGTAGAAACCCTTCGTTTCTCTACTTCAGTCTCACTCTCACTCTCTACTCCCTGCTCTAACCTTTCCATTTCTTTTAATTTAATTTTTTAATTCAGTAATAATAATTTTTTAATCTGACTCATATATCTAATCAACAAATAAAATAAAATAAAACTAAGTATAAATGCCAAATCAGATATCTGTGTGACTTTTTTTGTAACGGGCAAGTAACAGAAGGACTAACATCAAAAACGTGAAATTTGCAAGGTGTTTTTTTAAAAAAAATTGTAGGGGGTAAAAGCAAAACACCCCATATTTGCAGGGGGTAAAAACATATTTAAACCTTAAAATATTAAAAATGGGAAAAAAATAACACATCAGCATTCCGTCTGCCACATAAGCTCTTTTTGTAACGGAATACTAACAAAAGGACGGATTTAAAAAAAAGTTATTTTGCAGAGACTTATTTAAAAAAAAAATTTGCAGGGACTTATTTAAAAAACAGCTATATTTGCAGGGACAAAAAGTATATTTAAACTTATCATTTATTTAAATTGCAGGACAAAAAGCTTCAGGTTCTTGAGCCTGTAAGAGGAAAAAATTAAAATGCTACTTGTATAGATCTGTTTCAATTAACTATATATATCTCATAGATGAACAGATCAAGAAACTGAAGAAAAAAAATTATGCAAACGGAAGAAGAAGAAAAAAATGGGAAAGGAAATGAATTATGAAATGAAAAAGACTAATAAAATGAATAAAGAACTGCAGCGAAATTAGCTTCAAGGTGGATACCATGTGTGCTCTGATACCATGTTGAGAAACATGACATCCATGGAAATTCGAGAGTAAAAGCTTTAAAAGCCTATTATATCAAAGGTAGTGGAATATTACAAATGAGAAGCGTTGAAAAGCAAATGACTCTACCATCTACCTTATATACTAACCAACTAATTGGCCTTACTACTAACTAATGGGCTTACTATCTATATTTTAACACTTTTTTACCAATTAAATAAAACAAATAGAAGCTACTGGGAACAAATATTAATATCCTCATCGAGAAACAACATCTGACAGCTCACAAATGGTTGTGCTAATGGGAATCTCACTTGACAAACTGAAAGAGTGGTGAAAGCAATCAGGCTTCAACATGCCACCAGATATAACAACTAAATGAGGTTGATAAACTACCAAATTTAACAATCGATAATATGAGAGAGCAAGAACCAGCTATCACGATTGTGACAAATTCATGAATAAAATGGAAGTGGCTAAACAAAGTAAATGTAACATTCCTAATCTTTTAGTCGACATTAAAGATTAGAAATGACTTTCACTGTGAATACCAGATAACGCGTAGGCGATTTCAGACCGAGCGAATTAATTTCGACTCTCAACATGACTCGTTACATGTCCGAAGTATCCCTTCTGATACTATAGAGCCGAAGTCCTTTTCAGGATATCGCTTGAGTTGTAAGGTCCGACTTTGCGGAATAGATATTATATAACCAATGCATAATAGTACTTAAAAGATATTGGCTAAATTATAGTTTTGGTCCCCCTATTTTCAAAAATTCAGACATTTGGTCCCCCTATTTAAAACTCAGACATTTGGTCCCCCAATTTTAAAAAATCAAATACACTTAGTCCAAAGAGGGACCAAATGTCTTTGATTTTTTAAAATTGGGGGACCAAATGTCTTTGATTTTTTAAAATTGAGGGACCAAATGTCTTTGATTATTAGCTATAAAAAACTGAAAATTCCTCTTGGGACTAAATGTCTTTGATTTTTTAAAATAGGGGGACCAAATGTCTGAGTTTTAAAATAGGGGGACCAAATGTCTGAATTTTTGAAAATAGGGGGACAAAAACTATAATTTAGCCAAAGATATTTGAGATTTTCCTCTGAAAATGACCTCTCAGGCATAAATGAGTTCCTCAAAATACAATCATATATATTATAGTAATGGACTCTTTGAGTCTTCTCCAAATATCATTGATGTTGCACTTTATGTGGAAATACCAAAATGAAACAAAATTATGATTTTCTCAAAAAGACAATAGGCTCAAATATGGGGCTAATGACATATTACCTAATAGTCCTTAGACTTTTAAAGTATATTTCGTTACTTCAATAGCAAAACCTGTAAGATACATATATCCCTTTACTTTCCAAAAATTCAGAATTCCAGAATCGGTTTCTTTAAAATATACATATATATAGTAACGACTAATGCATTAAAATACATGATAACATAACATTCATTTCTCTTTTAAAAAAAATACATCATAATCCTTCAAATACATAACCGTAACTCAAAACCTTTTTTTTTGACCAAACGTAACTCAAAACCTTTAAAATACATAAAATTTGGTTTATCTATCCAAATATATAATTGGGAATTTATTCCTTCAGGAGTACTTGACATAAATATATACATATTCCTTCCGAGCTGTATACATGTCTTCCTCACTTTCGACAACGCTGGTATCCTTGTCTATCTGAAAACCACATTAGATATAGAGTGAGATTTCAATGAAATCTCAATGAGTCCTTCAGGCGACACTTCACAATATACCTCATACAGCGTCTTTTATACTTTTCACAGTCAATAGCGTAATCCCCTTTTCACGACAGAATACAAATAATATCCTTTACGTCGACCGGGGAAACCCTTCACTCAATATTTAGAAGAGTGCACAACCGGGTAGTAGACTCGGGCTCATGACTTCCCTCTATGAAAAAGGAGTAGAGTTGTTGATGATGATGGAAGTGATGGTAATGAAAAAGGAGTAGAGTTGTTGATGATAGCTTTGATGAAGAAATGTGAGGTTTATGGTGAGGAAGAAATTTCAGCTTTCATTTCTCTTCTCGCCTCTATCTTCCCTTCTCTCTTGATTTCTCTTCGTAGCCCTCTCTCTCTCTAACCACTCTGTTTTTCTTTCTGTTGGGTTATGGTTCTACAGCATCATATGCATTCTGCTTGGACCTTATCAGGTGTAACATCCTCAAAATTATTAATCGAATTATTTGGATGTTAACCCAATTGAATTAATTTGGTGCTTAATTGGTAAAATTATCGAGTGCTAAAATTAATTATTGGCTGTCTCAGGATCGTTGACCGAATAATACGGACCAAGGAAGTTTCGAAATCGAAATAAGGGAATCAGATCAATACGGTAATTGGACCACGCTACCACTTATTTATTTATTAATTAAATAAGTATGTGTGTGTGTGTTAAATGAAAGAAAGGAAAAAGAAAAGAGAGGAAGCGCTGGAAAACAGAGAAGAGAAGGGAAAGAAGAGAAAGAAGAGAAAGGAGAGAAGAGAAAGAAGAGAAGAAAGAAGAAGAGATTGTGGGAGCATCACTCATCACCAAGGTCCCAAATTCCATCACCATCTTCATCTCATCCTTCTCATCAAAACCCATATCTTAGGTAAGCCTCTCCTCCATTTTTCCCCCTTCTATTTGACTTCGAAAATTGAGGGTTTGTGGGGAGAATTTGTTGAAATCAAGGATTAATAGGTTGTGTTGGTGATTGGGTTATGCTTAGGATCGAAGCTAGGAGCGGATTGAACGCGATTGGAAGCTCGGAACGAAGTTAGGAGCGGTTCGGTGTTGTTTGGGTTCGATTCGGTGATTTCGACGTCTCGGCAAATTCGGTTCGATATCGGCTCTCGCTTCAAGGGTGAGTTTTACTCACGCTTAGGATGTTTTTGTGTCTCGATAGATTTTATGCGCTTTGATTCCGAAAGATTTTGATACGAAAACCGCTATTCGGAAAAATATGTCGTTTTTGATAAAATTCGTTTTGATTGAGTTGTTGATTTGATTGATTGATTGTGTGGTATTGGTTGGATTGGTTTTGCTGGTTGTCAAATCTGTTTTCAGTCGGAACGAGAATCGGAATTGAGCGGAATAGCGAATTTTGTAAGAAAGCGGAAAATCTGCATTTTCTGCAGAGGGTCGCGTCGCGACCCGTCCCCTTCGCGTCGCGACCTGGCCCAGTTTTGTCACGCAAAATGTTTCTGTCGTTTTTCGCGTCGCGACGGTAGCCATTCGCGTCGCGACGTTTTGCAGATTTTCAACAGTTTTTCACTGATTTTGTTTTCGCGATATCCTTTGATCCGGGAACCCGATTGAGGTGTTCTAAGATGCGTTGGAAAGCTTATTCAGAGGCCTAACTGAATATTCTAGTTTTAAGGCAAAATGAACTGTTTTTGATATTGAAAATTGTGTCAAAAAGAGGTCAACTAGAGTGCGAGTGTGAACTTCGATTTTATAAAATTGTGGATTAAAGTGTTTCATGGATTGTCTGATTTGATGGACCGTGGGTTCATAGTACTGTAGATATATATGTTTATATGTATATCGAGTTGGGTGACGACCCATGTTTTGACATACTAGGCGGGGCAGTCATGCTCCCCCAACCTAGGCTCCGTGCCAATAGGAGAATGTACTATTGGTAAGGGGGTTCACCGGGTATATAGCACTGGATTGCAGTCGGTGTTATGTCATGAGTTTGTTGTACGTACACCGGGGTTTAGCACTTTATTGCAGTCGGTGTCGTACTGTGCGATACACCGGGGTTTAGCACTTTATTGCAGTCGGTGCCGCACTTTGTTTGTTCACGTTCACCGGGGTTAGCACTTTATTGCAGTCGGTGTCGTGTTGATTTTAAAAATGATTATTAATTGAACCGAGAGAGTTAGCAGGGGTCTCGGTAGAACTCACTGAGATTGTATCTCACAGTTTAAATGTTGTTGTTTTACAGATAAACAGGGACAGAAGAAACCTCAGAGGCACGAGTAGGTGGCCCCGAGTGATGGATGATGACTTAGTTTTACGTTTAAGTTTATTTCCCTTCTGTTGTCTGTGTATCACAATACTATGGCATTAGTATTATGTTATCTTTCATTCCGCTTTCTTGTATGACTCTGACTACCATAGTTGCTGACAGGTTATGGTCTTGTTTGTATATAAGACTGTTTTGTTTTATTCAGCGAAAAATTTATAATGGTATTCAGTGTCTGAACAGGAAATAATATCTCTGATGTATGTTTAATGTGCACTTGGGTGTTTTTAACAAATAAAAATACCAGGGTGTTACAGTTGGTATCAGAGCGGTTCGACCTAGTCGGACTTAGCTTATAGGGTCTTTGCTTTTTCCAGTCGTGATTTTCTTAGTATGCTATTAGACATTGAGCTTGATCAACTTAATACTTTGTGCATATTTCGCAGAATCATGGCCAGAAGAGGTAGAGGCGTTCCTCCTCCTGTTGATCCAAATTTTGAGTGGATGCAGAATGTCATTGAGAACCAGCAGAAAATGATGCAAGACATGATGCTTATGCATCAGCAGCAACAAATCCTACAGCAAAATGCTCAGCAGCATCAAGCTCCAGAGCCACAAGTGAACCCAAGGAGAATTTTCACAGAGTTCCTGAAAATGAAACCCTCCGAGTTTAGAGGTGGGCCAGATGTCATGAGAGCACAACATTGGCTGGATGACATTGAAAAGATCTTTGTAACAATGCAAGTGACCGATGAAGATAAGTTGAGGTTGGCATCTCATATGTTGAAGGGAGAGGCCAATAATTGGTGGACAAATGCTAGGGCCATGATGGAGACAATGGGAACTCCCCCGACTTGGGAAAATTTCCGAACATCATTTTTGGAACAATTCTTCCCCACGGCTATGAGGTTGGATAAGGAAAATGAGTTTTTGGCTCTTACACAAGGAGGCTTGACCGTGGGCCAATACACGGCTAAATTTGAAGAGTTGTATCAATTCTTCGGTTTAGCTGGATATGCCCCAAATGACCAATGGAAAACTGACAGGTACAAATATGGGTTGAGAGAGGATATTGCTCAAAGTCTTAGTTCTTTTCCGAGAACCAACTATGCAGCCATGGTACAAGAAGCTTATATCGCCGAAAGTGATTTGTCAAGGTTGTATGCAAGCAGAAAGGCATTCCATCAGAGCAAGAGGAACACCGGACCATCTAGTTCTCAGATGGGTCCCAGGCACGACTTAGGGAAAGGAGGTAATTACAAAGGGAAGCAGGTGCAATCGTCTGATTCTGCACAGTTCAGAAATTGTAGACTTTGTGGAAGATATCACCGTGGCGAGTGTCCGCCAAGGCCAGATCGGTGCTATGTTTGTAATGAAGAGGGGCACTATGCAAATAAGTGCCCAACAAAGAAGAATCTGCAAAGAGCACCAAATGCTCCTAGTCAGGGGCGAATCAACACTCTAGATGCTCGAACCATCACACCTACGGATAATCTTCTAAGGGGTACGGGATCTCTTTTTAATAATTCAGTCAATATTTTATATGATTCTGGTGCAACTCACTGTTTTATCTCACAAGCATGTGTGGATCGGTTGGGATTAGCATTGTCTGAGCTATCCGAACCGATAACTATTTTAACTGCTGCCAAGGGTCGTGTCCAGACCCAATCATTATGTGAAAATTGCCTACTTGTCATAGGCGACAGACAGTTTGTTGTGAAATTTATTTGCTTGCCTATGAGAAGCATGGACATTGTTCTGGGTATGAATTGGATGGCTGAAAATCATGTAACAATCAACTGTGCCGATCGAACTATTAGCTTCGCCTCCGAATCCGTAGGATTGACACAGGCAGATTCTGAAGCGACGATCTCTTACACCGAAGCAAGCCAGTCATTATTCCAAGGTGCGGAAGCTATTCTTATTATGTTATCTGCATCTACTGAAACGGGTTTAGATTTATCATCTGTGCAAGTGGTAAATGAATTTCTAGATGTCTTTCCGGAAGAAGTTTCATCCTTACCTCCTGACCGAGAGGTAGAATTCTCAATAGAATTGATTCCTGGTACAGGATCAATCTCTATTGCTCCTTATAGAATGTCTCCTTTAGAGTTGAAGGAACTGAAGTCTCAACTTGAGGAATTGATATCGAAAAGGTTTATCCGACCGAGTGCTTCTCCATGGGGTGCTCCGGTGTTGCTAGTCAAAAAGAAGGATGGTAGCATGAGGTTGTGCATAGATTATCGACAATTGAATAAAGTAACGATCAAGAATAAATATCCCTTGCCAAGGATAGACGATTTACTCGACCAACTTAGAGGTGCTGTGGTATTTTCAAAAATTGATCTGAGGTCAGGCTATCATCAAATAAAGGTACGAGCATTAGATATTCCGAAGACAGCTTTCCGTACGAGGTATGGACATTACGAGTTCGTAGTGATGCCCTTCGGTTTGACTAATGCTCCAGCGGTATTCATGGATTACATGAACCGAGTGTTTCACACGTACCTTGATCAGTTTGTGGTAGTTTTTATTGATGATATTTTGGTGTACTCTAAGACCATTGAGGACCATGTTCAACATCTCCGCATTGTTCTGAACGTACTCCGAGAAAAGAAATTGTATGCCAAGCCGTCGAAGTGTGACTTCTGGATGCCGGAAGTGAAGTTTTTGGGACACGTGATTTCCCAATCGGGAGTTGCGGTGGATCCCAGTAAAGTAGAAGCGGTGTTGAACTGGGAACGACCAACATCTGTCACCGAAATAAGAAGTTTCTTGGGTCTAGCTGGTTACTACAGAAGGTTTATCCAAGGTTTTTCACAATTGGTTCTTCCACTTACTCGGTTGACTCGCAAGGCCCAACCGTTTATATGGGATACCGATTGTGAGGAATGTTTTCAAGAGTTGAAGGTTAGGTTGACTTCTGCTCCAATCCTAATTCTTCCAGATCCGTCTCTGGATTTTCAAATTTTCAGCGATGCGTCTGGGAAGGGTTTGGGGTGTGTTCTCATGCAGAACCAACAAGTTGTAGCTTATGCCTCCAGACAGTTGAAGACTCATGAAGAGAATTATCCGACTCATGATTTGGAGTTGGCAGCTATTGTGTACGCACTAAAGATTTGGAGACATTACCTGTACGGGTCTCGTTTCGAAGTCTTTAGTGATCATAAAAGCTTGAAATATTTGTTCGATCAGAAGGAGCTGAATAACAGACAAAGAAGGTGGGTGGAATTTCTGAAGGATTATGACTTCGAATTGAAGTATCATCCGGGAAAAGCTAATGTTGTGGCTGATGCACTAAGTAGGAAATCCATTCATATAGCAGGGTTAATGATGCATGAAATGGAATTGTTGGAGTCTTTCCGGGACTTAAATTTGGATTCAAAGCCAAAAAGGAACCGGTTGGTGTTGAGCCACATGAGGATCTCTAGTTCCATAAGGGATTCTATTCGCTTAGCACAAGAAATCGATGTGAAGCTACAATCACAGAAAGTGTTGCCAGACTTTACCGAAGATAGTGATGGAGTTATTTGTTTCAACGGTAGGATCTGTGTGCCCGACGATGAGAGTATTAAAAGGCAAGTGCTGGAGGAAGCACACCGAAGTTTATTTTCTGTACATCCTGGATCCACCAAGATGTATAGAGACTTAAAGCAGATGTATTGGTGGCATGGAATGAAGTTAGAGATTGCAGAATTTGTATCAAAATGCTTAACTTGCCAGAGAGTTAAGATAGAGCACCAAAAGCCTGCCGGTCTGCTACGGCCACTAGATGTGCCAGTGTGGAAATGGGAAGACATTTCCATGGATTTTGTAATGGCGTTGCCAAAGTCCCAAGCCGGTAACGACTCCATTTGGGTAGTTGTAGATCGGTTAACCAAATCAGCTTATTTTATTCCAGTTCGTTCTAGCAGTAAAGTATCCAAGTTAGCTGAGGTGTATTTGAAGAACATAGTAAGGTTACATGGGATTCCTACCAGTATAGTGTCTGATTGAGATCCGAAATTCACTTCTCGATTTTGGAAAGCCCTGAATGAAGCATTGGGAACTAAAGTACTTCTTAGTACCGCTTATCACCCGCAGACCGATGGTCAGACCGAGAGAACTATCCAGACATTAGAGGATATGCTTAGGGCTTCGGTACTTGATAACGGGAAGAAATGGGAGGATCATCTTCCACTGGTTGAATTCTCATATAACAACAGTTATCATTCCAGTATCGGAATGGCACCTTTTGAAGCCTTGTATGGTAGGAAATGCAGGACTCCATTGTGTTGGTGGGAAGTAGGTGAGAACCGATTATTAGGGCCCGAAATGATTCACGACACTACTGAGAAGATCCGCCAGATCAGGGATAGAATGAAAACTGCTCAGAGCAGGCAAAAGAGCTATGCTGATAAAAGAAGAAGGCCGTTGGAATTTGAGTCGGGCGATCATGTGTTTTTGAGATTATCACCAACAATTGGCACAGGTAGGGCATTACGGGTGAAGAAACTCAGTCCTCGGTATATTGGACCTTTCCAGATTATCGAGCGAATAGGGCCTCTTGCATACCGTATTGCTTTGCCTCCACCATTGTCAAATCTGCATGATGTATTCCATGTGTCTCAGCTGCGGAAGTACATTCCCGATCCAAGTCAACCGTTAGATTTTGAAACGATTGATCTTCGACCGGACTTGTCCTTCCAACCTAATCCGAACTACATCATGGAACGTGGCGAGAGGACGCTACGGGCAAAGTCAATTCCCATTGTCAAAGTGGTTTGGGATGGTTTCTCCGCCGAGGAAGCTACTTGGGAGTTGGAGGACGACATGCAGACTCGGTATCCGTACTTGTTCTCTTGAGGTATGTTGTGTTTAATTTTGAGGACAAAATTCTTTCAAGTTGGGGAGAATGTAACATCCTCAAAATTATTAATCGAATTATTTGGATGTTAACCCAATTGAATTAATTTGGTGCTTAATTGGTAAAATTATCGAGTGCTAAAATTAATTATTGGTTGTCTCAGGATCGTTGACCGAATAATACGGACCAAGGAAGTTTCGAAATCGAAATAAGGGAATCAGATCAATACGGTAATTGGACCACGCTACCACTTATTTATTAATTAAATAAGTATGTGTGTGTGTGTTAAATGAAAGAAAGGAAAAAGAAAAGAGAGGAAGCGCTGGAAAACAGAGAAGAGAAGGGAAAGAAGAGAAAGAAGAGAAAGGAGAGAAGAGAAAGAAGAGAAGAAAGAAGAAGAGATTGTGGGAGCATCACTCATCCCCAAGGTCCCAAATTCCATCACCATCTTCATCTCATCCTTCTCATCAAAACCCATATCTTAGGTAAGCCTCTCCTCCATTTTTCCCCCTTCTATTTGACTTCGAAAATTGAGGGTTTGTGGGGAGAATTTGTTGAAATCAAGGATTAATAGGTTGTGTTGGTGATTGGGTTATGCTTAGGATCGAAGCTAGGAGCGGATTGAACGCGATTGGAAGCTCGGAACGAAGTTAGGAGCGGTTCGGTGTTGTTTGGGTTCGATTCGGTGATTTCGACGTCTCGGCAAATTCGGTTCGATATCGGCTCTCGCTTCAAGGGTGAGTTTTACTCACGCTTAGGATGTTTTTGTGTCTCGATAGATTTTATGCGCTTTGATTCCGAAAGATTTTGATACGAAAACCGCTATTCGGAAAAATATGTCGTTTTTGATAAAATTCGTTTTGATTGAGTTGTTGATTTGATTGATTGATTGTGTGGTATTGGTTGGATTGGTTTTGCTGGTTGTCAAATCTGTTTTCAGTCGGAACGAGAATCGGAATTGAGCGGAATAGCGAATTTTGTAAGAAAGCGGAAAATCTGCATTTTCTGCAGAGGGTCGCGTCGCGACCCGTCCCCTTCGCGTCGCGACCTGGCCCAGTTTTGTCACGCAAAATGTTTCTGTCGTTTTTCGCGTCGCGACGGTAGCCATTCGCGTCGCGACGTTTTGCAGATTTTCAACAGTTTTTCACTGATTTTGTTTTCGCGATATCTTTTGATCCGGGAACCCGATTGAGGTGTTCTAAGATGCGTTGGAAAGCTTATTCAGAGGCCTAACTGAATATTCTAGTTTTAAGGCAAAATGAACTGTTTTTGATATTGAAAATTGTGTCAAAAAGTGGTCAACTAGAGTGCGAGTGTGAACTTCGATTTTATAAAATTGTGGATTAAAGTGTTTCATGGATTGTCTGATTTGATGGACCGTGGGTTCATAGTACTGTAGATATATATGTTTACATGTATATCGAGTTGGGTGACGACCCATGTTTTGACATACTAGGCGGGGCAGTCATGCTCCCCCAACCTAGGCTCCGTGCCAATAGGAGAATGTACTATTGGTAATGGGGTTCACCGGGTATATAGCACTGGATTGCAGTCGGTGTTATGTCATGAGTTTGTTGTACGTACACCGGGGTTTAGCACTTTATTGCAGTCGGTGTCGTACTGTGCGATACACCGGGGTTTAGCACTTTATTGCAGTCGGTGCCGCACTTTGTTTGTTCACGTTCACCGGGGTTAGCACTTTATTGCAGTCGGTGTCGTGTTGATTTTAAAAATGATTATTAATTGAACCGAGAGAGTTAGCAGGGGTCTCGGTAGAACTCACTGAGATTGTATCTCACTGTTTAAATGTTGTTGTTTTACAGATAAACAGGGACAGAAGAAACCTCAGAGGCACGAGTAGGTGGCCCCGAGTGATGGATGATGACTTAGTTTTACGTTTAAGTTTATTTCCCTTCTGTTGTCTGTGTATCACAATACTATGGCATTAGTATTATGTTATCTTTCATTCCGCTTTCTTGTATGACTCTGACTACCATAGTTGCTGACAGGTTATGGTCTTGTTTGTATATAAGACTGTTTTGTTTTATTCAGCGAAAAATTTATAATGGTATTCAGTGTCTGAACAGGAAATAATATCTCTGATGTATGTTTAATGTGCACTTGGGTGTTTTTAACAAATAAAAATACCAGGGTGTTACATCAGGTGCTGTTAGCATCGCCTGCAACATCACTGCGTGAATCTGTTATTGTTTCTGTTATGACAGTTATTTTTATTACAGCTACTGTGCATGTTTGTTTGGGTTAGTTATAATTAGTTAGTTAGTTATAACTGATGTAACAAATTTGTATGGTTTTGGGGTAGTAATGAGCTATTATATAAAGCTCCACCTTAGGGGGTTTTATGAGTGAATAGGATCAATAGATCATTATCACATTTCAGAAACATTGGGAAACACTTGGAGTGAATATTAGAGTGATCAGTGGGTAAACACCCGGGTGATTGGTTTCATGGAGAGCATTGCCTAAGTGCTGTGGATGTATCATGTAGTGTAACTTGTGATCATATAGTGAAGTCTTCAAGTCGGATTCTGTCCCCCAGAGTAGGAGAATTAACTCTGAACTGGGTTACCATCTTGGGTGTTCATTTTCTCTATCCTTTATCTCTTTCTTTAATTGATTTCTTAGTTTTCATATATCCTGTCTTGACGGTGCTGTAGCAACAAGTGCTGACAGCACTGTGCAGTTATTCCGCAATTTGTGTGTTCTTGTTTTTTCCAGGTTCGTTGACATGCGTGAATCACAACAATTGGTATCAGAGCAAGGTTGAATCGGTCTTGGAATCATGGTGTCAACAAAATACGAAGTTGACAAGTTCAACGGCAAGAACGATTTCAGTTTGTGGCGCATCAATATGAAGGCTATGCTTGCACAACAAGGGTTGGTTGGTGCGTTAAAGGGTGAGAACGGGTTACCTTCGAGGCTCACGGCAGAGGAGAAGGCAAAGGCAATAGAAAAGGCTCATGGAGCACTTATTCTCAGTTTGAGTGACAAACCACTCAGAGAAGTCATTAAAGAAACAACACCGACAGCAATTTGGCTCAAGTTGGAGAGTCTTTATATGACCAAGTCTGTTGCAAACCGTCTCTATTTGAAACAAAGGGCATTTGCTTTCAAAATGCAACCTGGAAAATCAGTGGAGGATCACATTGATGAGTTCCACAAGATCATCCTTGATCTTGAGAACATTGACATCAAGATTGAAGATGAGGATCAAGCAATTCTTTTGGTAAATTCGTTGCCTAAGGCATATGAGAGTTTATGTGACACTCTCTTATATGGCAGAGAATCTTTATCACTTGAAGATGTTCAATCCGCATTGATGTCAAAGGATATGAAAAGGAAATCTGAGATTAAAGAAGAGCAAAGTAATAAAGGGTTGTTTGTTAAGGGTAGCTTTGAGAAAACGGCTACAAAACAAAAGCAATCAAAACAGAAAAATAAGGGTGAAAACAAGTGTAAGGATAAAGATAAATCCAAGAAAAAGTGTTATCAATGTGATAAGATGGGGCATTTTAGAAAAGATTGCCCAGAGTTAAAATCTAAGAAGAAGGGTGAAAAAGATGTGGCAAGTGCTTCTATTGTCACAGATAGTTACCTACGTGCTGATGTTTTAATTGCAACATCAAGTCTTAATGAAGATGAATGGGTTGAAGATACGGGGTGTTCATATCACATGACCCCTAAGAAAGAATGGTTCATCAGTCTTAAGGAGATTGATGCTGGAAGTGTCATTATGGGTAACAATACAGCATGCAAGGTAATGGGAATTGGTTCCATAATGTTGAGATTTGAAGATGGTACACAAAGGGTTCTAACAGGTGTGAGATATGTTCCTAATCTAAAAAGGAATTTAATATCTCTGGGAATACTAGAAGAAAATGGGTGTTCTTTTGAGTCTCATGATGGTATCCTCAAGGTCATGAAAGGGTCGACAATTGTGATGGAGGGTTACAGGAAACATGGAATCTACATTCTGAAAGGTAGTGATGTCACGGGATGTGCTGCTATAGCACCAGAGGCTGGGTCATGTTAGTCAAAGGGGAATGCAAATTCTTGGTACAGAGGGAGTCCTAGGTGAGGACAAGGTTGGAGATTTACCTTTCTGTGAACATTGTGTTCTAGGAAAAATGCATAGGGTGAAGTTCTTCAAGGCCAATCATTCCACAAAGGGAATTCTTGACTATGTCCATAGTGATCTATGGGGACCAGCAAGGGTGGCTTCACATGGAGGTAATAAGTATTTTATTACTTTCTTAGATGATTTCAGTAGGAAGGTTTGGATTTATTTTCTTAAAAGTAAAGATGAAGCTTTTAGGGCTTTTAAGGAATGGAAAATCATGATAGAAACCAAAACTGAAAGAAAAATTAAAACTTTAAGAACTGATAATGGCTTAGAGTTTTATAGTGAGGAATTCACTAGCTATTGTAAAGATCATGGCATAAGTAGGCATAAAACTGTTAGGAATACCCCTCAACAAAATGGCTAGCTGAAAGGATGAATAGGACTATTTTGGAAAGAATGAGGTGTATGTTATCTAACTCTGGTATGCAGGTAAAGTTTTGAGCAGAAGCTGCCCACACAGCATGCTATCTCATTAACATGAGTCCCTCAACAACAATAAATCTAAACACTCCTCAAGAAGTGTGGAATGGCAAGATAACTAGCTATTCACACTTAAAAGTTTTTGGATGTATTGCCTATTATCATGTTAATGAGGGCAAGTTGGTTCCAAGGGAAAGAAAATGTTATTTTGTAGGTTATCCTGAAGGAGTCAAAGGCTACAAGGTATGGTACATATAAAGCAAACGATGCATCATTAGTAGAGATGTAAAACTCAATGAAACGGAATTTTACAAGTCATCTAGAAGTGTTGAAGATCAAGCTACTGATCAAAAAGAGCTTGATAGTTTTGATTTTGAGGTGGAGCACAGTGACCAAGACAATCATCAAACTCAGTCAGCAAAACAAGACACTGAGCAAATCAATGAGGAAGCAGACCTTGTTGATAATGAGCACACTGAAGAGGATGACTATCTTCTAGCAAGGGACAGGGATAGAAGGAACATTAGACCACCTACAAGATATGGGTTTTCTGTAGATATGTTTAGCTATGCTTTCAACACAGCTGAAGACATAATAAGTGAGGAGCCAAAGACATTTGCTGAAGCAATTAGCAGCAAGGATAGACAGAGTTGGATGTTGGCCATGACAAAGGAACTAGCTTCTCTGGAAAAGAATAGCACTTGGTCTTTGGTTGCAAGACTTGAGAAGACAAAGATCATTGGAAGTAAATGGATCTTTAAGAGGAAGGAAGGAATTCCTGGGGTTGAACCAGCTAGATTTAAAGCAAGATTAGTTGCTAAAGGGTTCAATCAAAGGGAGGGAGTAGATTATGATGAAATATTCTCTCCAGTTGTAAAGCACTCATCTATTAGGGTCTTATTATCCATGGTTGCTCATTACAATATGGAATTGGAGCAAATGGATGTGAAGACAGCTTTCCTACATGGAGATCTTCATGAAACCATCTACATGCAACAACCTACTGGTTTTGAAGTTGAAGGAAAGGAGAATTGGGTGTGTCACTTGAAGAAGTCTTTTTATGGCCTTAAGCAATCGCCAAGGCAATGGTATCTTAAGTTTGATTCTTTTATGATAAAGCACAGTTTTCAGAAATGCAGATCTGATTGTTGTGTTTATTATAAGAAGATATCAAATGATCTCTATGTGTATCTGTTACTCTATGTTGATGACATGTGTTGTGCGAAAAGTAGTTTGTGCAAGTGTACACAATCGCAACAAGTAATAGAGTGATAAGTAAAGATCGTTCCCACGGAGATTGTTGAGTTTACTTCTATATTTAAGTTAGTAATTAAGCTAGTGAGAAAAACAAGTAACAAAACAGTAAAATCAAGATTTTAGTCATGAAGATAAAAATTATTGTGTGAAAACTGTAACATCCTCAAAATAGTTAACCGAATTATTTGGAGGTTAACCCAATTGAATTAATTTAGTACTTAACTGGTAAATTTATCGAGTGCTAAAATTATTTATTTGTTGTCATCGGATCGTTAACCGGATAATACGGACCAAAGAAGTTTTGAAATCGAAATAGGAGATTTCGATCAATATGGTAATTTGACCGCGTTACGGCTTATATATTAAATAAATATATATATGTGTACGTGTGTGTGTGATAAAAAGAAAAGAAGAGAATTAATTAAGAAATGAAAGAAAGAGGAAACGAAAGAAAGGAAAGAAACAGAGAAAGGAGAAAGGAGAAAGGGGGTGGGGCGAAGAGGAGAAGTGAGGAGAAGAGGGGGAAACTTTCATCAAACTTCTTCTTCTTGGTTTCATTGGAATCCACTCACCTTCCTCTCCATTTTGGCACCAAAAAGAACATCATCCATCAACTCTCACACAACTCACCATTTTCGATTTTGAGAAGGTTTTGAGGGTTGAAGTTCAAGGGAAGCTTAGGAGGGTGATTGGTGTTCCATAGGAGCCATATTGTTGATTGGGTAACTCAATCACTCAAGTTTTGGAGCATTTGGGGGGAATCAAAGCTTAGGGTTGAAAATTTGGGGTATATGTGAATAGTGGCTTGAGGTGAAGAAGATGATGAATAGTGCCCATGGAGAATTTCGGGAAATCGGTATTTCGGTCAAAAAGCGGTTTCGTGATCAAGCGGAAAGTTTTGGAAGCGGATTGGAGTGACGTCGGAACGGAAAGTTTATGCGGGGAATGTTCGTGTGGTTACTCGGTGATTTTGAAGTCTCGGAGTCGGTTCACGCTTCAAGGGTGAGTTCTACTCACGTTTAGGATTTTATGTTTCGAATTAATTAATTAACTGTTTTATCGCTTTCGCTGGACTGGAATATTTCTGGATATTGTCTGTTTCAGGTTAGGAATCGATCGGAGCGAGTCTCGGGTTGAGTCGTGTTGAAAATGGAATTTTTAGTGATTTAATTTCGGAAGATTTTGAGTCAAAAAATATGTCGAATTTTGATGAAAATCGAATGTGCTGAGTCATTGATTGGTTCGGTTGATCGAGTGAGGATGTTGGATATGTTTTTGTACTATTTTGGTGTTAGGACTGGACTGGAACAGGTATCGGAATTGATCGGAACGACGAAAATTGCGAAAACGGGACAAAATACAATGCTGTCAAAAGCGCACGACCCGTGCGTCCCAGGCGCACGGACCGTGCGTGTCATTCTGTTTTGTTTTCAAAAATGCACTACAGGGCGCACGACCCGTGCGTGTGGGAGCACGAACCATGCGCCGTGTTCTGTCCAAATTTACAACTTGCTGGAAACGATCCCGATCGATTCCAATCCTCTCCTAATCTTTTTCTAACCCTTCTATAATGATATTAGGCTTATAATGCCATGATTTTGGGTATGTTTCAAAAGGGTTTTATAAAATACTTTCGAAGTTGAAATTGTTTCGAAAAGCCGAGTAATAGTACACGTGTGCGAATATGTTTTATTAATAATAAAGTGGACTACGAGTCCTACGTAGTAAGGTATAACTGACGCGGGACGATTATTATTTATTGTCTAAACCGGTCTACGATTCACGATATATAAATTATATCGACTATGGGAAACGGCCCGATGCGGGTGTTATGTTCAGTTATAGGTCTGAATGTAAATGAACTAAATGTTCATATGATTATAGATATATATATTATATCGAGTTTGGGTGACGACCCATGTTAACATACTAGGCGGGGAAGTCATGATCCCTTACCCTAGGCTCTGAGGCCAATAGCGGAACTGTTATTGGATAGGGGTTCGCCGGGAGACGCAGATGTGCTGCAGCCGGTGTTATGTTAAAAGTATTGTACTATGAATACCGGGAGACGCAGATGTGCTGCAGCCGGTGTTATGTTAAAAGTATTGTACTATGAATACCGGGAGACGCAGATGTGCTGCAGCCGGTGTTACGTAGAAGGGCCTAGGATGCTAGTTCATCGGGAGACGCAAATAGATTGCAGCCGGTGTCTTACTAGGTCGAAGCCTTATTGTTTTGTCCACCGAGATTGAGCAAGCGGATTGCGGTCGGTGTTGTGTCGAATCATAAAACTGTTTTAAAGGGACCGAGAGTGTAGTTAGGGGTCTCGGTAGAACTCACTGAGATTGTATCTCACTGTTTATATTTTGTGGTTTTACAGAGAAGCAGGTGAAAAAGCAAAGGTGAAGAAGCACAGCTAGGTGGTGTGCTTATGAAGACGGTGAAGACTTAGTTTTCATTGTTATTGTCTTTCCCTTGAGATTTTTGTATTTCCGATTGTATAGCTTGTACCTGTAAAAGTTGTAAAATCGTTTCCGCTATTTCTTGTTATTTGGATATTGGACTCTAGGATATGAGCTGTTTTTATTTATGTTCAATATCTAAAGCAGGAAAAATATCTCTGATTATTTTATGATGGTACACTTGGGTATTTTTACTCGATAGAAATACCGGGGTGTTACAAAAACAGTAAAGAAAGTTCAAGAGTTGATCAAGTGAGTTGGACTACTCTTTGCTAAGTAATTTCTCAGTAGTGAAATGCTATAACGTTAGACGCAATAGCGTTAAGTGCTGTAGCATATGATTTTGTGCCTTTCGGTCACTGACGCCAGGGTTTTGTTACAAGACTCCTATGTCTAGGTTCTAAATAAGTCCACCCCTGTATAATGAGGAACCCACAGTATTCACCTTATGAACTATTGCTCCCCTATGTCTAGAGTTAAGCACAAGTTGTCTAAATGTCTTTAAACAACCTTTCATTCATATCAATCTTTGAATTAGAATCGTAAACCATGTTTGTACCTACGAATGTACCCATTTCAGTTGGCCAATCCCAAAACGAGTTTGAAATTAAAGCACAAAGATTGAAACACAAACATCATAACGTTATATTAACAATACTAAAGAGTCATTGCAAAGCTTAAAACAATCCAACTACTAAGTGTTTAGCTCATGACGAGCATCATCAACACAATACAAACCAAAAAGCTCATATTACCGAAAATGAAAAGAAGAAGCAAGATTGCAAAAGATGCACGTAGTGGCCTCCTTCTCATGTGATGGGTTGCTAACGCTACAGCACAGCTTCACAGCGCTGGAAATGATGATCTTCTCTTGAAAAATAAAAGCTTGAAGTGGAGGATTAATGGAGGAGAAAGGTGTCAATTTTTTCTCTCCAAAAACCCTCTCACTTTCGAAATCTATCTTGTGTGGAAGAAGAAGTGAGTTATCTTTGTTTATTCTCCATAAAGTAGCTTTCCAAAAAGGTGACTATGACACTTCTCACCAACTAAAGTGATCTTCCAACAACAAATGGACAAGTGTCCCTATAAATCTTTTTAGTTGGTGGATTCAGCAGCAAGTATATCCCTTAAATATGGGCTGAAGTGACATAAAGCTTGAGCTCCAAAATTGTCCAGCTGGCCCACCGTCATATAGCGCTATAGCGCTTAACGCTGTAACACTTAACAGAAACATTAAAATACTCACAAAGGCACCAAATGTGTCAAATGATAACAAATTATCTCCTAACCCTTCTTTTACACTTCTTAACACATATTTAGATATTTAACCACATAATTACTTAAGAACTCACATTAACTTAAGTCTAAAGAATACAAATAACTCATATAAATATGAGTTATCAACATGCTTCTAGCCTGCAAAAGCATGTTGCAGATTGATTCTTTGAAGAAATTGCTAAAGGAGCAATTTGAGATGAAGGACCTGGGAGCTGCAAGGAAGATACTGGGAATGGAGATTAGAAGGTGCAGGGAGAAGAACAAATTGGTTCTGTCTCAAAGGGATTATCTTGGGAAAGTGGTAAAGAGGTTCAACATGAGTGATGCTAAGTCTACTAGTGTTCCATTAGCTCAACACTTTAGACTTTCCTCGGCTCAATGTCCAGTTACTCAAGAGGAGAAGACTGAAATGAATCAAATGCCTTATGCTAATGCCATAGGTAGCATAATGTATGCTATGGTATGTTCTAGGCCTGATATTTCTCATGCTGTCAGCATCACTAGCAAATTCATGGGAAATCCTGCGAGAGAACATTGGCAAGCTGTTAAATGGGTTCTTAGGTATTTGAAAGGGACTCAATCCCATGGGTTAGTGTATACCAGAGGCAAGGATAATGATCAGTCAGTGGAAGGGTATGCAGACTCAGATTATGCAGGAGATTTAGATAAAATGAGGTCTATCTCAGTGTATGTTTTCTCATTGTTTGGGAACACCATCAGTTGGAAGGCATCATTGCAGCACATTGTGGCTCTCTCAACCACAGAGGTTGAATTTATTGCCTTAACCGATGCTGTGAAGGAAGATATATGACTACGGAATTTGGTGAGTGAGTTAGGCTTGAAACAAGAGTCTGTTTGTGTGCATAGTGATAGTCAAAGTGCTATTCACTTATGCAAGAACCAAATGTACCATGAAAGGACCAAACATATTGACATACAGATGCACTTCATCAACTACATGGAGGACAGTGGAGAAGTGGAAATTCAGAAGGTTCACACAGATGAAAACCCTGCTGACATGCTCACTAAACCTGTCACAGTTAGCAAGTTCAAGCACTGCTTGGATTTGCTCAATATAGATGTTGATTGATGATTTTGGACATGAAGGAATCCTGACTTGAAGACATAGTTATGAAGGGATGCTTCGCACCAACAGTGGCGGAGCTTGCCCAAAATATTGGGGGGTGCCGCAACTACTAACTAAAAAAAACCATCACATTTTACCATACTCTTCATTATTTAATAATATATCTTTCATAACTACTAATTTATCTTTCCAAATGTTATTAATGAAGGTTAATTTGGTAAACTAACTCACAATTTCTCTGCTAAAAAAGAAATTTTATTTTTTCTGGGGGTACCATGGTATCCTTCCGCTCCCACCATGCTCCGCTACTGATGTCGTTTTAGGGTAGAAGTATAGTAAAAAAAAATTCTTTTTTTTCTGGGGGTACCACGTGTAACAGCCCGAAAATAGTAGATTAATTTTCTAGTTAATTAAATGAGGTTTAGGTGGTAGGAGATAATTAATTAATCGATTTAATTAATTATTTAGGGTTTTGAGAGTTAAATAAATAGAATTATTTAATTGGACCTAGGGTTAGATGGTGGTGGCGAGTTGAAGTGGATTAGGAGAAGCCCATGATTAGGTCATTAAGTGGAAGCCCATGTCCATTAAGCTAGGCGCCTATAAGATGCCAATCTTAGGGTTTGGTGATTCATTCCAACACTTTAGAAAAAATAGAGAGAGTGGGACGGCTTGGAGAGAGGAGAGGCGTGAAACCATAAGAGAGAGATGAAAGAAGAAGGGCGCAAAACCCTAGAGGAGAGAGAGAGGAAGATTTCGCATGCACCAAGGAGGGAGAGGAGGATCTTAGTTGCTGAATTTTGATGGTAGCTTGCTCACCAAGAGATAGGTGTTCTTCAATTATGAGGTAAGGGGGCTCTCGTTCATAGTTAATAATTTATAAACCACGAAATCATGGGGATTAGGTGTTAGGAGTAGTTGTTTAAATTGGTTCATGAAATATTTGAGTGATTGGGTGATCGTTTGATATATATGTGGCTGAAGTGTGATGGTTGTTTGTGTTGTTGAATTCACTGTTTTGAGATGTTCTGACATAGGTTTAGTATTTCAGTGACTGAGAACGTTTTACTAATTGAAAAATTATGTGGTTTGTCATTTCGAAAACTTGATTGAATGCTTGTTAATTTGGCGTTGATTTGGTTGCATTTGGAGTTGTAAAACTTAAGTTATAGGTGAAACAAGTTAGGTTAAAATTCTGGAAACGATTTGGGTAGAGGTTCAGTATTTCGGTAACTGGGAACGTTGTGTTGACTGAAAAATTATGTGGTTTACTATTATGGAAAATAGACTTAATGCTTGTTAATATGGCACTGGTTTGGTTGCGTTTAGAGTTGTGTAGCTCGAGATATGAATTTCACAAGTTAGGGTAAGATTCTGGAAACAATCTGGATATAGGTTCAGTAAATCTGTGGTCGTGAGTGTTCTATTCGTCTAAAAATTATGGGGTTTGTTTTGTTGGAAAGTAGACTTAATTTCCTACTGAATAGGCACTGATTTCGCTAAATTTCATTAAGAAATGAGGGAGAAGATTTGATTTCAAAATGACTAATAATTCTGTCCGAATTTTGTGGGATTTGTTGCTCCGAATTTTGTGGGATTTGTTGCTCCGAATTTTGTGGGGTTTGTTGCTCCGAATTTTGTGAGATTTTATGCTGCTGTTTATATTGCTGCTGCTACTCTATGTGCTGTCTTGGTCCCTATGGGTGTTGTTTAGTCCTTTGGTGACAATGTAGTCGCGTAATTAATTGTGCTTGGTGTGATTGGTGTGCTATCCTTAGAGTTGAAATTTTGGAGATGTATAATGGTGATGTATATATAATGGTGAGATAAATTATTGGTGAGTTTATTGGTGAGTGCCCTCAAGGCAATGGTCTATGACCTTTCTTTTGGTGTTGGTGAGTTAATAAAACTATTGGTGAGTTAAATAAATTATTGGTGCACATGTTATCGCATTGTTGTGGTGATTTTGGTGTGTATGGTGCATTGTTCATGGCGTCGCATAATCATGTGCATTTATTGGTGAGCAGAGGCTTCGGCCTAATTTTATTTGGTGAGCAGAGGCTTCGGCCTAATTATATTTGGTGAGCAGAGGCTTCGGCCTAATTATATTTGGTGAGCAGAGGCTTCGGCCTAATGGATCCACATGCATATGCCCAGTGGAGTTTTGGGTTGCATCTCATACATTGCATACGCGTCCTGTGTTTGATTGCGTCTTCTTGAACTGTATTCTGGGTGTGACTGTATTTGGTGTGACGGTACTTGGTGTAACAGTATTCGGCGTAACTGGATTTGGTGTAACTGTATTATTGGTGTAGTAAATTGATGGTATCCCTGGTGTGCCTATTATACTGTGTTTCTTGTTTTATCTATTATTATCTATGTATTGAGACTCACCCTACTGCGTCGTGTTGCCTCGTATGTCGGCAACCTGCAGGTGACGGTGACTGAAGGTGGCTAGAGATTCTTCTTCTAGTATGGTCGAGTCGGCTCTGATACGTAGCACTCGGGAGGGTTGTCCTTGTGTCTTTCCTAATGTGTTATGTTTATGCCTTTCTAAGTTGTAAACCTTTTGAAGTATGATTGCCAAGTTAAACCTTTCCGCTGCATGTTTTTGAAAAGAAGTTAGTTATAATTAAAGTACTCTGTTTGCGAAGTGGTTTTCCGGTTCGAAAAATGTGACACCCTTTTGGCGCGAAAAACTCTGATATTTTTTTTAATAAACCGTTGGGTAGAAAAAGGGGTGTTACAATAGTGGTATCAGAGCAATGGTTGGTCCGTCCGGCCAAGTCATCGAGTCGTTGTGTCGGTTAGCGACCAACTGTTGTCTTTTTAGTGCTAACCAATGTTTGCGTTGCAGGTACATCAAAAGTTGCCAATGGTAAGTGATCTAGTGGGGGAGACATCCCTACTAGTGTGATGTGTTTTGTGTATCCCTATGTGCTGTTGTCTGGTTTGTTTTTGACCTTCCCTGCTGTGTGAACTGTGTGTGATTGTTAGTGGGAGAGTGTTAGTTTCAGCGGGTAAATTTCGAGGGCGAAATTCTTTTTAGGGGGGGAGAGTTGTAACAGCCCGAAAATAGTAGATTAATTTTCTAGTTAATTAAATGAGGTTTAGGTGGTAGGAGATAATTAATTAATCGATTTAATTAATTATTTAGGGTTTTGAGAGTTAAATAAATAGAATTATTTAATTGGACCTAGGGTTAGATGGTGGTGGCGAGTTGAAGTGGATTAGGAGAAGCCCATGATTAGGTCATTAAGTGGAAGCCCATGTCCATTAAGCTAGGCGCCTATAAGATGCCAATCTTAGGGTTTGGTGATTCATTCCAACACTTTAGAAAAAATAGAGAGAGTGGGACGACTTGGAGAGAGGAGAGGCGTGAAACCATAAGAGAGAGATGAAAGAAGAAGGGCGCAAAACCCTAGAGGAGAGAGAGAGGAAGATTTCGCATGCACCAAGGAGGGAGAGGAGGATCTTAGTTGCTGAATTTTGATGGTAGCTTGCTCACCAAGAGATAGGTGTTCTTCAATTATGAGGTAAGGGGGCTCTCGTTCATAGTTAATAATTTATAAACCACGAAATCATGGGGATTAGGTGTTAGGAGTAGTTGTTTAAATTGGTTCATGAAATATTTGAGTGATTGGGTGATCGTTTGATATATATGTGGCTGAAGTGTGATGGTTGTTTGTGTTGTTGAATTCACTGTTTTGAGATGTTCTGACATAGGTTTAGTATTTCAGTGACTGAGAACGTTTTACTAATTGAAAAATTATGTGGTTTGTCATTTCGAAAACTTGATTGAATGCTTGTTAATTTGGCGTTGATTTGGTTGCATTTGGAGTTGTAAAACTTAAGTTATAGGTGAAACAAGTTAGGTTAAAAATCTGGAAACGATTTGGGTAGAGGTTCAGTATTTCGGTAACTGGGAACGTTGTGTTGACTGAAAAATTATGTGGTTTACTATTATGGAAAATAGACTTAATGCTTGTTAATATGGCACTGGTTTGGTTGCGTTTAGAGTTGTGTAGCTCGAGATATG
Organism: Astragalus membranaceus; assembly: GCA_039519185.1. Lineage (NCBI taxonomy): Eukaryota > Viridiplantae > Streptophyta > Magnoliopsida > Fabales > Fabaceae > Astragalus > Astragalus membranaceus. Next base: position 105,661,575 of record CM076850.1, on the reverse strand, counting down.
AATTTCACAAGTTAGGGTAAGATTCTGGAAACAATCTGGATATAGGTTCAGTAAATCTGTGGTCGTGAGTGTTCTATTCGTCTAAAAATTATGGGGTTTGTTTTGTTGGAAAGTAGACTTAATTTCCTACTGAATAGGCACTGATTTCGCTAAATTTCATTAAGAAATGAGGGAGAAGATTTGATTTCAAAATGACTAATAATTCTGTCCGAATTTTGTGGGATTTGTTGCTCCGAATTTTGTGGGATTTGTTGCTCCGAATTTTGTGGGGTTTGTTGCTCCGAATTTTGTGAGATTTTATGCTGCTGTTTATATTGCTGCTGCTACTCTATGTGCTGTCTTGGTCCCTATGGGTGTTGTTTAGTCCTTTGGTGACAATGTAGTCGCGTAATTAATTGTGCTTGGTGTGATTGGTGTGCTATCCTTAGAGTTGAAATTTTGGAGATGTATAATGGTGATGTATATATAATGGTGAGATAAATTATTGGTGAGTTTATTGGTGAGTGCCCTCAAGGCAATGGTCTATGACCTTTCTTTTGGTGTTGGTGAGTTAATAAAACTATTGGTGAGTTAAATAAATTATTGGTGCACATGTTATCGCATTGTTGTGGTGATTTTGGTGTGTATGGTGCATTGTTCATGGCGTCGCATAATCATGTGCATTTATTGGTGAGCAGAGGCTTCGGCCTAATTTTATTTGGTGAGCAGAGGCTTCGGCCTAATTATATTTGGTGAGCAGAGGCTTCGGCCTAATTATATTTGGTGAGCAGAGGCTTCGGCCTAATGGATCCACATGCATATGCCCAGTGGAGTTTTGGGTTGCATCTCATACATTGCATACGCGTCCTGTGTTTGATTGCGTCTTCTTGAACTGTATTCTGGGTGTGACTGTATTTGGTGTGACGGTACTTGGTGTAACAGTATTCGGCGTAACTGGATTTGGTGTAACTGTATTATTGGTGTAGTAAATTGATGGTATCCCTGGTGTGCCTATTATACTGTGTTTCTTGTTTTATCTATTATTATCTATGTATTGAGACTCACCCTACTGCGTCGTGTTGCCTCGTATGTCGGCAACCTGCAGGTGACGGTGACTGAAGGTGGCTAGAGATTCTTCTTCTAGTATGGTCGAGTCGGCTCTGATACGTAGCACTCGGGAGGGTTGTCCTTGTGTCTTTCCTAATGTGTTATGTTTATGCCTTTCTAAGTTGTAAACCTTTTGAAGTATGATTGCCAAGTTAAACCTTTCCGCTGCATGTTTTTGAAAAGAAGTTAGTTATAATTAAAGTACTCTGTTTGCGAAGTGGTTTTCCGGTTCGAAAAATGTGACACCCTTTTGGCGCGAAAAACTCTGATATTTTTTTTAATAAACCGTTGGGTAGAAAAAGGGGTGTTACACCACGGCTCCCTCCCGTCCCTATGAAGCTCCGCCACTGCGCACCAAGGTGGAGAATTGTTGGGTTATGGTGGTACAACATCATATGCATTCTATCTCGACCTTATCAGGTGCTGTTAGCATCGCCTGCAGCATCACTGCGTGGATCTGTTATTGTTTCTGTTATGGCAGTTATTTCTGTTTCAGCTGTTGTACCTGTTTCTGTTTTGGTTAGTTATAATTAGTTAGTTAGTTAGTTAGTTATAACTGATGTAACAAACTTGTATGAGTTTGGGGTAGTAATGAGCTATTATATAAAGCTCCACCTTAAGGGGTTTTATGAGTGAATAGGATCAATAGATCATTATCACATTTCAGAAACATTGGGAAATGTAACGCCCTAAAATAATTTAATTAAATTAATTAATTAAATTATTTGAAGGATTACAAAATTATTTAAGTGGAATAATTAAATTAGAATTGTTTTATTTCAGGGGGTGAGATGAATTAATAGGGGTGGTGTGAAAAATGGGCCCAAGCCACTTAAGTGACCCAAGGCCATTCCAATTATCCTAAAGCCTCAAAAACCTAAAAAATTAACTCTCATTATCAAAGAAAGAAAGAACAGCGACTGAGAGGGTGAGAGGGAGTAGAAGCGCGCGACCTTCCAGCAAGAAGAGAAGAAGAAATTGTCTTCATTTTGTCTTAGGTAAGTGACTTTGATCCTTTTTCCCTTCCATTTTTTTCTTCTCTTTCAAGTGGTGGTCTCAAATCCTTCTTGTTCCATTGTTGTTGTTTTACCTATGGCTGATGGAAGCCACTGTCGCGTGAGAGGAGAGGAAAGGAGCTGCTGCCTCTTTCATTCTTGTGGCTTTGGAGTGGCTGAATTCGTCAATTATCAAGGTTAGGGGGCTCTGTTTATACCTATAATAACGCTTAAGTTGGGTTGTGGTAGTGATATAGGTTGAATTTGTTGTGTTGTGAAATGGTTGAAATATTTGCTACTGTTAGTGAGATGAAAATAAATGTTAATGGTATAGTTAGTGAATTGTTAAGTTATTAATATTGTTGAATTGTTGTTCCATTCAAATTGCCACTGTTGGTGATCCAGTCGAATTGGGCTTTCATTGTTATCCTATGAATTGTTGTTTTGTGAAACTAATGAATAATGGTCACTGTTGAATAATTGTTTCAGTCGACTATTGCTTCATTGTTATCCTATGAATTGTTGTTTAGTGAAATGGTTAAATAATTGTTTTAGTTGAATATAATTGTTGAATAGGATAGCTACTGTTTTGGTTGATTTAGTGTGATAGGTTGAATTGTGGTTTAGTTGAATTATTGAATAATGGCTACTGTGGGTGGTTGTCTTAGTTGAGTTGTTGTTTCCTTGTGGTCTTAGCAAATTGTTGTTGTTATTTGAAATTGTTGAATAATTATCATTGTTGAATTGTGGCCCTATTTCGAATTGCTCCTATTATGTGGCTCTAGTGAATTGTTGTTCAAGGAAAATTGTTAAATAAATGCTACAGACTTGATTGTTTTGATGAATTAAGTGAATTGATGAATTAAGTTAGTGGAATGATAAATAAAGGCTACTGTTGATGGTTTTGTTGAGCTAGTTGAATTGTAAAAATTAGATTACTAGCCTAAGGATATAAAGCGGTGTGTACGGAGTTGTAACTAATTGGGGATGTGAAAGCGGCGAGGGACTCCGGTCCAAAGCGGTGCGATAACCTTAAGACCTTTATGTTGACTATATTGAGTTGAGAAATGCAAAGCGGTGAGTTTAATAATTATTATGGCTTATGTGTGGTGTGGTGGTGCATAGTCATAGTGTCGCATGACTCATGTTGCATAAAGCGGTGTGTCGGCTTCGGCCAAAGCGGTGCGGTGGCTTCGGCCAAAGCGGTGAGTGCCCTCCAGGCTAATAGCGGTGATGATGGATCCACATGCATGTTGCATTACATGCATTAGTCAAGCATTTGATGAGTTTGTGGATGAATTATGAATATGATGATTATATTGAAAATGTGGTGAGTTGTTTTGAATTAGTGTCGCTTGCTGCCTTCCTTATTATGACGCTTTTCTTAATCATTATTATTTGTGTAAAGAGACTCACCCTACTGCCTTTGTTGCTTCTTATGTCGGCAACTTGCAGGTGATCGAGAGTGAGGGCATCTTTATGCCTCTTTTCTAGTAGTGTGTCAGCTCTGATATGTAGCACCAGGGGGAGGGCGTAGTAGTATTATTATTGTCGTTTTGATTGTATTGGATTGTTATATTGATGTATTGATACCATTCCGCTGTGTTGAGGCTATTTTATTTATGTGCTGTAAACTAAAACAGGTGTTGTGGGCCCGTCCCCAAACTATTCGTGCTATATATCGTGCCATTGTTTGTTGACTTCACGTCACTCGATTATAAGTTGGCTGTTTTTATAAGCGTTGAAATGTGACACCTTTTTCAATGATTCACATTCTTTTAAAACTCTGATTTTATATACCGCTTAATAGTTAATTTAGAAGGGGGTGTTACATTAGTGGTATCAAAGCTGAAGTTGGTCTGTCCGACCAAGTGTCTAAGTGTTATGTCTGTTGTATCTAATTATGTTTATTTGTGTAGAAATCTGATTCGATGGCGAGACGTGATGACGCTGCTTTGGCTGCTGCTCTGCAAGCCATAGCTCAAGCTGTTGGGAATCAGCACACGGCTGCTGATGCTAATGCTCGTAACTTAGCAACGTTCCAGAGGGAAAATCCACCCACCTTCAAGGGTCGGTATGACCCCGATGGAGCCTTGGCCTGGTTAAAGGAGATAGAGCGGATCTTCCGTGTCATGGAGTGTTCTGCTGCTCAGAAAGTGAAATTGGGAACTCATATGCTGGCAGAGGAAGCTGACGACTGGTGGTTCGGAATGCTGCGAAGATTGGAAAATGCTGGTGTGGAAGTTACTTGGGAAGTTTTCACAAGGGAGTTCAAGAGAAAGTACTACCCTGAGGATGTGCGAGCTAAAAAGGAAGTGGAATTTCTAGAGCTGAAGCAGGGAAACAAGACGGTAGCTGAATATGCCGCCAAATTTGAGGAGTTGGCCAAATTTTGTCCTTACTATGCCAATGATGCCGATTCGGAGTTCTCCAAGTGTGTCAAATTTGAGAGTGGTCTGCGCCCTGATATAAAGAAAGCAATTGGGTATCAAGAGATTCGGGATTTTGCTAGATTGGTTGATAAGTGTAGGATCTATGAGGAAGACAGTAATGCTGCTTACAAGGCTGTGAAGGAAAATAGGAATTCTCAGTTTAGGGCAAAGCCCTATGATGTTGCTGGAAGTAAAGGTAAGTGGAAAGCAGGTACTGGTCAGAAGTCAAGTGGGGGAGGTGCCCCTTCGGACATTGTGTGTTATTCTTGTAAGAAGCCTGGTCATAAGAGTAATGAGTGCCCCGAGGCCAATTGTTTCAAGTGTGGTCAGAAGGGCCATAAAGCTGCTAACTGTGAAAAGAAAGGGATTGTCTGCTATAATTGTGAAGAAGTGGGGCATGTGAGTGCTAATTGTCCTAAACCCAAGAGGGAGAGAGCTAAAGGGAAAGTGTTTGCGCTGGCAGGATCCGAGGATGCTAACGAGATTAGAGGTACTTGCATTATTTATGGTATTCCTGTGATTGCTATAGTAGATACCGGTGCTACTCATTCTTTCATTGCTTCATTATGTGCTGAAAAATTGGGTCTTGAATTGTCTTCCATGATGAGGGAGATGGTTATTGATACTCCAGCTAAGGGGTCGGTAACTACCTCCCTAGTGTGTGCTAAGTGTCCTCTGTCAGTCTTCGGCAGAGATTTTCTTGTGAACCTTATTTGTTTGCCTTTGGAGGGATTGGACGTTATCCTTGGTATGGACTGGTTAGTTGATAACCATGTGCATATCAATTGCTTCGAGAGATCTGTGAGTTTCCTTGTCCCTGAGGAAGAAGAATCTGCCTTGCTGCCTGCTGGTCAATTGCGTAGGTTAATGAGGGAAGAAGTTCATCTATTTGCCTTGACGGCGTCTCTGTCTGTTGAAAGTCAAGATATCATTGAGGGGTTGAAGGTAGTGTGCGAGTTTCCGGAAGTGTTCCCTGATGAAATTCCGAGTGTTCCGCCAGAGAGGGAGATTGAATTTGCTATTGATCTTGTGCCGGGTACGAGGCCTGTGTCTATGACACCGTACCGGATGTCGGCGTCTGAATTATCTGAATTGAAGAGTCAGCTAGAGGAGTTACTTGAAAAGAAGTTCATAAGGCCTAGTGTGTCGCCTTGGGGAGCACCTGTGTTGTTAGTGAAGAAGAAGGATGGAAGCATGAGGCTTTGCGTGGACTATAGACAATTGAACAAAGTGACAATCAAAAACAGGTATCCGCTTCCGAGAATTGATGACTTGATGGATCAGTTGGTGGGTGCTAAGGTGTTTAGCAAGATCGACTTGAGGTCGGGTTATCACCAAATCAAGGTGAAGGATGATGACGTGCAGAAGACGGCTTTCAGAACTAGATATGGGCACTATGAATATTCTGTAATGCCGTTTGGTGTTACAAACGCACCCGGGGTGTTTATGGAATACATGAACCGTACCTTCCATAGCTACTTGGATCGTTTTGTAGTGGTATTTATAGATGATATTCTGGTGTATTCCAAGACAGAAGAAGAGCACGCAGAGCACTTGAGGTTAGTGCTAGAAGTATTGAAGGAAAAGAAGCTTTATGCAAAATTGTCAAAGTGCGAGTTCTGGTTGCATAAAGTGAGTTTTCTTGGCCATGTGATTTCTGGTGACGGTATAGCTGTAGACCCAGCCAAGGTTGATGTTGTGTTGCAGTGGGAGAGCCCAAAGTCGGTGACTGAGATAAGGAGTTTCTTGGGTTTGGCTGGTTACTACAGGAGGTTTATAGAGGGTTTCTCTAAGTTAGCCCTTCCGTTGACTCAATTGACGTGTAAAGGGAAAGCTTTTGTGTGGGATGCCCGGTGCGAAGAGAGCTTCAATGAGTTGAAGAAGAGGTTGACCACATCTCCTATTTTGGTATTGCGTGTTCCAGAGCAACCGTTTGTAGTATATTGCGATGCTTCCAAGATGGGTTTAGGAGGTGTGCTGATGCAAGATGGTAAGGTAGTAGCCTATGCGTCTAGGCAGTTGAGAATTCATGAGAAGAACTACCCTACTCATGATTTGGAGCTTGCGGCGATTGTCTTTGCTTTGAAGATTTGGAGACACTATTTGTATGGTGCTAAGTTTGAGGTGTTCAGTGACCATAAGGGGCTGCAATATTTATTTGATCAGAAAGAGCTGAATATGAGACAAAGGAGGTGGCTAGAATTATTGAAGGACTATGACTTTAGCTTGAATTACCATCCGGGGAAGGCTAATGTTGTAGCCGACGCTTTGAGTAGGAAGTCCCTTCATGTGTCTGCAATGATGGTGAAGGAGCTCGAATTGATTGAGCAGTTTCGGGATTTGAGTTTGGTCTGTGAAGTAACGCCTAAGAGTGTGAGACTGGGAATGTTGAAGATTCACAATGAATTTTTAGATGTTATTAGAGCGGCTCAGAAACAAGATATTAAGTTAGTTGAAGCAGCAGTTGGGATTGATCATTCCGAGAGTAAGGATTATGAGATAGATGCACAAGATGTGTTGAGGCACCGTGGAAGAATTTGTATTCCTGATGACGAAGAGATTAAGAAGGCAATCCTTGAAGAGGGTCATCGGAGTAAGTTGAGTATCCACCCAGGAGCCACAAAGATGTACCAAGATTTGAAGAAACTGTTTTGGTGGCCGGGCATGAAGCGAGATGTAGCCCAATTCGTGTATGCCTGTTTGACGTGTCAGAAATCTAAGGTAGAACATCAGAAGCCGGCAGGGTTGATGCAGCCATTGGATGTTCCGGAATGGAAGTGGGATAGTATCTCCATGGATTTTGTAACTGGGTTGCCGAATACAGTTAGAGGATTTGATGCTATATGGGTGATTGTGGACAGGTTGACAAAATCGGCTCACTTTTTGCCGATTAATATGACTTATCCGGTTCCGAGGTTGGCAGATATTTATGTTAAGACTATTGTGAAGCTGCATGGTGTTACTTTGTGTAACATCCGCAAAATAATTAATAGAATTATTTGGGTGTTAACCCAATTAAATTAATTTAGTACCCGACTGGTAAATTTATTGAGTGCAAAAAATTAATTATTGGTTGTCATCGGATCGTTAACCGGATAATACGGGTCAAGGAAGTTTTGGAATCGAAATAGGAGATTTCGATCAATATGGTAATTTGACCGCGTTACAACTTATATATATATATATATATATATATATATATATATATATATATATATATATATATATGTATACGGGTGTGTGTGTGTGAGAGGAGAAAGAATTAATTGAAAGGAAAGAAAAGAAAGAAAGAGGGGCGAGAAACAGAGAGGAGAAGAAAAGAGGAAAAAGAAGAGAGAAAGAATGGGGGAGGAGGAAGAAGAGGAAAAAGGAAGGGTTTACGCTCATCGAAACGACTTCCTTCCAACACGAAAAACGTTCAGCGTTACTTCCTCTTCATTTTGGTACCAAAATCTTCATCATCAACTCACTCTCCTCAAATCCACCATTTTCGATTTGGAGCTCTAAAGTGAGGTCTCGATGGTTGAAGCTCAAGGATAACTTGGGATGGTGGTTGGCGCGAACCCAAGGATGATGGATCGTTGATTGGAAGCGAGTTGAGTGATTTGGGGATTGAAAATCAAATTGGGGTTTTTGGTGAATAGTGGTTTGAGATTGAAGAAGATGATGAATAGTGCCCATGGAGGATTTCGAGGAATTCGGCATTTCGGTCAAAAGCGGTTTCGTGATCGAGTGGGAAGCTTTGGAAGCGGATTGGGTGTCGCCGGAGCGGGGAGCGTTCGTGTGGCTACTCGGTGATTTCGACTCGATCGTGGTTCACGCTTCAAGGGTCAGTTCTACTCACGTTTAGGATTTTTTGTTTTTCGAATTAACTGTTTTATCGATTTCGCTGGTCTGGAATATTACTTGATATTGTCTGATTCGGGTTAGGAATCGATTGGGGCGAGTCTCGGGTTGCGTCGCGTTAAAATGGAATTTTTGGGTGATTTGATTCGAGAGATTTTGATTTAAAACCGTTATTTGGAAAATCGTCGTATTTTGATAAACTTCGATTTGATTAAGATTTTGATTGATTGTTTGATGTTGATTGGGTTTGATTATATGTGTGTGAAAACTGTTTTCAATCGGAACGAGAATCGGAATTAAGCGGAATCGCAATTTTCGCGCGAAACCGCCAAAATCTGCCCTTGACAGACCCCCTGCTGTCAACCCACGCGCCACTTGCGTGCGGCGCGCCACTCGCGCGCCAGTTGACAGATTTTCAACAGCCAAACACTGTTTTTCGTTTCGCGATAACTTTTGATCCGGGAACCCGATTGAGGTGTTCTAAGATGCGTTGGAAAGCTTATTCAGAGGCCTAACTGAATATTCTATTTTTAAGGCAAAATGAACTGTTTTCGAAGTTATATTGTTTCGAAAAACCGACTAATAGTACACGTGTGCGGATATGTTTTATTAATAATAAAACGGACTATGAGTCCTACGTGATATGGTTTAACCGACGCGGGATGATTATTAAATATTGTCTAAACCGGTCTACGATTCACGATATATAAATTATATCGACTATGGGAAATGACCCGATACGGGTGTTACGTTCAATTATTGGTCTGAATGTAAATGAACTAAATGTTCATATTATTGTATATATATATATATATATATATATATATATATATATATATATATATATATATATATATATATATTATATTGAGTTTGGGTGACGACCCATGTTGACATACTAGGCGGGGAAGTCATGATCCCTTACCCTAGGCTCCGTGCCATTAGGAAACACTATTGGTATGGGGTTCGCCGGGATTACCATGTCTGGGGTCGGTGGTGTGTCAAAGATTAAATAACGCGGTTCATCGGGATTACCATGTCTGGGGTCGGTGCCGTGTTATGTAGTGCGATTCATCGGGATTACCATGTCTGGGGCCGGTGTCGTGCTAGGTTTAATTGCGTGGTCTATAAAATAAACTACAAGAAAGAAAGTTCTATAATACGGTTCACCGGGATTACCATGTCTGGGGTCGGTGCTGTGTTAAGGACTAAATAATGCGGTTCATCGGGATTACCATGTCTGGGGTCGGTGCCGTGTTATCTAGTGCGATTCATCGGGATTACCATGTCTGGGGCCGGTGTTGTGCTAGGATAAATTGCGGGGTTTATAAATTAAACTCCGAGATAAAAGATTTCATAACTGGACCGCGAGTGTTAGTAGGGGTCTCGGTAGAACTCACTGAGATTGTATCTCATTGTTTATATGTTGTGGTTTTACAGATAAACAGGGAAAGTGGAGATCCAAGAGGCACGAGTAGGTGGTACTCGGATGGTTGCTGAAGACTTAGCTTTTATGCTTAAGTTATATTTTTTCCCTTGTTAGTTATGTATCACAACATTATGGCTTTAGATGTTGTAAAAGTTATGTATTTATTTCCGCTTTCTTGTTTGATATTGAACACTGTATTTCACTGATGGTTTATGGTCTTAGTTATGTTTAAGACTGTTCTGTGGTTATTCAGTGAAAATTTTATAGTGATGTTCAGTATTTAAACAGGAAATATATCTCTGATGTTTTAGGAATGGTACACTTGGGTATTTTTACTCGATAAAAATACCGGGGTGTTACAGTTGGTATCAGAGCAGTTCGACCTAGTCGGACTTAGTTTAGGGTTGAGTCGATTCCTTGTTAGTCCTTTTTGTAATTACACTTGTGATGCTAAGAGACATTGAGCCTGATCAACTTAATACTTAGTGCATCATAAGCGGAATTATGACTGGATGATCAAGATGCAATCCTCGACCACAATCGGAATCTTCAACCGGTGCATCCTCAGGAAAGGTGACATGACGGTGGGAGAATACACCGCTAAGTTTGAGAAGTTGTCTCAGTTTTACCAAGTGGTAAAGTAAGCTTCGGATGACGAACGGAGAATGCAGAAGTATAAGACGGGCATAAGTGCTTTTATGATTTATGGTCTCAGTTCTTATACTGCTACCAATTATGTTGCCTTGGTGCAATCATCCTATGTCGCTGCGGATGATCTCATAGGAAATATGGGAAAGGAAAGAAGGTAGTTGAAATATCAACTCCGACTGCAAAGTACTAAGATAATTTCATAAAAGGAAAAGCAGGTGCAATTCTTTGATTCTTCAAAGGTCAGAAGATGTTCTAACTGTGGAAAGCCTCACAGTGGTGATTGCAAGCGAAGATCTAATCGGTGCTATTATTGTAATGTAGAGGGTCTCTATGGTAAGGAGTGCCCCGTAAGGAAAAGTTCCAAGGAGTCACAAGCAGCTCCAAGGCTATGACAAGTCAACACTCTGGATGCTTAGACAGTTACGAATGCTGACGGTATACTTAGAAGGATGGGAGTGACCAACGTCAGTCGCAGAGATCGAAAGTTTCTGGGTCTAGCCGGTTACTATAAGAGATTTGTCCAAGGATTCTCACGGTTAGTTTTCCACTTACTCGGTTAACTCGTAAGGGTCATCCGTTTACGTGGGATGCCGATTGTGAAGAACGTTTTCAAGAGTTGAAGATTTTGACTTCTGCTCCAACCCTGATTCTCCCAGATCCGTTTTTGGGATTCCAAAGTTACAGCGACGCTTCTGGGAATGGTTTGAGACGTATTCTAATGCAAAATCAACAAGTGGTAGCTTGGGCGTCCAGACAATTAAAGTCTCATGAGAAGAGATATCCGACTCATGATTTGTAATTGGCATCTATTGTGTATGCACTGAAGATTTGAAGACATTACCTGTATGGGTCTCGTTTCGAAGTCTTTAGTGGTCGCAAGAGTTTAAGGTATCTGTTTGATCAGAAAGAACTGAATAACAGGCAAAGAAGTGTGTTGAGTTTCTGGAGGATTATAAATTCGTGTTGATGAAACATTCAAGAGAGGCCAATGTTGTAGCTGATGCGCTAAGTAGGAAATCCATTCATATGACAGAGTTGATGACGCAAGAAATGGGATTGTTAGAGTCTTTTAGATCTAAGTTGGAGTACATCCATAAGTTTCCACTTTGGTGGCGAGGTATTAGTTTGTTAACCTCTCCTTGGTGAACGTTGACAACGAGATTGTCTTACGAGATTCCGTTTGACAAAACGAACGTGAATACGAATATGTAAGTGAGGTAACTGCTGACTGTTTTCACGTTGCGAATAACCATCAAAGGATTAATTGATGGATCTGCTTGTAAGTAGCTGAAATTTCCGAAGTGAAGCTTGGTGTGCGGCGGGATAGTTTTGAAAAATCATTTTTGTGAAAACCCGCATGCTAGGGTTAATTTTGGGAACGAATCAGGAGGTTAATAAAATCTGATTGAGGAAGAAAATCCTAGGAGGATTATTTAGGTTGAGGAGAAGTTCTCAACGCTATGGACTAATTTGGAAAGGAATCCAGTGCGTCGCTGATAAAAACCTCGTGATGAAGTTGCAATAGAGGAAAAAAAAAGAGCTCTGAGTTCTGTTTGAAAGTTGTTTTGAGAACAACAAAGGTGATTTTCATTGTTTTCAAGTTTATTTGATGTCCCCCGCGGTTTATTTCTACGTTTAAGATAAACGTTTCTGGTAAATCCTCATTCCATCTTCTTTCGAAAAGTGTTATCTCGAAATCTTGGGGACGAGTCAAGAAGTTTCACAAGTGACTTTTCCGTCACATTGTCGGTGTGTACGAGAACTGTTATGGATTTTAGAAGGTTTGTTGAGAACGTGTTTATTCCCTTCGAAGAAATTGTGTTTGTTTTTTTACCTTTGCCGAGGAGTACCAGTTTGTGGATCTCGTTTTCAACCTGTATGTCTATCAAGTGTCTTGTATTAAACCCTTTGATTTAGATTAATCAAAGTTGGGGAGTAAACGAGGATAATTGGAATGAAGTTCGGAAGTGTTTTCAAACGCGGTGTCGAGCCTATGTAGGCGAATGATGAGTTTCTCGTGTTGATTTGTAACCAGAGAGTTCGTATCAAGGTAATAGTGGATCATACTTGGAGATTGATGTGCCAACTTGGGAAGATTTTCTGCACTCATTTCGTTAATTCAGGAATGCTTTCCAGCAAAATTTGGACCTTTCTGAGAATGTCTGTTCTCGGTTAGTCAATCGTAAGACTTGACGAAATTTTGAGGACAAAATTCTTTTAAGTTGGGGAGAATGTAACATCCGCAAAATAATTAATAGAATTATTTGGGTATTAACCCAATTAAATTAATTTAGTACCCGACTGGTAAATTTATTGAGTGCAAAAAATTAATTATTGGTTGTCATCGGATCGTTAACCGGATAATACGGGTCAAGGAAGTTTTGGAATCGAAATAAGAGATTTCGATCAATATGTTAATTTGACCGCGTTACAACTTAAATATTAAATATATATATATATATATATATATATATATATATATATATATATATATATATATATATATATATATATATGTATACGGGTGTGTGTGTGAGAGGAGAAAGAATTAATTGAAAGGAAAGAAAAGAAAGAAAGAGGGGCGAGAAACAGAGAGGAGAAGAAAAGAGGAAAAAGAAGAGAGAAAGAATGGGGGAGGAGGAAGAAGAGGAAAAAGGAAGGGTTTACGCTCATCGAAACGACTTCTTTCCAACACGAAAAACGTTCAGCGTTACTTCCTCTTCATTTTGGTACCAAAATCTTCATCATCAACTCACTCTCCTCAAATCCACCATTTTCGATTTGGAGCTCTAAAGTGAGGTCTCGATGGTTGAAGCTCAAGGATAACTTGGGATGGTGGTTGGCGCGAACCCCAAGGATGATGGATCGTTGATTGGAAGCGAGTTGAGTGATTTGGGGATTGAAAATCAAATTGGGGTTTTTGGTGAATAGTGGTTTGAGATTGAAGAAGATGATGAATAGTGCCCATGGAGGATTTCGAGGAATTCGGCATTCCGGTCAAAAGCGGTTTCGTGATCGAGTGGGAAGCTTTGGAAGCAGATTGGGTGTCGCCGGAGCGGGGAGCGTTCGTGTGGCTACTCAGTGATTTCGGCTCGATCGTGGTTCACGCTTCAAGGGTGAGTTCTACTCATGTTTAGGATTTTTTGTTTTTCGAATTAACTGTTTTATCGCTTTCGCTGGTCTGGAATATTACTTGATATTGTCTGATTCGGGTTAGGAATCGATTGGGGCGAGTCTCGGGTTGCGTCGCGTTAAAATGGAATTTTTGGGTGATTTGATTCGAGAGATTTTGATTTAAAACCGTTATTTGGAAAATCGTCGTATTTTGATAAACTTTGATTTGATTAAGATTTTGATTGATTGTTTGATGTTGATTGGGTTTGATTATATGTGTGTGAAAACTGTTTTCAATCGGAACGAGAATCGGAATTAAGCGGAATCGCGATTTTCGCGCGAAACCGCCAAAATCTGCCCTTGACAGACCCCCTGCTGTCAACCCACGCGCCACTTGCGCGCGGCGCGCCACTCGCGCGCCATTGGGCAGAACCTGCTGTCTGTTCGCGCGCCACTTGCGCGCGGCGCGCCACTCGCGCGCCAGTTGACAGATTTTCAGCAGCCAAACACTGTTTTTCGTTTCGCGATAACTTTTGATCCGGGAACCCGATTGAGGTGTTCTAAGATGCGTTGGAAAGCTTATTCAGAGGCCTAACTGAATATTCTATTTTTAAGGCAAAATGAACTGTTTTCGAAGTTATATTGTTTCGAAAAACCGACTAATAGTACACGTGTGCGGATATGTTTTATTAATAATAAAACGGACTATGAGTCCTACGTGATATGGTTTAACCGACGCGGGATGATTATTAAATATTGTCTAAACCGGTCTACGATTCACGATATATAAATTATATCGACTTTGGGAAATGACCCGATACGGGTGTTACGTTCAATTATTGGTCTGAATGTAAATGAACTAAATGTTCATATTATTGTATATATATATATATATATATATATATTATATTGAGTTTGGGTGACGACCCATGTTGACATACTAGGCGGGGAAGTCATGATCCCTTACCCTAGGCTCCGTGCCATTAGGAAACACTATTGGTATGGGGTTCGCCGGGATTACCATGTCTGGGGTCGATGGTGTGTCAAAGATTAAATAACGCGGTTCATCGGGATTACCATGTCTGGGGTCGGTGCCGTGTTATGTAGTGCGATTCATCGGGATTACCATGTCTGGGGCCGGTGTCGTGCTAGGTTTAATTGCGTGGTCTATAAAATAAACTACAAGAAAGAAAGTTCTATAATACGGTTCACCGGGATTACCATGTCTGGGGTCGGTGCTGTGTTAAGGACTAAATAATGCGGTTCATCGGGATTACCATGTCTGGGGTCGGTGCCGTGTTATCTAGTGCGATTCATCGGGATTACCATGTCTGGGGCCGGTGTTGTGCTAGGATAAATTGCGGGGTTTATAAATTAAACTCCGAGATAAAAGATTTCATAACTGGACCGCGAGTGTTAGTAGGGGTCTCGGTAGAACTCACTGAGATTGTATCTCATTGTTTATATGTTGTGGTTTTACAGATAAACAGGGAAAGTGGAGATCCAAGAGGCACGAGTAGGTGGTGCTCGGATGGTTGCTGAAGACTTAGCTTTTATGCTTAAGTTATATTTTTTCCCTTGTTAGTTATGTATCACAACATTATGGCTTTAGATGTTGTAAAAGTTATGTATTTATTTCCGCTTTCTTGTTTGATATTGAACACTGTATTTCACTGATGGTTTATGGTCTTAGTTATGTTTAAGACTGTTCTGTGGTTATTCAGTGAAAATTTTATAGTGATGTTCAGTATTTAAACAGGAAATATATCTCTGATGTTTTTGGAATGGTACACTTGGGTATTTTTACTCGATAAAAATACCGGGGTGTTACACTTTGAGTATCGTGTCCGATCGAGATCCTAGATTTACTTCTGAATTTTGGAAAAGCTTGCAAGAGGCCTTAGGTTCTAAATTGAGATTGAGTTCCGCTTATCATCCCCAGACAGATGGGCAGACGGAAAGAACTATCCAGTCACTAGAGGATTTGTTGAGAGCATGCGTTCTTGAACAAGGAGGTTCATGGGATTCCCATTTGCCATTGATTGAATTCACTTATAATAATAGTTTTCATGCGAGTATTGGGATGGCGCCTTTCGAGGCATTGTATGGTAGGAGGTGCAGGACACCCTTGTGTTGGTATGAATCAGGGGAGAGTGTGGTATTAGGCCCTGAGATTGTGCGGGAGACTACGGAGAAGGTGAAAATGATCCGAGAGAAGATGAAAGCCTCGCAGAGTAGGCAGAAGAGCTATCATGATAAGAGAAGAAAGGATCTAGAGTTTCAAGCCGGTGACCATGTATTCTTGAGAGTCACTCCGGTGACAGGTGTGGGTCGTGCCTTGAAATCTAAGAAGCTAACCCCTCGTTTTATTGGCCCTTACCAGATTTTGGAAAGAGTTGGGAAAGTTGCCTATCGGGTGGCATTGCCACCTAATTTGTCTAATCTGCATGACGTGTTCCATGTATCTCAGTTGCGGAAGTATGTACCTGATCCGTCGCACGTGATTCAGATGGATAATGTAGAGGTGAGGGAAAACCTCACCGTGGAAACTATGCCAGTCAGAATTGAAGACCGGGAGGTAAAGGTGTTAAGAGGCAAAGAGATCAATTTAGTGAAAGTGGTTTGGTTGGGAGCCGTGGGCGAGAGTATGACGTGGGAATTGGAAAGTAAGATGAAAGAAGCCTATCCAGAGTTATTTGACTCAGGTAATTTCGAGGACGAAATTCTCTAAGTGGGGGAGAGTTGTAACGCCCTAAAATAATTTAATTAAATTAATTAATTAAATTATTTGAAGGATTACAAAATTATTTAAGTGGAATAATTAAATTAGAATTATTTTATTTCAGGGGGTGAGATGAATTAATAGGGGTGGTGTGAAAAATGGGCCCAAGCCACTTAAGTGACCCAAGCCCATTCCAATTATCCTAAAGCCTCAAAAACCTAAAAAATTAACTCTCATTATCAAAGAAAGAAAGAACAGCGACTGAGAGGGTGAGAGGGAGTAGAAGCGCGCGACCTTCCAGCAAGAGGAGAAGAAGAAATTGTCTTCATTTTGGCTTAGGTAAGTGACTTTGATCCTTTTTCCCTTCCATTTTTTTCTTCTCTTTCAAGTGGTGGTCTCAAATCCTTCTTGTTCCATTGTTGTTGTTTTACCTATGGCTGATGGAAGCCACTGTCGCGTGAGAGGAGAGGAAAGGAGCTGCTGCCTCTTTCGTTCTTGTGGCTTTGGAGTGGCTGAATTCGTCAATTATCAAGGTTAGGGGGCTCTGTTTATACCTATAATAACGCTTAAGTTGGGTTGTTGTAGTGATATAGGTTGAATTTGTTGTGTTGTGAAATGGTTGAAATATTTGCTACTGTTAGTGAGATGAAAATAAATGTTAATGGTATAGTTAGTGAATTGTTAAGTTATTAATATTGTTGAATTGTTGTTCCATTCAAATTGCCACTGTTGGTGATCCAGTCGAATTGGGCTTTCATTGTTATCCTATGAATTGTTGTTTTGTGAAACTAATGAATAATGGTCACTGTTGAATAATTGTTTCAGTCGACTATTGCTTCATTGTTATCCTATGAATTGTTGTTTAGTGAAATGGTTAAATAATTGTTTTAGTTGAATATAATTGTTGAATAGGATAGCTACTGTTTTGGTTGATTTAGTGTGATAGGTTGGATTGTGGTTTAGTTGAATTATTGAATAATGGCTACTGTGGGTGGTTGTCTTAGTTGAGTTGTTGTTTCCTTGTGGTCTTAGCAAATTGTTGTTGTTATTTGAAATTGTTGAATAATTATCATTGTTGAATTGTGGCCCTATTTCGAATTGCTCCTGTTATGTGGCTCTAGTGAA
Organism: Astragalus membranaceus; assembly: GCA_039519185.1. Taxonomy (NCBI): domain Eukaryota; kingdom Viridiplantae; phylum Streptophyta; class Magnoliopsida; order Fabales; family Fabaceae; genus Astragalus; species Astragalus membranaceus. The sequence continues at coordinate 105,644,175 of CM076850.1, read as the reverse complement.
TTGTTGTTCAAGGAAAATTGTTAAATAAATGCTACAGACTTGATTGTTTTGATGAATTAAGTGAATTGATGAATTAAGTTAGTGGAATGATAAATAAAGGCTACTGTTGATGGTTTTGATGAGCTAGTTGAATTGTAAAAATTAGATTACTAGCCTAAGGATATAAAGCGGTGTGTACGGAGTTGTAACTAATTGGGGATGTGAAAGCGGCGAGGGACTCCGGTCCAAAGCGGTGCGATAACCTTAAGACCTTTATGTTGACTATATTGAGTTGAGAAATGCAAAGCGGTGAGTTTAATAATTATTATGGCTTATGTGTGGTGTGGTGGTGCATAGTCATAGTGTCGCATGACTCATGTTGCATAAAGCGGTGTGTCGGCTTCGGCCAAAGCGGTGCGGTGGCTTCGGCCAAAGCGGTGAGTGCCCTCCAGGCTAATAGCGGTGATGATGGATCCACATGCATGTTGCATTACATGCATTAGTCAAGCATTTGATGAGTTTGTGGATGAATTATGAATATGATGATTATATTGAAAATGTGGTGAGTTGTTTTGAATTAGTGTCGCTTGCTACCTTCCTTATTATGACGCGCGCTTTTCTTAATCATTATTATTTGTGTAAAGAGACTCACCCTACTGCCTTTGTTGCTTCTTATGTCGGCAACTTGCAGGTGATCGAGAGTGAGGGCATCCTTATGCCTCTTTTCTAGTAGTGTGTCAGCTCTGATATGTAACACCAGGGGGAGGGCGTAGTGGTATTATTATTGTCGTTTTGATTGTATTGGATTGTTATATTGATGTATTGATACCATTCCGCTGTGTTGAGGCTATTTTATTTATGTGCTGTAAACTAAAACAGGTGTTGTGGGCCCGTCCCCAAACTATTCGTGCTATATATCGTGCCATTGTTTGTTGACTTCACGTCACTCGATTATAAGTTGGCTGTTTTTATAAGCGTTGAAATGTGACACCTTTTTCAATGATTCACATTCTTTTAAAACTTTGATTTTATATACCGCTTAATAGTTAATTTAGAAGGGGGTGTTACAGGAAACACTTGGAGTGAAAATTAGGCAAAAAAACCATCTTGGTGCAACAAAAAAAATTATTTACCTAAATAATACACATTATGGGTTATATACCAAAATAGGGCAAAAAAAAATTTTAGTACAAAAGTCGCCCCCCCCCCCCCCCCCCCCGAGGGTGACTTCTGAACTGTGTTTTGCAATTTTTTTTAAAATAGAGTTCAGAAGTCGCCCCCCCCCCCCCCCCCAAGGTGACTTCTGAACTGTGCTTTGCAATTCTTTTTTAAAATGCAGTTCAGAAGTCGCCCCCCCCATGGTGACTTCTGAACTGTGTTTTTTTATTTTTTATTTTATTATATATTAAAATGAAAAAAATGTAAATTAATTTAATTTAAATAAAAAAATTTATTTAGATAATTAATATTTTTAATCCAAATTTCCTAATTAAATTTAAGGGTCACAAAGAAATATTACAACACAATAATTTATTTAAAAGACCAGCCGAAAATTACAATAGTTATTTAAAAGACTAATTTGAAATATTACAACACATTTAACGAAGAAGATGAGACCCAGTTCCACACTTTCGAGGTTTGGGGACACGCCGTTGACGTTGATGCCGATGTGGTGGTTGTTGTTCTTCCTTAGTAGGGGCAGTGGGCGGTGGCTCTAAAAAATAATTGGGAACTGATGAAGAACTACCACCGCCGGCCTGCTCTTGAATTTGACGTTTCAACGCCATAGATTGCGCAGAGCCGGGTTGGACCCCAAAGTACTCATAGAACATATCGGGGTCCCTTTCGGTCGTAGAATGTCGATATGTATCTTGAAAAGGAGTATGTTCTTCGAATGTTGGTGTGTGAGCGATAGAGTGGCGGTGAGGCACATCTTCTTGGAATGTTGGTGTGTGGGAGATAGAGTGGCGGTGAGGCACATCTTCTTGGGTCCTCTGTTGAGTTGGTGGTGCACGTCAATGTCGATTACGGTTACGTTCTCGACGTTCGGTTTGAGTAGTTGGGGGAGCTGGCATGTCTTGCTCATCTTCTTCATCCACATCACCAACATTTGCAAGACCACGTGGATCCCTTAGATGTTGGTCGACTGAAATGTATGGCCTTGATTTTTTTAGAAACCAGCGCATGTATTTATCTGACTGCGCCGGTTTAGCAAAGCACGGTCGACCCACAACACATGTATTTTGTCTATCATTCCATAAATCAATTGACTCTCTGTGATATACAGCCCAATTGACATCAGTCTGTCCCTGCATGGTGATGTTGTGCATGTGGCTCATATCTTTTGGTGCTAATGGTATGTCTTGGACGAGGCCAAATTGCAAGGTCACTCTATCCGCATGGTGCCATTCTACCATATGGAAACAGACCATAGCCGTGTTTGTAGTCCATATGTCGTAGTGCCGAAATGCTATTTCTGGAAAATTGAATTCCCGATATGGCAACCACTCAAACTCTTCATGTGTCATGCGGTCTATTGTTGATCTGTACAAAACAAGGCTTGATGGACACTTGGTGTGGCTAAGTGGCGTGCGAACCCATCTAGTAAAAAAATTAAATTGTTAACATAAAGAAGAAATATAATTGTTAGTATTCATAAGTTGTGTCAAATTTTTACCTCTTTGCTAGTGGTCATTGATAAGGACTGTTACAGTCTGGTGCTAGGAACGGCATGCGGTACCAGACCCAAGACTGTAACAAAAGAGTACATCCACCCATTGTGCGTGAGGAGCATGTAGCTGTCTTACACAGCATTCTGTATAAGTTCGTTAGACATGCTGACCCCCAGCTGTAACTTGAAATTTCATCAAATTTTTTCAATAGGGGTGTGTATTTTATGTTGACCCTATTTGATGATTTGTCTGGGAGTATGTATCCCCCGATCAACTGCAATAGGTACGCCCTACAATATTGTCTTCGCACTTTGTCGGAAGTGCCCTCTGGAACATTATTAAATTCACGTTGCAACCAAGTGAACTTAATTTGGTTGCCTACAATGCCATTTGCTGGGATAGGCTTACCCAATAGTTGTTTGCATACTCGATCCCAATTTTGTTCACAACTTCCAGTAACGGCATTTCCATCAACGGGAAGCCCCAACTGCAACGCCACGTCTTGGAGAGTTATTGTGCACTCCCCTACTGGAAGATGAAAAGTGTGTGTTTCTGGTCTCCAGCGTTCGACCATTGCTGCCACCAAAGCTGGATTTATTTTGAATGCGCCAATTGAAACAATGTCACGAAACCCAGCTCTTTCTATCAATGGTAATATAGAGGCATCTGGTTCGGGAAGCTTGAATGCGTGATGAACTTCCATTGGGTCATCTTTGAGAAGCATGGAAATGTGAGGTTCTTCGTTTAGTAAGGAAGACATTTTTAAGTAAGTCTGAATGAAGAAATTGGCCTGGAGGAGATGAGTGGAGAAGGCTGATGAATGAAGAGGAGCTGATGAATGAAGAGAAGGTTGATGAGTGGAGAAGGCTGATGAATGAAGAGGAGCTGATGAATGAAGAGAAAGATTGTGTCTTAAGAAAGAAAGAAAGATATGATGGGGAGAAAGAAAGCCATAAATCATGGAAGGAAATGATGGGAATAGTCACTTTCGGTGCCATTATGTGCCATTATGTCTTCTTTGATTTTGAGATTGATTTTAATTATTTTGGTGCCATTATGCACCATTTTACTTTCGATGCGAGAGTGATGGGAAATGATGGGAATAATAATAGTAATAGCATTGTTATTGTCTCCTGCATTATTTTGGTGCCATTATGTATTTTGGTGCCATATGACATTTGTATTTTAGTTAATAATAATAGCATTGTCTCTTGCATTATTTTGATTGAATGTCGGTGCAATCCTGGCCTTTAAAAGTGTCGGTGCAATCGTGGCCTTTAAAATAAATGTCATTAATTTTAATTATTGTGCCTCTGACCAATACACACTGCACAATACACTCTGCACCTTAAACCCAAAACCCTAAACCGAATTTTAATTTTTTAAAAATTGTGCCTTCTAGACAAAGTATAATACTACCGTGTTGTGTTTAAAAAAAGACTTACAATTTTTTTAATATGTATATTCTGTACAACAAAGTGTAACAAAAGTCATTTTTTTGTGTCCAAAATTTGTTTTTAACCTATCTCTTGGTCTGTTTTTTTGACTAATTAATTTTAATTTTAAATTTCTAAAAATTGTGCCTTCTAGACAAAGTATAATACTACCGTGTTGTGTTTAAAAAAAATGAGTTACAATTTTTTTTTAATATGCACATTCTGTACAACAAAGTGTAACAAAAGTCATTTTTTTTGTGTCCAAAATTTGTTTTTAACCTATCTTTTGATCTGTTTTTTTGACTAATTAATTTTAATTTTAATTTTTTAAAAATTGTTCCTTCTAGACAAAGTATAATACTACCGTGTTGTGTTTAAAAAAAGACTTACAATTTTTTTTAATATGTACATTTTGTACAACAAAGTGTAACAAAAGTCATTTTTTTAGTGTACAAAATTGGTTTTTAACCTATCTTTTGGTCTGTTTTTTTTGACTAATTAATTTTAATTTTAAATTTTTAAAAATTGTGCCTTCTAGACAAAGTATAATACTACCGTGTTGTGTTTAAAAAAATGAGTTACAGTTTGTTTTAATATGCACATTCTGTACAACAAAGTCTAACAAAAGTCATTTTTTTAGTGCCCAAAATTGGTTTTTAACCTATCTTTTGGTCTCTTTTTTGACTAATTAATTTTAATTTTAAATTTCTAAAAATTGTGCCTTCTAGAAAAAGTATAATACTACCGTGTTGTGTTTAATAAAATGAGTTACAATGTTTTTTAATATGCACATTTTGTACAACAAAGTGTATCAAAAGTCATTTTTTTAGTGTCCAAAATTGGTTTTTAACCTATCTTTTGATCTGTTTTTTTGACTAATTAATTTTAATTTTAATTTTTTAAAAATTTTTCCTTCTAGACAAAGTATAATACTACCGTGTTGTGTTTAAAAAAATGAGTTACAATTTTTTTTAATATGTACATTCTGTACAACATTGTGTAACAAAAGGCATTTTTTTAGTGTCCAAAATTGGTTTTTTACCTATCCTTTGGTCCTTTTTTTGAGTCAACTGCCCTTGCCTGACAGTTGTATTGTTGTACGCATTTGGCTGTTTAGCTATAGTCAAAGAGTACACTATAGTATAACATTTTTTAGAATAATATCAACTTCAGAAATAATATTAAAGAGACAGGGGAGAAGTAGGTAGCATACAGAATGCAACAAGCATGCATTACTCAATTCAATCCTTCATCATCCCAAACTGACATGCATTACAGCCCTTCAACACCTCACCATCACTCTGCACCATCATCCTCAAACACACCCATTGACCTTAACACAAGCCACCCTCTATATACTCAAGCTAATACCCCACCGTTTAGTATGTTTGTTGGTGTCCATAATGAAGACGTTGGGGACTTTAGCGAAGATGAAGATGAAATTCTCCAGCGTCACGTCGCTGAGGAACCAATTGAAGCTAACCCCAACATAGGTGTTGCATTCCGCGAGCCTGTCCCACACTTTCAAAACGTCACAGCTGATAACCCAGAACCTTATGATGTAGAGTTTGGCCATTCCATGGACACGAACCAACTTTTATCCAATGAAGACCCAAACGAACTCAAACTCAAAATGAAATTTCCCACAAAAGAAATAGCCCAACAATTCATCCAAACATATCACCTAAACCATTCAGTTGCATACAAAGTCTGTGAGTCTAAACCAACATGTTGGACAGTTTGTTGTCTTCATGAAACCTGTTTGTGGAGGTGTGTAGTGAGACTAGGAGCAAAAACTGGATATTGGGGGATTACACAGTTGACTCACCCACACACATGTACAACATTGACTATTTCCCAAGATCACCGCCAACTGACCTCCTCCTTCATGTGTACTCATATACTTCCACTTGTAAGGAAGGACCCGACAATATCAGTGGCTGTGTTGATTGCACACATCAAAGAGCGGTTCACGTACCAGAGTTCCTACAGAAAGGCTTGGATTGCTAAACAAAAAGCAATCGAGCTTATCTTCGGTAATTGGGAGGACTCTTACAATGAAGTAACCAGGCGGCTACATGCTTTCTCTTACTATATTCCAGACACATTTCACGACTGGCAGTACAAACCATTCTATGAGAATGGACAACTAGTTGGCGACAAAGGTGTATTCCACCGCATCTTTTGGAGTTTTGGCCCTTGTATTAAAGGCTTTCAATTTTGCAAACTAGTTGTCTCTGTTGATGGAACATGGTTGTACGGTAGGTACAAAGGGTGTCTTCTTTTGGCAATCGCACAAGATGGAAGAAACAACACCTTCCCAATTGCATATGCAGTGGTCGAGGGTGAGACAGCGGAGGCTTGGTTTTTCTTCCTATCTCGTTTAAGACACTATTTGACACCACAGGAGGGTATTTGTTTGATATCAGATAGACACGAGTCTATCAAAAGTGCTGTTACGCGACTAAACACCAATTGGAAACACGTCTTCTGTGTTCGCCACATAGCACAAAACTTCATGAGACACTTCAAAAACACTCCTGCCAGGAAACATGTCATCAATATGGGTGAGTATTTTTAACATTTTTTTTAATTAATTAGTTTCAAATTTCCATTCCATACTTACCAACATCTTCTTTTTTTCTTCAGCATATTCAATGACGGAAGAATCGGCCAATCACTACAAACAAAAAATTGGTCAGGAAGTAAGTCCTGAGGGGGTGGCTTGGGTTGAAGACATAACCGCAGAACAATTGTTGCAGTCGTGCGATGGAGGTTCCCGTTGGGGGCACATGACAACAAACCTTGCAGAGTGCATCAACAATGTCCTTAAGGGGGTGCGGAATCTCCCTATTCGTTCATTGATAGATGCAACATACTTCAGGATGAACGAGGTTTTCGTCAAAAGGGGAACACAGGCACAGGCAATGTTGAGATCCGGAACTATGTACTCTGAAAAATCGTTGGAAAATATTGCCAGGAACATAAAAGTCTCTAAAACGCATAACGTCGCAGTTCACGATCGTGCCCAACAATTGTTCCGAGTTGAAGAACTTGCACGACCACAAAGTGGTAGACCTGCCCTGACATTCGTGGTGAACTTCAGAGCAAAAACGTGTGAGTGTGGGGAATTCCAGGCACTTCACTACCCTTGTTCACATGTCATCGCAGCATGCTCAAAATGCAATTACGACCACATGCAATTCGTGGATCACAACAGAAACAACTGCCCTAACCGCAATTAATGTGTTGTAATATTTCGGATTAGTTTTTTATCAATTATTGTAATTTTAAATTAACTAAGTTATTAATTTGAAGGTTTTAATCATATGTGACATTTATTTAGTTTGTAATTTTTATATATATATTTTAAATTAACTAAGTTATTTACTCTTATGTGACATTTTAAATTAACTAAGTTATTGTACCTTTTATTTATATATATATTTTTGGTACTATTTTTATTTATTTTGTCCACACATGTAACAAATAGCTGACTTTTCTTTTTGGTACTATTTGCCTTAATTAATATTTTTTTTATATGTGTAACAGTCTTAAATAAAATAAAAAGGGCAGTTATTATTAACGGTCTAGATTTTGGCGACACTATTTAACGGTCTAGATTTTGCCGACACTATTTAACGGCCTAGATTTTGCCGACACTATTTAACGGCCTAGATTTTGCCGACACTATTTAACGGCCTAGATTTTGCCGACATTATTTAACGGCCTAGATTTTGCCGACACTAAACCCTAAAATCAACGGTTAAGATATTCCAAAATCAACGGCTCACATACGATCACCCCTATTATAAATACATTCTCACATTACACTGATCTTCACACCAACAGTTTACCCTTAACCTATATTTCTGATTCATCTTCTCTTCTCTGGTTCTTCCCAAACACCATCGCCCAACACGCTGAAATGGAATGGCAGTTGTGCCCAACCCAGTACTCAAATGACAAATTCTTAACCGCCCTTCATCACAGTGGAACTGTAACCACCGATGAACATGGTGTTGTCTTTCGTTGTCCTAATCATATCTTCTGTAGGATGAATAAGGACATCACATTCGCCCAACTCAGGTAGAAGGCCGAGAGGAAGATACGGCCAGGGGGAGGGTGGCGTAAAGACGTGGATCGTATCCGTTACAGAAAGTACAACTGTGGAGATGACGGGACATACCGGTATTCTGTCATGGAGATCCGAAGCGAGAACGACGTTCGCGCAATGATGGAAGCTCATGCTAACATTCCAATGGGACGTAGTATCTTGGAGTTGTACGTGGACACAATACGCACTCCGGAAGAAATCATGCATCTTCTGCGACCACCCCCCCCCCCCCCCCCACAACAAATCATACCGGAAAGAGTCATCAACCACTACTGTACACTTCACTGTCAGGCCCAAGTTATGTACAGGGAAGAAGATGATGTGTATTTTATGGGTCCAAACAACATATATTCCAGGCTTAAGAACAACATCACCTTCGCCGAACTGAATGAAAAACTAACGGAAAAGGCGCAGCTGGAGGGTGAGGAGCAAAGAATCACTAGTATCGTTTATCGCCTCCCCCGGATCGGCGAACGTAATCGTATTCGGTGGGGTGTAATGACTATCAAGAGCGACAGGGACGTTCGAGAGATGTTTCACCTACATGAGATGTATCAACCTCATACTCGGAGTCCTATCGAATTGTGCGTCAAAACCGAAATGTCTATCGATGCGATCATCCGTTGGATTTTCCCTCCAGCGTAAAATGTTTGGTGGAATTAGTTTCAATCATGTTTTCCTCTTCTTGTATTTCTGCAAATTTTATTGTTTATTTCAGTCTTTTTTCTATATTATATAATGTTCCAATTTTTAATCTCTTAATTTTTTTCGTGAATATTAACGTAATTAAATTATAAATAGGTATAATCATTTTTATAAATTTATTTATAGTTTATTTAGGTATTTATATTTTAATATATAATAAAACAAAAAAATTAAAAAACACAGTTCAGAAGTCACCCTGGGGGGGCGACTTCTGAATTGATTTTAAAAAAAAATTTGCAAAAGACAGTACTGAAGCCCCCCCCCCCCAGGGGCGACTTCTGTACTAAAAAAATTTGTTGCCCTATTTTGGTATATAACCTATAATGTGTATTATTTAGGTAAATAATTTTTTTTTACCCTAAAATGGTTTTTTTGCCTGAAAATTAGAGTGATCAGTGAGTGGGTAAACACCTGGGTGGTTGGGTTCATGGAAAGCATTGCCTAAGTGCTATGAATGTATCATGTGGTGTAACTTGTGATCATATAGTGAAGTCTTCAAGTCGGATTTTGTCCCTCAGAGTAGGAGAATTGACTCCGAACTGGGTTACCATCTTGGGTGTTCATTTTCTCTATCCTTTATCTCTTTCTTTAATTGATTTCTTAGTTTTCATATATCCTGTCTTGACAGTGCTGTAGCAGCAAGTGCTGACAGCACTGTGCAGTTATTCCGCAATTTCTCTGTTCTTGTTTTTTCCAGGTTCGTTGACACGCGTGAATCACAACACTTTCTTTCTAAAAACCGGGTGTTTTTGAGCAACTAAAGTGAATAGTTTCCCTCCCTAATATTCATTAACCCTTCAGCTTCAAAATGGGTCATGGGTAAGCAAAGTGGGTAGGGCATTCGCCCACAAGCCCATAGATAGCAATAAAAAGGAATTTCCTGCTGCACCCCCCTAAATTTCAAGTCACACAATTATTCTAATACTCATCCTAATAAACTCCATCACACCAAATGCTTAATTAGACTACAAAATCAATGAAGCACACAAACATATAGTTTTAATGAATAATATCCAAAGTAATTATTTAATTACTTTGGGTATTACAGTAAAGAAATAGTCATGTGTATACACTACCACCAATACCATCCAATAAAAATAATTCACATGCATGAGACAAAAGAACAAACCTTTTATCAAGGATGCTAAACATCCACTCCAATTCTCAGTCCACATTTTTGGCTTTGTGTTAGAGTTTGGTGTGAATTGATTGCAGTAAAATCCATTGCATGTATTGAATGAAATCATCATTTTCATGCTTCTGATTTTCCCAAAGTTCATTAGTACTGGCTTTTAAACTCTCAACTTTAGCAAGTACTCCTAAGGATATGAGAAAGCACAGCTAGGTAACTACCAAATTTGACTCTCAACTCATCATATCATCAAGAATTATTGTTGGGCAAGAATATACATGTCATTTTAAAAACCTCCCATGCTGTGGACAAATTTTGCAAACATGCTTCTCAAATGAAAAGAAATGATCATATCAGCATATAAGATGTATAGAAACATACTGAGTCCATGACTGTAAAATTGGTGAGGAAGCACAGCTCGCCTTCTTGTTTCATGTGACAATTTTGTGTTGTTCCCTCAAAGAATTGAACTACCAATAACTTCAACAATCGAAAAGTTTTTCTTGAAATGAGAGCCTGAAGCCGAGAATGAAAAATTGTAGCGAAGTTGGAAATGAGAGCGTGAGCATGAAGGCAAGAGAATAAAATTTTGTTGTAAATGAGCTACCTATAACCGGAGTAATAGTAATTAGTCAAAATTTCTTTACTTTTTAAAGATAAGTAGTGGCGTCGGCAAATGAGTTTTTTATTGTAGTGTAAGTAAATTTAATTTTGTATACATCAAAAAAAACTAAGACCAACTTGATTCCCTTGCACTAGATATTTAAGCAACATTAATGTTATGTAAATATGTAAGCAACAATATTAGAATAGGAAAGTAAATAAGTCAAACAAAAATGAAAACAAATTTCAGAAAAAATAAATGGTCTAAAAAAATTGCAAGCTATAATATTCATTCCATGGAAAATTTTGTGTCCATCACTTTTTTATCCCACCAATGTAAATTAGACATTTAAGTTTGTGCCTTTTAGTTTGTCTTTTTGATGGATTGTTTGTAACAAGTTTGGGGCCGCCTATTATTGCTTTGGTTTTAATTTCTTTTCTTGTCAAGGATTTTGGTAGGGATGGCAATTTCTACCCGTAAGTGGGGATCCCCGCGGGGATTGCCCCATTCGGGGCCCCGTGGGCGGGGAATTTTCCCTGTAGGGACAGGGACGGGGGAGAAAATCTCCCCGCAGTCAAGGTGGGGATGGGGACGGGGATCATACCCCCCTCCCCGCGGGGACTCCGCCCCGAAATATATTACATAAATATTTTTATTATAAATGTATATTATACTATAAGTATTAATTTTTTAGTCTTTTTATATGTGTTTCTAATTTAAAATATTTAATTGTTCTAACTTTTATACTTTTTAAAAATTAAAATATAAAAGTAAGACTAACTTTTATATTTTTTGTATTAAAATGTTAAAGTTTTGTTTTTTAGTCTTACTTTTATATATTTATTCAATTTTATTATATTTTAATTTATATTTTTTCAAACTTTTAATAAATTTTCAGAGTCCCCGCGGGGACCGTGGGGATCCGTGGGGATGGGGATGGAGGAGGAAAACTCCCCGAAACGGGGATCGGGGATATGGGGACGGGGGACAACTTGGGAGGCGGGGACGGAGAGCGGGGGAGTACTCCCCGCTGTAACACCCCCTTCTAATCAACTAGAATTTAATTAATTTAAAAATCAGAGCTTCCAAAAACCTTTCAGTGCAACCGCAAGAGGGTGCCACATTTTAAAAACAACAACGTATAATAACTCCAAAGATAATTCATAAAGTCATAAAGTGCGTAATATATAGCACCACAGTCAACTTAATATCCTGTTTAGCTTACGTCAACATCAGTATAAAAACATCGCAGCGAAAAAACACCAAATTTCAACGTATTATGTTACATCACCAGTTAAATAGTTTAATAACATCAACTAAATAAAACAGTAAGCTAAAACGCCCCCCCGGTGCTACGTATCAGAGCTGACTCGACCCACTAGAAAGAAGGTACTAGAGCACCTTGACTCGCTATCACCTGCACGTTGCCGACATGAGAAGCAACATAAAAGCAGTAGGGTGAGTCTCTTTACATAAATAATAACAAATAGAATCAACATCATATCAGAAAGGAAACTAACAACACCAAATCACAGCAATAACAACATACACCGTTACTTTACATCAACCAGAAAACAATACTGAAAGTAAGGATAATGCATGCAATGCAACCCAACTTCTAGGGCATATGCATGTGGATCCATCATCACCAATAATTTGCCTTGAGGGCACATCACCAATAAGACCGAAGTCTTCTGCTCACCAATAAGACCGAAGTCTTCTGCTCACCAATAATGCACATGATTATGCGACGCCATGAACCATGCACCATACACACCAAAATCACCATAATTATGCAGTAGCATGCTCACCAATAGTTAATCATCTCACCAATAGTTAATCAGCTCACCAATATTTGATTAGGTCTTTTAATAAGCTTTCCAACGCATTTGAGAACACCTCAATCGGGTTCCCGGATCAAAAGTTATTGCAAAAATAAGTTCGGGAACCTTTTAATGAAAACTGTAAACCGTCGCGACGCGAAAAGATACCGTCGCGACGCGAAAAGATACCGTCGCGACGCGAAGAGTGACAGAAACTTTTGCGTTACAAAAATTACTGGGGTCGCGACGCGATGGCCACGGGCCGCGTCGCGATGGAAGCCAGAATTGGCTGAAAATAGCATTTTGAAACTCGTTTTGTACCGTTTCACTTTCTATTCGACCCCGAGACATTTCCTAACCATTAAGACTTCAAAAACTTCACCAACACCAACGAAGTTCATAGACCCCACTCACCAATAATTTAATTAGCTCACCAATAATTTAATTAACTCACCAATGATTTTATTAACCCACCAATAGTTTATCTCACCATTGTATATATGTCACCGTTAACACACCAATTACAGCAACATTTTTAATAGCACAACATAACCGCAACAGCAACATAAAAATCAAAACAGCAACAACAACATTTAACTAAAACAGCAACAGCAACATTTGGATAAAAACAGCAGCAGCAACATTTAAGTAAAAACAGCAACAGCATTATTTGAAGAGAACAGCAACAGCATTATTTGAAGAAAACAGCAATAGCATTATTTGAAGAAAACAGCAACAGCATTATTTGAAGAAAACAGCAACAACATGATTTGAAGAAAACAGTGACAGCACCCCTTTAAAAACAGTGACAGCAACTAAAAATAAACAGTGACAGCACCCCTTTAAAACAGTGACAGCAACTAAAAATAAAACAGCACCCCTTTAAAACAGTGACAGCAACTAAAAATAAAACAGTGACAGCACCCCTTTAAAATAGTGACAGCAACTAAAAATAAACAGTGACAGCACCCCTTTAAAACAGTGACAGCAACATACACGCCTACGGGCAGCCTCGTTTTGGCGCCCACCTACCTAGCTCACACACACGTACAAAATCAAGCATCATGCCACACGCCTAACCGACAACACAGACACACAACATGAGTCACGCATCAAAGCACAAGGGCAAGCCAATTTGGCGCCCAACACACACGCACCATGGCTCACGGGCACGCCATGTTTGGCGCCCTTGCTTCACGCACAACACACAACACGCATGGGCAGCCACTTTGGCGCCCGTGACTAGCACACACAACAACACCTTGTCACACACCTTAATCACCTAATTTCAGCTCCAATTTAGTCGTGCAATACAACAACACCCAACAATTCATCACATCCTCATTCTCAATGTCATTGATTCATTACAACAAACGTCTAACATGCATAATTAATCTCATATTCACCTTAACACCAATTGACATAGGATTCAACAATTTAAGTTCAACATGATACTTAGCATTCACACAACATCTCAATTCAAACAACAACACCACAAATCAATTAATTAAATCATTCCTAAACCTAACTCATATGGTACCAATCCTATAGGTTATTAAGAATGGAAAGAGAGCCCCCTAACCTTTGGAATTGAAGGAGCCAACAAGATTTCTAGCAAGCCACCAAAGAAATCGCCAATCCAAGCTCTCCTCTCCTTGAAGCTCCACGCAAAACCCTTTCCCTTACCCTAGCACCGTCGCTCCTCTTCTCTCTCACTCTTCTCACCTTCGATTTCTTTTGATTTTGCACAAGTGAGACACTTGTCTCAAACCCTTGTTACATGCGCCTAGGCCTAAGTCAATGGGCTTGGGCTTGGACCAATCTTACCACCCCGGAATTACCATCACCACTCCCTTATTTACTAACCACCACCTCTTAGTTAAATTAAATACCCTATTTATTATTTTAATATAACTAACCACTATAGCACCTAATTAAATTAATTAAATAAATACTTGAATTATTTTGGGGCGTTACACCCGCCCCCGCCCCGCCCCATTGCCATCCCTAAATTTTGGTCTAGTAACCCCTTGACCTCTATTCTATCGTCTTTCTTTTTTATCTTTTTTTATAAAATCAATGAGAAGTACTCTTTTTTGTTCTTGATGTTTTTTCATAACAAATTTTAACGAGACTTGTTTCTTTTTTTTTCACAAAAAAAAAGTCAAACAAAAATGAGGCAGAAAGAAAGTGTAAGTAACAAAGAAAAGTGAGAGTAATTCTAAACTTTTTGTATAAGTAAATAGTTTTATCAATAAAAATTCATCCTTACAAAGAAAGATGTAATAAGATACACCAAGATGCCTTAAACAAACTACACCAAAACTAAAAGGCTATAGCATGTCACACCCAAGATACCAAAGCACATTCAAAGACAAACTAGACAAAAGTTACACCATGATAATCCAAAGCTACCGAAACACAAAAGACACCTAAAACAAACCAAAGAAAAGACTTATCATGCATGCAGGTGTTCGAGTGTTGTAAACCTCAAAATATCAAGTTCTATTCCTACTCAAAAAAAAACTTTCACCAATATACTTTTTACCTATAAGTGCAACTCTTTAAGTTGATTTTTTTTTTACATTGGTGACTCTTTAAGTCTCAACTCATCTAAACTCTTAATTATAAAAAAATTCAAACAGTAATTTGCATTGTCTAAATCTAAACCAGCATCACACCACGCAAATGAGGATTCCTAGATAATTATATTCAAAGAAGAAAAGAAAAAAAGGATTCCAAGATAAAGCCTACACTTGTTTAAGATTTTGCAAAATATTAAGGGGGGAAAATAGGCAATTCTTATACTAATTTTATTTTTTATTGGATTAATTATCTTGTCTATGATATAAAAAATATTGGCAAAAATGCACTCAGAGTCCTTTAAGTTATTTAGTTGTCATGGATTGGTCCTTTAAGTTTTTTCTATACCACTTAGGTCATTTAACTCTTAAAACGTTTACTCCATTTTCCTTTTTTCCATTCTCTGTTGCAAAATTGCTGATGTGTCTGTTACGTGGGTGATGTGACTGTAACAGTGTGAGATACATGTGCCTCAAAAAATCAAGTTATTAATCATCTCTTCCTCATGAACCCTAATTTCATACTTTTTTTCCTAAATCTCCATGTTCTTCAAATGACGTAATTTGGACCCAAATTGCTGGAAGAGATGGCTATGGTGTTGGAACAAGGGGGCGAATTTGGATATGTGGTAATCTAGACCCAATCCCTTTTCAGATGTATATGGCGTTGCTGCGCAAAGGGGTCGAGAAAAGGGGCTTTGATTTGGAGAGCTATTCAAGTCAATGCCATGGAACTTTTCAAAAACATGGATGGAAATTGGATATTATTAGGACCCTGGAGATCATATGCAGCCACAAGCTTTCATTTTTACTAATTTTTTAGGGCGCAAGCTAAAGGTTCATTAAGGGTGTGTTTGGGAGTTTGGAGGGGAGGGAAGGGCATGAGACTAATAGTATTAATTCTTTAGTGATGATATCTCCCAAACTCCTCTAAACCCTAGTTTCATACAGCCAAAAGGGCTATAGTTTCAGCACATGTTGAAACGACAAGTCTTTGTGCAGATTGAAATTTAGTGAAAAAATATGAAATTAGGGTTCATGAGAAAGAAGATGAACAACAATTTGATTCTTTTACTTTTAATAAAAAATAATTAAATTTAATGACATGTCATTCACGTGGCACATGTATCTTACACTGTTACAGCCACATTACTCACGTAACGGACACGTCAGCATTTTTGGCTCCTATCTTAAAAATTTATCTCATCCAAATTAATGTCTTATTTAAATAAAAAAATCAGTTATACTTCTTATAAATATTAAATTATATATTATATATATATATATAGGGATAGAATATACTGACACCAGGTGTAAGTTAAAAGACTTACATCAAATCTCAACCATTGAATCCATTAATGTTAGCGATGGATTTTTGGTAAAAATAAATTATGCACACATGCGTTAGCGACGAACTATTTAATGTTAGAGACGGAAATTGTCCGTCTCCGGTTAGAGACGGATTGAAAAATTTCGTCTCAGAAGCGTTTGCGACCGCAATTTCAGCTACGGATCTCGTTCCGTCTCTAATTCCGTCTCTAAAATGCGTAGAGACGGAATTTCCCAATTTTAGAGACGGAATTCGTCCGTCTCTATTTCCGATTTTTCTAGTAGTGATTACATCTTATGGTTCAAAATAGGCCACATATCATAGGCATGTGACTGTTTATCCTTTTTTTCCCTCTGCCATAATCAATTACAGCGATGGCATTTAAGTGATTGAGGATTTCTTCAATCTATTTTTAGCAACTCTGTTAAGCACGGAAAAAAGGAATCATTAGAAGTTATTATAAAACTTTTGGAAAGCAGGTTGCTCAGGATATAATTAATTCAGCATCACCAATAACCTAAACATTTAATGGGAAATTAGCTGATGGCCAAGGAATGTTGTTAGTGTTGAGAATTCAAGTATGAGTGGTTAGTCTCATATTGGCTAGAAATGAGCTAAATGAAGGGGATATAAGAGATGGGATCCATATACTTAACGCCTAAAGGTTTTGGGTGGAGATGTGACGGCTAAGTCTCTTAGTGGTCCAGGTCATTGGCTAACTCATTGTTGCTCTCGGCACTACTCTGGACTCCCCAACAGTTAGCAACTCCAACTAACTCCAAAATAGCTACAAATCACCTTTGAAATCGCAGCTTGCACTTCGTTCCCTTACTTCGTTCTCTTCGTTGAAATCGCAGCTTGCTCTTCGTTTCAGATCCTCCTGTTCAAACGCGTTTCTGGTTTGTATTTCCTATCCTGGTTTGCGTTTCTGGTTTGCATTTCCTACTGGTTTGCGTTTCTGGTTTGCTTTTTCGTTTCATGCTTTTTCGTTTCATATCTAAACAACCCATATTTTGAATCGGTTTATATATGTGTTTATATATGTGTTTCTATATATGTGTTTATAAATGTGTTTCTGTTTTACTAAAATTCCTTAACTCATCTGTTGATTCTAGTAATCTTTTAAGTATGATTTTTGTTCTTCATTTGAAATTAAGTTATTTCTAAGTGGGAAAAAGTTGGGTATTTAATGAACTGGGTTTAGTGTGTTTGAATGAATTGTAGAATGATATAGTAGAATGATTGTTTTCTTTTGGATTGTAATTTGTCATTTGTGTTATGTGCATTCATTATGAAATTAGTAGAGTGATTCATTGAATGGCTAGAGCAAACAGAGATATTAATATTTGGTACAAATTTGCTGCTTAGGCCCAGAAGAAATTTTGTTTCATTTTACCTTCATCTGATAGATCATTGAGATCACACAATGGACTTTTTACCTTCGTTAACCCCTACTATTGCTGACTGTAACTATTGCTTCTTTCTTTTTCTTTGGGGGCTTTAAACTGTGATGTTTGCATGTCTTTTGCAATCTTTTCCCTTTGGCTCATAAAGGTAATTTGGATCTTGTTGATGAGAGATGGGCTAGTGATATTGATCAAATGGATTTGATTGTGTTTTCAATTGATCAAATGAAGGTGATTCAGTCTTAGGTTGTCATTATTGTCCTGGGTTTAATTACACTTAGGTTGCCAATAAACTGATACACTAGAGGCTTACTTACCTGTCCTAGCATTCCACAGGTTTTTTGTCATGGAGATGACTGAAGCTGAAGATGAAAGCTGGTTGATTGAAACTCACTTCTAAACTGGAAAGAACATTCTATGTTGTTCTATTATAATACTGAATGTCATATGTTTTTAGAGGGCACCTTTTTAGAGATTTCTTATTATCTATCTGTTTTACTTTTTATAGATGATCTCATAGTAGAGAGTTTAAAATGCTTTGTGATACATTTACTGAAATAATGGGATGTTCATAATATTTGTTAGTTTAATGAGATGTTCAAAGTTTGACCCTTATATGCCAGAGATAATGTTAGCATATACAGTTTCCCTTCTAATATGAAAAATAATCAGTTTTTATAGTAATAAAACCAATTTTTTCTGGCAATTGGTAATAGTTTTATCTAAAAAAATAATATTTCTGTAATTCTGGAAAAACTGATTTGAGCAAAAACCGGTTCAGTAAAGAAAATGTGGTTTTCAATCGTTTCTGATGCAAAAAACTGGTTTTAAAACAGCATTTCTGCAATTCTGGAAAACCGGTTCAGAAAATTAAATCCGGTTTTCAAACGGTTATAATCCAAAACTGGTTTTAGAAAGGAAATCGGTTATGAACCGGTTCATAACTGAACAGAAACTGGTTTTTGGAAAAACCGATTTTTGACCAAAATTGTTTGCGGTTCGTTCATAACTAAACCACATATATGGTTCAGTTTGGTGCAGTCCTTACACCATGCACAGCCCTATTGGCAATGGGTTACATGAGTTGCTGAGGAACCAACCAAAGAACTGTTGATTCCTACGACGTTACCAAATTGGCAATGTTTTAACATTGGCTACATCCATACAATGACAACGAAATGTGTCATAGGTAAAAACTGCTCGAAGAGTATTTCTCTATATATAACATGTTCCCTATGACACATTTCGATCACCGTGACATGAAAAATGTAGCCCAATACACGTATTCAACTCACATTTGTACGTATGAGACTATTTGAAAGAACTTATAATAACGATTTATGACATGTTGATATTTTTAGCCAATAGTTTAATATTATTTTATTTTTTATTATAGAAATTAGCTTGTACACAAACTCTTATATATGATAGCACTTGTGCTATAAGCATTTATTTAAGTTCTTTATTCTAACAGTGTCATAATAAAATTATATACTGTCGCAGTTCTACAGCATGACACAAAGGTATACATACAAGCCAGTTATAAACTATATTCCACATGTGCAAAAAAAAAAACTATATTGCACATTAGTTGACAAAAAAACTATATCGCACTGTCGTGTATTAGAACTTAGAAGGGGAATGGGATTCTTTCTATGTGGTGTACTGTATAATTACCAGTTAGGACATTTGGATTACCGGTATCCCACTTTTTATTAAATGGACTGAATTGGTAACTGGTATGGGCTTTTTGTTAACAGTCCAGTATGGTTGACACCAGTAATCGCACATTAACATTATGCTCTAACCTCAAAATTATCACAGAAATTGGAACGGATACTCCCTAAAACATGAGAATCAAAGGTTTTGGGTTGTATAAGTACTAAATAGGTTCTTCGATCAAAAAGATAACAAGGGTTGTCAGCAATGAACTCCATAATTGAAACTAGATCAACAATTCTATTAAAGTCAACTTCCAAATAGCTCTGCATATCCATGAGGCACTAAGAAGAAGAAAGTTCTCAACACTTACAAATTATAAATAATTAATGAAATTCTACAATACTGTTAGATGGACAAGAATTAAAATTTCAATTTTTAGAAGTACAAATATACAGCGTATAATCTGGACTTAATATTCAGTTTCCAGGACACCATCAATTAGACCAAACTCCAAAGCCTGAAATGAGAAAAGGCAGATACAAAAAATATCCGGTAAGGGATTTTTAGAAGATTAACAATAACTATAGAAGCCGAGATTACTGAAACTATAGAAGATCAGAAATTCAGAACATAATAGCAGTCTTCACTCTTCACTGAAACTAGTCACCTTAATACCCCAGATAGAAGATAGGCAGATCCAAAAATGAAGTTCTCACAAGCATTTTTTTATAGACTAATCAAAATAAGCCAATCAAATATACTTAAATAAATCACCCCCAAAGACTTATTTATACTAATACTAGACTCCTAATCCTACCTAAATAAGGAAACAAATCATGAGTAAATATGAAAATCAATCATAAGAGAAAATCTAAGAGACTCTTAACATGTTTTATTATAGAATAATGATGTCTAGAGATATTTTTCAGATGTTCTAGAAGAAACATTTAGGAAAAAACTTAAGTTTTGTTCTATAGGTGTTGTTTATGCTGTTCCCTCGTTATAATAACCATGTGGATTAAAATTTCAATTTAAAATGATCCTATTTTTCCTATGGGATATATAATCCATGTGTTGAATTGTGAGTGTGACTGCAGAACAGTAAAAACTACATATAATGAACTGCACCTAAGTTTATTCTGTACATTTACTCCACCTTATCAACAGAAACTTCTTTTCCTAAATTTCATTTCTTATGGGAAAGAGCAGCTTCTGGTTTCTGTGAGAGTTTGTCCTCAGTTCAATAACTTATTATTTCACAGTTACGGAATAAAAACATCACATTACCTCAGAAACAGACAGAAAATTGTCCCTCTCTGTGTACTCTTGCACCTTCTCCAATGGCTGTCCAGTGAAAGCGCTAAACATCTTCTCAATTTTCTGCATACGATATAGAACGCAGTGTTTTAAATCCCGGATAGCGGAGCGTAGCGGCCGGCCCAAAAAACGCTATAGCGGTATAGCGGATAGCGGGATGACTGCTATTTTGAAATATAACTCACAAATATAGGATAAATACTATATGCATGAAAATTCTCAAAAACAAGTAAAAATACTCAAAATCCATGACATTCAAACTTTACATAAAAAGTCATAAGTGTCTCAAAGTCTGGTTCTTTATCACTACTAAAGACAAAATCTATGACATTCAAACTTAACAAATAAAGACTAAATCTAAGCATCATCCAAAGTGTAATCATAGTCTGGTCCTTTATCACTACTACCAGAGCTGGAGATTTCGTTCTCCTCTTCCTCATCAACTTCATTAATCTCTTCATCATCTTCTTCCACCAATATGTCTTTTCCCCTAGAGCTTGAAGCAGATGCAACAGGTGTTTTCTTTCTTGCTCCTCGCTGCCTAGTGTATGCTAAAGGCTCATCTACACCAGCTACATTTGCCACATCTCCCCAAGTCAAGTTGTCATCACCAAAAACCAAATCTTCTTCGGCCGTCTCACCATCTCTTCCCATAAGTAACCATTCATTGCTTTCATCTATATCATTTAGAAGGATCGGATCAATCACATCACGACTATCAAATCGTAGCTTAAGAGCTTGGTTATATTTAATATAAACCAAGTCTTGCAACCTTTGATGATCAAGCCTACTTCTCTTCTTCGAATGAATCTATATTATGATATAAACAAGATGTCAAGCTCACTTTCACAATCACTATAAGAATAACAAAAACTCTATACTTCGAATGAACTTACATGCTCAAAAACACTCCAATTTCGCTCACATCCAGATGAGCTACAAGTCAAGCTCAATACTTTAATAGCAAGTTGTTGAACATTTGGAGTTTGAGATCCATAATTCCTCCACCACTCAGCTGAATTGTAATGCAATTAGCCACTTAGCCACTTATTAATAATCTAATTTACATAAATTTAAATTCATAAAAAAGAAAATGCACTTGGCCACTTACCAGGTGATATTGTAGTCCTTTGTTTTTTTGCAATGTTCAAACCAAAAATTCCTTCTGCCCTCTTATAGGATTGTAACTCAATAGAAATCTTCTCTTCCATTTCTAAACTTCCACTAAGCTTCTCAATGCACTTATAAAGCCCATTCATGACTTCAGGATCATTGTCCATTCTTGGATTCTTGTAGAAGAACTCGGGGTTTAGAAAATGTCCTGCTGCATGCAATGGATGGTGGAGTTGACCATCCCATCTATCATCAATGATTTTAAATAATTCTTTGTATTTTTCTTCTTTTCCGTTGAAAGCATTCTGAATTGCCTCTTTGGCTCTATCCATTGCTTCATAAATATAACCCATTGCTGGCTTTTTCTCATTATCAACCAGCCTAAGCACTTTCACAAGAGGCCCCATGGCCTTAAGAGTGTAATGAACATCATTCCAAAAGCTAGGCATAAGAACAATGTTAACTGCCTTCATTGCCTTACGGTCTTTAGCAGTGTTTGTTTTATTCCATTCCTCCGAAGTAAACATATTCCTAAGGTTGTTTTTTTGTTGATGCAACCTTTGCAAAGTAAGAAAGGAAGTAGCAAACCTTGTCACTCCATGCCTAACCAATTCCATTTTGCTTGTGAACTTCCTCATCATGTTCAAAGCCAATGTGTGGTTATAGATAAAACCAACAACTCCTATGCCTCTTTGAATTGCCCTTTTAACTATAGGCAATTTCCCAATGTCCTCCAAAATTAAGTCTATGCAATGGGCAGCACATGGAGTCCAAAACAGACGACTCCTCTTTGCTTCTAATAATCTACCAGCCATCTTATAGTTACTTCCATTGTCAGAAATAACTTAGACAACATTGCTCTCTCCAATCTCTTCCACAAAACTATCCAACAACTCAAAAATCCTTTCCCCAGTCTTCATATATCCAGAAGCATCGACACTTCTCACAAACATCGACCCTTTTGGACAATTCACCAAAAAATTAATCAATGTTCTATTCTTTCTGTCTGTCCATCCATCTGACATAATAGAACATCCATACAATGTTCGTTCTTCTTCATGGCCTTTCATCAATTCCTTTGTGTATTGCAACTCACTTTTAAGGAGAGGAACTCTACACTCATGATAGGTGGGACCCTTTAGATGATGACCATAATTCCCAACAGCAGCAAGCATCAAATGAAAGCTTTTTGAATTCACAACATTAAAAGGAATCATGTTGGTAATCAAAAATCTTTCTATATATTGTATTGTTCTTGTCCTAGCTTCCTTGTCGAAACCGTCCTTTATGTTTGTTTGCTTGGTAGCTTTACCCAATTTGATGGTTGTTTCAGGGTCCCTAAATAAAAGAGCATCCAATGGACCTTTGACATTACTCTTCTTCTTAGCAATAGAATCTATAGAATTTTCGTTTTGTGGTCTTTTTCCTCCTTTTAGAATACTCATAATTTCTTGCAAGTCAGCCATCTGATCTTGTTCCTCTATTAGCTCAGCAATGGCTGCATCATCCTTTAACCCCTTTTTCCTCTCAAAGTCTTCCTTCAACAATGCTTTCACTTCTGGTGGTATTTTTCTGCAAGCTCCAACATCTCCTGTTATTCCCATTTGATGTCTTTTGGCCCTAGTAATTCCTCCAGTAGTTGTTTTATGACAAAAGTCACAAGTTACAGATTTCCTATCTTTAATATCTTTCAAGCTATTCCACTTCCAAGCAATGTCAAGGTTATCTCCGGTGGGCTTCACTAACCCACAAGTTGCAGGTTGCGGTTAAGAGGAGGATGCCATGACTGAAACTGAAATAAAAAAAGCAACAAACGAACAAAGAGAAGAAATTGGAAGAAAGGAATAGAGGAAAAAAGAAGAACAGAGCAGTCACAGTCACAGTCACGTAAAGCAGAGCAGAAGAAAGGAATGGAACAGCAATGGAACAGCTTCGCGTAGAGAAAGGAATGAAGAAGAGAAGACGAGAAGACGTGAATGGAAGAGAAGACGTGAGTCGGTGAAACAGAGTGAGTCGGTGAAGAAGAGAAGACGTGAATGGAAGTGAAACAGAAACAGAGTGTGCTGTGTAGTGTGTGCGTTATATAGGCGTGAAAGAAGACGTGAATAGAAGGAAGAATTCACCGTATTTTTTTTTTATTGAATTAACCTAAAAGCGTAATTACAGAAATACCCTTAATGAAAGAACTGAAAAATAAAAAAACGAAGGGGTATTTTCGTCATTCCCCTTCTTTCTTCAACCTAGCGGATCTGTGTGTTGATCCAGAACCCGATTTGGCGTAAATCAGACCCGCGAACTCGCCGCCAAGACGCCCGCGACGCCCGCGACACAGAAGGGCTCCGCTACGCCGTCGCGGCCAACGGCCGCTTCGCCGCTATAGCGCGCGATTTAAAACACTGATAGAAGGGGAAGATGAGTAGGTAGCATACCAAGAACTATCAAATAAACTATTACGGGAAAAGGACTGAGTAACTGTCAAATAAACTATAACCGGTAAAATAACTAACGGCTGCCATGGAAACTTGATCATGAAAAAATCATGTCAAATGAATCAACTTTTTTGAAAAAGTAGTTGGGTGGTTTCATATCTAGCAGACCCTCAGCCCTCACAAGAAAGGTCATTTGGGCTTCTAGCATAACAAGTGCACAAATTCAACTTTTATAGGCAAAAAATGGAGGCAGTGATATAAGTATCACACGATGCATGTGATACATACCTTGTTTTGGAACGAAATCGAACCAGACCAGAGTACAAATCTTATCGCCAATTCGCTCCACTCAATCGCACAAATTGTGAATCTCATTGAATCACACGATACAAATTATGTAATGGGTGTAACCCAGGAATGGGTAAGGCAACCTGGTTTCTAAAAGTCCTGCTAGGGTTATTTTTTCATTATTTTCTTATAAGGGACAAAATCAGCTGAAATCAAACCTTTCAAATAACCCAAGTCAAATTCACAAAGGAACAACCCTAGCACACTGTGTTTTAGGTCCCAACTTCCACTTGAGGTGCAATTTTTTTTCTTCCTGCTTACACAGTGTATCGTGCCCGCCCTTCTTATATGTTCTCTATTTTTTGGTCCCCTTGTCATGTTCAAAGACGGTGCTTTCTCTTCAGTCCCCACTTGCTCTCTCTTTCCACTAGCTGCTCAATTGTGTTATTAACGCTCTCTTTGATTTATGCCTATATTTTGAATTATTTAGAAGTCCATAAATGATATACTAGCTTATGCAACTTATTTTTGCCTAAAATGTCATTTTTATTATCATGTGTCTAGCGATTCGAAAGATTTGAGTCACAATTTGGATAATGGGTCTTCTGATTCACAATTTGATGGGGGCGGCAACAATCAAACTCTTGACCACTTGAACATAGGAACTTTGATACCAAGTCCTGAATCGACTATCTCAAAAGCTTAAGTCGTTGGGTTGTGAGTGGTTTTATTTTATATCTAACATTTTCCTTAAAAAACCCAAGTATAAAGATACAGTTTTCCGGTTACAAAAATTTGTAGAGGCAGTGCATGATATAGCAATAAGAAATCCCAATAACTCTTTAGATACCTTTAGGTGTTCTCGTGATTATAAATGTCACAGTTAAGATTTAACAAAAAAATCATGTTTTTTGAAAAATCAAGTTTATGATAAGAGCACTTTAAAGTTGTCCATAAATGATTAGAAATGTGTAACTCAGGAAGAAAGACTTACTTGGCGAGATTGAACAGCTTCGTTTACCAGACGTCTTACATCTTCAACATGACCCTACAATCAGATTGAGAACAATCAGAATCATTATGTCTATTGAGCATTAGCCAAAGAACTTTACATAATACCCATAAAACTATCCTGCTACCTGTAAATCAAAAAAGAAATTCACAGTACTTTTCAATTTCATGTGAAAATGTAGAACAAAATACTTCCATCCGTTAATGCATCTATACATCAAATGCCAAACTACATAATACATTCTAAGATTTGCTTAACAGCATGGCTCGAGATCCCATCAAAGATCGGAAAGGGAGGTCAAGATCGTAAATCGTAAGATCGTAACACGGATCGTAAGATCCCACCAAAAGTAAGAAAATATGT
This sequence comes from Astragalus membranaceus, assembly GCA_039519185.1. Lineage (NCBI taxonomy): Eukaryota > Viridiplantae > Streptophyta > Magnoliopsida > Fabales > Fabaceae > Astragalus > Astragalus membranaceus. The sequence goes on along the minus strand of CM076850.1, from coordinate 105,618,205 downwards.
TTTAATATAAAAATATGATAATACAATTAATTAATAGTATAAAAATACGATACTATCATTAGTTAATAAAATAAAATATAAATATAATTCTTTTTTTAACAAAATATAAATATAATTTTAGTAACTAGTAGATAATTATTTTAAGATTGATATTTGTATCACACGTTTATTATGTTTTAATTTTTTGAACAAAGAAGTTTAACAGTTATTATCAAAAAGAAAAAAAATGATTAATATTCTGGGCTGGTTCATTTTTTGGTACGGGGTGATATTTTAATATGGGCCTATATTGAAGCCCAAACTGTTTAGGCGGTAACCAAAGTAACAAGGGTTCGTCACTTTTAGGGTTTGTCTTTCAGTGGCTCTTGCCTCTTCATTGCACAGAAAGCACGCCGCATGCTGCATCTTCGTCTTTGAGAGAACAAGGAGAAACACGAAGACTCACAAAAACCATCACCACTGACGCGGGAGAAGAGCGTTGTTCCTACGCTTTCACGTTCTTCCTCGTCGCGCCGACCGCGTCACCCTTTCTGGCGATCTCTCTACCGCGCCGCCACGTTGAAGGCTGTGCAACGCGTGAAATCGTACGCTCCAACGATCTACCGCGCGAGTTTGACAACCATGCTTAACAGGCGTGACTTTGAACATAACAATTTCATTTGAAGAGATCAGGCTTCCAATATAACTTCTAGATAATCCATTGCAACTTGTCCCAAAAAAATATAAGCTACTTAACAGGCTATTTGGCATGTCAGATCCAATCTCAAGTCTGAAAATCCACGTCCTCTAATTTTATAGAAGTTTGTAGACAGGAAGGAGGAGGGAACATAGTGTGCATTTGATCACATTACCCATAAACTAAATGGTGCATTTGATCACATTACCCGTATAGTTGTTATTATTATCCTCTTCCTACCCAATTCGCTATGGATTTTACCGTTTCATGACTTGTCAGCTTCTAAAATCTGAAGTTGTCTTTTGCGACAAAATTTCAAAAGCTTGATTCTTACCCCAAATCCACACTGCGGCTGATTCATCATTATCCGTGCATTTGGCATTGCATAGCGCATTCCCTTCTCCCCACCTGCAAGGAGAATCGCTCCTTGGCTTGCAGCTACTCCGAAGCATACTGTACCTACCTTGGGCTTTATCTGAAAACAAATGGGGTCACCAAATTTTTTCAAGACAGAAATATTGGTAAGTAATAAGGAATTAAAGTAACTAGCAAGGTGACAATGTGTTGGGATTAAGAATCTCTGTGTGCGTATGGGCCTATTGGGGGGTTGGGGCGACATAAACTTCATCTTACCCAAGACATGCAATCATAAATTGCAAGCACCGAATATGTGCTTCCACCGGGACAATTTATATACACCTGCAAATAGAAGCATCTCGATATAAATCCCACTTCAGAACTGAACAAAAATAAAATAACAATGTCAAGACATAACAAACCAGTATATCTGCCTCTGCATCAATGGCGGCCAGAGTCACGAGTTGCGATATAACTCTCTGGGCCACTTGTGAGTTAACTGGCTGTCCTATGAATATTATACGATTCCTGAACAAAACAGATGAGAGATCAAGAGCTCCTCCAGGAGTCAACACCGCTGGTGATATTGGTGGATTCCCCTTCTTGGCTTCAATTGCACCATAACTACAAGTAAACTGGAATATCAATAAATTGTCCTTCAATTCATTAACAATTTAAAAAAGTGAAGAGCCGGGCCATAAAATTCATGTTGTGGGAGAATCCTTGGGTCTGTTTGGGAGTTTGGAGGGGAGGGGAGGTGGGGAGGGGAGGGTTTGAAAAAAAATAGGAATGATGAAAAACAAATGGAAGGAAGGAAGTACCATCAACTTCAATGAAGAGTTTATTTTTCTTCATAAAACCAAACCCTCCCAATTTGGAGGAATTCAAAAAATGTATTGGAGGAGGGTTTGGGAGGGCTTACGCAAACTCTTCAAATCACTTACATCCTTTTATAATAATCTTAAAATTAAAAATATATTAAGCAAAAGCATTCTCTGATCATTGTCTACAAAATTACTCTCTCAATTATGGTGTAACATTTATATATCTTTTACTCTACTCCACTCCTCTCCTCTCTATGCCCTCCCCTCCCCTCCAAACTCCCAAACAAGTCTTTAGCTAAAAAACACATTTACAGTATACCTACAGTGATACTTCCAGAGACTGACTGTATACTATAGACAGGTCACATTTCTTATTGCCAACCTAATTATATCTATACCATATCACATACTTTTCCAGTAAAGAATCACAGAAAGTCGAGCTTTGAACAATAAAAAATGGACAAAAGTTGGTATTCAAACGAATCCCACCCACCAAACAACCACATTATACATGATTATGAAGCACTTAAAAGAGGAAGTCTACAAAATTGCACCTTGTACTGGCGTCATATGTATTTTTCTCATCAAGTTTTAATCGAAAGCCAGGGCTTTTACTCGATAACCCTGCATAATATAAAATTACACATATCAATATCATATCTCATAACATGCTTTATCTTCAAATGAAAAGCAGTACGTATCTATAATCCATTGCTTTCTAGTTCTACTTCTACTAGTCATAAACAAAGAAAGAACCAATTGTTTGTCAAAAGGATATAATTTCAACAATTAATGAACCAACTGGTGCCAATAGTTTAAAAACCTATGCTGCAAGTGGGTAAACCTTAGTCACTACAACAATATCACATTATTTGGTATTAAATTACGTTTTAATATATGAAATTATGCAAGTTGTTAAATTTCGAATTGCAAGCAAATAAAAAGCGATTGAATTAGAAAATTACCAAGTTTTGATGACTGAGAATAGGGGATTTGCAAGGAAGAAGCTATCGAGCAGGGGTTTCTGGTAAAGGGACGATTCAATTTCAGGATTTTATAAAAACCAATGCAAAATTAAAGAAAAATAAAAAATAAACGGAACTTGCATTGGGTAGGATGAATATGATGAACCTGTGGGAAAATACAACTTGGGAAGGAGTTCTCCTGTGAGAAGCGACAGTGAAGCTGGCACTCGCAGGCACTGAAACTGTTTGAGATACCATTGTTTCAAAGTTGAAGCTCCAAAGTCCAAAACAATGCGTCGGAGAAAATCCCAACCTTTTATTCTTTTTTTTTGTCATAGCTTTTTTTAATTGTTCTGTTGAAAGAGTGCAATGGATCTTTTTTTGGGCCATTTGTTTGATGGCCCGTTTTTTGTTGCTAAACTAAAAGAAATCAAAGGGGGCTACTATTCGCACTGCTGATTTAGCTAATACACTCTATAATGTCTTTAAGGGTAATAGGGTATGTTTGGGAGGGGAGGGAATATTTTTCAATTCTAAATTGAAAAAGTTATAAAATGTCTCTAAATATAAATAAAGTGTGATTAAAAATGATGTATTATTATCTATCACGTTATTCTTATAATTTTTTAAAATCTCAAATATATATTAAAAAATAGAATAATATTTTTATTCCGAATTGGGACAAAAGCCCAATTCCTACCTTGGGCCAAAAGGCGGCCCAATTAGCGAGGTAAAGCTCCCAAAAAGAGAGCACTTTACCAAGGAAGGCGTTGATTCATGCCTGGCCGTTATCAACAGTTGGCGTTATTTCCCCAGATTTGGCGGTAGATCAGCGCCTGCCTATCTCTATAAATAGGGGTCAACCCCCATTAACAGGTACACACTTTTCCACACTCTCATAACCTGCTTTGAGTTCTGCTCTCTGACTTGGGCATTACTCCTTAGTGTGTCTTTGCAGCTACCACCCGACTTGTGCTTTACACCCCGACTTCGACAAGATCACACTACCGACTATCCAACTCGGCTAACCCGAGATCGATAAGGTACAAATCATTTTTCAACATTTTTCAAAGCCCTTCTCTCCTCTCCGAAACATACTCTAAGTTCTAAAGGTTACCTTCCACACGATTTACAACATTTGGATGTTAACTTTTGTGTACTTTCTAAAGTGTAATAACCATGCAAGGGATATTATGCAATTGAAACATTAATTGGTTCAGGTGAGGAAACGAAACCTACAACCTATATGATTTGATAAGAGAGCTTAATGCCTACATGTCTAACTATTTGCACCTATTAGGGTCTTGAATCTAATACGTGTTTGAAATCAAGGAAGCCATGTGATGGACAGGTCTTGAGAACTTCCAAACCATATTCTTAGTGTCTGTTTTAATCTATACAGAGAACGTTTTATATCACAAGCAATGTTAGGTAATGTAGGTATACTACCATTAAGAAGTTTGGTGTAAACTTCTTCTTCGAGGTCACCGTGGAGGAATGTGTTTTTGACATCTAGCTGGTGAAGTTGCCAAGATTCAAATGTGAGAATGGGAATAATAGTTCTCATAAATTAGCTTAGCGAAACAAGAGAAAGGATGGGGATGCGACTAATATGATGTAACGAGGCTTATTCTAATTGATGGTTGGGATGGACGCATTTGTTCACCTGCAAAACTTCTAGAAAATAGTGGCAAAACAGATATTGAAGTTCATAGACCAACAAATTTGCACTATATAAATAAAAAATTTCCATTCAATTATATTGATGCTAAAGATCATATTTGAATAGGATTGAATTTTCTTGCTTCCATTGATAATAGAACTTTTTTTGAAAACGATATTACCGTCCATGGTTGTCAAACTCGCGAGTCAACACGTACGAGTCTACGAGTTTACGAGTTTACTCCCCCAAAACGAGTCAAATTTCATGTAGAATCGCAATTTTGGTAAACTCGGATAGACTCGGGTAGACTCGGATAGACTCGCGAGTCTGAAGCGATTCTATCGAGTCTACCACAATCAGGGGTGTAATCAGCAAAGCAGGTGGTGTATGCGAGTAAACAAGCCCAAAATCAGTTTTTTTTCTTTTTTAAAGCCCATTTTAAATATAGATATCATTTTAACACCTCCATAACCCAAAATAATTTGTAAATTAATAACATCTAAAATATTAATATTTATAAAAATAAAATAAATATATAATACAATCATATATTGTCAGTAGCATATAAAAAATACATTTAAATGTGTTTTCAACAAATTTTAATAACAAAAACACACAATAAATTAAAATCATTTAAATGTGTTTTCACTTATTATTGTATTATTGCTGAATTAGAATTAGTAAAAGGATAGTCATATTGCTCTTTGAATCAAGTACTATTATTGCTGGATTAGTGTTATTGCTTTAAAGCTACTGTGTTATTGCTTTTTGAATTAGTATTAATGTTCTAAAGCTACTGAATCAAGTGTATTATTAATTATTATCATTATCTTTGTCCATGCTTAAGTATTTGAAATCATCTTGTGGCATATAATGACATGGTAAGTCCATATTTATGTAGTGATGAAATGTCTTCATTGTTATTGATAATTTGATACTGTTTGACATTATAGTAATTATTTTACCGATTTTTTTAGTGTCATTTTTTTTTGTTCATAAACTCTTACGAGTCTACGAGTCGAGTCTACGGTCCCCTCACGAGTCTATGTAGACTCTCGAGTTTGACAACCATGTTACCGTCAAATGAGCAACGACCATGTGGATCAAGTTCATGACAACACGTTAAACTTAATTTAGATGACTTGTCGTCGGATCTAATAAAGCAAATTAAAATTACATGTCATCCTAATGAGTGAGAGAAGATTCGTGTATTTGCAAAAAATGCCCATGCCAACCTATTCACCACAATTTTCCTCCAATGAAGAATTGGAAGTTTGTTGGGGAGATTTATCCCTTGTCGTTTAAAGAATCTGGAAATTAGCTAGAGTATAATTTTGAAAAAAGATGTTGCATTTTGTTTATCTTGTTATCTTTTTAGGCCCAATTTTGGGAAGCAATCAATTGGTGACACATTTGTCACCAAGGGATTCACAAATCAAGTGTATTTAGATGTTGTTGCCAATGATCATTTCCAAATTTTCTCTGCTTTAAAAAAAGTCTACTTTAACCAATGTCGTCAGGGATGTTGTAAATGCTATGACATGCATTGTGGAAAACAAAGATAATATTGGAGAGACGTCGAGAGAAATTAGTCCGAATTAAGAAACTAGTCTTAGACGAGCTATTGTTATAAGTCATCGGAGTTCTCATGCAACTTTGACCAATGAAGATGACAATAATGAAGCGTTATTTAAATATATTAAAGTTTTATTTATGATATTTTTAATGATGTGTGATTTTAAAAATACCCCCCCCCCCATCATGAGTCCTAAGTCTGCTGTCGTTACCCGAATCAAATATAATTATTTGGTTTGGGTTGAGCCAGTTTTTTCGTTTTTTTCTTCCACAAATCCAAACCAATATAATATTGGACTGATCTGTTTGGATTGGGCTCAAAGGGTCATGTACTAGCAATGTTATTTTTAAAAAAAAAAATATGCATTTTTTGTATTATTTGAACATTTCTAAGTAGCCAAATTTATAAAAACTAGAAATTAAGTACATCAAACCAAATGAAACTCATTAACAACCTAAAAAATGTAGCACAAACCAAACCTAGACACTTAGATCTCCCAAAAAAACGTATAAGAAAACTAAGGGTACGTGTTCAATTAATATTCATAGACATGATTAAGTTTTTAAATTCGTAGCTCGAACCAAATTGTCACAGATCATGATGGATTCATTCGTGTTTGACCCGAACACAAAAAATCAAACAACTCAATTTGGATTTGGAATGTGGATTACTTTGAATTTTCTAGAAATGTAACACCCCTACGTCGAAGTGCAAGGTGTCCTCACAAGTCTTGATAGTTGGATCTTAGTTGTATTTGGGTCTCAACTCATTTTAAGGGCCAAAATTTGGTTGCGCCAACTACATGAAACCAGTTTTAAAGGATTTGGAAAAGGAATCGGAGAAATTGTTTTAGGGTATGTTTGGGAGTAGGGCTTTTGGAGGGTTAAGTCTATATTTCAATATATTTATGATTATAATAAAATTGAAAGATTACATAATGTATGATTTTATAACATGTCAATTACACTTTAATTGTTTTTAGAAACATTTTATAATTTTCATAATTTAAAAGATAAAAACAAGTCCCCCCCTCCAAAAACCCCTCCCAAATATGCTCTTAAGACCTGTTTGATGAGGACAAGAATTTGTGTCTTTTGTCCAATCTCTTGCAACCATAGAAACAACTTTTTGTGCTATGAAGATTGTGAAGACTAGGTTTCGTAGTCAAATGCGAGATACATGGATGAACGATAGTCTAATGACTTGTATTGATAGTGATGTATTCAATAACATTGACAATGACCTCATTAGATGAAATCACGTAGAGGACAATTACTAATTGTAATTTATTTGAATATATAATAAACATTTATTCTTATGATATTTTTAATGACATGTGATTTTAAAATAAAAAAGTTACCCCCTAATCTTGAGTCCTAAGTTTGCCAAAGCTTCCCACTAGTTGTTTTTTTGCCCAAATATTTGGTTTGGGTTGATTCAAATTTTTTGTTTTTTTCTTCTACAAACTAAACCAAATCTAACAATGTTGGACGTGTTTGTTTGGATTGGACTCAAGGGTCTTGTACCAGCAATGTTAATTTTTTAATAAATAAAATATGCATTCTTTTTGTAATATTCTAACACTTCTAAATAGAAAAAAAATTAAAAAATTTAGAAAACATACTAACTCAAAAGAAACTCACTAACAACCTTAAAAGCGTAGTACAAACAAAACCTAGACAGATAGATCTCCAAGAGAAATCTAGGGACATGTGTTCGATTCAGATGCACGACCGAGTTTAATTTCTTAAACTCGTAGCTCGAACCACAGATCACAATGGATTGGTTTGTGTTTGACTCGAATACGAAATATGTCTGAATCAAACTACTCAATTTGAATTGAATTGTTGGTTGATTCGAATTTTCTAGAAATGTGAACACCCCCTACTTCCAAGTGCATCATGTTGTCACAAGTCTTGATAGTTGGATCTGAGTTGTAGATGGGTTTCAACTCATTCTAAGGGCTATAATTTGGCTGCACCAACTACATGAAGCCACTTTTGAAAGATTTGGAAAAGGAACCGATAACTAAGATGTGGAATATTCTTTTAATCTCATCCTATATTAGTCTCATGTATAAATAGGGCTGGTTCAAAAATAAGACTACTAAAACACTAACTTTATGCCTCATATTTTGTTATTAACTTTTATAAAGTAAAAAACCTCATATAAAACCTAATCTTAAGTAAAAAAGACCTTAACAAATAAAATTGCCTTAGAGAGTCAGACATCACCCACTAAAAAAGATTTTTGGACCGGGCAATAATGTATAACGACCACAATTTGAGTATGGCAAATTTCATTATAAAAGCAATCATTTTGATCATCAACAACAGGGTCATAGAAAACGGAAAGGAAAGAACAAAAGGTGAAAAAGAAGCTACAGTCCTTTGGTAGAATTTTGACTAAATAAACAGTGACAACAAATCATATCATATCATCTTTATGAGGATTGATACCTTCCACACTATTTTTGAATTTTGACTAGCTCTCAGATATATGATGTCTCTTAACGACTTCCTTTGACCCTTTGTGCATCCCATGTAGTGGAAAACTGAGTGTGTTGGCAAAACTGTTCAATCCGCAGCATATGAGACTGTCATAGTGTCGTCATAGACCAAATCTTAGCTCATATATATCTACAACTCCACTCAAAAGTTTCCAAACAAAACAGTGACCACAAATCTTAAATGGAACTGATAAGCTGTTAGAAACCAATGAAAGTGACAACTATCGTTCGCCCATTTGGTGATTCGTAAACCATACACTATTAGGGGTCACATCTTCAGCTCAAGTCAACGAAGCATAAATAAAAGGACCAAACGATTATGATGCTTTTTCTAGTTATTATCCTGCTGTCAAGACTATCTAGTTTTCTTCTGCAACTTTCGTTCCATTCATTTTACACATGCGTGAATTATCTTCGCTCCCACTAGTGCGAAAATAACAAAATTGGATGTCCATTTAACCGATTTGAATGATAGAAACGGTGAAAATATTGCAATTAAATTAAAACTAAATCTTTAGTTAAACCTTAGCAGATATCGGATAAGCTAGCAGATGACAGGTATATGATAAGCTAGATGTGCCAGCGAACAACTTGTTTAGTAAAACGAACTGTTGAATTAACTAATAAATCTAAAATGACATAAAAAGATATATTTAATTAATATAAAAAAAGTAGTTAACTATATACATATCATTACTTACGTAATGCAATATGATAATTGGCATATAACGATGATAAACTCCTAATAAAGATCATAGTAATAGAATTAAAATAAAAATTAAAGATAATTTGTGCATAAAAAATTAGGGTTTCAAAATTGTTTAGTTTGTTTTAATGAAGATAGAGAGGAATTTAGGAAAAATGATAAGGGTAAAAATGACAAACAAGTGAGATGCTATATACTATATGCTCAAACACTACTTGAATTAGCGTTTGAATAAACGTTAAACATTGCCCAAAAACATTAAACGCTAGTGCTCACCGAATACGTCAACGGATGAAACTTGTCCAACAGAACTTTAAAATGACAATATTTTAAATATTTTTTATCACTTATAACTACAATAACCGATTTAAAATGTGCATTTCACACTACTTTTTGAATCGTTTGTACCTATAATTGATTTAAAACGTATATATTATTAATTTCTTTTCTATTGTGAACGCTTTGTTATCACTTTCTCTCTCTTACTCTCTGCTAAGAAAACCGAGACTTCCCACCATGTTCATAGTTGTCGTTTCACTAGTGCAAAAATGACATTAGAATTAGACATTTAAAGTCAGGCGCCCAGATGCCTGACTACATAGGTAGACACGGTGGCAAACTTGTAAATAAGTGGCAAAACTCGCGAGTATTAAAGTCAAGCGGATACACGCCTGACGTCTAAAGTGAAGAAATAGGGAAAAAATAAGACTTTAGAAGTCAGGCGTGTAAGCGCCTGACTACATAAGTGACACGGTGGCAAACTTGTAATTAGGGGTGAATTTTTTTTCTTCTGTTCTAATACTTTAGAAGTCATGCTTCTATTCGCGCTTGACCTCTAAAGTCCAAAAATAGAAAAAAAAAAATCTCTCAGAGCCTCTCACTCTCATTTTCAAACTCTCACAATCTCACAATCTCACGAACACTCCCTCTCCTCTCCTCTCCATTCTCACTCTCACGGAACCCTAATCCTTCATCTTCTCTCTGATCCTTCATCACTACAGAGAACTCAGAACTCGTCTCCCTCACGCACGCCTTCTCACTCTCAGAGATCACTGTTTCTTCTCCCTCACCGTTTCCTCCTCACCGTTTCCTCTCCCTCACGCACGTCGTTCTCACCGTTTCCTCTCCCTCACGCACGTCGTTCTCACCGTTTCCTCTCCCTCACGCACGTCGTTCTCACCGTTTCCTCTCCCTCACGCCGTTCTCACCGTCGGCGTCGCTGTTGCTGTTGCCGTCGCCGTCGCTGTTGCTGTTGCCGTCGCCGTCGCCGTTCTCAGCGAAGGTCTCTTCCAACAGAACGAACAGGTATAATACTTCTTCCTTCTCAAAACTCTTCTCTGCTTCTCACAGTTGAAAACCCTAATAATTTTTAAACATTGATTTAACCTTTTTCAGTTTCGGTTTCGGTTTTGCTACGAACACAAAACCCTAACCTTGTGAATCTTGATTCCGATTGCAGATCTACGAAGATCTGCTTGTGGAGAGGTGATTTGCAAGTTTGCTGCATTGCCATGGAGATTAGGCCGTCAAAGTGTTCTCACTGCTCTTAAAGATTCCCTCTGTCGACTAGGAATGACTTCAGTGGATCTATATCAGCTTCATTGGTTTGTATTTTATGAGCTTTTTTTTAATGATTTTAGATTTTATTGAAGAATGAGTTTTTGATTAGGTAATGTACTGATTTTCAGGCCTGGAGTGTGGGGAAATGAAGGTTGTCTAATCATTGAAGAATGCAACAGCTACTAGTATTGTTTTACTAATAATGTTTGAATTCACTAATATTGCCTAACATGTTTGAATGCAACAGCTACTAGTATTGAAGAACACAAAACCCTAACATGTTTGAATTCACTAATAATGCCTAGCTACTAGTATTGTTTTATATATGCAACATGTTTCCTCGTTGACTGACTTATTCTTTGTGTCTTTTTATACTCTGACTTTTGTAGTTGGATGTTGCAAACTTGAAACAGCACCAACCACACAAGTCAAGCTCAGTGAAGTAGTAGACCAATAACACCAGCATAGATAATGACACAAGTCAAGCTCAGTGAAGTAGTAGACCAATAGCAGCAAGAAATGAATTTAGGCACAGAAGAAGAACAAAGGCTTCAATTAAAATTCAGGTAAAAACATCTTTAGAAGAAATACCTATAACACCAGCATAGATAATGACATACATTATGAAATAATTTGGAATCCAAAATACGTTTGCTCATTGAAAAGTTCATCTAAAGTATCATCAATAAAAATTTGAAGCTTTAGATATAATCATGCAAAACATGAAATTACATTACGTCTATTTTACATTGATAATTTTATCTTTTGGAATGGAGGAGAGCTCAAGCTCTTTGTTCTTACAAAAAGCACAAGATAGCAACTCTTGCACTTCAATGTCTCTGGAGAGCTAAAGTAGCACAGAAAGAGCTGAAAATGCTTCAGATTGTGAGTCTCACTTCTCTGTATCATTTTTTCGAATTTATGTCATTTCTTTTAGAATAACTATGACAAAGAAAAATGATTGAAAAGTAGAGGTATGATAACAGTTTGTAAGTTGCTGTGTAGGCTGCAAGAGATACTGGGGCACTTAAGGAAGCAAAAGACAAGTTGGAGAAACGCGTTGAGGAGCTTACATGGAGACTTGATATTGAAAAACACATGAGGGTAAGGACTCTAGACTAGTTCTCCATGCATGATAAACACTATATAGTTTCAGCTAAATGGTTAATTCCAGTAAATTCAAGTTTTATATTTTCATTCCAAATAAGTTTCTTTTTTTTACATTTTTCAATCAATGATAGGAAAAACATTGGTTCATTCAGACAACATTTTATGCACTCCATCTAATCAAGAAACAATAACATGCAGGTTGACCTTGAAGAAGCTAAAGGACAAGAGATTTAAAGTCTTTGTTTAGTTGAATGATTGCAGAGTCTCAATGCCAAAACTGGTCTATTTAGCAAACGAATGAAGATCATCCACCAGGATCCCATGCTTCAAGCACAAAGAGTGGCTGCTATTAAGGTTTAAAATGCGATAATTTTTATTTCCTTTGAAAGTTAAGATATTTTGAGGTATTGGAAATTATAGTAGACTTGATTTGATCGTAATATTTATTAAAGAAAACAAAACTCCAAAATAATTCTTTTGTGTTTATTTTTACTGTGACATGCAAGCTTTTCCAAATCTATAGTTTGCATTAGGAAGACGCTTCACCAAATCATCTACTAATTCGCTTGCACCCTTGTTAAAGCTAAGAGCAAGCTTGTTTGCTTTTTCTCTACAATTCCCAGTTGTAGTAAGCACCCTTTGAAGTGGAATGCAGCCCATTGGACCCAGCCCCAAAACCATCAATTGCCTTCCTCCTAAACTATGAAGTACCTGAACACAAAAAAAAGAAAAAGACATACATAATTCAAAATATTTTTATTGTTGGATACTCGAATGCAAAATATAGATAATAATCATAATTGTTTGACAGTAAACTCCTTCTGTTTATTCACGTAAAGATACAGTAAGTATTGAAGTTTTTCCTTCATTGTTGTAGATGTTCAATGTTTTTTGTGATTTACCTTGGAATTTCAGCCAACATTTCATTTTTTTTTTCTCCCTATTTACCTTGGAATTGCATTAACTGATATACATCTCCTGTGTGGGGGAAGTCCCAGCACTTGCTGTAACTACTTACTGGTATGATAACTTCTCTTTCTTATGTGAATCTGATGCTTTTTTTTGGATGTCTCTTAGAAATATAAACTTATTCTCCTTCACTCCCTCAACACAATTTCCTTCATTTCCTCTCCTCATCATTCTCCTTCTCCCAAAATGTGTACCTCTAAGACCAAAGTAACTGGAGGAATAGAATCCTCCACCACCACAAACACTATCACCACAGTGGCTAGAATCAATGGAAGACCAATACTTCAACCAACTTGTAACAGAGTTCCAAATCTTGAAAGAAAAAAGTCTAAGAGTTTTAAAGAAGGGTCTTCTTGTGGTGCTATTGAAGCTTCATTGAGTTATTCTTCTTCCTTGATTACTGACTCTCCAGGGAGTATAGCTGCAGTTAGAAGGGAACAGGTTGCACTCCAACAAGCACAGAGAAAAATGAAGATTGCTCATTATGGTAGATCAAAGTCTGCTAAATTTGATAGAGTTGTTCCTATTGACACTTCAAATACTCTTGTGGCAAAGACTTGTGATGAGGAGAAGAGATGCAGCTTTATTACATCCAATTTAGGTAAATATTATAATACAAATTCTTATATAGTCCCTCTCCACCCATTTATAAGCAAAAAATGCAGTTTTAGGTTTATTGAGTAACTGAACTATCTATCTGGTTTTACTCTATTATCTTAAAACTGCATTTTTTACTTATAAATAGGTCTTTTTTACAATTAGTGCAGTTGTGCTTTATCTAATAACAAAATGTGTTGTTTCTTTTTATGAATAGATCCTATCTATATTGCTTATCATGATGAAGAATGGGGCGTTCCAGTTCATGATGACAAGTAAGCATGACTGCGATTAAAAATCACGCAGACACAAATTACACCAAATATATATATAAATTCGCTGAGACAAATGATTAAGACTGACAAAAACTCAATGTTGTTTATACAGGAGGTTATTTGAACTTCTAATTTTAAGTGGTGCTCAAGTTGGATCTGATTGGACATCAACCTTGAAGAAACGCCTAGATTTCTGGTTGGATTCTACTAAAAGTCATTAATATACATAATGCATATGCATTTTCATTTGTTTTGATCGAGGGAAGTAACAATTTATAATTATGTGCACTGCAGGGCTGCATTTGCAGAATTTGATGCAAAAACTGTAGCCAACTTGACAGATAAGCAAATGATGTCCATTAGTTCTGAATATGGTATTGATATGAGCAAAGTTCGAGGAGTTGTGGACAATAAAATGTTCCTTTATGGCTGTACATGCAGTGAAGCAGATGAGATCTACAAAATATGCAGTGTGATAGGTAGTCCAACCACCGAATCTTGGGCAGATGGACTCAAACTTGCTAAGGATATGAATTATCAGTTTCCACAGGTTAGCTTTTCTATATTAGGACATTGCTATTTCCTGTTTTCAGCTTTGGGGGTACTTGTTGCTAATTGATGTTCTAGCTGTGATGTGTGGCAAATTGAGCATTCTACTAATCTACTCTGTCTTTGTTGTGCTGGACCCTTACACAGTTACACTTAGATGTTGTCTGTTGAAGTTATCTATTTTAGATGGGTACTGTCCTCTACTAAATACTGTATGCCATATGTTTATTACTACAGCTTGCTAGTGTAGATCTCTCGGTACTGATTCCATCCAGAAGTGATGATGCAATCAACCTTATCACAGTGAGTAGTTTTGCTTTTATTGCATAAAAGTTTAGTTCTGGCTTCATTTTTTAACTAAAAGCGTGCCATGTGTGTTCTTTCTTTGATTATTTCTTTTCTATACGTGTAGTCACTTTGTTCATGGGATCCCTGCAGCTGCAAGAGACCTACAGCAGCAGAGGCCCTTCAGCACCCTTTTTCCAGGTTTTCTTTTGACTATTTCATACTGTACGTGAATCTGTTCTTTTTATAAAAAAGAAGTATTTTTTTGTACGCAAAACTATATTTTTGTTCCTGTAAGCAGGTTTTTGACTATTATTATTCAAAATAATTTGTAGAGTTGCTTTTACATCCCTCCGTCGCTTCGTACGAGAGCAGTAACCAGAACTCCTCCATTTGGTCTGTAATTTTATTTATGTTTGTTGCTAAGGACTTGCTATGGTTCAATTGGAGGGGATACTAAACTCCTAATTTTCTTTTGTTGCAGCTACAACCAGGGGGGTGGTGGATCAAGAGACACTCTGGTATTTATGACTAAACATGATCCAATTGATTATGGCTATACTAGTACTATGTGTCAGTTCATGTATTTATGGCTAAACATGATCCAATTGATTAGCTCGTCTTAGAATGTCTAGAAAATTTCATAGAATACCATCATTCTATCTTTTGATATTTTAATATATCTCAGATAATCTCTTAGGACTTAGGAGTTGTTTCCATTCGGTTTCCTGTTTTGTTAGAATTAAGAGTTTAGTATTCCTATGAATAAGGGTTAATATTGTATGTTTGGTATCACTCTGTTATACACCAGAATATAGGTTAGAACGTCCATGAACAACTTTGTTCATACTTCATAGCTGAAGTTTACTGGAAGTTGTTTATATGATGTATTTCAGTTAATGCCTCTCTGTTTCTTCAACACTCTTTACATGAGTTATACAAACTTCAACGCACTGTCTTACTTTCTTGTTACCTTTTCTTTTCTGTTCCTTAATTTCTGTTGTATGGAATTCTTTAGGGAATAAGATGATAATTATTTATGATGATATATGACTCCATGGCCTAATGGATAAGGCGCTGGTCTACGGAACCAGAGATCTGGGTTCGATCCCCAGTGGAGTCGCTTCTACGGAACGAAAATTTGTATAACCAGGGTGTATAGATTAAACCAGAATTTGAAGAAAAAAAAAACTTTTAAAGTCAGGCAAGAATAAAAGCTTGACTTTAAATCATACTTACGAAGTCAGGCAATAATTAATGCTTGACTTCGTAAGTATGATTTAAAGTCAAGCAATAATAAAAGCTTGACCTTAAATCATACATACGAAGTCAGGCAATAATTAATGCTTGACTTTAAATCATACTTACGAAGTCAGGCAAAAATAAATGTTTGACTTTAAAACATACTTACGAAGTCAGGCGCAATAAATGCTTGACCTTAAATCATACATACAAAGTCAGGCTATCGCTTGACTTTAAAACTCCAGACATACAAAGTCGACTTAATAAAAGTCAAGCGCCCGCCTGACTTTAAATCCCCCTTTCGCCTGACTTTAAATCCCTTTTTTGCACTAGTGTTTGGCCACTAGTATGTTGCAGTCATCTCCATGTTTGTCATTGTCCTTGTTGTCGCCACTGTGTTTGTTGTAGTCATTGTGTTCGCCACTGTCTCTGTTTGTTGTTGTGGCGCTTTTTCACTATCATTTTGTTGGTTCATGCTGTAGAATCAATTCGTTGGTTCTTAGGTTCTTTTCGTTTAATCGTAGCTCTGTTCATTTAGCGCCACCGTTCGTAGCTCTCATTTTAGGTAAGTTAAAGAGCTCTCACTTCTCCATTTTCACCATTGATTCATTGTTGTCTCTTTGGTTTCTTTTGTTTTGGTTATATGTGTATGTGTTTTCATATTCCTATTCCTAACTCTAATTTTTGGTTTTGGTTATGTCTTGCATCTAATTTTTTTTCCTTTTTCTATTCCTATCTCTGGATTAGTTTAATTATGGTTGGAGTTCAAATCTGAAGGATCTTAATGTGCACCTCTTAGCTTGTTCATATTGCATTCAAGAATTGGCTTAGTTAAGATGATTGATGAGTTGGGGGCTTTCCTTAATGGTGTGTTTGCTAGAAAGAGAAAGAGGGAAAAGAGAAAGAGAGAAGAGAGAGTCACATTCTATTGTTTGACACTCGTTCTTCTCTCTTCCCTTCCGCTCGCTTTCTTCTTTCTCTTCTACCAAACACACCCTTATTGTAAAATAAGTACTAAACTAATTTCTTCCTTTTCTCTCTATTCTGTTTCTCTTCTAAACAAAATAATAGAAAGTCACTCTCTTCTCTCTTTCTCTGTTCACCCCCCTCCCTCTCTTCTACCAAAAACACCCTAAGGCATGTTTGGTAGAAGAGAAACAGAGAATCTTTTCTCTCTTCCCTCTTTCTATTGTTTGGCACACTCTATTATATTTTTCTCTCTTCCCTTCCCCATCTTCCCTCTTTCTCTTCAACCGAAATACACTATTAGTGTAAAATAGTACTAAACTAATCCCCTCTCTTTCTCTCTATCCTATTTCTCTCTTAAACCAAACAATAGAAAACCACTCTCTCTCTCTCTCCTCTAAGGGGGTGTTTGGTTTAGAAGATAAAGAGGGGAAAGAGAAAAAGGTGATAAAGAGTAAGGGAAGAGAGAAAGAAGTGAGAAATAGAGTGTATTAATTAGGGGTGTTGTTTGGTTTACGAGAAAGAGAAGAGAAATATGAGAAAGAGGGATATGTGCACATCTCTCTCTCCCCTACTTCTCTTCTCTTTCTCTTAAACCAAACAACACCCCTAATCTACTCTATTCCTCACCTCTTTCTCTCTTCCTCTTTCTCTTCTATCGTGACGAAATTTAGTGAGGGAAGTAGAGACAGATATCACATTTTCTATCACTAGTTTTTGCTCTCTAATTTCACTTTTTTTAGTATTGGATGATTATTTTAATTCTTTTTGCAACATCTCCAATCATGAGAAGAAAGTGAGGAGAAAATATAAGAATTATGCTTTTTACTATTTTACTCTCACTTTAATTACCCTCGCTAATTAAATTAAATGATTAAAAAAATTATTTAGCTAACTAAAACAAATATTTATATAATTAAATTAAAGAATTTAAATAAATAATAAGTTAATTAAATTAAAAAATTAAGATAAATATTGAGTTAATTAAACTAATGAGTGAATTATATATTGTTTTTAGGTTTGAGGGTGTTTTTGTCTTTTCAAAAGTAGTATCATTTCTCTCTTCTCTCTTTCTCTCCAACCATGCAAACTAAGAGTCTCTTGTTTGGTCGGCGAAAAAGAGAAGATAGAAAGGATACTATTTTTGAAAAGACAAAAATACCCCTAAACTAAAAACAATATATAATTTATTCATTAGTCTAATTAACTAAATATTTATTTTAATTTTTTAATTTAATTAATTCAATATTTATTTTAATTATTTAATTAAATTAGCTAAATGTTTAATTTAGATAGCTAAATAATTATTTTAATCATTTAATTTAATTAGTGATGGTATAATGGCAAAAACACAATTCTTAAGCCTTCTCTTCTCACTTTCTTCCCACAATTTGAGAGATTGCAAAATGCACTAAAATAATTATCCCTCTCTCTATCTCCATCTCTCTCTCTCATTGCTCCCCTCAACCAAACATGAGAAAATCACTTTCTCTTCCATTACTCTCTCTTCTCTATCTCTCTCTCTCTCTCTCTCCTATTTCACCTCTAAATTAAAGTTTAATCTTAAGAGCAAATTTTGCATCGATCAACACTGAATTTGTCTTGGAACAGCTTATGTGACTGGGCCAATAGTGATGGCTTTACAAACTGAAGATATTATTTACTCGTCTCAGCAACATATAAAAAATACCTTCTTTATACGTGTTTTTTTTATAAGCGTACGCACGTGTAAAATCCGGCTAAACTATCTTCAACTACTTGAATGTTGAACGTGGAAAAGCACTTGGTCAATGGCTTCTCCCTTCCTGCACATAATTTTTTATTGAGTTGAAACATTTTAAAACTAGTCTGACGCAACTTTTGGTGCCATAATTAACTAATAAGGTTTATTTATAAATTAAATAATTTAATTGTTGTGATTAAATAGCATCAATTTGTTGACAGCAAAAGTTAACGAAAACTAAATAAAAAATGTAACGCATAATGTCTTCTAGACTTCTACCATACATGCAACACATTAATTAATAAAGAATTTAGATTGAATAAAACTCTTTATAAAAAAATATACATTATAAAGACAACAAGTGGGTATTGAGAAACTAAGTTGACAATGGCAGATCCAGATAGATCACAACCCATCTCCATAGAGCACCAAAAAAAGCTGGAAAAAAGCTCTTTACTAAAATAGGAATTACTTCATGCTATGCATGAACCTATTGGAAACAAAATAAAGTGCAACTGAAATTTTATTCTGATTTCTTTATAATCATAATCATTTTTTTAGTGATGCACAATATATAAGTTGACTTTTGAGAAAAAGCCAAAGGAGCATTTTAGTTGTCTTTGTTAACTTTATCTCATATGCACCCACCCATTACCACATATTTCGGCTAGATACTCCCACTGAATTCTATCTTTCTATGGGGTAGCAGTTGAATTTTGAAATTGGAATATTTCTTTTTTCTTTGACAAACATTTGAAATTATTTGATTTCTAACAATTTTGAATATGACTCTAGTTTAAAAAACAATTTGTACATATATGACTTTAGTTTAAATGTGGTAAGATTGATTTGAAGTTTTAAATTAACCACACGTTCCTTTTTTTTGTTGTTTTAATTTGATATGTATAGTGGTAATAAAGTATTGAAATTAGTTGTCCATACCTTTTTGTTGTAGAATATACGTGCATTATGCTTAGTGTTAACCAAATCATTCAATTTATTAATATAAACCAATATTATGCCCCTTACTGCACAAATGTGTAGCTAGTTTGGGTTTATGGTGTATCCCACTCAGGAACAGGATTCTTTACATCTTGTATTACTGCAGTTTCTGAATTTAGACAAGGATTAGTGACTCTCTCTTGTTGGGTATGACTCATATGCAGTATCAATGGGGCTGAGTGCAGGGGAGCCGAGCGTAGCCAAGCGTCCTTCGGGCCTTGGTCCGAATCAGTTTGGGGTGTGCTGGGGTGCGGGGGGTCGTTAGCCTCCCACGGTACGGTTTATGCATCTTGTTGTAATCTGGATCGAGTTATTATAAATACTTACTGTAACACTGAAACTCTAATTCATTCAATAGTAGTACGTAAGACGGAACTACGGTTGCTCTATAGTCACAGACGTATGTAAAGATTGACCGAACTGCGTGACCAATATCATATCGCGTCTTTATTTTCGTTTTCGTTTCTTTTATTATTACTTCTTTTACTGTTGCTTTCACAACACCTCTCCATTTTTTTTATATTCACGTTTTGATTGCTGCCAAAACACATTTTAGCCTAAATTTAGAGACTGCAGGGGATCATAAGACAAAGAAACAGAAAAAACTAGAGTGTTCTAGAGAAACTTTGTAGCAAAAAAATGAGCCTTCTAGAGGGACGTAATGTGAGCTTTAAATTCTTTTGTTATTATGGAACAATTTTAATGAATAATATATAAAACGTGTCAAAATTAGAACTTTCTTTTTTGACAAAAAAAAATTAGAACTTTCAAATACTGATTTCTTGGACAAGACCCTGTATAACAAGTTGCACCTAACTCATAATCATTTTTAGTTTTTTTTTTATTTATAAAAAGTAAAGTTTAGGTAACTTGGGCTCCATGGGCTCACTAAGGTCAGGACTGACTTCACGGCCCTTTGAGGGCCTATAGAAGTGCTTACAGATCACCCACTAAATAGGTCCTTACATCGGTGGAAGTTGAACTCACGCCCTTGCCGGAAATGAGTCAACTCCTTATCAACTGAACCAACGTTGATCGGAGTTTTTAGTTTGTTATAAAGCTACCGAGTAAATATTATTAATATTATTAATTAATGGATGTGAGGTTGTTTATTTTGCATGGAAGAACGGTGTAAAATATTATTAATAACTGTTTCTGTGCATTGTAACCAATGTTTAATAAAAGAAGTATCGGATCTCTCATATGATTAAGTTAAAATGATTATATAATTATATAAATATAAATATCTTAAGAATATAAATTTTAGGGAGTCTCCCACTTTCCCTCCAAAACTTCCACCACCCTCCCTCCCATCCCCCCCCCTCTCTCTCTCTTATATTTTTAATAAGAAAAAATTAGATCTATAAATTAATGATGATGAAAATTAATTTCGTGATCAATTATGTAAAGTGTGATGCTAGCCAGTGTGTTTTGGGGAACTTTAGAGTTCGGAAAAAAAATTTAACAGTTCAAATACGCAAAGTTTGTTTCTCGATAACCAATTTCGTTAAAAATAATTGATTTTGTAACAAAATATGTAAAGTGTGATGGTAAATAGTAAGTTTTGGGGTACTTTAGAATTTTTTTAAAAATTAGATGTACAAACACAAGAAATTTGTTCCTCAAACTAAAAATTAATTTTGTGCCAAAATACGTAAAGCGTGACACTAAACAGTGTGTTTTGGAATACTTTCATTTTTTTCATTTCCATGTTTTAAGCAGTGTGCTTTCGGGTACTTTAGGGTTCAAAAAAATTTGAACTGTTCAAATACGCAAAGTTCATTCATCAATAACCAGTTTGTTTAAAGAAAATAGTAATTTTGTAATAAAATACGTAAATTTCAATGCTAAGCAGTGTGTTTTGGGATACTTTATCGATCGAAGTTTTTTTTAATTGTTCCGATATGCAAAGTTTGTTCCTCAGTAACCGGTTTGGTGGGAAAAAAAATTTCATGACAAAAAAAAATAAAATGCGATGCTAAGTAGTGTGTTTTCGGATGCTTTAGTATTCGCAAAAAATTCAACTATTCAAATATGCAAAATTTGTGTCTCAATACTCGGTTTGGTGGGAAAAAATATAATTTCGTGACAAAATATGTATAGTGTGATGCTAAGCAGCGTGCTTTGGGTACTTTTGGGTCCAGAAAAAATTTTAACCGTTCAAATACTCAAAGTTCATTCCGCAATAAATGATTTGTTGAAACAAATAATAATTTCGTGACAAATATGTAAAGTTTGATGCTAAGCAGTGCGTTTTAGAGTACTTTAGCGTTCAGAAAAATTTTAATTGTTCAAATACTGAAAGTTCATTCCACAATAACTGGTTTTGTAAAAAAAAAAATTCATGACACAGACCCGTGCAACTCACCCTTTTAGTGATTCCACCACTTTAAAAAATCAATTTGTTTTTATACTTCTTCTCATTATATTTTTTAGGACCATATTTTTCTGACTCTTAAAAAAAACAATTTATTATTATACTTCTTCTCATTATCTTTCTAAACTCAAAATATTTATTAAATTCATTTAGTTCCGTCAATACCAATTCATTTATTGAATTTCTTTCTTCTTAGTATCTATGGATAGCAATTTTAAAATCTTCTTATTTAATTTATAGTTATAATTTAATTTTTACTCACAGATATTAGACTTTATGTTTTATAAACCAATACCGTTACTATGTATTATGTGTATGGAACAATTTGCTTGGATTATATCTATACACACTCTATTTTAGTTTTTAAGTTCGCAGATACCTTTTTTTATTACACACTTTTTTTAATTTATACTTACCTTAAATTTAAACAAGACTTTTTCATGTTGCAATTTAAGAAACAAATTTTACCCAATATCAATTCTATATTAACTAGAGTTTTTACCCCGTGCAGCGCACAAGTGAAGGCGCTAGTAATATA
The DNA here is from genome assembly GCA_039519185.1 of Astragalus membranaceus. Taxonomy (NCBI): domain Eukaryota; kingdom Viridiplantae; phylum Streptophyta; class Magnoliopsida; order Fabales; family Fabaceae; genus Astragalus; species Astragalus membranaceus. The sequence continues at coordinate 105,595,736 of CM076850.1, read as the reverse complement.
GCAATAGGGAAGAAGTGCCGTGACTTCTGCAAACATATGCAAGGGATAGAGATATGGTTAGCTTAATTAGTAATCAAAAATCTCCACTTTCCACCATATACATCATTTTTCCTAACTTTGCATTCTGGTGCAATAGCATTACATTGCATAAAATAAGTGTAATTCTTAAATTTATTAAACATGACTCAAATGAAAACCTTGCTTTTAAACATTATTCTTTTATTCTTTTTGGTCTAAACCTTCGGCATTCAAAAGTCATGTTAGACCGTCCATAAGTATAGCACACCTGACAAGTGCGACATTGTTACGTTGGACAGTTTTTATGGTTACTCGAGTTTATTTTCAGAATTTTTATTTTGCGGATATTTTGCATGTGTGAGTTTACGGGCCAAGGTGTTTGTCACTCCATCTGAATAAGTCATGTTACACCAAATTAATATGAGTTAAGCCAATTAGACTCATTTAAGGAGGTTTTTTTAGATAAGCAATTATATTAAGGGGTGCACCAATCTCTTACACCTATGGGTCTCGTTAAAACCTCCGAGGGCCAAAACCCAATGGGAAAAAGACCCAGGGAGGGGAAAAGAGTACCCCAACTAATGAGATAGTTACATAAAGGTTACATATGTACTACAATGAAGATAAACACCCCAATGGACAATTAAGCCAATCCGCCCACCCTACCCCGCAATTTCTCCCACTCCTAGCTTTGAACAAGCTCCACCCGCTATGTTTAACACCTTGAACGATTGAAGAGCTTGATACCAAATCCCCTTTGAACACGAAACTATTTCTAGCCATCCAAATGTTCCAAATTACCGCCAACCATATGAGATGCTTCACTCTTTTGTGTTTCTTTCCATTCACCATTTTACCGAATTCCTTAAAATGATTAATCACATCATCGTTTCCATCGTCTTGTACCCCCAGCCACAAGTGCACTTTCTGCCACACGACCTTAGCCACCTCACACATCCGGAATAGATGAGTTACTGTCTCCGTTTCCTTCAAACATAATGCGCAATTGAGATCTTGTTGCTGCTGCAGAATTTCACGCCTGCATAATGCTTCTCGGGTTGGCAATCTATCCCACAGCACCCTCCACCCGAAAATAAGTATCTTTGATGGAACATCATTTTTCCAAAGCTTCCTACATGCAACTGATATTGTTTTCTGCACCTGAACACCTGCGAAATAATGACTCAACCATTCATAACATCGTTTCACAGTAAATCTGTTAGTGGAATCGATCGCCCAACGCCAATGGTCATCAACTTCTTTTGCTGGTGCAATGTCCAGCAACATCTCTTTGAGACAATTCAGATTTTCCACCTCTTCTTGCTGCAAAACCGTAGCCCAATCCCAATTCCACCTCCATCCTTTTTCGGACCAGCAACCCATATCTTTTACAGCAGCATTCTGCATGTTACAGCAGCTGTAAACCGATGGAAACAAGTCTGCAAAACGCTCCGTTCCCCGCTAGCAATCGGTCCAAAAGCGTACCAAATTGCCTCTCCCCAATTTTAATTTAACCACCTCATCAAACCATCCTTGTTCCAAGTTTGTGCCCTCCCCCAATATGCAAAGATCCCTCCACCATATAGATTTATTTCTCCACCCTCTGTTATTCGATACCATTGTAGGCCATCTACCATCCAAATCATATTTACTTACCAACACCTTCTTCCAAAGCGATACCATTATAGGCCATCTACCATCGATACCATTGTTGCCAAGTACACGTCCTTCTCGGATTGGCTCCTATCGGGACTCCTAAAAATTTCAATGGGACCGAGCCTATTTTGCATGCTAAGAAGTGGGAGATCCCCTCCAATGTCCTCCCTTCAACGTTTAGGCCAATCACATTGCTCTTTGCGAAATTTACCTTTAATCCGAAAACTAATTCGAAGCTTCTTAAGACTTCTTTCCAACACCAAATGCTCTTCTCCACCGAAAGTGACTCGTCTACTTTTAACCCGTGCAATTGATTAGATTCTACTCCTCGTCTCACCAGCCCCGCCAAGCCCTCCGCCGCAATCAAGAACAAGAATGGTGCTAATGGGTTGCCTTGCTTTAGTCCTTTTTGTGCCACAAACTCTTCCGTTGGACTACCGTTCACCAAGACTGAGATAGAGTTAGATGAGTAACATGCTCGCATCCATCTTCTCCACCTCTCACCGAAACCCAATCTTCCTAACATATATTCCAAATATAACCAACTAACGGACGGAATCGTATGCTTTCTCAAAGTCCTCTTTCAACACTACACACTTTTTCTTCCTCCTTTTTGCCATATCAATGATTTCATTTACCACAACCGCGCCGTCCAATATATTTCTTCCTGCAAGAAACGCACTTTGGCAATCCGATATTACATTTTTCAGCACCTTCTTCAATCTTCCCACTAACACCTTTGCAAGTATTTTATACAGACATCCAATAAGAGAAATTGGTCTATATTCCCCTAGCTCTTGCGGGCTGTTATTCTTGGGAATAAGTGCAAGGAATGAAGCGCTCACCGCCTTAGGCAATCTCACCAATCTATAAAATTCTCCAAAGAAATTCATAACCTCCGATTCCACCATCTCCCAACAATTCTTTATAAAAATGAAATTAAACCCATCCTGCCCCGGGCTCTTGTTACCATCACATTCCCACACCACTTCTTTGATTTCTTCCAATGAAAACGGCGCCATAAGCATCTCATTGTCCGTCATCGAGATTTGATTAAAGAGAACCCCATCAAGTGTTGGTCTATTGAAATTTTTCTCCATGAATTTCCCTTCAAAGTGATCTTTTACGGCTCTTTTAACTCCCTCCACATCCTCTATCCACTCACCATTCACCTCTAGTTTCAACAATTGAGTCCTTCTTCTATTTCCCCTTATGCAAGCATGGAAAAATCTACTATTTGAATCCCCTTCCGCTAACCATCGTATTCTTGATTTTTGTGCAAGTAGGCTCTCTTTTGCGTGAAGTTCCGACCAAAATTCATTATTCAACCGCTTTCTTTGTTCTTCATCAAGCGTGCCCCATCCGATGCTATTCTTTCAACCTCATTCAAATCTTTCACAATACTTTCTATCTTCAAATCTTTAATGCCATATACCTCCCGGTTCCATTTTCTTAACTTGTCCTTCAACAATCTCAGCTTCTCCTTTAACACATAAGAATCTCTCCCTTCCACCCTAAATGAATTCCAACAATCATAGACAAATTTCTTGAAATCCTTGTGTTCCAACCAGCAATTATTGAACCTGAACGGTTTGGGTCCCCAATTCAACGTCGATGTAACCAACCACACTGGGCAATGATCGGATATTTCTCTGTCTCCTATCCATTGTGCACTAACATTCCACCTTGATATCAAACCTTCAGTCAACAAAATTTTATCAAGTCTACTCGCTCTCCCATCCGCCCCAAAACATGTGAATTTCTTGCCTAAAACCGGCACATCAATGAGTTCCATGTCCTCCAAGAATGATGCGAACTCTCTCATCTCGGCTTGATTGAAATTAACCAAGTTTGTACTTCTCTCCGATCTTGAGATAACCGCGTTGAAGTCCCCTGCTACACACCAATCACCTGCCTCAAAGTCATCTTTCGAACACCTTAAATTTTCCACAATCTTCTCTTTCCATTCATATTACACGCAGAATAAACGTTCACCAAGTAACAAATACGGCCTTCTATTTTAGCGCATATTCCAATGAAATGTTCTCCTGAGAATGAAAACATGACCTCCAACAGGTTTGGCTTCCATACACTAAGCATACCACCTGACTGTCCAACTGAGTTTTTGATAGCCCAATCAAATTAGGCTCACCCCAAATGCTAGCTATCATTCTTCTCGATAGGTCGCTGGTCTTTGTTTCTTGTAGCATACAGAAATCTATTTTCTCTTCCACTAACATTTTCCTTAGATGCTTCCTCTTGGCAGCGCCCCCCCCCCCCCCCACCCTCTCATATTTAATATTGCAATCTTCTTTGAGACACATTTTTCTTCCCCTTCTTGGCCTTTGCATTATGATCTCTAGCTTCCAAGGACCTGATTTTTTCGGTGTACACCTCATCTGAACCGCGCCCAGAAACCCCTAGATTGTCTTTGGCAAAACTCCACACCCTTTTTGCTACAGAGACTTCATGCTCCACCAAATTTCTTTCGTTTCATTTAAGGAGGTAAATATCGTCCAAAACCTACTTTTATTTTCACACGACTCGAACCTGAAATGTTACTTGAAGAAAAAAAAAGGCCGCCCAACACGTTTTTTTTTATCGGTTTTAAGTCTCTCTCTCTCTCTCTCTCTCTCTATATATATATATATATATATATATATATATATATATATATATATATATATATATATATATATATATATATATATATATATATATAATAGTGCCACTTACGGCTTATAAAAAGAGATAGTCAGAGGCTAAATCCTAGTTCCACATCTTAACAAGGAAATGAAGCCCATCTTTCCTTTGTTCATAATCTTCTCTCTTCTCCTGGTAAGCTTTCATGAACATGTTCTCTTTTCTAAACCTTGTCTTAAACAATCATCAAAACCAATCTATCGGAAACATCCTAGTTTTTTTTATATCAAAAAAAGAAACATCCTAGTTTCATTCATAATATAATCTTATAATATATTGTTCATGATCTTTCTATTATCTTTATAGGTTGCTAACCTCAGTTATGCAAGAAAAGACTTAGGAGATTATTGGAAAAATACGATGAATGGACAACCAATGCCAGAAGCAATCAAAAACCTTGTTCAAGATCAACAGGTATCAGATTCAGGGAAAGATCATTTTACTAGAGACTTTGATATAAGGCCTAGTCTCATATTATACCACACACATGTTGAGTCCAAGAAACAGAAGCACAAACATAAACAACAAGTGTTTGTTAAGAATTCTGAAGCTGAGTTCTATACAACAGAAAGACATGGTTGAAACAAACTAGACATATTTCTGTTGATGTCATATGATGTTGGGTTGTCTAATATCTTGTATTAGGAAATGGATCTGTATTGATGTTTCTAATTTACAAACTTGTAATTTTTTGTTGATTGCTTTGACCTTTTATTTATTTATGGATGTATTTGTATGGTAAGTTAGTTATACTGTTTTTTGCTGCATCTATTTTTGGGTCTTGCAGAATTTTTATAATCAATAAGATATGATATGTATCTAGTCTGGATTTGCTCTTCATAAATTCTTCGCACATCTTTTGCTCCCCAGATTTCTTCTTATATACTTTATATTTCTGACTAATCTGGATTCTGGAGTAATTTGGAATTTGGCTGTGAAGTAAAAAAAGTTTGACTCCTATTTCTGACTAAATGGCAGATGATCAATTAACAATTTTTCCATAAAATAAAACAATAAAGCCCAAATTATTTCTGATGACATTTTTTTTTACAAACATTATTTCTGATGACGTCGTGAAACTATGTTCCTAGTTTAGAATAACATTGCTTTTGCCACTAAAAATGTTGATTTGTAAATGGTATAATAGTAATCCAATGTCAAAGATTTTTGTACTATCAGATTAAAAAAAAGAAGATTTTTGTACTTGCAATAAGTAGCCCCTGTTTTTATTTATTTTATCTTTGGGGCCCAGCTCAACGGTTTGTGTACTTGCAGAAGCAACAAATAATTCTTTTATTTGGGGCTGAACATAACATTACTATGCTCATAAAAAAAAAACATTACTACTAAACTAACAAGTTTCTTCTATTTTTTTTTTGAACTTATTCTTTTTCTCTTATAAAAAAAAATTAGTTTCTTGGTTTTTTAAGCATGAAGACTAAATTTTTGTCTGAAACCGAACCATTGGGCTTCAGTGCCTCAACCCAAGCCCCAGTGGCATATCTAGGACCCTGGTCGAGGGTGGTCAGAAAATTTAACTAAATAAAATTTTATATTATAATAAATAAAAATAAAGGCATAATTGTTCAAAAGCTTAGAGAGAGATAGGAATACTTAGAGAAAAAAGATGAGGAATACTTAGAGAAAAAATATGAGGGAAACTTGAGAGAAACAAAGAGAGATGAGTCAAAAGCTTTTCCTTCTCTCCTCCTTCTATCCTCCAATGTTTCCCAAATCTGAAAATGAAATCAGAATCATCAACCCAAATCCCAATTGTTCCCAAATTGAAAAATGAAATCAGAATTGAGTAACAAAATCCCAAAACCCCAAAAACAAAATGCAAAACGAAATCCCAAAACACCGAAAACAAAATGAAAAACGAAATCTAACCTTGAAGAGAAGCAGTGGCGGATGACGGAAGTGGCGACTGCACACCCTGGGATATATGTATATCCGCCACTGCCAAGCCCGTTACTAAAATTCGCAAATAGGGGATACTTCAGTGAATAGAAAAATATTCAACCTACCACAAAAGGAAATAATTCTTCAACAGAATATTTAAGGTAATTACTATCTCTCCACCCCAACAAATTCATTAGGGAGGGTATTTTGGTAAGAACATAAAAGTTATGGAAAATAAGTTGTGGAGGTTGGGGTATCAATTGTCAATATAACTAGAATCTTATTTAGCCAAAAGATTTTCGGTCAAAACTAGCCAAAAACCATTTTACAACACAATTAACCAACTTTTTTAGGCCATTAAACAAGTAACCAATTAACCAAATTTTTAGTCAATGGCCTAGAAAACTGTGAAAAGACAGGTTGGCAATAATCTAAAAATCTTGGTTAATTGGTGTTGCAAAGTGGGTTTTGGCTATTTTTGGCTGCAAATTTTTGGCTAAATAACATTACTCATATAAAAATTACTTGTGGCGGGTATGGGTTGAGGCACCAAAGTACGACCCTTTGTGTTTAAGAAAAGTTATCTCAAATAGTGTATACCTCAATTTAAGGAAGAGTAATGATATTTGGACAACAATTTCCAGCCAAAAATAGCCAAAAATCACTTTACAACGCCAATTAACCAAATTTTTTAGGCCATTAACCAACGCGTCTTTTCACTATTTTCTAGGCCATTGACTAAAAATTTGGTTAATTAGTTAATTGGTTAATGATCTAAAAAACTTGGTTAATTGGTGTTATAAAGTTGTTTTTGGCTATTTTTGGCTAGAAATTTTTGTCCAAATATCATTGCTCTTTAAGGAAAGGGTCAACATTGAAACATAGTTAAACTAGGAACCACAACTTTACTTCCTCAAATTTGAACCTTGGAGTTGGAGTGCGAGAGAGAGAGAGAGAGAGAGAGAGAGAGAGAGAGAGAGAGAGAGAGAGAGAGAGAGAGAGAGAGAGAGAGAGAGAGAGAGAGAGAGAGAGAGAGAGAGAGAGAGAGAGAGAGAGAGAGAGAGAGAGAGAGAGGCATAGGAAATTGGGCCATCCAAACTCTGTTGTTTTGTCTCACTTATTTAAGACTGGTGTGTTAGGTACTAAACTGATAGATTCTAGTACCTCTATTTCATGTTCTGTTTGCAAATTAGCTAAAAGTAAAACTCTTCTTTTTCCGTCTGGTGCACATCGTGCTTCTACGTGTCTTGAGTTGATTCATAGTGATGTTTGGGGGATTTCTCCTGTTGCTTCTCACGCTCACTACAAATATTTTGTCACATTTATCGATGATTATAGCCGTTTTACTTGGATTTATTTTCTTAAATCTAAATCTGAAGTGTTTTCTATGTTTAAGAAATTTCTGATGTATGTTGAAAATCAATTCCAAACCAATATTAGAATTCTTCAGTCTGATTCAGGTGGTGAGTATATGTCTCATGAGTTTCAGGATTTTTTACAGCAAAAAGGTATCTGTCTCAACGATCTTGTCCCAATACCCCTCAGCAAAATGGTGTTGTAGAACGTAAGAATCGTCACTTGTTGGATGTGACACGTACCTTACTTCTCCAGGCCTCTGTTCCATCCAAATTCTGGGTGGAGGCTCTTTCAACAACTTTCTTTTTGATCAACCGTCTTCCTTCCACGGTGATTGGGTTTGATTCTCCTCACTTTCGCCTTTTTAAAACTCAGCCTGATTACAGCAGTTTACATACTTTTGGGTGTGTATGTTTTGTGAACCTCCCATCCACTGAAAGACATAAGCTTGGAGCACAATCTGTCTAATGTGCATTTTTGGGGTATAGTCAGTCTCATAAGGGTTTTGTGTGTTATGATGTCTCTAACCGTCGTTTTTGCATTTCTAGGAATGTCACATTTTTCGATAACCAGTCTATGTTTCCTTGCTCTTCTCTTGGTTTGAATGATATTGCTATACTTCCGAATTTTTTTGATAAAACAGGACTCGTTCCCACTTCCCCTTCCGACACTGATCCTGATCCTGCTCCTGATCCTGATCATTCTGATCCTGTACCGCCGGCACTACGGCGTTCTGGTAGAACGTCTCGAGCACCTGACAGATATTCCCCGGACAGGTTTGGTTCTTCACATACTGCTTTAACTGCTTCTCTAACTGGCACATCTATTCCTACTTGTTACTCGCAGGCTATTAAAGATGTGTCTTGGGTCAATGCCATGAATGAGGAACTTCAGGCCCTTCAGGACAACTTCACCTGGGATATTGTTCCTTGCCCTCCTAGTATCAAACCCATAGGCTGTAAATGGGTTTATTCTGTGAAATTGAATTCTGATGGATCTCTCAATCGGTATAAGGCTCGATTGGTTGCTTTAAGCAACAGGCAGGAATATGGTATTGATTATGATGAGACCTTTGCACCGGTTGCTAAAATTACTATTGTTAGAATGGTGCTCTCTATAGCTGCTTCTAATGGGTGGTCTCTCCACCAAATGGATGTCAAGAATGCATTTCTTCATGGCGACCTGACTGAAGATATTTATATGACTCCCCCCCAGGGCCTTTTCTCTTCATCTAAGGGGGTGTGCAAGCTCAAACGATCTCTATATGGTTTGAAACAGGCACTTAGAGCATGGTATGCGAAATTCCGTTCCACTCTACTTGGGTTCTCTTTTACTCAAAGTCAGTATGATTTGTCTTTGTTCATTCACCGCACATCTACGGGCATTGTTCTACTCCTTCTTTATGTTGATGATATGATCATTACGGGTTCTGATGCAGCATCCATACAGGAAGTTAAACAAAAGCTTCAAGCCTCATTTCAAATGAAAGATCTTGGTCTGTTACATTATTTTCTTGGACTCGAGGTTCATTCTACTTCTAAGGGCATATTTCTCCATCAGCATAAGTATGCCACCGACCTTATTGCTATGACTGGCATCGAATCCGCTAATCCTGTGAATACTCCTCTTGAAGTTAATGTTAAATACCACTGTGACGAGGGTGAACTTTTGACTGATCCGTTATTGTATCGACATCTCGTGGGTAGTCTTAACTACTTGACCATTACACGACCAGATATTTCATTTGCTGTTCAGCAAGTAAGTCAGTTCATGCATTCTCCTCGTCATCTTCACCTGGCAGCGGTTCGTCGTATTATTCGCTACTTGAAAGGTACCTCTCAACGGGGTTTATTCTTTCCTAATGGAACCCCCCTTACGTTGAGTGCCTACAGTGATGCTGATTGAGACTCGCCGCTCTGTCACGGGTTGGTGCATGTTTCTTGGTTCTTCGTTGATCTCTTGGAAAAGTAAGAAGCAAGAGTCTCTAAATCCTCAACCGAATCGGAGTATCGTGCTATGTCTACGGCATGCTCCGAAATACTTTGGCTTCGTGGCCTTTTGGGTGAACTTGGATTTCCTCAAACCGAACCGACATCTCTCTCTGCTGACAATACAAGTGCCATTCAGATTGTTGCAAATCCGGTTTTTCATGAGCGTACTAAGCATATCGAAGTTGATTGTCATGCAATTCGTGAAGCCTATGATAATCACGTTATATCCATCCCTCATATCAATACTCAATTTCAAGTTGCAGACATTTTGACCAAAGCTGTTCCTTGTCAGCAAATTGATGCTTCTTGATGACCCGCATCAATTTGAGGGGGGATGTGAATAAGGAAAATAGGGAAGCTGTAAATAGTTGTGTAGATTTATTTATATGCTTATGTTTTGGCCCAGACCCGTTAGGTTTTCTGAGAGACAAAGCTATTTAATCTCATTTGTAATTGTATTCAAGGACACAGAGACATTATCAATAAAACGGAACTACAGCTACTCTGTAGTCGCAGACGTAGGCAGACTTTGGCCGAACTGTGTAAACAATATCGTGTGTTATATTTTAACACTTCACAATATTGAAAACAAAATATTGTTAACAAGTGAGGCATTTATTTCATGGTGCACCAATAATGCTAGGATGAACACGTAAGACATATTTCACGATGCACCAATAATGGTAATGAAATTTTGTTCTTGGCTTGGTTGCTAATGGGGTTCGATTGAAAGCCATTGACATTAACATACCACCATCAAGGTCTTGGGAAAAAGGTTCTCTTCGTACAAAACAATTGGATTCTCTATGAGTAGAATTGACCGCCTCCTACTCTCTGAGGGGCTTATGGAAGCATGGAATGTCAAGAATTGATTGGAGACAAAGATATATCTGAACAGTGCCCTATTTGGAAGGATGGATGGAACATGGGGATTGGTTGAATTTTATTAAAGATTGTTGCAACTCTTACAGTGTTGGATGGTTTTAAGAGTCTTTCTTTGGAGGATGGGCTTATGCTTACTTCTCCTTTCTCTATGGAGGAAATTAAAGAAGCTATTTAGAGCTACGACGATAAAAAGCCCACAATTTGAAATATTTTAAAGCTCGTTGAAGTACGAAATTCTCGGGTTTATTATGCATGAATTTCACACTAATACCTGCTTGCACTACAAAAAACGGATCAAATAGCGGGAGTTTTATTGCGGAGGTTTTAAAAACCCCCTCAGTTTAACAATAAAAAAGGAACTCCTCGGCCAACAAGTTGAAAATGTTGTTTCATTTTACGGAGGTTTAAAAAACCCCCGCTGAGTGTCACGAATAACCCCCGCTAAATGTAAAATAAAAAAACAAAAAAAAACCTTCTAATTTCAGCTTCCCTCTTCTCACTTTCACTCTCCCTCGCGTAATTTCAGCTTCCCTCTTCTAAAAAAAAAACCTAATTTCAGCTTCCCTCTCCTCTGTTTCTCTGTTTCAGCTTCCCTCTTCTCACTTTCACTATCCCTCTTCTCACCTTCTACCCTCGAATCTAGGGGTGTCAAAACGGGTGGCCCGGCCTGGCCCGTTAAGCGACATGCCCGCGAAAAAACGGGCGGCCCGGCCCGGCCCGGCCCGTTAACCGAACGCGGGCCGAAAATTCATGCCCTGCCCGCGAAGTGGCGGGCTGGCGGGCTAGCGGGCTGGCCCGTCAATTTACACTGAATTTTTAAAAAAAAAAAAAGCTAAACGGGCGGTTTGGCCCGCCACAGTATTTAGCCCGCGGGCTAGCGGGCAAAGCGGGCCAGGCAACGCGGGCCGGCGGGCATCACTACCTTAGCCCTGCCCGCCTTATTTTGGTGGGCCAACGGGCCGGCTCGGCAGGCCAAGCCCGTTTTGACATCCCTACTCGAATCAGCTTCCCTCAGCTTCTCTCCTCTGTTTTAACGTAAACCTCCTCTCGAAACCCAGCTCTCACTCCGCAGTCCGCCTCTCTCGCCTCCATCTCCTCACTTCGTTTCTCTCAACGCTTTCTCTTCTCTCTTCAGTGACCGACTCTCTCTTCTCTCTTCTTCCTCCGCGGCTGCGCGGCGACCACAAACCACATTCAAAGGTAAGTTTTTTCTTCGGTAAGAACAGTATTTACTCAGTCTCTTTAGTATTTGCTCAATCTCTTTTCTAGGTTTTTCACATCGCAAACCAAGTTCTTACGTTTTGCCAAAATATAAACCGATTTCTTTTTCTAGGTTTTCCATTATCGCAAGAACGGTTTGTGATTTACCTTCTTCTGTTGATTTTAAGTTGATTGTTACATGTTTCCTTCTTAGGTTCTGATTTTAAGCATGTGGAAACTCATTATTCCCTTTGATTTTAGGTTAGGGATTCTCTGCTACTTCTCTACAACAAGCTCATCAACAGGTTAGGCATGAAATTTCTTTGATTTTGAATTGGAATTATTCTTTTCCATTTTTCTGTTTCCTGTAGTATTTAGTTTGATTGGATTTTAGTTTCCATCTACAATGTTGGTGTATTACATTTAAATTGGATGCTTTACATGGTATAGTAAAATAGTTTCTATTCTTGTTGGATTTGATGCAGTCCTTTAGGTTACAGTAATATTATGAGGATAAGAGGAACAAAAAAAATGTGATGGAAGATTGTTTTATGCTTTCGTTGTAGTTGCATGGAGCCAGATTCATATTGTTAGAGTAAGTGCTTATGTTATCACACATGTTTTAAATTTTGGCTTCCTGAATGGGTTATGTAATGTGTGTTTTAATTGTGGTTGACTTTTTGTGACATGGTGGGTAAGATTTGTAATTCATTTTGTTTATCTTTTTATATAATGTGTAACTTAATGTCGTTTAGGTCCAATACCCTCATCGTTTTCTAATTTGACTTCATTGCCAGAGTTGTGATGTGAGTGCTTTCACTAGTTTCTTGTATGGTTGCTTTTGATTCATGAAAGCTAATATATCATCTGTGATATAAATGTAGGAGAATAAGTGGTATATCTACCGGGAGCTCCTCACTGGAAGTAGTACGGAATATGAAGTCTTTGACTATCTTGTAAGGATGCAACTATGCTAATAATTATGTCTCACAGTCTCCCAAGTAATGTAAATATTTACTTGTACTTTTTTCTTTGTTCTGATTCTGAGTTTAATATAAGTATTTGTTTATGATTGTCGCAGAGAAAAGGTCAAGTGAGTTAAGTCCTGTGATTTCTGTGTATGCTTCAAAATTGATCATGAAATTCTCTCTTTTAAGCCATCATGGAACTCTCACCTCCATGACAGGTAACTAAATTCTCCCTACTTTCCTTCTCCTTGATTATTCTTTCTTTAATCTATGGCAATTGATTTGGCCAATACACTCCACATGAACACACAAAAGAGTTGACAGCAAACTGCAATTTATTGGTGATTAACTAATACTACTCAGAATCTAGAAATAACCATATTATAATATTGTAGGTTCACTATGTTACTATGTCTTAAATTTTGCAGTTGAACACAAAAATTGACAGTAAAATAATTGATTAAGTAGTTCAAATACTTAGATAATTACGATCAGTAGATGATTAATGAGTTTCAACACTTGTTATATCCGTTAACCATCTTATTCTTAGCCATTTAATGCACGTATTTAAACTGCATTAACCAACTATTTAGTTGTCGATTTTTATCTTATGTACTTTTATTAGCTAACTCTTGAGTTGCTAAGCATTTACTTGGTTATTATGTTTGGTGCTGCTGTTAGTTTTTATGTCTTTTGAGAGGGGGAAAGGAAAATATTGTGATTATTATTGTGTGACTATGCAACAGGGATAATGCTGGTGGAAATGAGAAGATAAAGGAATTGGTACCTGGAATCAAGGTCTATGGTGGTTCAATAGATAATGTGAAAGGTTGCACTCATAAAGTTGAAAATGGTGATAAGTTGCATCTTGGAGCTGATATTAGTATTTTGGCACTACACACACCTTGGTATGCTAACTCAACTTGTCAATTAAGATTCTTGTTGGCATCCTTCCCCCCTTCCCAAAAGTGGAGAGTTTTTAATTAGTGCACTGTATTATATATTGACCGAGGCTGTAATTTTTTAGGCCTTCAGTCTTTGCTTCATTTCAAATGAGATAAGAAAATAATCCAATCTCCAAAATGAAACAAAGTAAATAAATGGTCTGGCTGACTTTTATGTATCAGAAGGTCATCAACTTGCTAAGTGCTAACTGCTAACTGATGTGCATAACATTTGAATGCCAGCAATTGTAAGTAATCAGGTCAGGATAAGTATTTTGTAAGTCTATTTACAAGGGGAGCTATAACTATAATGTGTATCTCTTACCAGTAAGGCTCTGTGCTGAAGAATTATCATTTAATTACATACTGCTTGCTGAACTTGTGCCAATTGTCTCATCCTGTGTTTGAGGGTTTAGCCCTGCTTATGTGACAATAAAGTTTAAAAGCGATAAAATTACATACTTGATAAGATACACAGAATACATGTCTTGCTTCATCGGCCTTATCTGTTATTAATTCTTGTTAGGTGCATTATTAGTTGTTAATAATTATCAATCTTCTGGTAATCTTAATGCTTTTTTCTCTTTTCTCTAGTAGTTCAACCTCAGTTTCACTTTCACTTTTTCTCCAAACCCTTGTTTGTACCTCTCTTGTTTTTTGACAAAAATGTACCTCTCTTGTTAACATAAGCCATTTCTCTGACTTTCTTAGCCACACTAAAGGTCACATCTGCTATTATGTTACTGACAAAGTGGATGAGAACCCAACTGTGTTTACTGGAGATACACTGGTAAGTTTATCAATAGTTTTCATTTTAATGACTTCTTGTGAAAACATGTCTGAAAAATGTAGTTTTTTTTGAAATGCATGTAATGTAACTCAAAGCAAAAAAAGAAGAGAAATCCTACTTTAAATCTTTAGATTTTTGGCTCTCATTGTCTTTGAAATTGTTAGAAAGTTGTCATGCATATGCGTTTTGAAGAGGTCCTACTTTAAATCTTTAGATTTATTGTGTTATTTATTATTCTTAAATTTAGTCTTATTTCACTTGCATCATTGAATACTAAGAGGCTGGTGCCAAGAATAGTGCACCTGCTAAACATGAATGATGCAGTGGTAACAGCTGGAGAGGAGACAGAGGTACTTGTTGGTGTAAAAAAGAATGGTAATTCAATCAAATTAGATACTCATTGGTCTATAAAGCATTATAGTTTCATACATTTAAGTTTCTTATCTCTTTTGCTTGTCAGTTGTCATCGTTGGTGATCATGCATTTCTTTTGTGTTGCATTTTTTTGTGGTTGTTAGTTACATTAGACTCTTGTTGCTGTTTGAGAAAACAAGAAAAAATGTGGGGTTCATAACTCATTCATTAGTGTACTCTAGCTGATTTAGTTTATTTTGTTGACTAAAAACAGGGGAATCCAGCTTGAATGTTGTTGCAATCAAGGCTGTTCACCTTCGAAACATATATACCGTGTAAATGATTATTTGTGTTTGTAATTTTACTGTGTAATCAATCTTAAATTTCTAATGATAAAATCGGTGAAAGTCTATATGATTTGCTGAATCTTGATTAGCTATATAGCTTCTATTTTGATCTTTTTAGTTGAGGGGTGGAGTGTGAGGCTTGATTTCATTCCCACCTCAACATTGCTGGTTATTTCTTATTGGTATCTTGATTTCTTTTAGGTTCCTGCTGAGGTCAAAGAAGTCTTGGATACATTCCGAATTGCAGCTGAACTAGGGAGCGATTCACTTGGAGCCTATGTGATCTCCATGGCTTCAAATGTATGACTAGCTGCTACCATTCTGCAGTTGTGAAGACATAGTATTATGTTAAAGATTTGGTGTTGGCATTCACATTGCTAACAGTGTTCTTTTGCTTGATTTTCAGGCAAGTGTGTCCTTGCAGCGGAGCTTTTACAGAAGGATGCACGGCTTACTGCTATTGGGGAGTTGAAGATAAATCTGCTGCTGCAAGGAACCTGGATCTGCTACTGCTGCAAGGCATCTGCTAGCAACATTTAATAGTTTTAGGATCCTTTAGTATAGGATTTCTTGATGCTATTTTCATTTTGATAGATATTTGAGCTACAATTGTTTCTTTTTATTATGTTTTTGAGTTGGATGACATTAACTATTTTAGATATTTGACATTACATTTATGTTATCACAATTATATTTTTAATGAAATTTTCAGTTTTTTGATCAAGCTTAGTAAGTGTTATGTAAGATGTGTGTAAAGTTATTATTGATAAAAATATGGTAATGAGATAAGGAAAAAAATTCTCAAATTGCAAAAGAATATTGTCTCTATTATAGGAGGTTGTAATTAACCCGCACAAAAAAGTCCTATAAACTATATGACAATCAAAAATCTCCACAAAAATAAAACTCCTACAAATCACTCGACTTAAGGAGGTTTATAACCCCCTCAAAAAAACCTCCACTAATTGTGGGGGTTAAAAACCCCCGCAGTAAAACCCCCGCTAAAAGACATGATACCAGCGTTTTCTAAAAACCCCCGCAAAACGATTACGGCACTTGAAACTCCGGCATTTTTTAAAACCCCCGCAGATTAGGTTGCGGGGGTTTAAAACCCCCGCTAAGTGACTTAAAAACCCCCGCAATCTGTTCCGTTTTTTGTAGTGTTGCTTATAAGGGCATTACATCTTCTTTCATTGCTTTGAAACCAAAGCATGCCCATCCCCTTTGATAGGGATCTAGTTGATTCCTTGTAAAATTTAGGATATAACTAAGTGTTTCTTGAATAAAAAATGGCATATATAATTTACAGAAGAAAGGTAAAAGAAACATACAAGTGGGATTAGGCAACAAGATGAAGAAATCGCCACATCCAAAAGGATGATAAGATCAATGTAGAATCACCACTAGTGTAAGAGACTCTTGATAAGCATTCTTTAATCTCATGAGTGTATTTTATCAAAGTTCCCACAATGAGGATACAAAAGTTGCTTAAATATCTAGGGTTGTGCCTAAGCTACACACCATGATGCCTAGGCCAAAGGTGGATACACACAAAAACCAAAATACTATAATGTCAACATAAAACAAAACATAATCCTAATTAAGGATGAATACTACAACTAAAGATAAAATACGGTTCATTCTAATTTTAATAAAAATGGATTCTCTTGCGGTCTGCATTCTCTCCTTCTTGAAGAAATTTGACCTCAAATTTGATCTCCATTGTATCCTACATAAAGAAAGAACTCAAACTAATACCAACATACCCCCAGGTTAAAAGGAAATTGAGAAAAATCAACACACATGACAAAGATAAGCAACCCGTGTAGCGACCGAAAAATCCGGAGGAGGGATTCTTCGAAGTTCTTGAAATGAAGCCGCCACCAAAGTTTTAGTTTAAGGGCAAACATTGGAAAATCCCTATTGAGTGGATAAAGGGGTCTTGCGGACCAGGTTTAGGCTCGGGAGTCGTTTATGCGTAGGGAAGGTATTAGCACCCTACGACATCCTTCCTAAGGAAGGTTACCTTTTAACTAAATGTGTAAAAGTTTATTAATTCAAAAATAATGATTTTACCCTTATAATAATACTAATAAAAAAAGACTCGATAAACAAATAGTTATTTTTTTTGTACTTTTGGAGAAAAATGAGAGAAATGAATTAGAAGAGAAAAAAAAAGGTTTTTTATTAATGCAATTGACAGAGGTCGGCCGCCCTCTGCTCCTACGTATCTCCTGGTAGAGAATCAAATCACACGTAGTTCTTGGTAGAAAAAGTTTATGAGTTTGGTTTTTTTTAGTTTCTTGAAATTGGGATAGACGTTCGTAATGACCAAACAAGTAAAACTCAGAGTGGTCATCACTCATGGCTCGTTTTGAAAATTAAAATTGTTATTAACGGTCAAACAAGTGAAGCTCAGAGTGACCATCAGTAACAATCCATTTTTGCATGAGTCTGATTATTTGAAAGAAAGAAAATTAGCTTGAGTACCATATGGTGTAAGAAAAACAAACTAGTTTGTGGTAAAAATACAAGGAGTGTAACTAGCAACAGGGGTATTACTTTGTCAAAAAGCGGGAGTGCGTTTAGATATAGGCCGAGTTTCCTTTTCAAAAGCTTTTTAGGCCGGGGTTGTTGTAAAAAGAATGGATGGTGTGAAATAAAAATTTGGTGTTTGAAAACTAGGAGGTTTTTAACAAAAATGGTTTTTGAGGAGCAATAAAAGATAAATAAGGAAAAACATTTCACAAAAGCGGAGTGGGTTGTAAATCAATAGTAAAGGGGGTGCATTTAACAATAGGGGTTGTATTACTAATACTGGGGTGCAGTAAACAAATTGACTTACACTGTTGGGTTTTGAGGCCCGATCTGCGAATTGGGCTCACACAGGGGGTGTTGTATGATTAAAACGCAGGGGGTGTAGAGAACAATTTGATAAAAAAACTTTTTAAAAAAAAAACAAGAAGGCCCAAACCAGAGCACTCTAACATCTAAAAGCATCTAAACCTAATTTTCAACATCAACTCTTCACAGCGCCGTTCCCACCCCAGGAGAGAAAAAATGGTTTTTCAAAAAAAGGAGAGAGAGAGAGAGAGGGTGAAGATTGGAGTGAGATGGACGAAATGGAAAGAAATGATGGGGATGGCGGTTGTCGACGGTGACAGGGAGGGAGATGGCGACGGAGAGAGACATGGCGAGGAGAGAGAAGGGGGGTGAACGAAGGGAGGAGGACGGCGACGGATGGTGGCTCGCGGTGTTGTCAGTGCGGATCCGGGCAGTGCTGCGACAGAGGTGGTGGTGGCGACGATTCGCGGTGGTGACGGGGGTGGCCGTGACGAGGAAGAAGACCACGGGCCAGGGGCGGAGCAAAGTGACGTCGTCTTGCGGTGGCGACGTGGTGGCTGTGTCTGGTGACTGGCGAGGGACGGTGTCTACGGCGAGGGACGGTGACGGATGGAGAGGAGGGAGAACGACAGTGAGAGGGTTTGCGACGGGAGAGAAAGTGATGGTGTGGAGGTTGCTGTGGTGGTTGCGAAGGGGGTTGGTGAGTGGTTTTACAGCGGCGGTGAGGCGACGGTGGTGGTGTGGATAGTGTACTGTGGTGGTTCCGTTGGTTGTGGGGTTGTGGTGGAGACGTGGCGGTTACTGGCCGTAGGGATGGAGCAGTGGTGGTGGCCACCACGATGGTGGTCGGAGCTCCAAGTTCTCTCCCCCTCCTTTACTGTTTTTCTGTTTCCTCCCCCTCCGTGTCTTTGTGCCTCTGTTGTACATCCCCCCATTTTCTTATTTTTTTTTACTGTATCCGTCCCCCCCCTCTACTGTTTCTGCTTCTGTTTTTTATAGAGTAGTAAACTAATGGGACAAATTTTGTTGTTATGATTTTGCAGAGAATCAGAGTAGTGGGAGACAAGGCAGCAAAGGAGGTGCTGCCCAAAGCTGCTTGGTTGCTGCTGATTTTGGAAAAAAACAAGGGAGCAAGAAGAAGGGACATTTGGTTTCACTCCTCAAATGCTGCTGCCAGCTTTATTTTTATTTTACTTTTAACCTTTGTATTTTTTTGTATTTTATTTTTTGTAACAAAGTTGACTTTGTAAAAACATTGATTAAAAAAACATTTATTTGCAATCTGATTTTTATTTGACTTTTATGACAAAATTAAACCGATAACAACGATGAAAAACATACGTACGTGGCAAGACGCGAATGCGCGTCCAAAATGAGAATACGTGAATTCGCGTACTAAAATAAACAACCGTACCCAACGAGACGCGAACACGCGTTCGCAACGAGGACAAAAATGTGTACATTATAAAAAAATCGCACGCGCGCACAATGAAAAGTAACACGTCTGTACACGACTAGGAACGACACACATAAACGACAAACACAATATTTTAGAATTTTTTTCTAGTAAACTTTAAATTAGCCGGACAAAATTAGGGTATGACAACCCGCAACACCATGAAAAAGTAAACTTTGAAATTGTAACACGACAATTTTTTTCCAAATTAGCACACATAGATCCATTCACAATAAATGTCTTGGTATTGTCAACCCCTTTTAAAATTTCAACACACTGACATTGTATCAAACATGGTTGTCAAACTCGAGAATCTACATAGACTCGT
Source organism: Astragalus membranaceus (assembly GCA_039519185.1). Classification (NCBI taxonomy): domain Eukaryota; kingdom Viridiplantae; phylum Streptophyta; class Magnoliopsida; order Fabales; family Fabaceae; genus Astragalus; species Astragalus membranaceus. The sequence goes on along the minus strand of CM076850.1, from coordinate 105,575,995 downwards.
GAGGGGACCGTAGACTCGTAAGAGTTTATGAACAAAAAAATTACACTAAAAAAATCAGTAAAATAATTACTGTAATGTCAAACAGTATCAAACTATCAATAACAATGAAGACATTTCATCAATACATAAATATGGACTTACCATGTCATTATATGCCACAAGATGATTTTAAATACTTAAGCATGTACAAAGATAATGATAATAATTAATAATACACTTGATTCAGTAGCTTTAGAACATTAATACTAATTCAAAGAGCAATAACACGGTAGCTTTAGAGCAATAACACTAATCCAGCAATAATAGTACTTGATTCAAAGAGCAATAAGACTATTATTTTACTAATTCTAATTCAGCAATAATACAATAATAAGTGAAAACACATTTAAATGATTTTAATTTATTTTGTGTTTTTGTTATTAAAATTTGTTGAAAACACATTTAAATGTATTTTTTTATATGCTACTGACAATATATGATTGTATTATATATTTATTTTATTTTTATAAATATTAATATTTTAGATGTTATTAATTTACAAATTATTTTGGGTTATGGAGGTGTTAAAATGATATCTATATTTAAAATGGGCTTTAAAAATGAAAAAAAAACTGATTTTGGGCTTGTTTACTCGCGTACACCCCCTGCTTTCCTGATTACACCCCTGATTGTGGTAGATTCGATAGAATCGCTTCAGACTCGCGAGTCTATCCGAGTCTATCCGAGTCTACCCGAGTCTATCCGAGTTTACCAAAATTGCGATTCTACATGAAATTTGACTCATTTTGGGGGAGTAAGCTCGTAAACTCGTAGACTCGTACGTGTTGACTCGCGAGTTTGACAACCATGGTATCAAAGATGGAGTAAGAAAATCAACATCACAGTGGTTATAGGAAGAGCACAAGGCATTACTTGGAGATATCATATTTTGTAAAATTTATTCTCCCATTTCTAACAAAGGCAAAAGATACAAGTTAAACCTCCCATCATTAAATTTATAAAATTTTCAAGCACAATGAGAAAACTTAAGCAATGCAATAAGCAAGTCACCCAACATGAATTTAGAAAACTTAATTGATTTGACATTTTTGTAAAGAATTAAATCAAAAGAAACTTCGCTTGAATCAACTTCTTCAAGAAATTGGCCTTCCTTGGAAACTTATAAGTTGAGAGTAGCGTCATAACGCACCTCTCTTGAATAGGCATCTCTATGCATGCTCAAAAATAGGTTAACAAGGAAAATTGTTAACCTATGAAGATAAACAATTAAACGGAACTTAAAGTTTAAGCATAAGTCTTACCAACAATGCTCTATTGACCCCAATCTCCCTTTTAAGAGATTTTCATTCTTCCCCTTTTCTTTCTTTTCATTTCTTTTCTTTTCTCTCTTTGCTTCCCTTTTACCACACTCCTTTTCATTTTCTTTCAACTCTTCTTTCTCTTTTTCTATTTTAAGTTTTAAAGTCAACATGTCTTCTTTAGCCTTTTTTGGACTAAGAGAGTGAAATTTAATTTTATTGTGAACAAAAGTGTATTGGTTGGATTCACCATCATGAATAAATTTCTTATCAAATTACGATGGTCTCCCTAGCAATATGTGGCTAGCCTCCATGGGCGATACATCACAGTATTTACCATTAGAAAATGATATTTTGACTTGTCTATTTATCTCTACTTTTCCATGATCATACTTAACCATTGCATTTTATATGGACTAGGATGTAGAGTAGTTTTAAGATTGAGCTTTGACACTAACCTAGTACTAGCCACATTTGCACAACTACCTCCATCTACTATCAAAGAACATATATTTCCTAGAATGAGACACCTAGTTTGGAAAATATTATTTCTTTTGAATCATTCTCATCGTTCTCATAGACTCTAAAAAATTTACTAACCTTGAGCAAATCTCCCTCTTGAGGCTTTTCCTTACATTCATTCTCAAGTGAATTAATGCATCCATTTTCCCTTAGGACCGTAATTCTCTTAATCGAGTAATTTAATGCAATGTGTCCATGCATACTTTAAACATTTAAAACACTTCATGTTCTTTAACTTAGGGTTTAAAAAAGAGTTAGAGTTTGTACCTTTATCCTTGGACTTGGAGGTTGCAATGTCATGTCTTTTGGGTGGAGACCCCCCCTTCAATAGGTTCAAGTTCACAACTCCCCCCAAACTTTTTTTCTTTGTCTCACCAAATAAGTGCATAATCTCTAAACTCCAACAAAACCAACTTCAACATCTGTTCTTCACCAACATCACAACAAAAGAAAGTTTGTTCTACTTTATGAACCCAATCAAGATATGTTTCGAGGTCACTCTTCTCATGAAAATTTGGAACTTAATTTTTCTTTCAACTCATTTTCTCTCAAATAATCTCTGTATTTTCTCTCTTCTTCTCTATCTATCCTCTCATTGCTCATTCTTTTTTATACATTCTATCATTTTCTCTCACCTTCTCTTAATACCTCTCATGCATCTTCCGAATCAAATCACCAACCTTACTCTTCTCAAGTATTTTTGCAAAACACTCTTTTTTATAGTCCAAACCTCCATATCCACATTGCCATATGTTGTCAAGAAAAACAAGTTAGGGAAAATAACAAAAATAAGACAAAAAAAACTTTCAACTCACCAAGTGTTTACACTAGGGGTGTCAAAATGATCCATTTGTCCACTGGATATCCGGTCCGTCCATAGCAAAATCCATCCAATCCATCCGTTACAAACAAAAAAATAATAATGGATTGGATTGGATCCATCCACTTGATTTGTGGATGGTTGTGATCCATCCATTAATTTTTTTAAATCCAATGGATTATCAATAAGTAGAAAATCAAAATCCAATGGATAATTATATTTTTTGACTAAAATCAATTGGATAATTATAAAAAATACATTTTTACAAAAAACTATTTCTAAAAACAATTTTCAGTTTTTTTTAAAAGGACTTTTCAATTTTAAAATTTTTTTCCAATTTTTTTCTTAAAATTCAGAAAAAAAAAATATTATATATATATATATATTAATATATAATATATATATATATATATATATATATATATATATTAATATAATATATATATATAATATTATAAATAGCACCACCATGACTGGCGGCCGGCCGCCGTGACCGCCGCCGCATCACCACCGCCGACCACCGCCGGTCGCCGGAGCGCCGCCGCGTGGACCACCGTGAGTCACCGGAGCTCCGCCGCCGGCCGCCGGAGCTCCGCCGCCGGCGGCCGCTTCCACCACCTCATATATAAATATATATTTATATATTTATATTATATATAATATATATTTATATTTTAACAATATTATATATAAATATATATTTTTAAATATAATTATTTTTTGTCAAAAAAAAGGTAAATTTTTTTTGCTGCAACTTTAAAAAAAATATTTTTTTTTCATAAAAAGATTTTTTTATTAAAAGATTTTTTTTTAAAGGTATTAGTGGATGGATTGGATATCCATCCATAAAAAAGTTGTTAATGGATGAATTGGATGGACTTTTTTTGTCCATGGATGAATTGGATTGGATTTGTTTGATACAATCCTAATGGATATAAATTTTTTAATGGATTTCTCCAATCCATCTATTATAATCCATATCCATATCCATCCAATCCATCCATTTTGACACCCCTAGTTTACACTCAAGAAATGTATCACTCGCGTATATCACTCAATGATGGATTTTTCTATAATGTTTACTCTAGCCTTTTTCCATTCTCTAATGAAACAAACAAACAAATCTCAATCAAGCGTGTCACAAACCTTACACAATTGTGATAAATTACACATGAAAGTTATCATTCAAGAGGCCAAACAAGATAATAGCCAGAGACTTCTAAGACAAAACCAATGAATTTAGAAGACAAGCAAGATAAGTCTAGTAAAGGAAGACACACTCAAATAGACATCAATGGGACAACTCAAGAAAGATTAGACTAAATCATTAAGTGGTTCAAATATGTGGAAGTTAAGGTACTAAAATCAACTTACAATTTCTAATAGAAGCAACAAAGATGCAAAAATGATTGATGTATCAAATAAACAATTTTGGAATATATTTTTTTGTGAAATTCTTAGTGCTTTTGTGTAGAATTACTTTTTTACAGCACTTATCTTTTTTTTTTGCATATTTGAATTCCTCTTTTTTCCCAAATCAATTTAGGCTTTTGAATTTCCATAATCAGACATATAAGAAAGAAATAAAATCAAAAACAAGTTTGCAAATAGATTACAAGATCAAATAGGCTCTAGTGATGAAGAATTGAAGATGAGTGATGAATATTATGAACATGTGCAGAAATTTCCAGAAACAAGGATTTCGAGATTTCAACAAAATAAAAGCTAAGAATAAAAAGCGTAAACCTTCCGACACAAATTATAACACATATATAATCAATGGGTGGAACCCAAAATGAATGGTAACCCAAAAAAGACCGTGAGCTGAAAATGGAACAAAACCCTAATCCCTTGTCATATCAACTTCCAGATTTGAAATGAGATGCTACCCATAAATGTAAACGGACATTGCAGAATGACAAGGTATGTAAACAGACTTAAAAAGCAAACCAACAATAAATAACAACGATGATATATGTTCTGGACTGGACCAATAGGCCCATTCAGCAATTGGACATAGATTGGCTCAATCGCTTTGATCCATATCCACAATATACAAGTCCACCTATGACTCTCATACATGAATGACTCAGATCAACTCTGTCAATCTGACGGCTCACAACGGGCACGATTCCCCATAAATACTGGCTCACATTGCCATAATTAGAGAGATTATCATTCCTAGCTAATTCACTCATCTATTCTCAATACTAACTTGACCATTGGAGTGGCTTCGCAGGTACCCCTCCCGGGCTCGCACTAACCTCCGGCCAGACAGTAGGTGACCTACCAACTGAAACCATCCAGCACTACAAGGTACAGAACATTGGCGACCACAGTAGGAGATATCTATCTTTCACACCATCTCTACTTTTTGAACTTTCTCTTGCTTTCCCATGGCACCCAGAGGCAGACCCCGAGTCCAAAGCATTGCCGCTCCGCAACCCCAGCCAGAGGGCACTCCCGAAGGCATTACTGTTTCCATGCCGGACCAAGACATTCAGGTCCCAACACCCCAGACAGCCTCGATCCAGATCCCCATCCAACCTGAGGATGCAGCGACCATCCGCCAGCTCCTGAACTTGTTGTGCAACCGCACCCAGACTATGCTGCAGCAAGAAGCGCGCCTCAGACAAATAGAGAAGCAAATGGCAGTCATGCCCGAGCAACCTCATCCTCGCTGGAGCACTTCTCCTTCCCCAAGGACAATAAGCTCCAAGCGCCGCAGATCTCCACCCAGGCGTCATCACAATCATCGCTCTCCACCTAGACGGAAGCGAGCTCGCCACTCTCCTCCTCGACGCGGCAGACACCAAGGATCAGGATCATCTCCAAGCACCCCTCCAATCTCACCTGATGGTACATACTGGCCTGAGGAATCTCCCCCCAAGACCTCATTGCTAGCAACCTCCAATTCTCGCGAGAGGTCGCGGAGCCGAGCCAAGACTCATAAGAGGCATCGCCATAGATCTACCTCGAGGAGTTCCCCAGCCCGACATGACCGTCGAGACATAGATCTCGGGGACAGGTCACCTCATAACTCACGATGGAGCTCTAATGAAGGACCCTTCACTAGGAAGGTTGACGACCGCCCAATTCCAATGACCTTAGAGAAGCTGCCAGCCCTCAAAACGTATATGACGGGACTGGGGACCCTGACAGGCATCTGGCCTACTTCTCGGTCATGATGCGCTACTGGGGGACAAAGGAACCCGTCCACTGTAAGATCTTTCCCCTCACTCTCACGGATTCAGCACTAGCTTGGTTCCAGGAGTTGAAACCAAACTCGGTCTCATCCTGAGGGCAATTAGCTACCATGTTCACGACCCGTTTTGCCGCTTCACGCTTGAAGCCAAAATCTGAAGAGGTACTTAGGGCGATCAGGCAGGGAGAGAAAGAAACACTTAGAGAATATCTGGAAAGGTTTAACAAGGAGGCTGCCAGCGTCAGGAACCTTGAAGACAAGAGGAGGCCTCAAGAAAGGAAGTCTGTTTCAAAGGGACGTGGGGATTAACAAATCCCGAAGCTTGGATGAGTTCCTTCAGAAGGAACAAAAGTACATGGACCGTGAAGAAGACAACATGGCGTACAAGAGGAAGCCAAGGTTGGCAGCAAGGAGGACGAGCTGGCCTACAAGGCCATTGAAGAACCATGGCAGAAGCGAGCCCAATATGAGAGAACTCCTCGTGAGCCCTGACCCCGACAAGGTCGTTTCTCAGAGTACACCCTGCTGATCACATCTCAGGCTGAGATCCTTGCCGAATGCGCCGACGCAGAGTTTCGGGACATCAAACAGCCCGAACCTCTCGTGCAAAGGAAATGCCGAACCTCTAAGAAGTACTGCCATTATCACAAAAGTTATGGACACAGTACCAACAAATGCAACACCCTCAGGGATGACATTGAAGAGCTGATCCGCGAAGGGAATCTCACTCAGTATGTGAATGAAGAAGAGGATGAGACCCGTGACTCTGAATAGGGAGTAGGGCATCAGGACCTGAACCTAGAGCTAGGCCTAGTTAAGAATTTTATTGTTTGGGCACAAATGCAGAATGTAAAAGCTCGATATGAATGATTAACAAAAGTTTATTTTGCAATTACAGTTTTTGCTCTAGCTAACTAGCATTAACACCTGTTCGAAAGAAAATTCCTTAAGATTAAGAAAGAAAAAGGGTCCAACTCCATAGTTAGGGGGAGCGAGATAAGTTTGAGACCCGACATACCCTGCAGGGAGGGACTGCCTAGATCGCAGGGGTAACCTCAACATTAGCTCAAAGCCAAGACCATCTTCCCAAGGCGGTGTTTTTAAATACACCTCTTGGAATCCTAGTAATGAAGTCAAGAGTGCCATGGCACGCCGAAACAAATAAAGACTATCGGTAAAAGGATGATCGAAGAGACACACCATAATCATTTGCATTTTTCCTATATACCGAAGCAGGAATCTCATGATTCTTCCCACTAAGTGACCTTGGTGATCACAACCCCTTGGGCGAGTTCTATCTGGGCCGAGTCCTGGTAAAAAGGCGCATTTTTTTGTAACAGCCCAAGTCCAACGCATTGGCCACCCCGGCACTATTACCTCACGGTCTTCTCTACCCCTCTTGTAGAATTTTTGCCTTCCGTGGGAATCGAACCTTGCACCTGAGGCATAAGTGCAAGTTAAACACAGCTCCCACTTCCAATTGAGCGCGCGCTCAATTGGTAGTGGGAGGTGTGTTTAACTTGCACTTATGCCTCAGGTGCAAGGTTCGATTCCCACGGAAGGCAAAAATTCTACAAGAGGGGTAGAGAAGACCGTGAGGTAATAGTGCCGGGGTGGCCAATACGTTGGACCTGGGCTGTTACACAAAGCTCGCAGAAGGTTTGAACGGATAGTGGCTAGAACAAAGGAGGGACAACTTGCCTTGGCGCCAAGTGAATCCTAAAATTTCAACGGAGAGCAAGATGATCAGCAACAGATAAAGCATGAGGAAATCCTACAAGATAAACGATACTTATCAGAAAAAATGCAAGATCACGACCTACATCCCAGCACCAAGATGGCGCCTTGAGTCACGGCACCCACAAGAGTGCCTGGGTCACGGCACTTAAGCATGGCGCCTTGGCATACGACACCCAAGGGGGCACCTTGGCACACGAATCCCACAAGGGCGCCAGCAAGGGGTCCAGTGTCATGAGACACGACACCTTGGAGAGCCTGGCACACGGCACCCACAAGGGCGCCAACAAGGGCGCCAGTGTCATGAGACACGACACCTTGGAGGGCTTGGCAGACGGCACCCAACAAGGGCACCCGCATCCTGGCACACGGCACCCAGCAAGGGCGCCATCATCTTGGCTCAGGACACCCAGCAAGGGCGCCAGTATCTTGGCTCTAGCACCCAGCAAGGGCGCCAACATCTTGGCTCACGGCACCTTGGCAAAGGTCCTTGGCTCACGGCACCTTGGCAAAGGATCTTGGCTGACGGCACCCGGCTGGGCGCCGGGGTCACAGTCTACACCATGGAACGTGTGGGTCACAATTTACATTGAAATGAAGGAAGATGATAACTACTCACCAAGAAGGAAGAGACTTGCTCCAAGTAAATGATGAAGTGTGTGGACCTTAGCTCCTTTCTCCTCTTCAAGTGTGTGGTTCCAAGAGGCCTATCTCCACAACCTTATCCTCACTCACTCCTCTCAAAATTTCAAAGACCCACTCCTCAAAAAGTTTTCAAGTGTGGTAAAAATGATGGGGACCCATTTTTTACTCTCCAAGATAAAAATCTAAAAACACAGTTGTCGCGAGGAAAATGTCTCACACGGCCCGACAAGGCAGGCGAAGAAATGCTTCTGGCAAATCGACAAAAATCCTTCAAGCCAAGACCATCTTTCGGAATAATCTCGGCTTGGGGGCAACTGTTCTGGACTGGACCAAGAGGCTCATTCATCAATTGGACATAAATTGGCCCAATCACTTTGATCCATATCCACAATATACAAGCCCACCTATGACTCTCATACATGGATGGCTCAGACCAACTCTGTCAATCTGAAGGCTCACAACGGACACGATTTCCTATAAATACTGGCTCACATTGCCATAATTAGAGAGATTCTCATTCTTAGCTAAATCACTCATCTATTCTCAATACTAACTTGAGCGTCGGAGTGGCTTCGCAGGTACGCCTCCCGGGCTCGCACTAACCTCCGACCAGGCAGTAGGTGACCTACCAACTGCAGTCCACCCAGCACTGCAAGGTACAGAATAATATATAAGGTTTTATTTTATACAATGATAAATATTGATAAAGTAATTAGATCCTTTCATAACTTATTTAAAGGAACTAATTATTTCTTATTTCATGATTTCTTATGATATTAATTGACTATAAACATATATTAATAGTTTTTTAAGAGGTATAGATATTTGTCGACAAAAGAGGTATAAAATATAAAGATGGTAGAATTTTAAATAGGAAATTAAATACTTTAAATTTTGTAGATATATAAAACATTAGTAAAATATGAAGACAGGATCCGAAGCTTTTGTTTTTTTTGCATTAGACTAAAAACGTCATCTCTCACCCTAATTTTAATGTACTCCTCCGGTATATACGTAAAAAGTTACATGTATCTAATCCATATTTACATGATATATGTATTTTTTTCTTATATAAAAGATCGGAGGGAGTACAAGAGAAGATACAAAATGTTAATAACCCTAAAACACTATCATGAGTGTTAGAAAACAAGTGTCTACTCCTACTATAATCAAATCACAAGTTAGGAAAATTACATTTTTAGAAATTTTAGCGAGCCGCCACGTGTACAAATTTTTGGACATTTTCGTCATTTCACCGCAAAAATACAAAAAAATAACAGCTTTTTGCTTTTTTTTCAGCCGACAAAAAAAATAATTTTGACAAAAAAGAACTGAAAAACGCACAAAAGCTACAAGCAGAAAAAAAAAACAATAAAAATGCTGCACGCATTAGCGTCAGAAAAAGCTGAAAAGCAAAAAAAATAAGACTACGCTGACACGCGTCAGAAAAAACAAAAAAAATTAAAAAAGCTGCATGCATCGAAAAAAAAACAGAAAAATTAAAAAAGCTGCATGCATCGGAAAATAACACTTTTAAAAATAACTGTTTTTTTTCAGTTTTTTACAATAAAAAAGACACTTTTTTGTCATTTTTTTTACTAAAAACAGATTTTTTTAAAACTATTTTTATAATATCTCACACTACTAAAATTAATTAATTTAATCACTACAATTGTCAAAATAAACCATACACCTCTCACAATAGTTTCAAAATTATTTTTTCCAAATAATAAATTATTAAATTAATATTACACTCAATAATTAAATAATCTAAAATTTACTATTTACTATTTACTATAATCTCTCTATTAAAACTACTAAAATTAATACATTTTTTAGGTAATAAATAAAATCAATCAATTTAACCACTAACAATTGTCAAAAAAATTAACCACTGCCAAAATTATAAAATAATTTTTTTATAATTAAATGAATATTAAATCAAATAGAAAAAAAAGGAGAAAACATGTGGTAACGAGAGCGGCAACGAGAGACTGACAACGACATCGGGAACGAGAGCAGCAACGGGAGTGCCAACTGGAGTGAATAAAGACTTTATGAAAAAATTATAAGTGAAAAAAGTCTTTTAATTATGAAAAAAGACATTCAATAATTAAATAATTTAGAATTTATAATTTATAATTTACTATAATCTCTCTTTTAAAACTACTAAAATGAATCAATTTTTTCATAAAACATAAAATCAACGGGAGCGGCAACGAGGGACTGAAAATGGAATCTGTTATGAGAGCGGCAACGAGAGTGTCAACGGAAGTGCCAATGAGAGCTCCAAAAAAACTGTTAGCTGACGGGTGTCAATTTTTTTTAAACGTGTTTTTTACAAAATTTTTCCAACTATTTTTTTTAAAACTGTTTTTTTAAATATTTTTTTATATTTTAATAAAACTGTTTTTTTTTAAACTTTTTTAAAACCCGTTTTTTTTATAAAAGTCTTTTATCATAATTTTAAAAATATGATTTAATTAATATGTTAAAATCTATTTTTTTAAAAAGTCTTTTTTTCATCATTTTTTTCCAACGAGACTGCCAACATGAGTGCCAACAACAGTGGCAACGAGAGCGGCAACGAGAGCGCCAACGGTAGTGCCAACGGGAGTGCCGATGGGAGTACCGACTTCTTTTAGACTTTTTCCAACACAAGTATTTTAAAAAATTAAATTTTTTATTTATTTTTATAATTTACTCAAACTACTAAAATCAATCAATTTAATCACCACTAATTGTCAAAAAAAATCTTTTGTCAAAAAAAAAATTGTCAAAAAAACCCATACCTTTAACAAAATCTAAAAAAAAATTCCAAAAAACTAAATTATTAAATTCATATTATACTCAATAATTAAATAATCTAAAATTCCAACGGGAGTGCCAACAAGAATGCAAACGGAAGGGCCAACGTGGATGCATATTTTACCTCTGATGTCCAAATACATTATTATGGATCAATATAATTCTGATTGTTAACGGAGATGCATATTCCACTTTGAATTTCAAATCATACATTTTGGACATTGTTCACAACTTATCAATATCTTCCAAATTACTGTTATGACTTCATGGCAATACACCGACCATACAGTATCACTCGTGCGTATACACGGGTAAAAAACTAGTTTGAGATAAATCAATACTAATTTATTTTATTTTTTAATAATCTCACTAGCACATATATAGATATTATAATATTGTTTCTACTTTTATATCTTTTTTATAGGCAAAAACATCTTATTTTATTTCATCGTTTATCACATGATGTAGGTGGGGACTAGTCGGCGATCGATAAAGATGTTTTGGTAGCATATGAGTAGGGGTGGACAAATATTTTTGTCCGACCCGAAAACCGAACTAACCGCATCAAATGTGGTCTCACAGATGAACTCCAACGGGTCTTGGTTTGTTGGTTGAGAGAAACCGAGTTTACACAGTTGGCCATGGGCGGAATTGATTTCGAAATCTTCAAACCGTGAATTACCGGACCCGACCGAAAACGAGTGTTCATTGTGCTAACGTTTTATCCATGCCTCAAAAATTGTAAAATACTAGTCAGCTACTCAACTTCTCTATCACTGCCACACGTTTCATAGGCTTGATGAGACTTGACAACATAGCTAGTTACTGTTAACTTAATAATAATATTGATTTACCACTCTCTCTCATCTATTAACTTAATAAATATAATATACTCCACTAAAAATTATAAAATATATATTTGTTTTGAAATGTGATTTGCTGGGAGTGCAAGTAGATCCAGAGATTACAAAAGCAAAATAACAAATAGAGAAAGAAGGTGGAGGAGGAGGAAGCCATGGTGGGATCACGAAGGAATAATGGTGTGGTGGCTTGAGTTCACATTCACATGCTTGCTATTTTATCTCTCATTCATCTGGTTCTTATATCTTCATCTTCACATCAAGGTAGGACAGAAGTTTTCTTTCCAGAACCTGTTTATAAAAACGCAGAAACAATGTAAGAGATGACCAGAGAAGAAACGTAAAGGAAGCCCGGAGAAGATAGAGGAAGTTCCACCATGGCAAGTTCAAAACCGATCCTACCCACCCGCCGAAACCGCTACCCGCCAGAACCGCACCCGCCAAAAGCGTCATTCCAAACGGACGAAAATGGGTGTGTTTTCATCCTCTTCGATTTTCTTTGGATCCGATGCTCCTTATCCGAATCCAAGCTAACCAACCGTTTGTCCACCCCTATATATGAGCACCTCTATAAGCTAGTCTCCTTACAAAAGCTACTGTCTTACTATGAAACTTGTCTACTATTCTACTTTTACTATTCATTGATGCTATTTTACCAATTTTGACAGTTTCGCCCTCCATACAAATTTTGACAACTCAGCCAATATTTGCCCAAATGTGTCCCATATTCAAATCTGGCGCCATATTGAAAAAATTCAATTAAAACTCTATCACCAACTTTCTAGGATAGTACACTGTGCTGCTGCAGAAATGCCAGATTGCCACACAACCTCCTTGCTGATGTTTAAAAGATAAACGCACTAACGCAGTGCTCCATAGAAAAAAGGATAGAGACCCATCCTGCTGACTCTGGGAAAAGGTTTGATTCTCCTTCATTTTTGATTTTTCAGCTGCCATAGTTAGATTAAGGTTTCAGTTTACTCACCTTTTCTACTTTCCTTTTTCAAGGGAGATCAGCAACTCCTTTCACCACCAAGGTTTTTCACTTCTCTTTTTGTTTACTGTTTTCTTTTTTGAGTTTTCAATTTTTTCCAGGTGATTGTTTCTTTAGGTGTCGTTGTTCCCTTTTATTTCCTTTGTTCCTGTTTGCATGTAATAGAAAAAGGAAGAGATTTTTTAACTCCTTCACTTTGTAGTTTGTATTGTTGTTCAGATCTACTTTTTCTTGCTCGAAGTTATAGACTCTGCCTCTCTGCCATAGAGATTTGGAGACACTACCACTAACCAGTGGCGAAGCCAGGATTTTTCTAGAGTCTGGGCAAGAAAATTTCCCGCCAATTTACATATGACATAATATATACATTCGCATTCTCAATAGAACTTCTAGGTACCAAAAACCTCCTCATCTAACAAATTTTATGATCCAAAAAAAGAAACTATGTAAAAAACAAATAATGATCAACATATAAGGAAACTAAAAAAGAATCAACAATTCTACACAAACTAATGTCTCAATAATTTATTTAGAATAAAGAGTAGGGATTAGGAATATACCTCAAATAACTTCAAAGAGTAACATTGAATGTGTGGGTACTTTTCCCTCTTTTTAGAGCAAAAACCCTAACTCCAAAATACTACCCAAAGAGAGGAATGAGTTGGTTTTCCTTAAAATAGAGCTCAAATGTAAATGATTTAAGCTTGGATTGGACTACTTGAAGTGAAAAGAAGAAGAAAAGGAGAGGGAGAGTGTCGTGAGAGAAGAGAGGAAATTGGGGGGGGGGGGGGGGGTGGGGCTCTGTTTATTTTATTTAGTTTTTTATATATATTGGGCTTTTGGGTTTCATTTAGTTTTTGGGTTTTACTTTTTTTTACATTGGGCTGGACCATTCTTTTTTTATTTCACACCCACTGTTTTACTATTTTTGCCCCTGGTTATGACTAAAAATCAGCTATTGGGTTGGGGGCTTTACAAACAAAGTAGAAGTTGAGCCCGGGCGCGTGCCCGGGCTAGCTGGGCCCTAAAATCGCCCCTGCCACTAACCCCATTTTTTACTCCTTTCTATTTTCAGTTTCAAACTTCTATCCTGTATCAAACCAACCCACTCCATTTCTCTATTTTGTTATCTTATGAGGTTAGTTATTAAGGTGAATTATTGTTACTAATTCACTCAAAATAACGGATCGTTCCATAATCAAATAGATAACTAGACAATAAAAAGACAAAAGACAAGAAAAGGAAAATCAAAAAGATGAAAAGACAAGGAATGAATCTATGTGGTGAAGAGAAGTCACATCTTTCATGGAAAGATGATAGTCTTCATGTTTGGATCGCCACAAAAACCCTAAACTCTTGATAAGATCCCAAAGATGGTTCACGAAAGAACCCTAGAGAGAGCACTTATGCTAATTCCTCTCAAATTAAAAATATGACCAAAAGGTCCTTACAACTTGCAAACCACACCTATTTATAGAGAATAGGTTGTGGGCTCACTAAAAAGACAAACATAACAACTAAAAGCCTAAATTCAATGGATTTGGGAACCCCATGCAACTTGATTACTTTCTTGAAAAATAAATTAGCAATGTTTCAAGCATTATCAACTTTATGGCAAGCAATAAAGTGGGCCATTTTGGAAAAACGGTCAACCACTACAAATATAGAATCATGCCCATGCTTGTTCTTAGGCAAACTCAATACAAAATCCATAGACAAATCAACCCAACGGGAGGATGGTATAGGGAGGGGAGTGTACAAACCATGAGGCATACTTTTGGATTTAGCCTTTTTACAAACAATGCATCTAGACCATATAAAATGCACATCATGTCTCATTTTAGGCCAAAAGAAATGCTCATGCAACATCTTTAAAATCTTATGCTCCCCAAAATGTCCCATTAATCCCCCTTCATGCACTTCCCTAGCAAGTAACTCACACAAAGAACACTTAGGGATGCACAATTGATTTCCTTTAAACAAATACCCATCATGTCTATAATAGGAATCATGAGACATAAGTTCACAAGCATTAAAAAGAGGCAAAATCATCATCCAATTTGAAGGGTGGTGATTAATGCATATCTCCTAGAATTCTTTCAAATGGTCAAAACCCAATAACCTTGTTTGAAGGGTGGTGATTAATGCATATCTCCTAGAAAGAGCATCCGCCACTACATTTGCTTTCCCCTTTTTATGTTTAATGACATAAGGGAATTGTTCAAGAAATTCTACCCATGTGGCATGTCGTTTGTTAAGATTTCCTTGGCTCCTTAGATACTTCAAGGATTCATGGTCACTATGGATCACAAACTCTTTGGGAAGTAAATAATGTTGCCAAGTGTGCAATGCCCTCACTAAAGCATATAACTCTTTGTCATAGGTGGAGTAGTTTAAACTAGCCCCATTCAACTTTTCACTAAAGTAGGCAATAGGATGGCCTTCTTAAAGTAGCACGGCTCCTATGCCTATATTGGAGGCATCACATTCAAGTTTAAAAGTCTTTGCAAAATTGGGTAAAGCTAAAATTGGGGCATTCATCAATTTATCTTTGAGAGCATTGAATGCCTCTTCTTGCTCTCTTCCCCATCTAAAAGACACATTCTTTTTAACAATTTCATTCAAAGGAGCGGCTAATGTGCTAAAGTTAGGCACAAAGCGCCTATAAAAACTAGCTAAGCCATGGAAGCTCCTCACTTCACTTAAACACTTTGGTGTAGGCCAATCCTTGATGGCCTTGATTTTAGCTTCATCAACCTTAACACCTTGTGCACTCACAACAAATCCCAAAAAGGTAAGTTCATCTTTGCAAAAACAACATTTTCCAAGATTAGCATACAACTTCTCACTTCTCAAAACATTTAAGACACTTCTCAAATGGTCAATGTGATCATGCATATTAAGACTATATATGAGAATGTCATCAAAGTACACAACAACCAATTTTCCAATGACATTTCTTAAGACATGGTTCATCAAACGCATAAAAGTGCTAGGGGCATTAGTCAAGCCAAAAGGCATGACCAACCACTTATAAAGCCCAAATTTGGTCTTAAAAGCGGTTTTCCATTCATCTCCCTCTTTGATCCTTATTTGATTTACCCATTTTTTAAGTCAATTTTGGAAAAAATGCAAGCACCAATTGTAACTCATCAAGCATGTCATCAAGTCTAGGTATTGGGTGCCTATATTTAATTGTGATGTTATTAATGGCCCTACAATCGGTGCACAGACGCCAAGATCCATCCTTTTTTGGGACTAAGATGACCGGCATGGCACAAGGGCTTAGGCTTTCTGGCTCAGGGACAAGAGGAAGGGTGGAAAAAGAGAGAAACTCTCTAAATTCTCAAGAGAACTTGTTGTTACTTAATTATTGCTTGGATATTGCTTCGATCACAAATGCTTGGTGATGAGCCCTATTTATACTACTCTTGTAGGGCTTACATTACAAAATAGAGGGATCTAGAAGCATTGATTACAAAAGAAAAATCTAGAGATATGAATACTCTAGTTCCTATTACTAGAAAGATCTAGAAAACTTAAGATTGGACTAGTTCTTAATTATATCTTATTTAGTAGTGTATCTTGAAGGTTCCATAATACCCTTTATTTCTAGAAACTTCTATCTCATTCTCCATCATTCTCCCCGGGTTGGATGAGACTCGTCCTCGAGTCGAAAATCTTCTTCATCTCCAAAGTATGGTGAAAGATCAGCAACATTGAAAGTTGCAGAGACTCCATAGTCACGTGGTAGCTCAATTTTGTAGGCATTATCATTGATTTTCTGCGCAATTCTGAAAGGACCATCAGCTCTTGGAGATAACTTGGCATTTGGTTTTTTAGGAAATCGCTCCTTTCGCAAGTGTATCCATACCAAGTCTCCTTCTTTAAATGTTTGCAACTTGCAATGTTCGTCTCGCCGAGTCTTATACCTTGAAATTTTCTTCTCAGTGCTGTTAAGAACTTGCTCATGCAACTTCTTGATTTCATTTGCTATTTGTTCTGCATCTGCACTGTATTGTTGAGTGCTAGTTAAACAAGTAAAGTCAAAGGCTTGTTGGATCCCTCGCATTGGAGGTGGTTCTGATGGAACTTCCAATGGCACAACATCTGAGAATTCGGTATGCAGTTGTTCAATTTCCTTTGGGATGATGGGTTCTTCATTTGAATCGAGCAATAGAACAAAGCTCATGGTTTGTGCTTCCTCTGCTGTCACCTTGAATGGTTCCTTTGCGACCAAAGATACTAGTCGTTTAGAATCCTTTTTTCCTTCACCAATTTCATTGGGTGGTAGGGGCACCAACTTGATTTTAACTCCGTCCTTCTCAAAAGTGTAAGTGTTGGCATGACCATCGTATAAGGCATGGCCATCATACTGCCAAGCTCTCCCAAGAAGAAGGTGGCAAGCATCCATAGGAATAACATCACACCGTACATTATCTTTGTACTTTTGACCAATGGAGAAAGATACAAGGCATCGCTTAGATACTCTCACCTCATTACCCTTGTTGAGCCATTGTAGCTTGTATGGCTGTGGGTGCTCCTTTGTCGGAAATTTCAATTTTTCCACCATATAGTTTGACACAACATTCTCACAGCTTCCACTATCAATGATGACATCACAAACCTTACTTTGGTAGGTGCAACGAGTGTGGAAAATATTGTGTCTTAGCCATGGTTGTTCTTTGGCCGTGGTTGTGTGTAAGCTTCTTCTAACTACCAGTGATTCGCCATAATCGGCAGAAACATGCTCTTCGTCATATATTGGTTCGCCCATCTCCTCTTCTTCCAAAGCTTCACAATTATCTTCTTCTTCAGAAGCTTCGTGTATCCCCCCCTTAATGATGGTGGTGGTTTTACGATTTGGACAATCAGAAGCAATATGTCCAAACCCTTGGCATTTGAAGCATTTGGGTGTCTTGGAATTGTTCTCTTTGGTTGTCTTTGGTTGGGGTTTGAATGAGGAACTAGGTTCTTGGGTTGATGGTTTGTTATGGTGGACATAATTTTTGGTGTAGGAAAGAGGTTGGTATGAAGATTTTTTAGGTAATTGTTTCTCAACCCGAATGGCTAGACGGATAACCTCATCCAAGCACCAATATTGTTGGAGTTGGACTGCGTGTGCAATTTCAGTGTTTATCCCCCCAAGGTATCGAGCAATCGTTTGCTCTTCCTTTTCTTGGATGTCACATTTCATCATTAACTTCTCAAATTCTCTAGTGTATTCTTCTACTGACAAAGATTTTTGACAAAGATTTTGTAATTGAATAAAATTGTCTTGATAATAATGAGGAGGTAAAAACTTACGGGTTAGTTCTCGACGCATCTTCTCCCATGTCTTGATCTTGCTTTTCCCTTCACGCTCTCGTTTCCTTTTAAGATTTTCCCACCAAATTGAAGCGTGTTTCTTCAGCTTGACAGCAATGATCTTTACCTTTTGCTCCTCGGGAACCTCCTTATACTCAAATACACGTTCAATGGTTTGTAGCCAATCCACAAACTCATCGGGTTGTAGCTTCCCTTCAAAATCTGGAATGTCTACTTTGATATCATTCATCCAAAGTTGACGTCGGTGTGAGCGACTGCTTCTAGATGATGAAGAGTCACCACTGGAGCCATCATCTTCAAATCTTATTCGTTGTGCTTCCAATAAGGCTTGTTGGGCATTGACAGTCTCTTGTAATTGTTGAATTTGTCGCCTCATTTCTTCCATCTTGATTTCATGCAAAGACCTTTCGTTTTGTCTTCTGGGTGGCATTTTAACAATGATGGTTGATGATCTTTTTTGGTGAAGATCGTGGCGGTGCGTGGAAGTTTTGTTGGTGGTGTTAGTTTCACGAAAAAATGGCCGCAAAGTGAAGTTTTGGGATAGCAACTCCTTGCTCACTTGAAAACTCACTTTCCGTTGATTTCTTCGCTCCAATCAACTCCGAGATATCGTAACATGCTCTGATGCCAAATCTGGCTCAGGGACAAGAGGAAAGGTGGAAAAAGAGAGAAACTCTCTAAATTCTCAATAGAACTTGTTGTTACTTAATTATTGCTTGGATATTGCTTCGATCACAAATGCTTGGTGATGAGCCCTATTTATACTACTCTTGTAGGGCTTACATTACAAAATAGAGGGATCTAGAAGCATTGATTACAAAAGAAAAATCTAGAGATATGAATACTCTAGTTCCTATTACTAGAAAGATCTAGAAAACTTAAGATTGGACTAGTTCTTAATTATATCTTATTTAGTAGTGTATCTTGAAGGTTCCATAATACCCTTTATTTCTAGAAACTTCTATCTCATTCTCCATCACTTTCCCTAATCCAACCACTATTCACAAGCTTTTGGACTTGTCTTTCTATTTCTTTTGTTTACTCCGGATTACTTCTATAAGGAGGCCTATTGGGCAAAGAAGCACTTGGAAGCAAATCAATTTGGTGCTCAATGCCTCTTAAAGGGGGTAGGCCTTGAGGTATATACATCCTTTGGGAACACATCATTAAAAGCATGCAATAGACAATCCAAAGCATTAGAGGAAACCTCTTGAGAAGAAGACAAACACAAGTCATTACACTAAAGCAAATATAAAGGTTGTCTTACCAATAAGGTTTTCCTAACCTCATGCTCTCTAAGAAACAAACTCTCCACTTTTGGGGTGGAATCCGCGGCACAAGATGCATGGATTGATATTCAAGATGGTTTTTCCTTTAGCATTATTTTTCTCTTGTTCCCTTTTTTGTTTCAAAATGATTTGATCATGACAAAGGTGAAAGTGTTAGATTTACCATCATGAACTACCATTCTATCAAATTGCCAAGGCCTACCCAAAAGGATATGGCCGGCTTCCATAGGCACAACATCACATAATATTTCATCATTATACTTGCCTATGCTAAAAGAAACCAAAACTTGCTTGTCCACCAAAATTTCCTCATTTTCAACAAGCCATTGAAGTTTATATGGCCTAGGATGACCAGTTGTTTTCAAAGAAAGTTTATTGACTAATCTAGAGCTAGCCACATTTGTACAACTACCACCATCAATTATTAAAGAGAAAACATTTCCCTCCACCAAACATCTTGTGTGGAAAATGTTTTCTGTAACACCCCTTTCTACCCATTTATTTTAGTAACATCAGAGTGCGGAATTTAAAAAAAAAAAAACTAAGCATGCAAGGGGCGTCACATTCGACATTTCGCAAATCCAAAAGTTCAAAATCGCCATTTAACAAAAGGGTAATACGTAGCACTTTATAAGTTCAATCATCACGTAGCAGAAATAAAACAACCTCTCAAAATGTCATCTCAAACGTCTCCAATAAAACGGTTTCAAAGGAACATCAAATAGTAAAGACAACAATCATAATAAGACAACTAAAAATTAACGTTCGTTTCCCCCCAGGTGCTACGTATCAGAGCAAACGACACGACTCGATAGAGGAAGGAAGAAAAGTCCTTCACACGCGTCTACCTGCACGTTACCCACGTAGAGGTAACATTCAAACAGAAAAGGGTGAGTCTTCTAACAGCATAAAGGCATATATAATAGTCAATATATTAGAGGACAATATCTATAACTACCATATCACACAACAGCACAAGATTCATATCTCTATCAGACATAAAACGCCAACCACAATAATTATGTACACATGGACCATGAAGGAATGTATGAAATGCAACCCCTCCGGGCATATGCATGCGGTACCGATCTCGTAAAGGCCACGACGGGCGCAACTCGTAATAAACCTCGTGTTGTAGCACCACAGCTACCTCGTAAGAATGCATATGACAATGCGACTCATGACTCATGCACCAATTACACCAACTCAAAGCATTCAATTAATAAATACTATATCACCATATCTCGTTATAAATCATTTCATATAAATACCACGTGTTGTAGCATCACAGCTACCTCGTCACATAACCACAACAAAGCACGTAACAAATACTATACCACATTAACAACTATCTCGTATTGTAGCATCACAGCAATATAAACAGCAGCATAAAATCCCACAAAATTCGGAGCAACAAACCCCACAAAATTCGGAGCAACAAATCCCACCAAATTCGGAGCAACAAATCCCACAAAATTCGGAGCAACAAATCCCACAAAATTCGGAGCAACAAATCCCACAAAATTCGGAGCAACAAATCCCACAAAATTCGGACAGAATTATTAGTCATTTTGAAAACAAATCTTCTCCCTCATTTCTCAATGAAATTTAGCGAAATCAGTGCCTATTCAGTAGGAAATTAAGTCTACTTTCCAACAAAACAAACCCCATAACTTTTAGACGAATAGAACACTCACGACCACAGATTTACTGAACCTATATCCAGATTGTTTCCAGAATCTTACCCTAACTTGTGAAATTCATATCTCGAGCTACACAACTCTAAACGCAACCAAACCAGTGCCAAATTAACAAGCATTAAGTCTATTTTCCAGAACAGTAAACCATATAATTTTTCAGTCAAAACAACGTTCCCAGTTACCGAAATACTGAACCTCTACCCAAATCGTTTCCAGAATTTGACCTAACTTTGGAGACTCGTAACTTAAGCTACACAAATCCAAATTTAACCAAACCTGCGCCAAAATGACCAGAATTAAGTCTATTTCCTAACAAAATATGTCCCATAATTTTTGGACAAACGAAAGGTTTCCAGTTTTAAAAATACAGAACCTATGTCCAGAATGCTCCCAGATTATTAACCTAACTTGTGGAGCCTATAACTAGAGCTACACAAATCCAAATCGAACGAAACCGGCACCAAAACGACCGGCGTGAAATCTATTTTCACAAACAATTAAACACGAAATTTTTGGACTGGCCGAACAGTCCCAGTTTCACGAAAACCGAAACAGTGTTACGCACTACATCTCAACATTTTACAAACACAACATTACACACCAAATCAATCAATTAGACATCCTCAATCATCAAACGAATTTAACAACCAACGACTTTAACAACACATTCAAACATCCTATTTCATTCAAACATAATAACAAATACCTCCTAGGCATCATAGAACTACCCTCCTACATACCAACCATTATATAAACCCTTATAATGCGAGACTCCCCTTACCTTAGCAACTTGGAGAAGATGAAGACCCCCTTCACGAAGCACCACGTACACACAGCAGCAGCTCTTCTCTTACTCGCGATCCCTTCCTTCTCCTTCTTCTCTCTCACGGTCGCGCCCTCTCTTTCTTCTTTTTCCTCTAGGAGCCGCGCCCTCACTCTCCTTATCTCGCTCTCACACTTGGTTTTGCTCTAAATGAGCAAAACCCTAAATCCTAACCATATATACTTAGTTGGTTTAACGGGCTTTCTAATTGGATTGTGACACTCAATCATGGGCCTTATTATTACACTTTAAAATCGCCAACCACTAACCCTCCACATAGCCCACATATTCTAATAGATTTTTATTTTATTATTTTTACCACTTAATTTCTATTTAATTAAATCTACCAAGTAAATCCAATCAAATAAATCACACAAATAATTAAATAAGCATTTAAATGAAAATGGGGTGTTACAACTCTCCCCCACTTAAAAGAATTTCGCCCTCGAAATTTTACCCACCAATTCTAACACCTTCCCACTAGCAAGCGACACACAAGTTCACACAGCAAGAAAACATGTCCTAGCACATCAACAATAAGGACTACTAACAAAAGAAACACACAGAAAATACAATAAGGCACACCATGCTAGTAGGGACATCTCCCCCACTAGTCCACTTACCATTGGCAACTCTTGGTTTACCTGCAACGCAAACAATGGTCAGCACGAAAAGACAACAGTTGGTCGTACACTGACACAACGACTCGACGACTTGGCCGGACGAACCAACCATTGCTCTGATACCACTAAATGTAACACCCCTTTCTACCCATTTATTTTAGTAACATCAGAGTGCGGAATTTAAAAAAAAAAAACTAAGCATGCAAGGGGCGTCACATTCGACATTTCGCAAATCCAAAAGTTCAAAATCGCCATTTAACAAAAGGGTAATACGTAGCACTTTATAAGTTCAATCATCACGTAGCAGAAATAAAACAACCTCTCAAAATGTCATCTCAAACGTCTCCAATAAAACGGTTTCAAAGGAACATCAAATAGTAAAGACAACAATCATAATAAGACAACTAAAAATTAACGTTCGTTTCCCCCCAGGTGCTACGTATCAGAGCAAACGACACGACTCGATAGAGGAAGGAAGAAAAGTCCTTCACACGCGTCTACCTGCACGTTACCCACGTAGAGGTAACATTCAAACAGAAAAGGGTGAGTCTTCTAACAGCATAAAGGCATATATAATAGTCAATATATTAGAGGACAATATCTATAACTACCATATCACACAACAGCACAAGATTCATATCTCTATCAGACATAAAACGCCAACCACAATAATTATGTACACATGGACCATGAAGGAATGTATGAAATGCAACCCCTCCGGGCATATGCATGTGGTACCGATCTCGTAAAGGCCACGACGGGCGCAACTCGTAATAAACCTCGTGTTGTAGCACCACAGCTACCTCGTAAGAATGCATATGACAATGCGACTCATGACTCATGCACCAATTACACCAACTCAAAGCATTCAATTAATAAATACTATATCACCATATCTCGTTATAAATCATTTCATATAAATACCACGTGTTGTAGCATCACAGCTACCTCGTCACATAACCACAACAAAGCACGTAACAAATACTATACCACATTAACAACTATCTCGTATTGTAGCATCACAGCAATATAAACAGCAGCATAAAATCCCACAAAATTCGGAGCAACAAACCCCACAAAATTCGGAGCAACAAATCCCACCAAATTCGGAGCAACAAATCCCACAAAATTCGGAGCAACAAATCCCACAAAATTCGGAGCAACAAATCCCACAAAATTCGGAGCAACAAATCCCACAAAATTCGGACAGAATTATTAGTCATTTTGAAAACAAATCTTCTCCCTCATTTCTCAATGAAATTTAGCGAAATCAGTGCCTATTCAGTAGGAAATTAAGTCTACTTTCCAACAAAACAAACCCCATAACTTTTAGACGAATAGAACACTCACGACCACAGATTTACTGAACCTATATCCAGATTGTTTCCAGAATCTTACCCTAACTTGTGAAATTCATATCTCGAGCTACACAACTCTAAACGCAACCAAACCAGTGCCAAATTAACAAGCATTAAGTCTATTTTCCAGAACAGTAAACCATATAATTTTTCAGTCAAAACAACGTTCCCAGTTACCGAAATACTGAACCTCTACCCAAATCGTTTCCAGAATTTGACCTAACTTTGGAGACTCGTAACTTAAGCTACACAAATCCAAATTTAACCAAACCTGCGCCAAAATGACCAGAATTAAGTCTATTTCCTAACAAAATATGTCCCATAATTTTTGGACAAACGAAAGGTTTCCAGTTTTAAAAATACAGAACCTATGTCCAGAATGCTCCCAGATTATTAACCTAACTTGTGGAGCCTATAACTAGAGCTACACAAATCCAAATCGAACGAAACCGGCACCAAAACGACCGGCGTGAAATCTATTTTCACAAACAATTAAACACGAAATTTTTGGACTGGCCGAACAGTCCCAGTTTCACGAAAACCGAAACAGTGTTACGCACTACATCTCAACATTTTACAAACACAACATTACACACCAAATCAATCAATTAGACATCCTCAATCATCAAACGAATTTAACAACCAACGACTTTAACAACACATTCAAACATCCTATTTCATTCAAACATAATAACAAATACCTCCTAGGCATCATAGAACTACCCTCCTACATACCAACCATTATATAAACCCTTATAATGCGAGACTCCCCTTACCTTAGCAACTTGGAGAAGATGAAGACCCCCTTCACGAAGCACCACGTACACACAGCAGCAGCTCTTCTCTTACTCGCGATCCCTTCCTTCTCCTTCTTCTCTCTCACGGTCGCGCCCTCTCTTTCTTCTTTTTCCTCTAGGAGCCGCGCCCTCACTCTCCTTATCTCGCTCTCACACTTGGTTTTGCTCTAAATGAGCAAAACCCTAAATCCTAACCATATATACTTAGTTGGTTTAACGGGCTTTCTAATTGGATTGTGACACTCAATCATGGGCCTTATTATTACACTTTAAAATCGCCAACCACTAACCCTCCACATAGCCCACATATTCTAATAGATTTTTATTTTATTATTTTTACCACTTAATTTCTATTTAATTAAATCTACCAAGTAAATCCAATCAAATAAATCACACAAATAATTAAATAAGCATTTAAATGAAAATGGGGTGTTACATTTTCCCTTTGTGATTGATCATTTTCCTTCACATTGACTCCTAGGGGTCTCCTAACCATTAGAAGGTCTCCTTGCATAGGAGCCAACTCACAACCACTTTCATTTTCACTAGCGGAAGATGGTGAGGTGGAGTAATATGATGATGAATTGGAATCATATGCATATTTTCTTTTAGAAATCATTACTATTTTGGATGAGGAGTACTTTTTGTAGTTGGTTCTTTTCTTGATTTGTTGCTCCACCTTTGAGCCTTGGTGGACCAACTCTTCTATGTCCATGAAATGTTGAAGTTCAACTACGTACATCCCTTATGTCATAGCTTAGGCCATTGAGGAACCTAGCTATAAGGACTTCTTCATCCTCCGTTGTGTTGGCTCTTATTCTCAAAGTTTCATATTCTTTGTGAAGTATTCCACAGTTTTGTTTCCTTGCTTCAATCTTTGGAGCTTTTGTTGGAGCTCCCTAGTATAATGTGAAGGTACATATCTTTTTCTCAATATGGTTTTCAACTCCTCCCAATGTTCAAGTGGTCTAGCACCACATCTTCTCCTATCTTTCACAAGTTGATCCCACCACAACAAAGCATAATCTTTAAATTCCAAAGTTGCAAGTTTCACCCTACTTGCTTCTTCAATTTCATGGGCCTCAAATAGTTGATCAACTTTGAGTTCCCAATCTAAGTATGCATCGCCATCAATCTTGCCATGAAAGGATGGGAACTTGATTTTCCCTCCCTCATACCTTTACCTTGGCCTTCTATTATCATCTCCATTGTTTCTATGATGCCTACCATGACCCCTATGCCTTCTTCCATGCCTTCTTTCTCTATCGGTTTCATCATCAAACTCATCGTCTTGAGAATGTCTGTAACATCCGCAAAATAATTAATCGAATTATTTGGATGTTAACCCAATTGAATTAATTTAGTACTTAACTGGTAAATTTATTGAGTGCTAAAATTATTTATTGGTGGTCATCGGATCGTTAACCGGATAATACGGACCAATGAAGTTTTGGAATCGAAATAGGAGATTTCGATCAATATGGTAATTTGACCGCGTATATATTAATAAATATATAAGTGTGTGTGTGTGTGTGAATAAAATGCAAGAAAGAAAGAAGAAAAGGACGCGTGAAACAGAAGAGAGAAACAGAGAAAAAAGGAGAGAAAAGAAAGAAGAGAGAAAGAAAGGGGGAGGAAGAAGAAGAGGAAAAAGCGGAAGGTTAGGCTCATCAAAACGACTTCCGTCCAACACGAAAAATGCTCAGCGTTACTTCCTCTTCGATTTGGTACCAAGATTTTCATCATCAACCCTCTCTCTCTCACTTTGCCATTTTCGAACTTGAGAGGGAAAATCGGAGTTTCGATGGTTATGGCTCAAGGGAAAGCTAAGGACGATGTTTAGGAACGAGCACGAGGTGGATTACTCGAGTATTGAAGATCGATTGGGTGATTTGGAATTGAAAATCAAAGATTGGGGTTTTTGGTGAATAGTAGCTTTTGGAGGTTAGGGATGATGAATAGTGTTCGTGGAAGATTTCGTGGGATTCGGTATTTCGGTCAAAAGCGGTTTCGTGATCGAGTGGAAAGTTTTGAAAGCGGATTGGAGCGACGTCGGAACGGAAAGTTTATGCGGGGAATGTTCGTGTGGTTACTCGGTGGATTCGGCCGCTCGTGGTTCACGCTTCAAGGGTGAGTTCTACTCACGCTTAGGATTTTATGTTTCGAATTAATTAATTAACTGTTTTACCGCTTTCGCTGGACTGGAATATTATTTTGGTAATCGAGTTTGAGAGATTTCGAGTTGAAAACCGATAATAGGAAAATATGTCGCGTTTTGATAAAATCCGTTTTGAATGAGTTTTTGATTGACTTGAATGATTGTGTGACTTTGATTGAGACTGTTTTTATGGTTGTCAAATCTGTTTTTAATCGGAACTAAAATCGGAATTGAGCGGAATCGCGGTTTTCGCGCGAAACCGCCAAAATCTGCACTTGACAGGCCACAGGCCCCCTGTTCTGCCACTCCACGCGCCGTTGGCGCGCCGCGCGTCACTCGCGCGCTACGGAACAGAACTTGATTGCCAACTTGCGCGCCGTTTGCGCGCCACGCGCCATTCGCGCGCCAGTTGGCAGAATTTTCAGCAAACAAACACTGTTTTTCGTTTCGCGATAACTTTTGATCCGGGAACCCGATTGAGGTGTTCTAAGATGCGTTGGAAAGCTTATTCAGAGGCCTAACTGAATATTCTATTTTTAAGGCAAAATGAACTGTTTTTGATATTGAAAATTGTGTCGAAAAGCGGTCAACTAGAGTGCGAGTGTGAACTTGGATTTTATAAAATGTGGATTAAAGTGTTTCATTGATTGTCTGATTTGATGGACCGTGGGTTCATAGTACTGTAGATATATATATTATATCGAGTTTGGGTGACGACCCATGTAGACATACTAGGCGGGGTAGTCATGCACCCTTACCCTAGGCCTCTTACAATAGGGAAAGTACTATTGGTAAGGTGGTTCACCGGGTATGTAGCGTTCGCGCAGTCGGTGGTGTGTTGAATTGTTTGTTGTGCGTATACCGGGTATGTAGCGTTCGCGCAGTCGGTATCGTACTTGGTTGTAACAGGTTCATCGGGTATGTAGCGTTCGCGCAGTCGATGACCTGTCAAAGATTAAATAATGCGGTTCATCGGGTTTGGAGCGTTCGCGCAGTCGATGCCGTATACAGTAAAAACGATTTCATAATTGGACCGAGAGCGTTAGTAGGGGTCACGGTAGAACTCACTGAGATTGTATCTCATTGTTTATATGTTGTGGCTTTACAGATAACAGGGAAAGTGGAGATCCAAGAGACACGAGTAGGTGGTACTCGGATGGTTGCTGAAGACTTAGCTTTCATGCTTAAGTTATATTTTCCCCTTGTTAGTTATGTATCACAGCATCATGGCTTTAGCTGTTGTAAAAGTTATGTATTTATTTTCCGCTTTCTTGTTTAATATTGAACACTATATTTCACTGATGGTTTGTGGTCTTAGTTATGTTTAAGACTGTTCTGTGGTTATTCAGTGAAAATTTTATAGTGATGTTCGGTATTTAAACAGGAAATATATCTCTGATGTTTTTATATTGGCACGCTTTGGTATATTTTACAAGTTAAATATACCGGGGTGTTACAGTTGGTATCAGAGCAGTTCGACCTAGTCGGACTTAGTTTAGGGTTGAGTCGATTCCTTGTTCGTCCCTTTTGTAATTACACTTGTGATGCTAAGAGACATTGAGCCTGATCAACTTAATACTTAGTGCATCATAAGCGGAATTATGACTGGATGATCAAGACGCAATCCTCGACCACAATCGGAATCTTCAACCGGTGCATCCTCAGGAAGGGTGACATGACGGTGGGAGAATACACCGCTAAGTTTGAGAAGTTGTCTCAGTTTTACCAAGTGGTAAAGTAAGCTTCGGATGACGAGCGGAGAATGCAGAAATATAAGACGGGCATAAGTGTTTTTATGATTTATGGTCTCAGTTCTTATACTGCTACCAATTATGTTGCCTTAGTGTAATCAGCCTATGTCGCCGAGGATGATCTCATAGGAAATATGGGAAAGGAAAGAAGGTAGTTGAATTATCAGCTCCGAATGGAAAGTCCTAAGATAATTTCATCAAAGGAAAAGCAGGTGCAATTCCTTGATTCTTCAAAGGTTAGAAGATGTTCTAACTGTGGAAAGCCTCACAGTGGTGATTGCAAGTGAAGATCTAATCGGTGCTATTACAGTAATGTAGAGGGTCACTAAGGTAAAAAGTGCCCTGCCAGGAAAAGTTCCAAGGAGTCATAAGCAGCTCCAAGGCAAGGACGAGTCAACACTTTGAATGCTTAGACAGTTACGAATGCTGACGGTATACTTAGAAGGATGGGAGTCCTATTCAATGACTCGATCAGTATATTATAAGGTTCGGGTGCAACCTATTGCTGTATATCCCGATCGCATGTGAATCGGTTGGGATTAACCTTATCTTCGCTATCCGAGCTGATAACTATCTTAACTGCGGCTAAGGGTCGTGTCCAGACCCAATCTTTGTGTCAGAATTGTCTACGTGTTATAGGAGACAGAACTTTCGTAGAAGGATTATTTGTTTGCCCGTGAGAAGTGTGGACACCATTTTGGGTAAGAATTGGATGACTGCAAATCATGTTGCAATCGACTGTATTAATCAGCTATCAGCTTCGCTTCAGAATCAGTTGAATTGTCTAGGACAAGTTCTGAAGCGGTTACCTAGTTCACCTTAGACGGTCAATCTTCATTCCAAGATGCGGAAGCACATGTTAGTATTAGAATTCTCACCTGTACCAGTTGTGAATTACTTTCTGGATGTTTTCACGATGAAGTTTCTTCCGAACCTCCAGAGCGAGAGGTAGAATTTACGGCAGAATTGGTTCCTGGCACGGGGTCAATATCTATTGTTTCTTATTGAATGTTTCTTTAGAATTAAAGGAAACGGAGTCTCGGCTTGAAGAGTCGAATAACATGGTTCACCGGGTATGTAGCGTTCGCGCAGTCGGTGGTGTGTTAAATGGTTCATTGTGCGATTTACCGGGTTTGTAGCGTTCGCGCAGTCGGTATCGTGCTGAGTTATAACAGGTTTACCGGGTTTGTAGCGTTCGCGCAGTCGGTAATCTGTTGAAAGTTATATGGTGTGGTTAGTCGACAGGAAAAATGGTAGCATGAGACTGTGCATTGATTATCGACAACTCAACAAAGTGACGATCAAGAATAAATATCCCTTTGCCAAGGATAGACGATTTGCTTGAGCAATTTGAGGCGCTGCTGTGTTTTCTGAAAATTGATCTGAAGTCAGGATATCATCAAATAAAAGTTAGAGCCTTAGATATTCCGAAGACAGCTTTCCGTACTAGGTGTGGACATTATGTGTATGTAGTGATGCCCTTCGGTTTGACTAATGCTCCAGCCGTATTCATGGATTATCGGAACCGAGTTTTTCCTCGAATACCTAGATCAATTTGTAGTTGTTTTCATTGATGGTATCTCGATGTGCTCGAAGACCATTGAGGAGCGTGTCCAACATCTCCGCATTGTTCTGAAAGTACTCCGAGAAAATAAGTGTACTTGAAACCTTCGAAGTTTGATTTTTGGGTGTCAGAAGCAAAGCCTTTGGGACATGTGATTTCTCAAGTCGGGGGTTTCTGTAGGTCCCAGTGAGAAGGAAGCGGTGTTGAGTGGGAGTGACCGACGTCAGCCGCAGAGATCAAAAGTTTCTGGGTCTAGCCGGTTACTATAAGAGATTTGTTAAAGGGTTCTCACAGTTAGATTTCCACCTACTCGGTCAACTCGAAAGGGTCAACCGTTTACGTGGGATGCTGATTGTGGAGAAGGTTTTCAAGAATTGAAGGTTTGGTTGACTTCTGCTCCATTCCTGATTCTTCCGGATCCGTCTTTGAAGTTCCAAATTTACGACGATGTTTCTGGGAAGGGTTTAGAGGGTGTTCTTGTGCAGAATCAACAAGAGGTAGCTTATGCGTCCAGACAATTAAGGTCTCGTGAAGAGAATTATCCAACTCACGAATTGGAGTTAATAGCTATTGTGTATGCACTGAAGATTTGGAGACGTTACCTGTATGGGTCTCGTTTCGAAGTCTCTAGTGGTCACAAGAGTTTAAGGTATCTGTTGACCAGAAAGAGCTGAATAGCAAGTAGAGAAGTGTGTTGAGTTTCAGGAGGATTATAAATTCGTGTCGATGTAGCATTCAAGAGAGGCTAGTGTTGTAACTGATGCACTGAGTAGGGAATCCATCCGCATGACCGAGTTTATGATGCATAAGATGGAATTATCAGAGTCTTTCAGAGACTTAAATCTGAATTCGAGATCAAGGAGAAACCAGTTAGTGTTGAGCCATATGAGGATCTCTAGTTCCCTAAGGGATTCTATACGTTTAGCACAGGGAGTTGATGTGAAGCTACAATCACAAAGGTATTTCCAGATTTTACCATGGATAGTGATGGAGTCAGTTGTTCCAACGGTAGGATCTGTACGCCCGATGATGAGAAAAATAGAAGGCAAGAGTTAGAGGAAGTACACCGAAGTTTATATTCTGTTCCAGGGTGTACAGAAATGTAAAGCAGATGTATGAGTGGCAAGGTATTAGTTTGTTAACCTCTCCTTTGTGAAGGTTAACAAGGAGATAGTGTTATGTGATTCCGTTTGACAAGTCAAACGTGAATTCGAATATGAAAATGAGTTGACGGTTGACGGTTTTGCACATTGCGAATAAGCACCAAAGGACTAATTGATGGATCTGCTACAAGGGACTGAACTTTCCAAAGTGAAGTTTGGCGTGCGGTATGGTAGTTTTGAAAAATCATTTTTGTGAAAACCCGCATGCTAAAGTTAATTTTGGGAACGAATCAAGAGGCTAATAGAGTATGATTGAGGAAAAAAAAAAAAAAAAATCCTTGGAGGATTACTTAAGTTGAGGGGAAGCTCTCAACGCTAATGACTAATTCGGAAAGGAGCTCTGAGTTCTGTTTGATAGTTGTTTGGAGAACAACTGAGGTGATTTTCATTACGTTCAGATGTATTTGTTGTCCCCACGGTTTATTTCTACGTTTAAGATAAACGTTTCTGGTAGATCCTCATTTCATCTTCTTTTGAAAAGCGTTATCTCGAAATCTTGGTGGCGAGTCAAGAAGTTTCACAAGTGACTTTTCGTCACATTGTCGGTGTGTACGAGAACTGTTCTGGATTTTAGAAGGTTGGTTGAGAACGTGTTTATTACCTTCGAGGAAATCACGTTTGTTTTTGCCTCTACCGAGGAGTACCAGTTTGTGGATCTCATTTTCAACATATATTTCTATCAAATGTATTGTATTAAACCCTTTGATTTAGGTTAATCAAAGTTGGGGAGTAAACGAGGATAATTGGAATGAAGCATTGGGAGTGTTTTCAAACGCGGTGCCGAGCCTATGTAGGCGAATGATGAGTTTTTCGTGTAGATTCGTAACAAGAGAGTTCGTATCAAGGTAGTAGTGGGTCATACTTGGAGATTGACGTGCCAACTTGAGAAGATTTTCTACACTCATTTCGTTAACTCAAGGTTGTGTTCCAGCAATTTAAGACCTTTCTGAGGATATCGATCCTCGGTTAGTCGGATGAAAGACTTAGCAAAATTTTGAGGACAAAATTCTTTTAAGTTGGGGAGAATGTAACATCCGCAAAATAATTAATCGAATTATTTGGATGTTAACCCAATTGAATTAATTTAGTACTTAACTGGTAAATTTATTGAGTGCTAAAATTATTTATTGGTGGTCATCGGATCGTTAACCGGATAATACGGACCAAGGAAGTTTTGGAATCGAAATAGGAGATTTCGATCAATATGGTAATTTGACCGCGTATATATTAATAAATATATAAGTGTGTGTGTGTGTGTGAATAAAATGCAAGAAAGAAAGAAGAAAAGGACGCGTGAAACAGAAGAGAGAAACAGAGAGAAAAGGAGAGAAAAGAAAGAAGAGAGAAAGAAAGGGGGAGGAAGAAGAAGAGGAAAAAGCGGAAGGTTAGGCTCATCAAAACGACTTCCGTCCAACACGAAAAATGCTCAGCGTTACTTCCTCTTCGATTTGGTACCAAGATTTTCATCATCAACCCTCTCTCTCTCACTTTGCCATTTTCGAACTTGAGAGGGAAAATCGGAGTTTCGATGGTTATGGCTCAAGGGAAAGCTAAGGACGATGTTTAGGAACGAGCACGAGGTGGATTACTCGAGTATTGAAGATCGATTGGGTGATTTGGAATTGAAAATCAAAGATTGGGGTTTTTGGTGAATAGTAGCTTTTGGAGGTTAGGGATGATGAATAGTGTTCGTGGAAGATTTCGTGGGATTCGGTATTTCGGTCAAAAGCGGTTTCGTGATCGAGTGGAAAGTTTTGAAAGCGGATTGGAGCGACGTCGGAACGGAAAGTTTATGCGGGGAATGTTCGTGTGGTTACTCGGTGGATTCGGCCGCTCGTGGTTCACGCTTCAAGGGTGAGTTCTACTCACGCTTAGGATTTTATGTTTCGAATTAATTAATTAACTGTTTTACCGCTTTCGCTGGACTGGAATATTATTTTGGTAATCGAGTTTGAGAGATTTCGAGTTGAAAACCGATAATAGGAAAATATGTCGCGTTTTGATAAAATCCGTTTTGAATGAGTTTTTGATTGACTTGAATGATTGTGTGACTTTGATTGAGACTGTTTTTATGGTTGTCAAATCTGTTTTTAATCGGAACTAAAATCGGAATTGAGCGGAATCGCGGTTTTCGCGCGAAACCGCCAAAATCTGCACTTGACAGGCCACAGGCCCCCTGTTCTGCCACTCCACGCGCCGTTGGCGCGCCGCGCGTCACTCGCGCGCTACGGAACAGAACTTGATTGCCAACTTGCGCGCCGTTTGCGCGCCACGCGCCATTCGCGCGCCAGTTGGCAGAATTTTCAGCAAACAAACACTGTTTTTCGTTTCGCGATAACTTTTGATCCGGGAACCCGATTGAGGTGTTCTAAGATGCGTTGGAAAGCTTATTCAGAGGCCTAACTGAATATTCTATTTTTAAGGCAAAATGAACTGTTTTTGATATTGAAAATTGTGTCGAAAAGCGGTCAACTAGAGTGCGAGTGTGAACTTGGATTTTATAAAATGTGGATTAAAGTGTTTCATTGATTGTCTGATTTGATGGACCGTGGGTTCATAGTACTGTAGATATATATATTATATCGAGTTTGGGTGACGACCCATGTAGACATACTAGGCGGGGTAGTCATGCACCCTTACCCTAGGCCTCTTACAATAGGGAAAGTACTATTGGTAAGGTGGTTCACCGGGTATGTAGCGTTCGCGCAGTCGGTGGTGTGTTGAATTGTTTGTTGTGCGTATACCGGGTATGTAGCGTTCGCGCAGTCGGTATCGTACTTGGTTGTAACAGGTTCATCGGGTATGTAGCGTTCGCGCAGTCGATGACCTGTCAAAGATTAAATAATGCGGTTCATCGGGTTTGGAGCGTTCGCGCAGTCGATGCCGTATACAGTAAAAACGATTTCATAATTGGACCGAGAGCGTTAGTAGGGGTCACGGTAGAACTCACTGAGATTGTATCTCATTGTTTATATGTTGTGGCTTTACAGATAACAGGGAAAGTGGAGATCCAAGAGACACGAGTAGGTGGTACTCGGATGGTTGCTGAAGACTTAGCTTTCATGCTTAAGTTATATTTTCCCCTTGTTAGTTATGTATCACAGCATCATGGCTTTAGCTGTTGTAAAAGTTATGTATTTATTTTCCGCTTTCTTGTTTAATATTGAACACTATATTTCACTGATGGTTTGTGGTCTTAGTTATGTTTAAGACTGTTCTGTGGTTATTCAGTGAAAATTTTATAGTGATGTTCGGTATTTAAACAGGAAATATATCTCTGATGTTTTTATATTGGCACGCTTTGGTATATTTTACAAGTTAAATATACCGGGGTGTTACAGTTGGTATCAGAGCAGTTCGACCTAGTCGGACTTAGTTTAGGGTTGAGTCGATTCCTTGTTCGTCCCTTTTGTAATTACACTTGTGATGCTAAGAGACATTGAGCCTGATCAACTTAATACTTAGTGCATCATAAGCGGAATTATGACTGGATGATCAAGACGCAATCCTCGACCACAATCGGAATCTTCAACCGGTGCATCCTCAGGAAGGGTGACATGACGGTGGGAGAATACACCGCTAAGTTTGAGAAGTTGTCTCAGTTTTACCAAGTGGTAAAGTAAGCTTCGGATGACGAGCGGAGAATGCAGAAATATAAGACGGGCATAAGTTTTTTTATGATTTATGGTCTCAGTTCTTATACTGCTACCAATTATGTTGCCTTAGTGTAATCAGCCTATGTCGCCGAGGATGATCTCATAGGAAATATGGGAAAGGAAAGAAGGTAGTTGAATTATCAGCTCCGAATGGAAAGTCCTAAGATAATTTCATCAAAGGAAAAGCAGGTGCAATTCCTTGATTCTTCAAAGGTTAGAAGATGTTCTAACTGTGGAAAGCCTCACAGTGGTGATTGCAAGTGAAGATCTAATCGGTGCTATTACAGTAATGTAGAGGGTCACTAAGGTAAAAAGTGCCCTGCCAGGAAAAGTTCCAAGGAGTCATAAGCAGCTCCAAGGCAAGGACGAGTCAACACTTTGAATGCTTAGACAGTTACGAATGCTGACGGTATACTTAGAAGGATGGGAGTCCTATTCAATGACTCGATCAGTATATTATAAGGTTCGGGTGCAACCTATTGCTGTATATCCCGATCGCATGTGAATCGGTTGGGATTAACCTTATCTTCGCTATCCGAGCTGATAACTATCTTAACTGCGGCTAAGGGTCGTGTCCAGACCCAATCTTTGTGTCAGAATTGTCTACGTGTTATAGGAGACAGAACTTTCGTAGAAGGATTATTTGTTTGCCCGTGAGAAGTGTGGACACCATTTTGGGTAAGAATTGGATGACTGCAAATCATGTTGCAATCGACTGTATTAATCAGCTATCAGCTTCGCTTCAGAATCAGTTGAATTGTCTAGGACAAGTTCTGAAGCGGTTACCTAGTTCACCTTAGACGGTCAATCTTCATTCCAAGATGCGGAAGCACATGTTAGTATTAGAATTCTCACCTGTACCAGTTGTGAATTACTTTCTGGATGTTTTCACGATGAAGTTTCTTCCGAACCTCCAGAGCGAGAGGTAGAATTTACGGCAGAATTGGTTCCTGGCACGGGGTCAATATCTATTGTTTCTTATTGAATGTTTCTTTAGAATTAAAGGAAACGGAGTCTCGGCTTGAAGAGTCGAATAACATGGTTCACCGGGTATGTAGCGTTCGCGCAGTCGGTGGTGTGTTAAATGGTTCATTGTGCGATTTACCGGGTTTGTAGCGTTCGCGCAGTCGGTATCGTGCTGAGTTATAACAGGTTTACCGGGTTTGTAGCGTTCGCGCAGTCGGTAATCTGTTGAAAGTTATATGGTGTGGTTAGTCGACAGGAAAAATGGTAGCATGAGACTGTGCATTGATTATCGACAACTCAACAAAGTGACGATCAAGAATAAATATCCCTTTGCCAAGGATAGACGATTTGCTTGAGCAATTTGAGGCGCTGCTGTGTTTTCTGAAAATTGATCTGAAGTCAGGATATCATCAAATAAAAGTTAGAGCCTTAGATATTCCGAAGACAGCTTTCCGTACTAGGTGTGGACATTATGTGTATGTAGTGATGCCCTTCGGTTTGACTAATGCTCCAGCCGTATTCATGGATTATCGGAACCGAGTTTTTCCTCGAATACCTAGATCAATTTGTAGTTGTTTTCATTGATGGTATCTCGATGTGCTCGAAGACCATTGAGGAGCGTGTCCAACATCTCCGCATTGTTCTGAAAGTACTCCGAGAAAATAAGTGTACTTGAAACCTTCGAAGTTTGATTTTTGGGTGTCAGAAGCAAAGCCTTTGGGACATGTGATTTCTCAAGTCGGGGGTTTCTGTAGGTCCCAGTGAGAAGGAAGCGGTGTTGAGTGGGAGTGACCGACGTCAGCCGCAGAGATCAAAAGTTTCTGGGTCTAGCCGGTTACTATAAGAGATTTGTTAAAGGGTTCTCACAGTTAGATTTCCACCTACTCGGTCAACTCGAAAGGGTCAACCGTTTACGTGGGATGCTGATTGTGGAGAAGGTTTTCAAGAATTGAAGGTTTGGTTGACTTCTGCTCCATTCCTGATTCTTCCGGATCCGTCTTTGAAGTTCCAAATTTACGACGATGTTTCTGGGAAGGGTTTAGAGGGTGTTCTTGTGCAGAATCAACAAGAGGTAGCTTATGCGTCCAGACAATTAAGGTCTCGTGAAGAGAATTATCCAACTCACGAATTGGAGTTAATAGCTATTGTGTATGCACTGAAGATTTGGAGACGTTACCTGTATGGGTCTCGTTTCGAAGTCTCTAGTGGTCACAAGAGTTTAAGGTATCTGTTGACCAGAAAGAGCTGAATAGCAAGTAGAGAAGTGTGTTGAGTTTCAGGAGGATTATAAATTCGTGTCGATGTAGCATTCAAGAGAGGCTAGTGTTGTAACTGATGCACTGAGTAGGGAATCCATCCGCATGACCGAGTTTATGATGCATAAGATGGAATTTGTAACACCCCCTTTCTACCCCATGTTTTACACGTCACTTATCAGAGTAAAAAAAAATTTTCGCAAAATTTAATTTAACTAATAGAAAGGAAATGCCACGTCGTCATTAACAACAGAACGTCAACTTGCACTCTTTAAATTTGCGCAATCATCGTCATAAAAATTTTAACCATCACTCGTTATAAAAATTAAACTCCAAGAGCTAAGTCACAGCGGAATAAAACAATACTCACTAAATACCACTCAAACACGCCTCACACCTTCAATAAAAATATTAAACAATTTATTATTTAAAACAACAATTTAAATCACGCCCCCTAGGTGTCACGGTATCAAAGAGCGACTCGACAGACATCCCAATAGCTATAAAGGAAGGCAGCATGTCCTTCACTCGCAGCTACCTGCAGCGTTGCCACAATAGAGCAACATTCCAAGCAGAAGGGGTGAGAATTTTCAACAAATTATAATTAAGCATACAGCAGAGTAATATGAGCAAACCATCACACAACATCGTCACTAATATCAACTTCACCGTCGTTACACACAACATCAAACAAAATCACAATTCGTCACCCGTCATAAAAAAAATGAATGCACATGAAGATGCAACCCACACCTGGGCATATGCATGATGGTACCATACTCGTCATAATAAGCCACTATGGGCACACCGTCACTAAGAGGCCGAAGCCTATTCGTCATAAGATGCACATGCTATGAGACACTATGTACACATGTGCAATCACCCAAAATTTTACTCACCCGGAGTACTCATCGTCACCACCATAAGACACTCATAGAGTGTATTCATCATCATCACCATATTAATATCATCACTCTTCATAAACAATCACATTCAAAAATAATGTAACAACATCTTTAAAATTAGGGAATAAACATTTCACTTTACATTTTAAAATTATGGGATAAACATTTCACTTTCATACTTAGGAAGCGCCACGATTAAATTTGGGAATAAACAGTGGCATTTTATGCGCAAAACAGTGGCATCTTGACATCAAATTGAAGCTGAAAAACAGTGGCAATTATGCGCAAAACAGTAGCAATCTTTCATCAAATCGGAACTGAAACAGTAGCCATTATTTTCGCAAAAGTAGCAGAATTTTTTACATCAAATTAAAACTGGAACAGTGGTCTTTCAATTCGCAAAACAGCAGAATTTTTACATCAAATTA
Source organism: Astragalus membranaceus (assembly GCA_039519185.1). NCBI lineage: Eukaryota > Viridiplantae > Streptophyta > Magnoliopsida > Fabales > Fabaceae > Astragalus > Astragalus membranaceus. The sequence continues at coordinate 105,537,341 of CM076850.1, read as the reverse complement.
AAACTGAAACAGTGACCTTTCAATTCGCAAAAACAGCAGCTTTAATTTGCAACACAGCAGTATTTTTAATTGGTGAAAACAGCAACATGACAGCATAATTAAAATACAGCAACAGCACTACTTAATTGACAGCAACAGCACAATTTAAATTACAGCAACAGCAATACATAATTACAGCAACAGCACCAATTAAAATTACAGCAACAGCAACAATTACAATTACAGCAACAGCAACACGTAATTACAGCAACAGCAATACATAATTACAGCAACAGCACCAATTAAAATTACAGCAACAGCAACAATTACAATTACAGCAACAGCACCAATTAAAATTTCAGCAACAGCATAAAATAAATTAACAGCAACAGCAACATTGTTTTTATAAAAAAAAACAGCAACAACCAAATTCTGCATAACAGCAACATATCTCAAAAAAAAACAGCAACTATAATTCTCCTCACGTCATAGGGTAATTCGCACATCAACTCAATAATTTAACCCATCATTCCTCTTCACCTATGATTTTCGAATCCAACCACTAACACAAACCCACAAACCCTCCAAATACTCAATTATAATAAATTGAAAACCGCTCACCCTTACCTCGAATTTTATATGCCCGAAACCACGATATATGCGTCACGTGCAAAACTCCGCAACACGACGAGCCAAAGTCTAAAATTTCGCAACAGCCCCCTTCTTCCTCTTCTAACCAATTCGCATCCATTACCACAATTCATGGGAAAAAAATTCGCAACATGGAACAAGGAAGGGATTTAGATCACCACATGGAAGAGGAAAATTATTGGAAGAGAAAGGATCAATGAAGGCTTACCTAAGTCAAGATGAAAATAAGTTCTTCTCCTCCTCTAAGCTTGAAGTCGCAAAACCTCCCCTCCCCCTCCTTGGGATTTGCGCCGCCCCCACCCTCCTTTCCTCTCTCTATTTCGCAATTCTCCTTTCTTTTCTCCAAATGAACCCCAAAACCTAATTTTTCACTTTAAATATGCGCTTAGACTAGCGGGCTTGGATTGCGGGCTTTCCCCGCAGCTTAAGCCCAATTTAATTAAAACACCACCTCCAATTACAATACCACTCCCCATTTTATTTAAAGCACCTCATAATTATTTTAATAAATAATAATTATTATATTATTACTCTACCACCAAAATCTCTTTTTAATTAATTAAAATAATTTATTCTATTATTTTTGGGGTGTTACAACTCTCCCCCACTTAAAGGAATTTCGTCCTCGAAATTTACCTGTCACGCCAACACTCTCCCTCTAAGGCCACCTAGACAACTAGGGCCATCTATATGCTGATTACTATTGCTTTGATTACCGGCGGTAAGTGCTTGGGCGGCCGTCCCTCCTACTTGTTCAGCCAGGTAACTTCAAGCAGTAATAATCAGACTCACTCTCTACTCCGCTGCGCTACTCTGATAAACTAGCTCGCATTCTACCTCACTCATCTACCCTTTCGGACAGCAAAACATATCAAAGCACACTAGTAATCACAACAAGTTCACAGAGTGCGTAACGATTGCAAAACAAGCCACACAATCAACATATCACAACAACACATATTCATCAACACAGTCAGACTCCGGGACCAAATATCCCTTTTAAAACAATGGCCATAGGCCCACAACATAAATCAAACAATTCGGGCCATCCAGCGGTACCCTCAACCAGACAATGTGGGCCATTCGGCGTTACCCACGACATAACAACAACGTGGGCCATTCGGCGATACCCACAACAACAACAACATAACTTGGGCCATTCGGCGGTACCCAAGACAACAACAAACGACAACATAACTTGGGCCATTCGGCGGTACCCAAGACAACAACATAAACATCAACATCATTAATACCAACATAATCGGCAACACATCACTAACATCCATCAACATCAACATGATCATCATGAACAATAACTTAATCACGACAATGGGCGCTAATGCGCCAACAACCAACAACAGCAACAACAAATCAGCAATCAGCTGAACTCGCCACTCAGGCACATCAACGACGATAACAAAAACATCGTCATCATAACGACCACACAACACGACAACAACCAAAAATAGGCACAACTCATAAAAATAGGAGCAGTGCATAAAATTAGGGACGGTAGCAGTAAGCTTCAGAATACAGTAACAATTATTTTCGGAAACAGCGGTAGTAGTTTTCAGAAAAACAGTAACAATAATTTTCGGAAAACAGCAATATGAGATGTACATATTATTATTCATCAATCACACGAATTCAACAAGGCATCATGGTATGATTGTCAACTTAAGAAAGAATCATGGCCAGCACGTAGCAGTTACTAATCACAAAAGAAAGTGGCTTTTTAGAGTTAATGATAACCATCCATATAGTTCGGTGTAGGGAAATTATTTATCTCGTGGAAACAGTAGTTAAAGCATTAAAACAGCTAGAAGGGCCAATCCATGGAAACATCAATTCACAGCTAAAGGCAAATATACGAAAGGTTCAATCACATACATGCGCAACATACTTGTTTAGGATTCTTTCGACACGGAAAATAAAACATGTTATAGAAATTGATTTTCCTTACCAGACTGAACATCAGCTTAAACATTTTGGGATAAGACATCCTTAAGAACATACGGTAACAAAAGCTAACTCAAAGAAGGGCACAAACAGTGCAAATGCACATTTTAAATCCTAAGGTTCTTCACGATCACGTATGAGAACAAACGACAACAGGGTTAGTATTCATTTGTTGAAAATAAATCTAATACTCATATTAATACCCAACCCATAAAAATTGTTTTGTTAAAGGTTCACAAGCAGCCTCAAAAATCACTTCGTTTTTAAATTATAAATTCACCACGTATAAATATCAAGGTTCAAACGTTTTCGCTAATCTTCACAAACTCGGGTGCAGAAAATTCTGTAACTATGCGTCTACTTTAGTGAATTAATTGAAATAGCAAACGGTGTCTGATTTCGACAAATAAATACTTGTTGGAAAGCCCTCTGAGTGTAGTTTCTACCTATGGTTTTCGTCTTTTAAAATAAGCATCCAATTGGTACAGTTTTTCAAAATACTACACGGAGGTACCAACTTGGACAGAACTTCTTACTCAACTTTCAACCAAATTATCTTTCTCATCTCTTAATGAAACTTTATGAAACCAGTGTCTAATTCGTAGAGAATTAAGTCTACTTTTCAAAGAAACAAGAATCATTCAAAACGGAGTTCATTTCATGACACAAAACCTACAAAAACCGAACATTACTCACAGTTTGATTCCTAAAACTTGACCTAACTTGAAGCAATCATAACTTGAGCCACACAGCTCCAAATTGAACGAAACCAGTGGCAAAACGACCGGCATTAAATCTATTTTCAAAAACAATCAACCACATAATTTTTGATCAACTAAACGGTGCCAGTTTTTGAAAAACGAAGCAGTGTCCAGAAATGCACAAAACCGTAAACAAGTAAAATTCATCATGTTTAGTCACGAAACAATAATCTCAAACAACGCTGAAATTCAACAATTCATGTCATCAAACAACACTCGGCATTCAATCAACCTATCGACATTTGGTCAAACACCTGGTCTTATTCGACTCAACACAACAACAACAACGCTTTGGTCACATTGACCCAACAACAACAAGTGAATCAGAAAAAACCATTTTACCTATACAGTTATCCTTAACAGCAAGACACACTGCAAGAGAGTTTTAAGTAAGGCTTGGTGTCAATCAATTAAAATAGTTCAGCAATCAATACGCATGCGATCACGAAGCAGCGGGGCAGTTCATTTAACGACGTGCAACATGGAGGTCAACAATAAGGACCACACAACCAGAAAGTCAACAACAGGAACCAAAACAAAGAGACAGGGCTCACACACAGAATCACGGTAAAACACACAATACCAGCACACAACGCTAGTAGGGACATCTCCCCCACTAGTACTCTTACCATTAGCAATTTTTGTTTTACCTTCACCTGCAGAAGCGTTAGTACAACACAAACAACTGTTAGATTCAAAAGACGACAGTTGGTCGTACACCGACACAACGACTCGACGACTTGGCCGGACGGACCAACTGCTCTGATACCACTAATGTAACACCCCCTTTCTACCCCATGTTTTACACGTCACTTATCAGAGTAAAAAAAAATTTTCGCAAAATTTAATTTAACTAATAGAAAGGAAATGCCACGTCGTCATTAACAACAGAACGTCAACTTGCACTCTTTAAATTTGCGCAATCATCGTCATAAAAATTTTAACCATCACTCGTTATAAAAATTAAACTCCAAGAGCTAAGTCACAGCGGAGTAAAACAATACTCACTAAATACCACTCAAACACGCCTCACACCTTCAATAAAAATATTAAACAATTTATTATTTAAAACAACAATTTAAATCACGCCCCCTAGGTGTCACGGTATCAAAGAGCGACTCGACAGACATCCCAATAGCTATAAAGGAAGGCAGCATGTCCTTCACTCGCAGCTACCTGCAGCGTTGCCACAATAGAGCAACATTCCAAGCAGAAGGGGTGAGAATTTTCAACAAATTATAATTAAGCATACAGCAGAGTAATATGAGCAAACCATCACACAACATCGTCACTAATATCAACTTCACCGTCGTTACACACAACATCAAACAAAATCACAATTCGTCACCCGTCATAAAAAAAATGAATGCACATGAAGATGCAACCCACACCTGGGCATATGCATGATGGTACCATACTCGTCATAATAAGCCACTATGGGCACACCGTCACTAAGAGGCCGAAGCCTATTCGTCATAAGATGCACATGCTATGAGACACTATGTACACATGTGCAATCACCCAAAATTTTACTCACCCGGAGTACTCATCGTCACCACCATAAGACACTCATAGAGTGTATTCATCATCATCACCATATTAATATCATCACTCTTCATAAACAATCACATTCAAAAATAATGTAACAACATCTTTAAAATTAGGGAATAAACATTTCACTTTACATTTTAAAATTATGGGATAAACATTTCACTTTCATACTTAGGAAGCGCCACGATTAAATTTGGGAATAAACAGTGGCATTTTATGCGCAAAACAGTGGCATCTTGACATCAAATTGAAGCTGAAAAACAGTGGCAATTATGCGCAAAACAGTAGCAATCTTTCATCAAATCGGAACTGAAACAGTAGCCATTATTTTCGCAAAAGTAGCAGAATTTTTTACATCAAATTAAAACTGGAACAGTGGTCTTTCAATTCGCAAAACAGCAGAATTTTTACATCAAATTAAAACTGAAACAGTGACCTTTCAATTCGCAAAAACAGCAGCTTTAATTTGCAACACAGCAGTATTTTTAATTGGTGAAAACAGCAACATGACAGCATAATTAAAATACAGCAACAGCACTACTTAATTGACAGCAACAGCACAATTTAAATTACAGCAACAGCAATACATAATTACAGCAACAGCACCAATTAAAATTACAGCAACAGCAACAATTACAATTACAGCAACAGCAACACGTAATTACAGCAACAGCAATACATAATTACAGCAACAGCACCAATTAAAATTACAGCAACAGCAACAATTACAATTACAGCAACAGCACCAATTAAAATTTCAGCAACAGCATAAAATAAATTAACAGCAACAGCAACATTGTTTTTATAAAAAAAAACAGCAACAACCAAATTCTGCATAACAGCAACATATCTCAAAAAAAAACAGCAACTATAATTCTCCTCACGTCATAGGGTAATTCGCACATCAACTCAATAATTTAACCCATCATTCCTCTTCACCTATGATTTTCGAATCCAACCACTAACACAAACCCACAAACCCTCCAAATACTCAATTATAATAAATTGAAAACCGCTCACCCTTACCTCGAATTTTATATGCCCGAAACCACGATATATGCGTCACGTGCAAAACTCCGCAACACGACGAGCCAAAGTCTAAAATTTCGCAACAGCCCCCTTCTTCCTCTTCTAACCAATTCGCATCCATTACCACAATTCATGGGAAAAAAATTCGCAACATGGAACAAGGAAGGGATTTAGATCACCACATGGAAGAGGAAAATTATTGGAAGAGAAAGGATCAATGAAGGCTTACCTAAGTCAAGATGAAAATAAGTTCTTCTCCTCCTCTAAGCTTGAAGTCGCAAAACCTCCCCTCCCCCTCCTTGGGATTTGCGCCGCCCCCACCCTCCTTTCCTCTCTCTATTTCGCAATTCTCCTTTCTTTTCTCCAAATGAACCCCAAAACCTAATTTTTCACTTTAAATATGCGCTTAGACTAGCGGGCTTGGATTGCGGGCTTTCCCCGCAGCTTAAGCCCAATTTAATTAAAACACCACCTCCAATTACAATACCACTCCCCATTTTATTTAAAGCACCTCATAATTATTTTAATAAATAATAATTATTATATTATTACTCTACCACCAAAATCTCTTTTTAATTAATTAAAATAATTTATTCTATTATTTTTGGGGTGTTACAGAATTATCAGAGTCTTTCAGAGACTTAAATCTGAATTCGAGATCAAGGAGAAACCAGTTAGTGTTGAGCCATATGAGGATCTCTAGTTCCCTAAGGGATTCTATACGTTTAGCACAGGGAGTTGATGTGAAGCTACAATCACAAAGGTATTTCCAGATTTTACCATGGATAGTGATGGAGTCAGTTGTTCCAACGGTAGGATCTGTACGCCCGATGATGAGAAAAATAGAAGGCAAGAGTTAGAGGAAGTACACCGAAGTTTATATTCTGTTCCAGGGTGTACAGAAATGTAAAGCAGATGTATGAGTGGCAAGGTATTAGTTTGTTAACCTCTCCTTTGTGAAGGTTAACAAGGAGATAGTGTTATGTGATTCCGTTTGACAAGTCAAACGTGAATTCGAATATGAAAATGAGTTGACGGTTGACGGTTTTGCACATTGCGAATAAGCACCAAAGGACTAATTGATGGATCTGCTACAAGGGACTGAACTTTCCAAAGTGAAGTTTGGCGTGCGGTATGGTAGTTTTGAAAAATCATTTTTGTGAAAACCCGCATGCTAAAGTTAATTTTGGGAACGAATCAAGAGGCTAATAGAGTATGATTGAGGAAAAAAAAAAAAAAAAAAAAAATCCTTGGAGGATTACTTAAGTTGAGGGGAAGCTCTCAACGCTAATGACTAATTCGGAAAGGAGCTCTGAGTTCTGTTTGATAGTTGTTTGGAGAACAACTGAGGTGATTTTCATTACGTTCAGATGTATTTGTTGTCCCCACGGTTTATTTCTACGTTTAAGATAAACGTTTCTGGTAGATCCTCATTTCATCTTCTTTTGAAAAGCGTTATCTCGAAATCTTGGTGGCGAGTCAAGAAGTTTCACAAGTGACTTTTCGTCACATTGTCGGTGTGTACGAGAACTGTTCTGGATTTTAGAAGGTTGGTTGAGAACGTGTTTATTACCTTCGAGGAAATCACGTTTGTTTTTGCCTCTACCGAGGAGTACCAGTTTGTGGATCTCATTTTCAACATATATTTCTATCAAATGTATTGTATTAAACCCTTTGATTTAGGTTAATCAAAGTTGGGGAGTAAACGAGGATAATTGGAATGAAGCATTGGGAGTGTTTTCAAACGCGGTGCCGAGCCTATGTAGGCGAATGATGAGTTTTTCGTGTAGATTCGTAACAAGAGAGTTCGTATCAAGGTAGTAGTGGGTCATACTTGGAGATTGACGTGCCAACTTGAGAAGATTTTCTACACTCATTTCGTTAACTCAAGGTTGTGTTCCAGCAATTTAAGACCTTTCTGAGGATATCGATCCTCGGTTAGTCGGATGAAAGACTTAGCAAAATTTTGAGGACAAAATTCTTTTAAGTTGGGGAGAATGTAACATCCGCAAAATAATTAATCGAATTATTTGGATGTTAACCCAATTGAATTAATTTAGTACTTAACTGGTAAATTTATTGAGTGCTAAAATTATTTATTGGTGGTCATCGGATCGTTAACCGGATAATACGGACCAAGGAAGTTTTGGAATCGAAATAGGAGATTTCGATCAATATGGTAATTTGACCGCGTATATATTAATAAATATATAAGTGTGTGTGTGTGTGTGAATAAAATGCAAGAAAGAAAGAAGAAAAGGACGCGTGAAACAGAAGAGAGAAACAGAGAGAAAAGGAGAGAAAAGAAAGAAGAGAGAAAGAAAGGGGGAGGAAGAAGAAGAGGAAAAAGCGGAAGGTTAGGCTCATCAAAACGACTTCCGTCCAACACGAAAAATGCTCAGCGTTACTTCCTCTTCGATTTGGTACCAAGATTTTCATCATCAACCCTCTCTCTCTCACTTTGCCATTTTCGAACTTGAGAGGGAAAATCGGAGTTTCGATGGTTATGGCTCAAGGGAAAGCTAAGGACGATGTTTAGGAACGAGCACGAGGTGGATTACTCGAGTATTGAAGATCGATTGGGTGATTTGGAATTGAAAATCAAAGATTGGGGTTTTTGGTGAATAGTAGCTTTTGGAGGTTAGGGATGATGAATAGTGTTCGTGGAAGATTTCGTGGGATTCGGTATTTCGGTCAAAAGCGGTTTCGTGATCGAGTGGAAAGTTTTGAAAGCGGATTGGAGCGACGTCGGAACGGAAAGTTTATGCGGGGAATGTTCGTGTGGTTACTCGGTGGATTCGGCCGCTCGTGGTTCACGCTTCAAGGGTGAGTTCTACTCACGCTTAGGATTTTATGTTTCGAATTAATTAATTAACTGTTTTACCGCTTTCGCTGGACTGGAATATTATTTTGGTAATCGAGTTTGAGAGATTTCGAGTTGAAAACCGATAATAGGAAAATATGTCGCGTTTTGATAAAATCCGTTTTGAATGAGTTTTTGATTGACTTGAATGATTGTGTGACTTTGATTGAGACTGTTTTTATGGTTGTCAAATCTGTTTTTAATCGGAACTAAAATCGGAATTGAGCGGAATCGCGGTTTTCGCGCGAAACCGCCAAAATCTGCACTTGACAGGCCACAGGCCCCCTGTTCTGCCACTCCACGCGCCGTTGGCGCGCCGCGCGTCACTCGCGCGCTACGGAACAGAACTTGATTGCCAACTTGCGCGCCGTTTGCGCGCCACGCGCCATTCGCGCGCCAGTTGGCAGAATTTTCAGCAAACAAACACTGTTTTTCGTTTCGCGATAACTTTTGATCCGGGAACCCGATTGAGGTGTTCTAAGATGCGTTGGAAAGCTTATTCAGAGGCCTAACTGAATATTCTATTTTTAAGGCAAAATGAACTGTTTTTGATATTGAAAATTGTGTCGAAAAGCGGTCAACTAGAGTGCGAGTGTGAACTTGGATTTTATAAAATGTGGATTAAAGTGTTTCATTGATTGTCTGATTTGATGGACCGTGGGTTCATAGTACTGTAGATATATATATTATATCGAGTTTGGGTGACGACCCATGTAGACATACTAGGCGGGGTAGTCATGCACCCTTACCCTAGGCCTCTTACAATAGGGAAAGTACTATTGGTAAGGTGGTTCACCGGGTATGTAGCGTTCGCGCAGTCGGTGGTGTGTTGAATTGTTTGTTGTGCGTATACCGGGTATGTAGCGTTCGCGCAGTCGGTATCGTACTTGGTTGTAACAGGTTCATCGGGTATGTAGCGTTCGCGCAGTCGATGACCTGTCAAAGATTAAATAATGCGGTTCATCGGGTTTGGAGCGTTCGCGCAGTCGATGCCGTATACAGTAAAAACGATTTCATAATTGGACCGAGAGCGTTAGTAGGGGTCACGGTAGAACTCACTGAGATTGTATCTCATTGTTTATATGTTGTGGCTTTACAGATAACAGGGAAAGTGGAGATCCAAGAGACACGAGTAGGTGGTACTCGGATGGTTGCTGAAGACTTAGCTTTCATGCTTAAGTTATATTTTCCCCTTGTTAGTTATGTATCACAGCATCATGGCTTTAGCTGTTGTAAAAGTTATGTATTTATTTTCCGCTTTCTTGTTTAATATTGAACACTATATTTCACTGATGGTTTGTGGTCTTAGTTATGTTTAAGACTGTTCTGTGGTTATTCAGTGAAAATTTTATAGTGATGTTCGGTATTTAAACAGGAAATATATCTCTGATGTTTTTATATTGGCACGCTTTGGTATATTTTACAAGTTAAATATACCGGGGTGTTACAATGTCTCCCATGATTGGACCTTGTATCTCTTTGGTGCAAAAATTCCTCCCTCAATTCATTGACTTGAGTATTTAATGCAATGGTTTGAGCATCCACCATTCTAGTCAAATGACCAATAAGAGAAGCCATCCTTGGGGAATGAGGTATAGAATCACCCATATTCAAGTAACCAAGATCACAAAAATAATAGAACAAAAAAAAGTAATAGTAAAAAAAAGGACCTCTCCACACACCTTAGTGTTTACACTCAATAATGGTCACTCGTGTTTGTCACTCAATTGACTTTTTTTTAATGAGATACTCTCTTGCCTTTTACCACTCCCTAAAAGTGCCGCTCTTAGGCTCTTAAAAAAACCAAACAAATCGCTTATCAAGTTTCTAGTAAACTTAGAGAAGTTGTGACAAAACAAACAACAAAAATTAACATCCAAGAGGCCAAAAAGGACAATTTGAAACTCTAAAACAAAACTTAAGGAAGTTTAAAGACCAACAAGAACAAATAACAAAGAAAGCACACTCAAAAGAATGGCAAAGAGACAAAGACCGATTCACAAGGTGAAGACAAAAGACAAAATAGTGTATTATTTGTGTGTTTAGAGAAAAACACCTCAAATGAACTCCAAAAATTCCAAAATAAATTCAGAAGATTAGAAATGAGTTGAGAAATTTTTTAGACTTTTTTCAAAATTTTCTGGATTGTTTTGGACAGTTTTGCCCTTAGTAGCGTCTTTTTACTAATACACTTTTTTTGTGCCACGTGCTCTATTCATATCCTAGGCAGTTTTTTTTAATGTATTTTCTTTTGTCACTTTTGTTTGCTACTGGGCTTTTGAACTTCCAGAAAATAATTTGAAACAAATTTTATAACATCAAAGCAATTCTCAACTCTTCTTTTTGTATCAAAATGAAGAACAATGATGAATAACAATTATTTTTTGGCAACTATAGAGTTCACAATAGACAAACCAAAACAGAATTGGACTTGACAACACAAATAATCACTATCCTAAAACACCAGTAATGAACAAAGTGATGAATTAATAGAAAATTCACCTAGCTAGGTTTAGTGGGACTCACGGATGAAATAGGAATAACAATATAGAGCCTAGGGACGTCAATGGATATCCATGGGCACGGATAGTACTCATCCGCTACCCACTCCGTTGGATAAAAATGATATCCGTATCCTATCCATATCCATGCGGGTATCTGCTAATGTGGATATTTAGTGGATATGTCACTATTCACAGATATTTGTGGATATCCACGGATATTAGAAATGCATGTATTAAAAAAATTATTATTTTTAATTGCATAAAATTTCTTCCTTTCTTTTGACAACAAAATACTAATTGTTAAATTAACAACTTGAATACAAACATCCATCAAACATTGAATTTCTTCATTCTTTAACAAAATAATTTCCACGAGAAACAAAAAAACTAAATAGTTCTCTTGTTATAACATTATAGTCTCTAATAATAAACAAAAAACATAAAATCAATAATCTTTAACCAATATAGTCTTGTAGAAAAGGAAATTTTCGCACATTGTAGAGGAGAGCATGAGAAGAACAATGTATGTAGGTTATGGTTTCTTATATTGTGGAGCTTGGGGTTTTGTATTTAAGTAATGAGTATTTTAGTAATTTTATTAATTTAAGAACGGGTACGGATATCCACAGGTATGGATACCATTATATCCGCCTCCCCATCCAATAACTAACGGATAGTTGAAATATCCATTTATTTTATCCACGGGTATCCATTAAGCTATCCGCCTTGTGCCCATCACAGATATTATCTGCGGATATCTGCGAGTACGGATTTTTTTGCCATCCCTAATAGAGCCTCTCCACGTGAGGACCACGACTGAAACGGCAACACCAGTAACCAATATTAGGACAAACGAGAATGTTAGAATAACAATATAATAGCAAGACCTAATATTGAGAACAAATGACAATTAAATATTAGAAATAACAATAACAAAAAGACATGAGATACGATTTTGATACGATTCTTCTTTGCAATGATAGAGTTGTAACTGAATGCTTAACAGAAATGGAAACTGAATTGTGAATGAATTGATTAATTGTGTTTGTGCACTGTAGCAACCTTATATACAATGAGTGTGCAGCTGATCAGTCAATACTGAGACAGCTGCTGATGTGGCGGACTATTTACAAATGAGTGATATACCTAATACACTTTGACTATTCTATTTTATATCTCTATTACTCCCCCTTCAAACACAAAGTTGGGAGATGAGAATTGACCACTTTGAGTTTGAACCGTTGATCATTAAAGGCAGTAGTGGGGAGGGGTTTTGTCAAGGCATCTGCAAGCTGAAAAGAGCCAGGAACATGCTGAATGATCAATTTCTTGGCAGCAACCTTCTCTCTAACAAAATGAATGTCTAGCTCCAAATGCTTGGTCCTTGCATGAAGTATTGGATTATGAGAGAGCATGACAGCACTTAGATTGTCACATAGTAGAATAGGGGGCTGTGTTTTGATGTGAAGCTCTCCAAGAAGGGACTGCACCCACAGTAGATCAGCAGTGGCATTTGCCATACTGCGATATTCTGCCTCTGCACTGCTGCGAGCCACTAATGGTTGCTTTTTGGAACTCCAGGAGACTAGATTAGGTCCAAAGAATAGGCATGAGCCAGAGGTGGAGCGCTTGTCGTCTGGGTCACTGGCCCAGTCAGAATCTGAATACACACGTAGAGAGAAATGTGTGTCCCCGCTGGCTGGTTGAAGAAGCAAGCCATGATGAATTGTCCCACTAAGATACCTTAGAATCCGTTTTACTGCTTTCCAGTGAGTTTCCAGAGGCTGTGAGAGGAATTGGCAGACCTTATTCACACTGCAAGAGAGTTCTGGCCTTGTTAAGGTTATATAGTGGAGAGCACCAACCAAGGATCTGTACTGAGTGGGGTCTGGGAGCGTGTCAGTTCCTTGTTTGCTCAATTTGGCCGTAGCAACCATTGGTGTGGCCATGGGGCTGCAAGAGAGCATGTTGGCACGTTGGAGAAGATCCTGGATATATTTGGACTGAGTAAGGATAATGGAACCACTTGGTAAGTATTTGACCTCTAGCCCCAAAAAGTACTCAAGCTTGCCAAGGTGCTTGAGAGCAAAGTGAGCTTGCAGCTTTTGAATGAGCTTGTGCACCAAAGTGGATGATGATCCAGTGATCAAAATGTCATCCACATAGACTAAAACAAATAACTGAATCCCAGAGGCATTGTAGATGAACAAGGAGTGGTCACATTTGCTGTGGTGGAAGCCAAATTGCAGCAGAGCAGCATGGAGAGTGTCATACCATGCACGGGGCGCCTGTTTTAGGCCATATAGAGAACGGTGCAGCTTGCAAACTAGAGAGGAATCATTTGAAAAGAAGCCAGGAGGCTGATCCATATAAATGTCTTCAGTTAACTGTCCATTGATGAAGGCATTGTTTATGTCAATCTGCTGAATGTCCCACTTGTAGGTGAGAGCAAGAGTGAGGACAATTCTGATTGTGGTTGGTTGAATTACTGGAGAAAATGTCTCACCAAAGTCTTGCCCAGGTAGTTGATTGTAGCCTTTTGCCACTAAGCGAGTCTTGTATTTGTTGATGGATCCATCCGGATTTTCTTTGATTTGGAAAACCCATTTGCAACCAATGGATTTCCTGTTTGGTGGCAGAGTTGTAAGAGACCATGTGTGGTTCTTCATGAGAGCCTCATATTCACATTTCATGGCTGCTAGCCACTGTGGCTGAGAGAGAGCCTGGTTCACAGAAGTGGGTGCAACATGGGCAACAAATAGAGGTGGTTTAAGGCTTCCTGTCTTGGATCTAGTGGTCATAGGATGTGTGTTGGTGTTGGGAGGTGGAAGGGACTCTGTGGCAGATGTTAGAGGCTGAGAGGGTACTGATGCAGTGGTATTTGGAAAAATATCTGCAGCAGGAAGCTGAGAAGGTACTGATTCTGTAGCAGGAGGGTCTGAGACAGAGTTTGGTTGTTGGGAAAATAAGGGAAAAGGTGAAGGCAAGGCTAATTCTGATGTAGGAGATGGTTCAAGTGTACTGTCAGATATTTCAGGGAACAAAGTGGAGTAGGAAAGAAATTTTCATGGAAGATTGCATCTTTGGAGATGTAGATTCTACCATTGGCACTTAGACACTTGAAACCTTTGTGGTGAGGGGATGGACCAAGATTAATGCACTCTTCACTGTGAAATTGGAGCTTGTGTTTATTGTAACGTGTTAACAAAGGGAAACATGTGCAACCAAACGATCTAAGGGAGGTGTAATCAGGAACTTTGTTGTATAGGGCTTGATAGGGAGAGATATAAGAGGGAAGGGCAGTAGTGGGTAGCCTGTTTATAAGGTGGACAGCAGATGTAAAGCTATGATCCCAGTAGGATATGGGCATAGAAGCATGAAAGAGAAGAGTCAAGCCCATTTCAGCAACTTGATATTTGTTTTCTCTCAACAGTCCCATTTTGGTGAGAAGTGTAAGGACATGTAAATCTATGAGTTATGCCTAGGGCTGTTAGAACTGGTGTGAAGGGTTTAAATTCCCCCTGAATCAGACTGTAGAGACTTTAGGGTGGCAGAGAATTGAGTCTGAATGAGTTTGTGAAATTGGTGAAAAGCATGTATTTCATCAGATTTTCTCTTAAGCAAGAAAAACCAAGTAAATTTAGTATAGGCATCAACAAATGTAATGTAATAAGAGTAACTACTACTAGATGGAGAGGGAGAAGGCCCCCATAAATCAGTGTATACAAGCTCAAAAGGTGTGTGATATTGTGTAGTGGAAGGTGGAGAATGAATGCGATGTGACTTTCCAAGTGAACAAGACTTGCACAGTTCAAACATTTTATTTGATGCAATAGGTTGGTTACACAAATTCAAAACAGTTTTAATTGCTCTGCTATTAGCATGCCCTAGTCTATGGTGCCAAACATGAAAATTATTAGTATTACTATGAGTAGAGGTAGTAGGGGATATACTAGAGGCAGTAACTGAGGAGGGAGCAGAGACAGTGGCTGCTAAAGCGTTTGGCTGGTCCACAGGTGCAAGGGTGGGCAGAAAGAATAGACCATCAGCTCCTCTTGAGCCTTGGAACAGAACTTGTTTAGAGACCTGACATTTAACAAGGCAAATCTGTGAATGAAACTCAAAAAAGACATTGTTGTCAGCACAGAATTGACCTACTGACATAAGATTACGAGTTATAGAGGGTACAACTATAGCATTCTTAAGTGTGAAGTGTTTGGTTGGATTGTGTGTGGAGTATAAGTTAAGAGTGCCAGTGCATTGGATGGGAAAGCCTTGGTCATTGCCCATGTGCACCTTCTGTGATCCTGTGTATGTGTGACAGTGCTGCAATAGTTTTGAATCATTAAGAAATTATGAGAGGCACAAGTGTCAGCATAATAACCTTGAGGAGTTATCTCCTGAGGAACTTTGAATAGCTCAGCTGCAAATGGATCGAAGGAAGTGTAGGCTGCAAGGGCCTGAGGATTGGTTGTGCCTGAGGTGGAGGCTCCACTAGTGTTCTGTGCCTGTTGCAAAGTAGAAGGTTGGGCAGTGACAGAGTTAGCAGAAGGAGCAGCAGGTGGTGTGTAATCTACTATAGATTTATACAAATTCACCACATATAATTTTACCAATACCTCCATTCTATCTAAAAGACACCTCAAATTTTTGAGGGTAAAAATGTCATTACACTCTATTTCTTCTTTTTTCTCTTTATTCTTACACTCTCTTTCTTACTTTTCACTTTTCTCTTACACTCTCTTTCTTCCTTTTTTCTCTTTGTTCTTACACTATCTTTCCTCATTTTCACTTTTCTTTTACACTCTCTTTCTTCCTTTTTTTCTTTTTACTTTACTTTTCTCATAAATAATTATTCTCTTTCTCTTATCACTTCACTTTAATTCTTTTAACTAAATTTCTAAATTAATACAAACACTACTTTAATTAAAAATTTTGAAGACTACTACTATAAACAAGAAGACTTAATGACTATTTAAATTAGTAATTAATATTTAAAACAAATATCTCTTATTGATAATCTAATATCTAACTTTTATTATCTACTATAATCAATTGAAACTACGAGATAACTACACTGATAAATAAAAAACACGGGATAACTGCAGTAATATATAAAAAAAACACGGGATTAATATTTACCATTGATATTTATAATTTTTTTTGACAATTTATAATTAATATTTACCATTGATAATTATAATTTTGGAAAACTACTATAAAACTACTATCTAAAAAAACACGTGATAACTGCAATAATCTATTATAATCTACTATAATCTACTAATCAACTCAAATAATCTAATATAAAAATACGGGATAACTGCAATAATCTATTAATCAACTCAAATAATCAATTGAAACTATGAGATAACTGCAATGATATATAAAAACACACGGGATAACTACACAAATATATAAAAAGACAAAGGATTAATATTTGTCATTGATAATTAAATTTTTGGAAGACTACTATAAACCTACTATCTAAAAAACAATAATATTTAATGACTATTTAAACTACTGATTAATATTTAAAATAAATATTTCTTATTGATAATCTACTATCTCTCTTTTACTATTTACTATAATCTATTAATCAACTAAAATAATTAATTGAAACTACGAGATAACTGCACTGATATATAAAAAAACACGAGATTAATATTTGTCATTGATAATTACATTTTTTGAAACCTACTACTACAAACCTACTATCTAAAAAATAAGCAGGCTTAATGACTATTTAAATTACTAATTAATATTTAAAACAATTATTTCTTATTGATAATCTACTATCTAACAAATTTACTATCTACTATAATCTACTATCAACTAAAATAATCAATTGAAACTACCAGATAACTGCACAGATATATAAAAAACACGGGGATAACTGCAGTGATATATAAAAAAACACGGGATTAATATTTACCATTGATAATTATAGTTTTTGAAAACTACTATCTAAAAAAACAAGAAGGCTTAATGACTATTTAAACTGATTAATATTTAAAACACACGCAACAAATATTTGTCACTAATACCTAAAAAAGGACAAATAATTGTTACTGATATATAAAAAAACACGGGATAAATATTTGTTATTCATAATCTACTATCTATCTTTCCCTATCTACAATAATCTACTAATCAACTCAAATAATCAATTGAAACTATGAAATAACTGCACTGATACATAAAAAACACTGGACAACTGCACTGATATATAAAAAAATACGTGGATAATTGCAAAGATATATATAAAAACACGGGATAGTTGCACTGATATATAAAAAAACATGGGATAACAACACTGATATATAAAAAAACACTGCACTGATATATAAAAACACACGGGATAAATGCACATATTGTTTTTAAATGATACTTTTACATTTTTAGTTTTAATATTTATCAATTTGTTATTTGAAACTCCTTTTTTATCTACTTTAAATTTTTCTTTATTTTCACGGGGTAATGTTCAGACTATTTAAATACTGTCTAAATTCATTCCTAAAAAGAACACGACAGCACCTGTCCGTATGCAAGTCATCATCTATATTTTATAATTGATTCTAGATTAATGAGATTTCAAACTAACGTTTCTATTTGAGGTAATCGTATGACGTAATGCGATCGGCCCGTGCGGATGCACGAGTATAGTACTAGTTCTCATCAAACCTGTACCAACAATCAAGTGCAGTATGACCAAGGCGGTTGCAAACTTGACACTGAGGCCTGTTAGAGGGGTTCCGTGCACGACCACGGCCACGGCCACGCGTATAGCGCCCACGACCACGGTGATGACATGTGCCTTGGTAGCCAGAGTGATTTGCGCCACGTCCAGCACCTGGTTGAGTATTGTTCTGTGAGTCTACATGAACAAGATTTGCAGAGACGGCTGGAGTAGCCAATTCTTGGCGAAACTTATCTAACTAAGCCTCTTGTACCAGCAGCATGGATTCCAAATCAGTTAAATCAATTGAATCAAGTTTTGTAAACACAATCATAACAAAGGAATTATAATCTTCAGGTAAACCGTCAAGAGCGATGTCTACCAGATCCTGATCGGAGACCGTATCTCCGATTGCAGTAAGGGAGTTAGCTAGGACACGAATTCGAGCCAGGAATTCAGTGATGCTGCGGTTACATTTCTTCGTCGTCTTTAATTCAGCACGAAATTGGCGCATCTTTGCCTTCAGATGAGAGTAGTAGTGCTTGTGAATCGTATCCCAAACTTGATGAGCATGACGATAGTTAAGCACACGGGGAAGAACGGAGTTTGAGAACGTAGAGAGTAGCCATGTGTACAGCGCTTGGTCTTGAACGAACCAGCGATCGTACGCTTCAGAGACTTTGCCGTTCAATTGATCTTTCGTTGACTCAAATTGTTGTGGAATCGTCGGATTGACGAGGAGGCGATGAAGCTTGTGCATCGCAATTACTCCTTCCACTTGCTGATTCCAGATCAGGAAGTTTTTGTCGTCAAGCTTGATAGAGAGTTTGGGACCGGTGACGAACTGTGAGGGCATCGTGGCGGCGGTGTTGAAGAGCGACGGTGTTTGCGAAGAAACAGGAGTCACCACTGGTGACTGCTCAGGTGTTGGTGTCGACGCCATGGAGGATGGAGCACTAAGCTTGAGGATTTTCAGAGGAATGGGGCGGAAGCGGTGAGGAAGAAGAGGCCATGGATCGAAGATGCAAATGATACCATGATAGAGTTGTAACTGAATGCTTAGCAGAAATGGAAACTGAATTGTGAATGAATTGATTAATTGTGCTTGTGCACTGTAGCAACCTTATATACAATGAGTGTGCAGCTGACCAGTCAATGCTGAGTCAGCTGCTGATGTGGCAGACTATTTACAAATGAGTGATATATCTAATACACTTTGACTATTCTATTTTATATCTCTATTATGCAAACATCTATAATTTATTTTCTTACGAGAGGAATGAATCGAATCAGCTTTCGTTGTTTTTAGAAATTTTGGAACAAAATTTTTGATTATGGAGGAGGTTCAATGATACCACTTGATGTGAATTATTGTTACTAATTCACTCAAAATAACGGATCGTTCCATAATCAAATAGATAACTAGACAATAAAAAGACAAAATACAAGAAAATGGAAGAAAATCGAAAAGATGAAAAGACAAGGAATGAATCTATGTGGTGAAGAGAAGCAACATCTTTCATGGAAAGATGATATTCCTCATGTTTGGATCGCCACAAAAACCCTAAGCTCTTGATAAGATCCCAAAGATGGTTCAAGGAAGAACCCTAGAGAGAGAACTTATGCTAATTCCTCTCAAATTAAAAATATGACCAAAAGGTCCTTACAACTTGCAAAACCACACCTATTTATAGAGAATAGGTTGTGGGCTCACTAAAAAGACAAACATAACAACTAAAAGCCCAAATTCAA
Organism: Astragalus membranaceus; assembly: GCA_039519185.1. Lineage (NCBI taxonomy): Eukaryota > Viridiplantae > Streptophyta > Magnoliopsida > Fabales > Fabaceae > Astragalus > Astragalus membranaceus. Next base: position 105,517,613 of record CM076850.1, on the reverse strand, counting down.
GCCCAAACTAGGCCTTATATAACTAGGCTTCTAAGAAAGGGAAATAACATGGCTAAAAATGTTTGGCTTATTACAATTATAAATTCCTAAGAAATATCAACTACAAGAGTATTTAAAAGACAAGGAACAACTTTAGAGCATTTGCTATCATTAAACAAATTAATCATTTGAGCTTCCAATTGTTTTTTAATCTTCTTTGCTCTTCCTCTTGTTATTGGTCCAAGTTCCAACTCTTGAATCTCTATGCTCTTTGTGTCCATAACAGTTATAAAGTGAATATATTTTGATGTTTTATGAGGTTAGTTGTAAAATGCTGATTATATTCCAGTATCAATATAAATATTTGGATTTAAATATTAGATAGTATACAACAGTGATGTGTCAAGAAATTGTTGATGTTAGTTAGCTTCAAATTGTGTAGGTTAGTTATAAAGTGACTATATTTTGATGTTTTATGAGGTTAGTTATAAGTGCATAACCCCTTATTGGGTTTTTAAAAAGTTAAGGTCATGTTGATTGAGTTAGACTTACATCATTCTTAAATTTCTTTACATATCGAAGTTTGTTGAAGCATTACTTTTTAGGCTTAATTACTGTTTTGGTCCCCCTAGTTTCACCAACTCACGATTTTGGTCCCCCAAGTTTTAATTTGACGAATTTGATCCCCCTATTTTCCCAATTTGTAAAATCAAAGTCCCCCTCTTAATTTGGTCAAAATTAAAACTGTATTTTGACTTATTATCCTACGTGGCAGTCCACGTAGGCGTACACTGTTCCTCTTCCTCACTCCTCCCCCCTGTTCCACTGTTCCACTTCCTCACCCCTCCCCCCTCTGTGAACCCCTCCCCCTCAGCCCTCCCCCCTATTCTCTGGGCCACTGTTCCTCTTCCACACCCCTCACCCCTCCGTGAACCCCTCCCCCTCCCTCCGCAGAGAGAGAAAACGAAAGAGAAAGAGAACGAGGGGGTTGCGATGGTGATGGCGCCGGCGTTTGAGAGAGGAGGGAGAGCGACGGTGAGCGAGAGAGAGTTTGCGACAGTGAGAAGAGGGAGGATCGGTGATTTGGGGGTGAGATGCGAAGAGGCGAGAGGGAAAACGAGGGGGGATGCGAAGAGGCGAGAGGGAAAACGAGGGGGGGAGATGCGAAGAGAGAGGGAAAACGAGGGGAGAGATGCGAAGAGAGAGAGAACGACGAGGGGGGAGATGCGAAGAGAGAGAGAACGGTGAGAGGAAAAACGAGGGGGGGGGGGGGAGATGCGAAGAGAGAGAGAGAGGTCACGGTTTGTAGAGGGAGAGGGGTCGTGGCTGTTGGGGGGTCACGGTGGCTGACAGAGGGAAAAGGAGAGAGGTGGTTGTGGGGTGGCCGTTGGTGGCTGGCGGAGGGAAAGGAAGAGGAAACAGCGAGCTGAGTGGGTAGGTGGTGGGGGGGAGGGGTGAGGGAGGAAGAAAGAGGAACCAGAGAGGGGGGGGGGGGTTGAAGAGGAAGATGAACAGTGCGCCTACGTGGACTGCCACGTAGGATAATAAGTTAAAATACAGTTTTAATTTTGACCAATTTAAGAGGGGGACTTTGATTTTACAAATTGGGAAAATAGGGGATCAAATTCGTCAAATTAAAACTCGGGGGACCAAAATCGTGAGTTGGTAAAACTAGGGGGACCAAAACTATAATTAAGCCTACTTTTTATTAAAGTTCATGGGATGCGGGTCGCGGGAACTTATCAAGACGGCCCTGTCAGCCAACTCTGTTGCAAATTGATTATTCTTTCTTGCCAGGGTGCTCACCCGTGCGATGCACGGGGTTGGGGCCGTTAATATGATGATAACATGTTATACTAATAAATGGTATGCATCATGTATTTGTTGGAGGAGAGTTGCGCAGGGAGAAGGAAAAGAATAGAAAACACAGAAAAGAGAGAAAAATTGGGCAAGGCAATTAAAGCGTAATTCAAAACTGTATCGAAAGATTCTCTAATTACAAGGAGAGAAGGTGTATATATACAAAAGATGCAGCGCCCATATTGGGCCTATATTTCGACTGGGCCACATATTGGCCCATTGGATGTTTTACTAGTGGCACCTAACAATACTAAGAGCAATTGAATTACAAACATATTCAATATTCCCTCTTAATTCACATTGCTAAGTGACATCATCCCAAGCATTGTTCTTAGTTCTTCAAATCTTCCCTTTTGCAATGGCTTGGTGATTGCATTAGCTACTTGAAGTTCTGGGCAGCAATATTGCAGGTTCAGCTTCTCATTGTTGACTTGATCACGCAGGAAGTGATATCTGGTCTCTATATGCTTCGACCTACCATGGGCGACAGGATTCTTGGCTAGATCTATCGCAGACTTGTTGTCGATCAGCAACTTCATTGCTGTAATTTTGTGCAGGTCAGTTTCAGCCAATAGCATGCTTAGCCATGATGCTTGACATGCTGCAAATGAAGCAGCCACATACTCTGCTTCGCAGGAGGACAAAGCTGCTATGCTTTGCTTCTTCGTGCAGCATGAGATGGGTGTTGTTCCATACATGAAGACATAGCCACTTGTGCTCTTTCGATCACTCTTGTCTCCACTCCAGTCGGAATCAGTGTAACCAAACACTTCAGCGGTAGCATTCAACTCAGTCTTACTAGGGAATAGAATACCCTGACTTTGTGTTCCCTTTATGTACCTAAGCACTCTTTTTGCAGCTATTAGATGGGAGGTTCTTGGCTTCTCCATGAATCTGCTGATCATTCCAACACTAAACATGATGTCAGGTCGAGTGTTACAGAGGTACCTAAGGGAACCAACAATCTGTTTGTAGAGGGTGGCATCTACTTCACTCTCTGTATCATCTTTCGACAGCTTGCTGCTTATGTCAGTTGGCATCGAAACTGACTTACAATTGGTCATGTCGAATCTGTTCAGGATATCTGCTGCATATTTCGACTGATGCAGAAATATTCCCTTGCTTGTCTTCGTAAATTGCATTCCTAAGAAATATGATAGATGTCCTAGATCACTCATTTCGAACTCAGACATCATCACTCTCTTAAAGGAGTCGACTTCAATCTCATTGCTGCCAGTTACTAGTAGATCATCTACATACAGGCACAGCAGCAATTGAGTCTCAGTTCCATTCTTCTTAACATACACACCATGTTCATTGGTGCATCTAACGAACTTTTGAGCCAAGAGAAATCCATCAATTCTCTTGTTCCATGCCCATGGGGCTTGCTTAAGTCCATATAGAGCCTTCTCAAGCTTGAATACCTTGTCCCTTCAATTCAAATCCAAGTGGTTGGCAAACATAGACTTCCTGGCTACAGGGGCAATGCCACTACCAGTCTTATGGTCTCAATCCTGGCTACAGGGGCAAAGACTTCATTGAAATCCAACCCAGGTTTCTGCAGGAAACCTTTAGCTACTAATCTGGCCTTATACTTGGCCCCTTCTCCATTGGGTTTGACTTTGGTCTTGTAGACCCATTTCACACCTATTGCCTTCTTTTGCTTTGGAAGTTCGACTAACTTCCATGTGCCATTTTTCTCTATTGACTTCAGCTCATCAATCATAGCTTCCTTCCACTGTTTGTGATTAAGAGCTTGCTCCAGGCTCACTGGTTCTGTTTCAGCCATCAGTGCAAAATGTGTCAGGTCTCCTTCTGCTGTAATAGCGGAGTCTGTGAATGTGTCGAATCCTTCTAACCTTACCGATCTCTGCCTTTCCCTCTGTGACCTTTTAATAGGTTCGACAGCAACATGTTCTGGATCACTCATTTCGAATTCAGACATCATCACCCTCTTAAAGGAGTCGACTTCAATCTCATTGCTGCCAGTTACTAGTAGATCATCTACATACAGGCACAACAGCAATTGAGTTTCAGTTCCATTCTTCTTAACATACACACCATGTTCATTGTTGCATCTAGTGAACTTTTGAGCCAAGAGAAATCCATCAATTCTCTTGTTCCATGCCCATGGGGCTTGCTTAAGTCCATATAGAGCCTTCTCAAGCTTGAATACCTTGTCCCTTCAATTCAAATCCAAGTGGTTGGCAAACATAGACTTCCTCCTCCAGAGGTCCGTTGAGAAAAGCTAACTTTACATCAAGTTGATGTAGGGGCCAGCCTCTATAACTTGCCAATGCCACTACCAGTCTTATGGTCTCAATCCTGGCTACAGGGGCAAAGATTTCATTGAAATCCAACCCAGGTTTCTGCAGGAAACCTTTAGCTACTAATCTGGCCTTATACTTGGCCCCTTCTCCATTGGGTTTGACTTTGGTCTTGTAGACCCATTTCACACCTATTGCCTTCTTTTGCTTTGGAAGTTCGACTAACTTCCATGTGCCATTTTTCTCTATTGACTTCAGCTCATCAATCATAGCTTCCTTCCACTATTTGTGATTAAGAGCTTGCTCCAGGCTCACTGGTTCTGCTTCAGCCATCAGTGCAAAATGTGTTAGGTCTCCTTCTGCTGTAATAGCGGAGTCTGGGAATGTGTCGAATCCTTCTAACCTTACCGATCTCTGCCTTTCCCTCTGTGACCTTTTGATAGGTTCGACAGCAACATGTTCTGGATCACTCATTTCGAATTCAGACATCATCACCCTCTTAAAGGAGTCGACTTCAATCTCATTGCTGCCAGTTACTAGTAGATCATCTACATACAGGCACAACAGCAGTTGAGTTTCAGTTCCATTCTTCTTAACATACACACCATGTTCATTGTTGCATCTAGTGAACTTTTGAGCCAAGAGAAATCCATCAATTCTCTTGTTCCATGCCCTTGGGGCTTGCTTAAGTCCATATAAAGCCTTCTCAAGCTTGAATACCTTGTCTTCTTGTCCCTTTAATTCAAATCCAGGTGGTTGGCAAACATAGACTTCCTCCCAAAGGTCCATTGAGAAATGCTGATTTTACATCAAGTTGATGTAGGGGCCAGCCTCTATGACTTGCCAATGCCACTACCAGTCTTAGGGTCTCGATCCTGGCTACAGGGGCAAAGACTTCATTGAAATCCAACCCAGGCTTCTGCAGGAAACCTTTAGCTACTAATCTGGCCTTAGACTTGGCCACTTCTCCATTGGGTTTGACTTTGGTCTTGTAGACCCATTTCACACCTATTGCCTTCTTTTGCTTTGGAAGTTCGACTAACTTCCATGTGCCATTTTTCTCTATTGACTTCAGCTCATCAATCATAGCTTCCTTCCACTGTTTGTGATTAAGAGCTTGCTCCAGGCTCACTGTATCTGCTTCAGCCATTAGTGCAAAGTGAGTTAGGTCTCCTTCTGCTGTAATAGAAGAAATCTGGGAATGTGTCGAATCCTTCTTGCCTTACTGATTTTTGCCTTTCCCTCTGTGACCTTCTGATAGGTTCGATAGTAACAGGTTCTCCAGTTTCAGTAGCTACATTCTGATCCTCTAGATCTTGAACTTCATCAAAGTCCAGTACTGTAGTTCTTTCACAGCCTTCTTCATTCTCAGTATCCCAGTTCCACTTTTTCAACTCATCTACTATGACATCTCTGCTCTTCACTATTTTCTTCTACACAGGGTCATACAGTTTGTATGCTCCTGTCGAATGATAACCAACAAGGATCATTTGTTGTGCTCTATCATCCAGCTTCTTCCTTAGTTGCTCAGGGACATGTCTGTAACATAATGAGCCAATTATTCTGAGATGCTTGACACTTGCCTTTCTTCCTAGCCAAGCTTCTTCAGGTGTCTTCCCAATCAATCTCTTTGTGGGGCACTTGTTCAGAATGTATACTGCTGTGGCTACTAGTTCTCCCCATAAGCTATGAGGTAGCTTCTTTTCCTTCATCATACTTCTCACCATGTCGAGGATGGTTCTATTTTTCCTCTCAGCTGTTCCATTATGCTGAGGTGTGTAAGGTGAAGTGACTTCATGTACTATGCCTTCATTTTCACAGAATTTTGCAAATTCATGTGAGTTGTACTCACCACCTCCATCTGTTCTAAGAGTTTTGATTGCACACTCACTTTGCTTTTCAATCATCACCTTGATGTTTCTGAATGCTCCAAGTACTTCACTCTTCTTATTGATCAGGTACACCCATGTCATTCTGGTGTACTCATCAATGAATGTGACAAAGTAATTGTTCCCTCCTAATGAACTAACCTCAAAGGGACCACAAACATCAGAAAATATCACCTCTAACTTTTTCTTTGCTCTTCCCGGCACCTCTGATTTGAAGGAGTTTCTTGGCTGTTTCGACTTGCAGCAACTATCACATACTTCACCAGGCATCTTTACTGCTGGCAACCCATGGACCATCTTCTTCTCATGTAGTTGTCTCAAGCTCTTGAAGTTTAGGTGGCCAAATCTTCTGTGCCACTTCCAGTTCTCATCATCGACAGTGGTTGTGAGGCATTGCTCTTCGACTACTTGCAATTCGACCTTGAATGTTCTGTTACTTTGCATTGGCACCTTCAGGATCAGCCTCTTGTTTAAATCAAACAAGCTGATACTGTTATCATCCATTTCGACAGAGAATTTCTTCTCAATCATCTGCCCAAGACTCAGCAAATTACTCCTCGTCTTTGGCACATAGAATACTTCCTGAATGTAGCAACACTTTCCATCTTTCGACAGAAACTTTATGGTACCTATTCCTTCTGCAGTGACTCTGCTGCTGTCTGCAAATCTGATTCTTTTACTTATTTGCTTCAGTTCGACAAACCACTCCTTATGGCAGCACATGTGGTTTGAGCATCCTGTGTCGAGATACCATTCGACAGATTTTTCTTCGATCTCATTTGTGTCTGCCATCAACAACAACAATTCTGTGTCAGTAGCTGTCATGAAGGATAATTCTTCATCATTGTTGCTGGCCATGTTGGAGGCATCACCAGTGTCACCACTGCCCTGCCACACATACATTGCACAAGTATTTTGAGCATCACAAGTGTTTCCACTTTCACTAGTGTTCCCACTGTTTTGCTTACTACTTTCAGCAACTGTTACATTAAGATGAGTGTCTTCTTCAATCTCATCATCTATGACTGCCATTAGCATTAATCCTGCTGAGTCAGAATCAGAGTCTGTGCCTCCATCACTTGCAAATTTGGCTTCAGCATCTTTATTCCTAGGAACCTTCTTGTTCTTACATTTGTTCCTATAATGCCCAAATTGCTGACAGTTATAGCACTGCACCTTCGACAGATCTTGCTCCTTCTTGTCGAAACTTCCTTGTTCTTCTTTCTTGCTGCCAGATCCCTTTTCTTTACCCTTCCATTTTCCTTTTTCTTTCTTGTTGCCAGCCTTCCAATTTTTCTTAGAGGAGTGTGATAGTAAGGCTTGTTCAGTCTCTTTCTCTGAACTTCTCTGCCTAATTCTCAATTCATGAGCCTCTAAGGAGCCATGAAGTTCATTTAACTTCATTTCATCTATGTTCTTGGATTCTTCGATGGCAGTTACAACATAGTCGAATTCTGGAGTTAAGGATCTAAGCACTTTTTCTACTTTACTTGTTTTAGATACAGTCTTACCATTGCCTTTCATTTGATTAGTTAGAGCTACTAACCTCGTAATGAATTCACCAATTGATTCTCCATCTTTCATCCTCAATGCCTCGTATTGCTTCCTGAGAGACTGCAAGCGTATTTTCTTCAGTTTAGCTGCACCTCCATATGCATTCTTGAGGATATCCCATGCTTCTTTTGCTGAATCACAATCAATGATCATGTTCAGAATGTTTGAATCAACACTTTGATGAATCAAGAACAGCCCTTTTCCATCTTTCTTTCTCAGTGCATGGTGGTTGTTCCTCACCGCTTCATTGGCGTTTGCTGCCAATGGTGGAACACCATCATTCACGATTTCAAGTACATCTTGAAAACGAAACAAGACTTTCATCTGCGCACACCATCGTTCATAATCTTTTCCATTAAAGACAGGGAGGTTCGTCGGAATTCCTCCGTCACTGTTGTCTCGCATCGCCATGATGAATCTTGAAGGATCTTTATAGCTCTGTTATACCAATTTGTTGGAGGAGAGTTGCGCAGGGAGAAGGAAAAGAATAGAAAACGCAGAAAAGAGAGGGAAAAACTGAGCAAGGCAATTAAAGCGTAATTCAAAACTGTATCGAAAGATTCTCTAATTACAAGGAGAGAAGGTGTATATATACAAAAGATGTAGCGCCCATATTGGGCCTATATTTCGACTAGGCCACATATTGGCCCATTGGATGTTTTACTAGTTGCACCCAACAATACTAAGAGCAATTGGATTACAAACATATTCAATAGTATTCAGCCAGATAGTGGTATTTTAGATGACGGAGTTGCATTTTATGTAATGGATTTTGAAGTTTTAGATTCGTGTTCTGATAAGACTAATGAATTATGTAATGGATTTTGAAATTTAAAAGTAATTTTATGGGTGAAATGGGTAAGTTTAAAACGCAAGATCAGTGGGACATACCGAAGATAATTAGTTATTTGACCTTCGTCCTTACAGTGTATTATTGTAAAATGTCTAAATATTATCGAATATAATGACTCTATTATCACTACAAGAATTTCGAGGATTTTCGACGGCCAAAATCCGCCGGTAATGACCAAAATCCGCCGGTAATTGGACATTACCGGCGGTTTTTTTCCGCCGGTAATTCGCTCACAGGTAACGGTTACCGGCGGAGTCAGAAAATCCGCCGCAAATTACCGGCGGAATATCTGCCGGTAACCAATTAATTTTATTTTAAAAAAACAGTTTTTAATTCGTTTATTTAAAAAAATAATAATAATATTATTTGTTAATTAAAATATCTTTTATTTAATTCATAAAAAAACAGTTTTTAATTCTTTTATTTTAAAAAAATAATATTATTATTATTATTATTATTATTCGTTAATTAAAATATCTGTTATTTAATTCATAAAAATTAAATTAAATTAAATTTATAATATAAATGCTAATTAAACGAGAATTGAATAACGCTTTAAATGATAAAAAAATTGCATAAACATCCAAGAATTAAAATATTTATTACAAAATACAAATTAAAATATCCTAGATTTAATAAAACTGCTAGTCATAGTAGCGCTGATCAGGCGGGTGATAGGCCGCAAGTGCACGGTCTTGTCGCGTAATAAAAGAGTTATCGATCCACAGGGAGAGCCTAGGTGATTACCAGTTTAATTTTCCAAAGTTGATTAACTGAAAATAAAGTCTTTTTAGAAAGAATGAATGTGTTTTGTTGATGTTTTAAAGATAAAAAGAGACTTGGGGTATTAGTTTCATCGAAATGATAAGGTTTCCGTTATTAATCCTTTCGACTATTTTCCAGTTTAAAGAACGATATATTTCTTAAGACAAGGCGACGGTTGTAGCAAGAGTTTCCTTTCGGAATACAAACGCGTGTTCTAAACTAATTATCAAGCCTATTTTCATGGTTGATTATTATTAGAACCCATTAAGCAAAGACCTTTTCGTGTCTCAATAAAACCAAAACTATTTTCATGTGTTGATTTTATTGTCTAATTTCATAGATCCAACAACCACACTTCCCCTTTCGGTACATCGTGTGGTGTTTTGAAATAATAATGAAAAGTGATGAAATTAGATTTAAAAATACAAAGTGATTAAGGTGGAAAATAGCCTCGGGAATTAATTAGTAGGAAGCCATCATTTGATTGTTGCCAAAAACCCCAAGGCTAAGAAAGTCTACTCACTCATGATCATTGTAGACAAAAGAGGAGAAGAGGAAGATTTTGTAAATTGCAAGAATTGTAAAGAAAGCGATAAGTGCGAAATGTGTAAATGAGTTAGGAATTTAGATGTTAGAATGGCAAGAAAATAAATGTTAGGAATTGAGAAAATTGCAAAATTATAAATAGCGGAATTGTAAATGACAAGAAAGTAAATTGCTTAAAAAGTAAATTGCAAGGAATTTAAATGACTTGGAAAATAGAAGAGCAAGAAAGTAAAAGGGTAAGAAAATAAAAAAAGCAAGAAAATAAATGGGCAAGAAAAGTAAAGAGCAAGAATTAAAAGGGCAAGAAAATAAATGGGCAAGAAAAGTAAAGAGCAAGAATTAAAAGAGCAAGAAAATAAATGGGCAAGAAAATAAAGAGCAAGAATTAAAAGAGCAAGAAAATAAAGAGCAAGAATTAAAAGAGCAAGAAAATAAATGGGCAAGAAAAGTAAAGAGCAAGAATTAAAAGGGCAAGAAATAAATGGGCAAGAAAAGTAAAGAGCATGAATTAAAAGAGCAAGAAAATAAATGGGCAAGAAAATAAAGAGCAAGAATTATAAAGAACATGAAGTCATGAATCTTAGAGACTTTATTGAGAGTGATTTTCTAACAAAATTCAAGCTTACTTACAAGTGAGGATCAAGGTCCTATTTATAGGAAAATATGAGGGAAGGGGCAAAATGGTAAATTCAAGTTTTGGCAAAGATAGCCATCAACAAGTGGACAAAGCAAGTTGGCAAAGATAGCCATCAACAAGTGGACAAAGCACTTTGAGTGGAGGGGCAAAATGGTCAAAAAGAAGTGAAAAATCAAGTTGGCAAAGATGGCCACAAACAAGTGGCCACAGCCAAAATTGATTGCTTTTTGGCGCCCTTGGTGCCCTTGGCGCCCAGTCTTGCGCCAGTCCTGCGCCATTTTTGCTCCTTGGCGCCCTGTGCTACGCCAGTTCTGCACCAGTGCTGCGCCATTGTTGCTCCTTGGCGCCCTTGGCGCCCTGTGCTGCACCAGTTTTGCTCCTTGGCGCCCTTGGCGCCCTGTGCTGCGCCAGTTTTGCTCCTTGGCGCCCTTGGGGCCTGTGCTGCGCCAGTTTTGCTCCTTGGCGCCCTTGGGGCCCTGTGCTGCGCCAGTTTGCGTTGTGTTGCTCCTTGGCGCCCTTGGGGCCCATGGCGCCCTACAGAGTGGCTAGTGCTGTCTCAAAAATTGTTCCTCCTCCAATATTTTCTTTGTTCTTCATTTTAGCTCATATTTTCTCTTTTGCTTCAAAATAAAACCTGAAAATAAAAAGTAAACATTTGTAGTAAAATAGCTCAAAAATATAATTAAAATACCAAATAAACCTAATAAAAATAACTATTAAAAAGACTCTAAAAATAGACTTATCAGCGGGTTATTAAACCATGTTTCTATTGTGTTGAGGTTTAGATATGTGTTGATCTGCTGTTGGGGTTGCTCGGGCTGCTGCTGGGGTTGATGTGGCTGACCATAAGGGCTGTGAAAGGAAGGCTAGAAGACTGGTGCGTACGGCTGAAAAGCAGAGCCGTAAGGCTGCTGCATCCCGTAAGGCTGCTGCATCTGCATCTGCTGCTGTGGATAAAATGATGATGATGATGATGATGGCATAAATGGCCTCGTGTATTGAGACATAGTATCCATCATTTCCTTATAGCGCTGTTCATTCAACCGTTGCTGCTCCGCATGCTGGTCCCGCATCTGCCGCATTTCTTCATTATGTTTTTTCTCTTAGTCGTTCAATTTCTGCGTCAACAGCTCAACATCGTTTATTTCTGAAGACGTAGGGACATAAGAGCGACCAGTACTTCTCTCTGAAGAAGTTGCGGGAACCACATTTGGAATAATGGAATTTGGGAAAGCAGACGGGCCCAAACCACCAGATCCTACTAACCGGCCCGTTTTTGATGGCCCAACAGATTCCTGCCAAGCATGAAAAGCCGCTCGACTCTCCTTAACAGGATCAATCTCAGTACTGCCACTACTTAGCTGAGTTTCACGATAATTGGTCTGCCATTCATAAAAATTTTCCTGGAAGCAACAACACCAAGAAATGTATAACCAAATTAGTATGTATATATATATATATGTTATATATAATAATAATAATATAATATATATAATAAAAACAATATATAAATACAAATATAATAAACGTTATTTACCGTGATATTTCTTGACCGTTTTTCAACAAAATCACCAGTCTCCTCTCGCATATGAAGTTGGCAGTGTAACTCAGGCAAAGTAGGTGGCCGACCAAGGCTAGCCTCCTATATATATATATATACACAGTTACTATTTAATATTATTATTATTTTATAAAATATAAAATATGTATGTATATACTATTAAATTTACCATCCGTCTGTAAATTTCAGCAGTGTTGATAGAACCACCCGTATTTATGCAACCCCCTCTCTCAGAAGCACGATTCTTCTTGGCTTTCTCACATTTGTCTTTATACTTCGCATATCTCCATTTCACTTGGAGCTCTTGCCAATCAGAATCGCCCATCCAATCCGGCTGCGTCCCCTTATTACGCCATTCCCGGAGCATTTCAGAAAAGCGATGAGAAGCTCTTGTGTTGAATGTTCTCTCAACTTCTTTCGTCGCATCACTTTTCCATGCCATTTTTTCCTATTTAAACAAATTTGCTTGTTAGTAAAAACAAATTAATCAATTCAACAAAATTAAAAAACTAAATAATAATTAATTGGAAAGAAAACTTACTCTGAATGTAGTCCACATTTTAGATGACGGATCTTTTTTTACCTCCGTCCAATTCATCCACGGTTTAGTGTAATTTGATTTTATCATGTCTGTGATTGTGCCAGCCACAATCCTCCCAGGAATAAATCTGTACATAAAAAAGATAATTGTTTAGATAATAATTTATATTTAAATTTTTAAATATAAATCAAACAAATATCATTAATAAATAAATTACTTAATTAATACTTACTGCTTGCCGACAACCTTCACCACTATACGATCGTCAGGCGTAACCTCAACCACCTCATTATCAATATTATACCTGGTTATCCCATCCGCATCTGGCGGGAGTGTCACAGTACCGGCTGGAGGCACAAATGGACGACTCAGCGTACTAGGTCCGCTGCCATCAGCCGTAGTAGGTGGAGCCACAAAATCGCCATCAACAACGACACGAGTTACACGACGACGACGACCACGTAAAGAAGTAGCAATCTTCTTAAAAAACCGATCGGTGGGTCGACAGGAGGTAGGTCATGATCGGAATCTGATCCTGATGATGCCATGACTGTACGTATCTATATATATATATATATATATATATATATATATATATATATATATATATATATATATATACATGATTAATAACAAATAATGAATAACATAAATGATGAATAACATACATGATGAATAACATTAACATACATGAATCAAAGTCTGATAAATCTAAATATTAATTGTTTCATAACAAATTAATTAGAATCCCATTCTTTCTCGAACTTGCATAACAAATTAATTAGAATCCCATTCTTTCTTGAAATCACCATCATCATCAGATGAGTGAATTCCTGATACACCGACGTGATCGACTGCATCCTCATGATCTGTATCTTCTTCTTTGTAACATCCTCAAAATTTTTAATCGAATTATTTGGATGTTAACCCAATTAAATCAATTTAGTACACAACTGGTAAATTTATTGAGTGCTAAAATTATTTATTTGATGGCATTAGATCGTCAACCGGATAATACGGGTCAAGGAAGTTTCGAAATCGGAATAAGGGATTTAGATCAATACGGTAATTGGACCACGCTACCACTTATTTATTAATTAAATAAGTATGTGTGTGTGTGTTAAATGAAAGAGAAAGGAAAGAATAAAAGAAAGAAAAAGAGGAAAGAAAGAGAACGCAGAAGAGAAAAGAAACAGAGGAGAAAAGAAGAGAAGAGGAGAAAAGAAAGAAGAAGAAGAGAAAGAGGAGAAGAAGGGTTCCATCACCACCCAAACTCCAAGTTTTTCACCATCATCATCACCTTCCTACTAGCTTCCTTTCCCCCTAGTTTTGGTGAGCTTATTTTCCTCTTTTCCCCTCTATTGGAATTTCGAATTTGGGATGATTTGGGGGATTGAGGATGATTTTGGTTGGTTATTCATGATTTGAAGCAAGCCCAAGGAAGATTGAAAGTGGATTGAAGCTCGATTCGAGGTTGAGAGCGGATTGGTGATTATAGGGTTTCGTTTGGGGATTTTTGGAGTCTCGGTGATTTCGGCTCGGTGACGGCACTCGCGTCAAGGGTGAGTTTTACTCACGCTTAGGATATTTTTGTGTCTCATTAGTTTTTACGTCAATTGGTTTCGAAAGATTTTTGGAACGAAAACCGTTATTTGAAAATATGTCGCGTTTTAATACAATTCGTTTTGATTAAGTTTTTGATTGGATTGATTGATTTTGTGGTTTGAATTGGACTCATTTTACTGGTTGTCAAATCTGTTTTTGATCGGAACAAAGATCGGAATTGAGCGGAATAGCGGATTTCGCGAAAATCGCAAAATCTGTCTTAACAGACCCCCCGTTCTGCCTGTTCGCGCCTCACCTGCGCTCCAGGCGCGACTTCAGCGCAATTGGACAGAACTTTCTGCCAGTTCGCGCGTAACTCGCGCGCCAGGCGCGACTTCAGCGCAGTTTGACAGAATTTCAGCAACCAAACACTGTTTTTCGTTTCGCGATAACTTTTGATCCAGGAACCCGATTGAGGTGTTCTAAGATGCGTTGGAAAGCTTATTCAGAGGCCTAACTGAATATTCTATTTTTAAGGCAAAATGAACTGTTTTTGATATTGAAAATTATGTTGAAAAGTGTCGAGTTAGTATGCGAGAGCGAATGTGGACTTAATGTTTTTATCAAAAAGAAAGCGGACTATGAGTCCTATGTGATATTGTATAAATGACGCGGGATGATTGTTAAATCATCTAAACCGGTCTATGGTACGTTCTATTTACTGAACTATGTAATTGACGCGGGATGTTTATTAAATATTCATCTAAACCGGTCTATGATTCTTGATATATTATATCTAGTCGAGGTGACGACCTCTATGAAATAGCATACTAGGTGAGGGAAGTCATGAGCCCTTGACCTAGGCCCCTATGTTGTTACTTTTGCCTTTAGACATTGTACACCTATTGGCTATGCGGGGTTCACCTAAGCTTGCGGTAGTTGGTGACGTGCTAAATACTAAAAAGATTATGTTTGTAATTCACATAGAATTACCAGTTTATGTTTGTAATTCATTAATCGAATTACCAATGAATAATTGCAATTCATTAACAGGATTGCCAGGTTAAGGTTTTATAAATAAATCGAGAGCGGGGTTAGGGGTCTCGGTAGAACTCACTGAGATTGTATCTCACTGTTTAAATGTTGTTGTTTTACAGAGAAACAGGGAAAGAGGAGATCCAAGAAGCACGAGTAGGTTGTACTTGGATGGTTGCTGAAGACTTAGCTGTTGTGCTTAGTTTATGTTTTCCCTTGTATTCTGTGTATCACAATATTATGTATTTTCTTCCGCTATTTTGTATGATACTGAATCATGTAGTTGCTGAATATTTAGGTCTGAGACCATCTTATAGTCTTAGGTGTATCAAGACTGTTTGATTATTATTCAGTTGAACTACGTTGCAATATTCAGTATTTAGGCAGGAATTGTGTATCTCTGATGTGTTCTAATGTGCACTCGGGCATTTTTAGTCGATAAAAATATCGGGGTGTTACATTCTTCATTAACTTCATCACCAGTGTTTGGCTCATCACATAAACGAGTAATGGGTTCAACTTCAATCACTTCATTTACATTGGACATTTCATCCATTTGATACGGCACGTCTTCCACTGTGTCATCATTAATTGTCTCAATTAGACCTCTTGGTTTTGTCTTAATTGCGACACACCAACCACGCCGATCAGTCCGTGTTGATGGATAAGAGACATACGGATCATACAGTCGATATCTACTATTCATTTTAATGTCCACTGTATTTGTCTTTGGATTAAACTTTGTTCCTCGAGTGGACGGATCAAACCAATTACAATAAAAAACAACCACCTTTTGACTATAATCAAGATATGGGTACGCAAGTTCATATATGTGTTCAACCACACCATAGAAATCATCTTCGCCTCTCCCAGTGAAACCTTTCATGCAAACTCCACTATTGACTGTTTCTCTACCCTCTGTCCATTCCTTAGTGTGAAATTTGTATCCATTGACAAAATATGTGTGTCATTCTTTAACACATCTTCGAGGACCGTCAGATAAGTTCCTCAAGTGTTGGTTGGTAGGAGTTGGTGGGAGGGAATACACACATTGCCTAAACCACATTGGAAAATGCGCATGAATATGAGCAGAAGATTGGTCTTCACTTACTGCCTCTGATGACAAGAACTCCCTAATAAGAAATTATTAATAAATTGTTATATACAACTACTGTGTAATTTAATTTAATCGAGATAGGTCAAGAAATACATACTCAATGAATGGTTGGACCTCGATACAGTTTATCATAACATGAACATGGGATGAATTTAACTCTTCTTTTGTTAGCCAATGAATTGACTCTTTTTCAGACGGACGACCAGGTAGACAAAAGACAGACAAAGCTAAATGATGTCTTGGACATTCAGCTTCCATGTCATTTCGACTACTTGTAGGAGCAAATTCATTCTTGAAATAATAGGAACAAAAATGAGTTGTTTCACGGTGTAAGTAAGAAGAACCTATCGATCCTTCAACTCTAGCTTTATTCTTAACTGATCTTTTTGAATCACCCATGAACCTAGAAAATGATATCCATCATTTGTTAATATATATAATCATCGATCTAATTATTAATCTAAATGATATATATATTTAACTGACCTTTCAAACGGATACATCCATCTGTATTGGACAGGCCCGCCAAGTTTAGCTTCCTATGTGAGATGAACAGGAAGATGCTCCATAGAATCAAAGAAACCAGGCGGAAATATTCTCTCCAACTTGCATAAAATAAATGGGATGTCTTGTTCCATTTTTGTAAGATCATCCGCTTTTAATGTTGCAGAACACACATTCTTAAAATATTGACTTATTTCAATGAGTGGATTCAAAACGTGTGTTGGCAACGAACTAAAGGCAATAGGAAGTAAGCACTCCATGAATACATGACAATCATGGCTCTTCATCCCATGTAACCTCCCATTATCCACATCGGAACATCTTGCTAAATTGGAAGAATAACCGTCTGGCATTTTCAACTCAGAAATCCACCGATAAACTGCTTTCGCTTGCTCCGTAGATAAAGTATAATTTCCTTTGGGTTTCAGTGTCCTGCCGTTAGCT
The DNA here is from genome assembly GCA_039519185.1 of Astragalus membranaceus. NCBI lineage: Eukaryota > Viridiplantae > Streptophyta > Magnoliopsida > Fabales > Fabaceae > Astragalus > Astragalus membranaceus. The sequence continues at coordinate 105,500,516 of CM076850.1, read as the reverse complement.
TGTTGAACCAATAACAAATCCTTTCGCCTGCAGTAATGATCTACGTCCTTCCTAGCCTTCTCATTGTCTTTCGTTTTACCTTTCACGTTCATAACAGTGTTAAATATGTTATCAAAGAAATTCTTTTCAATATGCATTACATCGAGATTGTGTCTCAATAGATTATCTTTCCAATATGGAAGTTCCCAGAAAATACTTTTTTTCGTCCAATTATGCCATAGTTCATAACCATCTGGACGAGAAACAACACCAGCAACCACTTCCACAGGAGGGATATCCTTGACACTGTTCAAAACTTCTTCTGGTGTCAGCCTACGAGGAGGTTCACCTGTTTCAACGTTCCCCTTGATGAATGCATATTTTGACTTTCTAAAAGGATGCTCGGTAGGTAAAAACCTACGGTGCGAGTCAAACCATGAGGATTTTCCTCCATATTTAAGAGTAAAAGCCTTTGTGTCAACCATGCAAATTGGACACGCCATGTTACCATGTGTCCCCCATCCAGACAACATTCCATACGCAGGAAAGTCATTAATTGTCCACATCAAAGCCGCCCTCATCATGAAATTTTGTTTTCGTGCTGCATCATAAGTTAAAACACCATTCCACAACCTTTTTAGGTCATCAATCGAAGGTTGCAAATATATGTCAATACCAGCTGTTGGATTAGTTGGCCCTGGTATTATAGCATTTAAAAACATGTACGGTTTAGACATACACATTTCAGGAGGTAGGTTGTATGGGGTAACAATAACTGGCCAACAAGAATACGGTGTTGCTGACGCTGGAATATAAGGTGTGAAACCATTAGAGCATAAACCAAGCCGAACATTGCATGGATCATTGGCAAAATCTGGATGAACACAATCAAAATGCTTCCAAGCTTCACCATCAGATGGATGACGTAATTCACCAGAATTATTTCTATTTTCATAGTGCCACGTCATTTTACCCGCAGTTTCCATTGAAGTGAACATCCTCTTTAGTCTTGGTATAATCGACAAATAGAACATTGCTTTCCTTGGAACTGGTTTGCCTTTGTTTGTCCCTTTCCTGCTGACACGATACCGTGGCTCTTGACAAAGCTTGCATTCCAGCAACTCTCCATCATTTATGCCAAACTCATTGTTATAATAGATCATACAACCAGACACACAACAATCAATTCTTATAGATTTTAAACCAAGCTTCGATACCAATCTTTTAGCATCATAATAACTCTGCGGCAAAAGTCCTCTAACAGGGGTTGCATCCAACATCATTTTTGTCATGTATTCCATGCACAATTCCGCAACGTTAAATTGAGACTTAAGACCCAACAACCGAACACACATTGATAATTTAGAGTCTGTAGATCCTTCAAATAATGGTTTATTTGTCTCACTCAAAAACATATAAAACCTCTGAGCTTTCTCGTTTGGAACTTCTTCAGCATCATATTGTGGTTCTTCGAAATCCAAATTTACACCGACAGCATCAGATATCATCCCATGAACAACATCAAACGGCGGTTGATATCCGGTAGTCGTTGGAATATTACTACTTGATGTGGAAGCTACGACTAGACTTGACGCGAGACCTTGATCTACTTGGACAGGAACATTATCAACCGCAGGAACTCCAGCTGCTACCTCACCATGACGGGTCCATATCCCATAATTTGGCTTAAACCCATTATTGTACAAATGAAGTCGAATATCACCTTCCTTTTTTATAGATCGAAACACACATATGGAGCAAGGACATCTAATTCCACCTTGTCGCTCAAATTATTTTTGTCGCTTAGCAAAAAGAACAAATTCTTCGACTCCTTGTACAAAACGTCGTTTCAACCCAGTTCTTCCAGGAAATATTCTATCATACATCCAACTATGATCCATTTTTTGTGTGTACGTTCCTTAATTATAAATACAACATATATCACGTGTATTAGAACAATACACATTGGTATTGATATTTTTATGTTTGACCAAATATACAAATGGTAATATTTTTTTAGTAACATTTTATTTTACTAATAAATTTACTTTTTTAACAATAATTGCAAATAACAAACACTTATTACAATCTAATTTATTTTATTTTTTGAATAATTTCTATAACATTAATAATTTTTACTAAAAAATATACTATTACACAATAAATGAAATTTATTTTATTTTCATGAAAAATTTCAGCTAATAGCATCAAATAATATTGAAATTTATTTATTTTATTACAAATAAATTTGTTAACTAACCGGTAGTGAAGAGAAGTGTCTGACTTGATGCATTCCGGTGGACTCTTGTAAACAAAACTCCAAACTAGCAACTCCAACCAATTGCAAAACAAATAATAACAAAAAAAAATTAAACAACACATAATTAAAAACTAAAGATTAACTAAAACAATCAAAACTCAGTTAAAAAACATCATACCTTAAACAAAACTTAAGAGCAATCTCACAGAAAGAACACAAAAGCCTTCGAAAGGAGTGGATTGAGAGATTTGAGAGGAAAAGAGTGAGAGATTTGAGAGGAAAAGAGTGAGAGATTTTGGAGAAGAGAGTGAAGAGTGAGGGAAGCAGTTCGAATATAAAGGCAACATGCCAACGGCTATCTCGCACAAATCCGCCGGTAATGGCCAGTACCGGCGGATCCCGTTGACTACCGACGAAATTCAATCAACATCGCAATGGCTAGATGCATACCGGCGGATTCGAGCGAAATACCGGCGGATTTTCGTGATTACCGGCGGATTTTCGTGCTTACCGGCGGATTCGAGTAAAATACCGGCGGATTTTTAAATTTCAAAATTTAAAACTTATCCGCCGGAAATCTAGCTTACCGGCGGATTTTTCTTCGACTGTTACCGGTGGATTTTTTTATGATTACCGGCGGATTAATTGAAAATACCGGCGGATTGTTTTAATTTTTTATTTTATAATTGGTGAAATTATCCGCCGATAATTGCAATTACCGGCGCATTTTTTTCAAATTTTTTTTGTTAAAATGGTCCGTCGGTAAGCAAATAGAATCCGCTGGTAAGCACATCAAATCCGCCGATAATTTTTCAAATTTTAAAGTCCGTCGGTAAGCAATAAAAAAACCGCCGGTATTTCGGGGAACACAGGTCACCGGTAACGCGTCAAAATCCGCCGGAAATCGCCCCCGGAAATATCTTAAATTCTTGTAGTGTATGTTTCGTTAGTTGTACTAATTAACTGCATGTACAACTTTTATTAAAAGGTATATATTAAAGAATAATATATATGAAGATATAAAAAATAAATAAACTAAATGTACAGATACATATATATCTATCTATTTTCAATCTAATAAAAACATATGGCAGCACATTTACATTTTTAGACATCACCAAATTTTGACATTTGTCACAATTTAGGGTCAAAAGAGACAATGCACCACATAAAGACAAAATGCATAGTGCCGCAACAGTACGCTACAGTGCAAAATCTGACGCGCTACAGTACAACATCGGACGCGCTACAGTGCAAAATCTGACGCGCTACAGTGCACTACAGTACCAATTCTGATGCGCTACAGTGCGCTACAGTACCAGTACAGTTTTTTTTATTTTTTATTTTAAAAACTGATTTTTTGAAAAAACTGATTTTTAAAAAACTGATATTTTTTAAAATATATTTTTTTAAAAAAGAAATGAATTTTTTTTATTCACTGTTCTCCTAAAATAAAATTTAATAACCGTTTGTCAATATTTTTATAAAAACAATTAGTCACTATAAATCAATTATTCACTATATTTATAATCTACTCAAACTAGTAAAATTAATAAAACAATTAGTCACTATAAATCAATTAGCCACTATCCATTGTCAAAAAAGGAATTGTAAAAAACTTTAACCCGTATCAAAAATTACAAAATAACTACTAAAACTAATCAATTTAACTACTTTTGTTAAAATCAATCAATTTAACCACTACCAAAATTTACCAAATAACTATTTTATAATTACTAAAAAGGAGAAAAATGCCAACGGGAGTGGCAACGAGAGCGCCAATGGGAGTGGTAACGAAAGCGCCAACGGGAGAGGCAACGAGAGTGGCAAAGATACAGGGAAGAAAAGTGAGGGACAAAAAACTGATTGAAAACTGCAATCAGAAGCTGCAACAGACGTAGCAAAAGGACAAAAAACAACAGAATTTTAAAAACAACTTTTTTTTTAGTTTTTCTTTCCATAAAATACACTTTTTTGTCGGTTTTTTTACTAAAAACATAATGTTTTTTTTAACTATTTCTATAATTTACTCAAACTACTAAAATTAATCAATTTAACTACTACCAATTGTAAAAAAAAGCATACCTCTAACAGTAGTTTCAAAATTATTTATTCCAAAAAAATAAATTATTAAATTAATATTACACTCAATAATTAAATAATTTAAAATTTACTATTTATTATAATCTCTATTAAAAGTACTAAAATCAATCAAATTTTTCATGTAATAAATAAAATCAATTTAACCACTAACACTTGTAATATTAAATCATATAGAAAAAAGGAGAAACATGTGGCAACGGGACCGGCAACGAGAGACTGACAACGAGATCGGCAACGAGAACGGCAACGAGAGCGGCAACGGGAGTGCCAACAAGAGAGCGAACGAGAGCGCCAACGAGAGTGCCAACAAGAGAGGGAACGAGAGCGACGGGACTGCATCTTTTACCTTTTACTCTATTATTAATATTATAAGAAGATACCGATTTTGTTTTAACTTTTTGCAACACAACTATTTTAGTAAATTCACCGCTAAAAGACAAAATTTGCAACACAACGAGAGCGGCAATGCGAGACTGGCAATGGAATCGACAATGGGAACAGGAGTGGGAACAAGAGAGACAAGGAGAGAGCCAACGTGGGTGCATATTTTAAAAATTTTTATTTTCTTTTTTCTTCATTTTTACTCCATCTAAAATTTATTATTTACTATAATCTCTATTAAAACTATTCAAATCAATCAATTTAACCACTAATAATTATTATATAAATACAACTTTAGCCACTACCAAACTTTACAAAATAATTACTTATAATTAACTGAATATGATTTAATTAATATTAAATCATATAGAAAAATATGAGTTAACATGTGGCAACGGGAGCGACAACGAGAGACTGGCAATGGTAGCAACCAGAGAGGTAACGAGAGCGTCAACGGGAGTGCCAACGGGAGGGCCAACGGGGATGCAAATGGGAGTGTCAACGGGGATGCATATTTTACCTCTAATGTCTAAATACATTATTATGGATCAATGTAGTTCTGATTGTCAATCTCCTTTAATTTCTTCGACTCAATATAATTTTCATTTGTATCTTATATGACATAATACCTATCTCTTTCCGCTTTGAATTTCAAATCATATATTTTGGACATTGTTCACAATTTATGATTATCTTCCAAATTACTATTATGGCTTCATGGCAATGATAGATAGAGTCAATGATGGTGTCGAATAAAACTTGCCATACGTTGAAGAAATGTCAATGAAGAGACCATAATAGGTATTTTACCTTTAACTAGTATTGGTTAAGTAGTTGAAAGTAATATAGGTAGAGTCGAATAATACTTGCCAACGTATTGGTAAAGTAATGAAAAAGTAAACAATGATGGCAAGGTAAAATACTAGTTAAAAGTAATATAGGTAGAGTCAATAAAACTTGTTTAGTTAAAATACTAGTTAAAGAAAGAAATGTCAATGAATGTAATAAAAGCCTCTGTAAGTTACGAGCACGCAAATTACTATTATTACTTTTTCATTACTTTACCAATACGTTGAAGATTTTTTCAAAATAAACAATACATTAAAGATAGATATGGGGAGTTGTAAATGCAAGCTGCATTGCCTCTGTCCAATGCTGAAAAAATATCATTACTTTCTCTCTTTCCTCGTTTCTTTATTCTTTTAATATTATTTTTCTTTCTCTCTATTCACTATTCAGCTTCCTCTCCATTTGTGTGGTCGAGACCATCTGATCTCTGCAACTCCATTTCAACCATCGTATACAACGACACCACCTTCACACGACTTTTTCAAGTTTTTTCACCCAACACCCCCGTCATGTACGAACTCCACCGTTTTGACCCCATAAATGGATTCAATGTTTTCGATCTATGACTTTTTTGAAGCATAAAGCCACCAAACCCATCGATAGGCATTAAAAACTGTGAATAAAGCAAAAAATCAAAAACTGTGAATTTATTAGAGCTGGGAAACTTACTTGAGAAACCATTAAATTTAGAGATGATATTTAGCTCAAAACGAAAAGGAAACTTACTTGAGCTTGAGCAGAATCCCTTGGCTGCTTCGAAATTTTGTTTTCAATGAGTTGGTTCTATTTGAATAACCATTTGCAGCGGCGATTTGGCGAACACTTCTCAGTTTTGAAAAATCATTCGGTTAGGAGGGTAGATCGCAAAGGGGGGAAGAAATAGGTGGTGGTTTCAAAGTCATTGGAGGTCAAACGACGGTGAACCATGCTCCAAGGTGAGTGGTGGTGGTGGTGGTGGTGAGTTTGAAAGAAAGAAGAAGAGCATTTGAAGGAGAGAGAAAGAAGAGGTTCAATTGTTTTTTGATGGGTATGGAGTTGGTCATAGTTGGACTAAAAGAAGTATTTTTTGGGATCTTCCATATTGGAAGGATAATTTGTTAAGGCACAACCTTGATGTGATGCACATAGAGAAAAATTTCTTCGACAATATATTTAAGACTGTCATGAATATTAAATGCCAAACAAAAGATAATGAAAAGGCAAGAAAAGACTTGTCTTTATTATGTTGTCGTGGGGACTTGGAGATGCAAACCTTATCTAACGGAAAGATGGGTAAACCAAAGGCAAGTTACACTTTGACATCATCTGATGCAAAGCTGGTTTGTAAATGGCTTAAGGAACTTAGAATGCCTGATGGCTATGCTTCAAACCTTGCTAGATGTGCGGATGTCGAAAAGGGCACAATGCATGGGATGAAGAGCCACGACTGTCATGTCTTCATGGAGTGTTTACTCCCAATTGCATTTCATTCCTTGCCAGAATTTGTATGGAAACCATTAACTGAGCTAAGTCGATTCTTCAAGGATCTTTGTTCCAATACGTTGAGGATGGACGACTTAGTTAAGTTGGATGAGAACATTCCAATTATCATATGCAAGTTAGAAAGGATTTTCCCACCGGGTTTCTTTGACTCAATGGAGCATCTTCCAATCCATCTTGCCAATGAAGCAATGCTAGGTGGTCCCGTACATTACCGTTGGATGTATCCATTTGAAAGGTAATTGTTGTGGTTGTTTTTTTAACGGTTATATGTTTATTTTAACTTAATAGACATGGAATGATTGAATGTGCAGATGTATGGGAGTCTCAAAGCGAGCAGTGACAAATAAGGCTAGGGTTGAAGGTTCCGTATGTGCTGACTATATACAACGTGAGACAACTTATTTTTGTTCTCATTATTTCAACTCATTCGATGTGTTGACAACCTCAAGTTTAAGCAACAATACTCGTTTGGAATGTGATGACATCCAACCTACACAAAAGTGGTCGACCGAGTGGGAAGCCAAGAAAACAGTATCTATTAGATAAGGAGTGGGAATCTGCTCATGTGCATGTCTTGATTAACTGTGATGAGATCAAACCATATCTTGAGTAAGTATCCTTCATTACACATCAATCATGAGTTTGATACCCATCATAACCTATATTGACTTATGAATTATGTGATGTTGTCAGCACTTTCTTGGCGAATCACTCGATCAATGGAGTAGACGCATATGGACGTATATTTTCAGAGTTTCCCATATGGCTAAAGGCATATGTAGATGAGGAGGCAAATGGAGTGACCAATAATGACATAAGGGCACTATCTCGCGGTCCTTCATCAATGGCAATGTCATGGAACATGTACTTTGTCAATGGGTACAAGTTTCATACTAAGGCCTGGAGCATTGGTAAAAAAACTGTCAATTGTGGGGTGCACGTAAAGGGTCTTAATGAAGGAGGAGAAGATGATTATTATGGCACAATCAACCATATCTTTGAAGTAGATTACTTTGGTCTGAAGGACAAGATTGCACTATTTTATTGTGAATGGTTTGACCCAACAAAAAATAAGGGCACAAAGGTTCATCCACATTATAAAATTGTGGATATTAAAATGGGTAAGCGTTATAGTCTTTACGATCCTTTTATCCTTGCGCAAAAAGCAAGACAAGTGTATTTCGTTCCCTATCCAGAAATGTGTAGAGATATGCGTGGATGGTGTGCGGCAATCACCACAAAACCAAGAGGTCATGTGGAGATTGACAACACGGAGGATGAAATGGCTTATCAGTCTGATGGGATGTCACCTGTTCTCCCTATTGCAGAAATTGAATCAATATCTTGTTTACGTGACGACTCACAAGTAGATGTGTTCGAAGAGATTTTTGATCATTCGCCTCACAATGATTGAGGATGTATTTTATTATAGTACTTTGTATTGCACATTATTAGAGCTTATCATATGTATTTTGTATTGCACTATCATGATTAAGACTACTTGGTGTACTTAAATTCAGAATTTTTTTATATAAGTATTTTGTATTGCACAATGCTTTTGAGATAGACTAAGGAACTTTTGTGTCTCTTCATTATATAAGTATTTATTATTGCACTTGTTCTATCTTGTGTTTAACATATATCTTATTTCTATTTTGTATTCTAATGCATTTTGTATTTTATGAGCACAGATGAATAACAGAGGTGGCAATGGCAAGCAAAAGGCCCATCCTACTAGGGGCAAGCCAAGGATGATACAACCGGGCAAACTTGGGCAGCAGAATGCCATCCGCCGAAACTTGTCTAACACTAGGTCACTTGGCCGATCATCTCCACCCCCTAATGAACCTCCCGAACCGACCAACAACATTCTGGCACCTGCTGAGACTCCATCACCCATCTATGCCTCTGCCCTTGAGGCATTCGTGTTTATGCGAAATCCAAATATAAACCTTCAAACCATGGGTGCCTCTTCACAAAATACCTCACATGAGGCTCCGGTAGCGGAGGATGTGCCCGATGAAGATGATGAAGATGAGGACCACAACGAAGAGGATGAAGATGAGGTGGGTGAAGGGCCAGTTCCTCCTCCCGTGCCAAGAAGAGATGGGAAGGTCATTGTACGACCTTTCGCTAAAGGGTAAGTTATAATGTATATTATTTTAGATTCTAGAGATCTTAGGAATTGAAAATTGAAATGAAGCTAAACTATAAAAATGCTTATAGTGTTAAGAGTATAGAAATTGTGATTTTTGACATTTTTGAATGCATGTGAATTGTTAATGAAAATTTCGCAGGCTCATTCCTAGCAAAGAAGTTGCAGATGCCATTAGATTTGCCATACAAAGATCCTTTGATGAGGCTATCTATGATTGGAGTGCAACAACCGAAGATATTCGAAAGGAATGGTTTAAGAAATTTGGGGTAAGTACATATTTGTTTTGTAAGAAGTATGTATTGCAATCATTGTGAAAGGAATAGTTTTTTATGATTGTATTGTAATTTGCAGGAAAAGGTGACATGGGATCCTTGTTATAATCATGTCATCCAACACTTGTTTGAACAAAAGGCCAAGAAAAGGCTCAATGATATGCTTACGAAGGTAAGAAAGAAAGGTGCTTGGCCTGGTTGGATGCGCGAGAAAGCTTACTTGGGTCTTCAAGAATATTGGGGTGGACAAAAATTCAAGGACCTCTCCAATCAAAACAAGGTTAATAGAGCGTCAACAAGAGGTGGAGCGGTCCACACCTCAGGCCGCAAGGCTCACGTTGACTTGGCACTTGAGTTTGTAAGTATTAAACTGAGTAATAGCTTTTGAATGACTGTTTTGTTTTGTACTTTATCATTAATTATTTCTTTGAGTTGATCAATTGTGATTGCATCTTTATTTTATTTGTAGTGCAATGAGTATAATAGAGATGTGCGGCCAGATGAATTATTTTTGATAACCCACAAGAAGAAATCCGGTGTTTGGGTTGATCATCGAGCGGAAATTACCTATGTAAGTTGTTGCCACTACTCTGAATTACATTTGTTGTTAATTAGATGAATTCTGTATTTTCTGGATTCTGTTGATGGTAATTAGGATTGCTGAATTGAAATTATTATAGTGAATGGACCTGATGTGTATTTGCTGAATTGGTAATTAGGATTGTGTTGATGTGTTTCGGATGGTAATTGGGACTGCAAAATTCTGCTGAAGTTGTTCTGAAACAAGACAGTAGATTTGATGTTCTTAACTGCCAATGTTCATTCGATGAATCTTTCAAATTGGTTAAGTGCAATCTGTTCAGTTGGCTTGTTTTCTTAACTGTAGTGTTTCATCTTCTGCTTGTTTTTATGTGTTGATGTGTTTTGGTCTGTTTTCTTAACTGATGTGTTTCATCTTCTGCTGATGTGTTGATGTGTTTTGGTCTGTTTTCTTAACTGTAGTGTTTCATCTTCTGCTTGTTTTTATGTGGCTTCTTGTTTGCTCTGTTTTCTGCTTGCGTTCCCTGGTGTTGCGATTGCTCTGCGTTCCCTTTCTTCTGTGTTTCTAGTTTCTGCTTGTTGAGGTTTGTTATTTTTATGCTTTTGTTTTTTATATCTATCCCATATTCAATAGAACTAGTTTATTTATGTTTTAAAGTTGCAAGATTCAACCTTTTTAGTATTTATTATATTACTTAATTGTCGGTTTTAATGTATTCTGCACTATTATTGCACTGCTTCTCTATTTTTGCTGCCTGTGTGATTCATCCTATTTTGCTTCGCTGCTATCTCTATCTGCTTTCTGCCGCCTCTATTTCTGCTTTCTGCTACCTCTATCTGCTTCTCTATCTGCTTTCTGCTGCCTCTATTTCATGACCCTCAATCTCAACCTTTTCAATTTTGTGGCACCTATTGAGTTGTGGAACCTTGAATTATGAATGACTTTCTTATGGCAGCATACCCCTGATTGTTGTTGTTTTTACTCTTTTTTTTTGTTTATGGTGAGAATTGAAGTTTATTTATTGGCTTGAGCCATGAGCTGTTCTGTTTTAAGATTTGTTGCCAGGGTTGATTTGAAATCAAAATGAAGAATACTAACAAGTCCCCTATGTTCTGTTTTTTCCACATGCTGTTATGCCATGATGCTCCAGTTGCTGCCCAAAAAATTAATTGTTGTTGATGTTCTGTTTGTTCAGGATACATACAAACAAAATGTGGTTGACTTGGTTGGAGATGATGTTCAAGAGGTAGATGGAGCGGTAGCAGTTGAGTGCTGGACGTTGGCTGCAGGGCCTCCCACCCGTGGTCGCCTCTATGGCACAGCAGGTTTATTTGTGAACGCCCGACCTGGGTCCAAATCGCTTATCCAAGAATCCCAGAATCCTTCTGGTTTCATGTGTGGGATATCTTTGGAAGCAGAGAGGGAAGCTAGACTTGAGAAGATTGCTCAAGATGCAGTAGCCCAGGCTCAAGAGGCGAATGAGCGTTCTCAGAAGTGCCAAAATGATTTCGATGAGATGAGAAAATTATTTTTGGATCGCCTGGATGCTTTGGAGCGTGGATCATGTGGTGCTAGCCATTCTCATTCTCATCCTCATTATGATGAAGATTTGGATGAAGACTCACTTGATGGCGAGACTTGATGTTGTTACGGTTACTTTTATGTATTTGTAGGATGACAAAACATTTGATATTTTGGAGCTTCAAGACTATGTTATATTTTGTTGTTTCAAGAATATGTTATATTTTGTTGTTTCAAGAATATTTTGTTTTATGGTATTAAGCATTTTGATATTTATTCTGGATGATTGTATTAAAAATGCTTTAGGAGTAGTGGTGGTAGTAAAGACACAGGGTAAAAGCATTAGGACAATTATATTTAAAAAAAAACAACCAAAGTTAGCGTCGGCCTTTCCGACGCTACCAAAGATGGATTTTAGCGTCGGGTTCGTGGACGCAAATTAATTGGTTGGCTATTTTGGTTGACTAAATAGTGTCGGCCAAGCCGACGCAAATGCTTTTGTTGACTCTGTTTCGTTGACTAAATAGCGTCGGCCAGGCCGACGCTAATGATTTCGTTGACTAAATTTAGTTGACTTTGTAGCGTCGGTCCAAATGGTAGCGTCGGCTTTAGCGTCGGCCAGGCCCACGCTAAAATTAGCGTCGGCTAAATTAACGGGACGCTACAATTACCTTCGAACATTTTAGCGTCGACACGTGGCCGACGCTAACCCGACGCTAATTCACAGTTAGCGTCCGCTTTTGGCCTATTAGCGTGGGCTTTTGGCCGACGCTAAAAACTGTTTTTCTAGTAGTGCCTCTCCCGTTGCTGATCTCGTTGCTAGTCTCTCGTTGCCGCTTCCCGTTGTCTCTATCGTTGCGTCTCCCGTTGCCTCTCCTGTTGCCTCTCCCGTTGTCGCTTCCCATTGTCTCTCTTGTTGCCTCTCCCGTTGCCGATCATTTTAATTAAATTATTTTAAAAAAAGTTATTTTAGAATTTTTGCTAGTGGTTAAAATTTTTTTGTCAATTATTATTGGTTAAATTGACCCGTTTTAGTAGATTATAGTAAAAGATAAAATAACTTTTTTTTGATAGGCAGATAAAATAATTGAAAATGACGTATTTGTCCTTAAAATTGATGATGTGTCAAATTTTTAGAAATGGGTAATCTAGGATTTTTGGTAGTATTTTGTTTGATTATATTTATAGTAGATAGATAGTTTTATTTATAGTAGATTATAGTAGATATATTTTAGAATAGTAGATAGTAGATAAGTTAAAAAAATTAAAATGTGAAAAGAGAGAATAGATATATATATATATATATATATATATATATATATATATATATATATATATATATATATATATAATAGTGAGAGAGAGAGAGAGAAAAGAGAAAAGTGAGTTTTAAAGATGAAATAAAATAATTGAAAATGACATAGTTAAATCAAAGGTTGCATTTTGGTTAGTCAACTTAGTCTTATTTTAATATATTATTATATAGCTTAAATATGTTTTAGGCCCCTGCAAATATAGAGTGTTTTGGTTTAAGCCTCTGCAAAAAATTTTTTTTAGAAAAAAACCCTGACAAAGCGACATGTTTTGTTATAAGCCCTTCTGTTAATGAAGTGTTAGATTGACGTTAAAAAATGAACAGGTTGTCTTCCACGTGTAATAGCAATGCTGACTGTACAATATTAAAAGATTAAAAAAGGAAAAAGTTAAAAAGATTAAAAGTTTAAAAGATTCAAAGTTAAAATCTGGGTTTGTTCTCCTGGGTTTTTGACGAAGAGAAGAAGAAGATCAGGGTTTTCGAAAGAAGAAGAAAATCTGGGTTTCACGCTTCAGAAAGGAATTTCGAGGAAGAAGACGACGATTGCGAACTTTCTCTGGTGTGACGACGAAGAAGGAACTTCGAGGAAGCCATTAGGTAAGTGTTTCTCTCTTCCATTATTCCGGAAATATCATGGTTTCAGATAATGGTATCTTGCGATTTGAACCATTACTTAGTAAGTTAAGTTTTCACTCATCCCCGAATAGATTGGTAGACAAGCTTTGAACCAATTATTCATTAGAAAAAGTATGCATAACTCACACATGAAATCTCGGTACCATTGATCGAATTATAAAAATGACACATTTGTTAAGGCCTTGTGTCTCATATCCTTTTCATGAGAATTTAAGAGTCAAACCCTTTAACTCTATGAAGCGGCCCCACTTCATTCTCATATAGGTAGACTATATCAGAAATGCACCCATAATTATGCACCTCAGCAAATATATGCTATATGTCCATTAAGAGGAAAACCTCATCCTACCACTTTTATTCTTACGGTCCAAGTACTTTTACCCCTTGGGATGTATCTATTGTCAAGTACTTCAATCACTCCTATAGTGTACTTTTCCCATTGAACTCAAGACTTAATTTTACTCAAGTGTGAGTTGGATTTCCACTATTGGTGATCAATTAGATATGGGCTTGTATCACATCCCCAATGATGTCTTCAACATCATATCAGTGTCAACTCTTTCGTCAAAGAATTGCAAACTTTATTCCAACTTTAATAAACTTTGAATATTCAATCAATCACATAGCTATGACTTTTATATATTCTTGATAGTCTAAACTAACTATCACCATGACACTTTTGTCATTCATTGTGTCATACACACAAACTTTATGTCATTCTTCTTTTGCTATTAAATAAATTAAAGAAACCATACATTCAATGCATTAAATATATAAATCAACAACAACCATGATCATAAAGATTTGTCATAATCAACCTTTAATTTCATAAGGTGAGTCCAAACATGTAAGTCATTACTCCACATAAAATTAAATCAACGCTTTAGAATTTATTTCTATTTTATGAAAAGGAACATTTTCATATTAGTTATCACATAACTAATATATCTAACATAAATTCTAAGTGTAAAATTCAAGTCTCATGTATATGTATGTTCTATGGTAAAACAAAATAATAATCACAATAGAAAATCAACAATGAACCAAAATCATTAATATTTTCTATCACTTCCTTCCATGAACATTTGTCAAGTTACAATAATCTAAAACCTACCCAAATTATTTTCAATATCAAGATAAGTAAATTACTTTCATATTATCATACATTTATAAATAATGCGAGGTCATCAAATTTAAAGTGTATTAATTTCATACACAAAACTTCAATATCATCAAACCATCAATTTGATATTTATGATAATTCATATGCACAATTTTGTAGATTAAATAAAACAACATGGAATCATATATCAAACCAATTTTAAAACATAATTAACTTTGTGTTCACAAATTTTCCACACATGGTTTAGAGTTCCACATTCATGAAAATTATTTCTAAAACAGAAATTGTTTTCCTTAGTTTAAACAAACCATTTTCATGAATAAACTTGAATTAAAATTCAGCTATACATGTGTTTATAAATTTAGACCATCAAACATATTTCATATATATATTTACTTTGAGAAATTGTGTACCTTTCACCATAGTAGAAAGTTGTTACCATTAATAATCTTCAACTTCAATATATATGAAGTCATGTATTTTGGAAATATCTTCCTTCAAAACTTGCAGCCATCATTCAACACAAATGCAAAAGCGAACCTAAAGATTGTGAGAACAATTTGTTGGTGGGAATAATGCTGCAACTAAGAAGAACAATCAAACATAGAAGATCATTAGTAACAATAATTGTGAATGACATGTAAGATAAATAACAATGAGAAGGTAATTAAATTCATCATTGCACTAGACTCCAAGGCGTGTATGACACTAAGCTTTAGGTTCGATTCGCCCCCACCAATCACTTTAGATTGGATGCAGTAGGATGATTAGTGGTGTGGTTTATTATATGCAAGTATACATAGTCACACAAGTAATAAAGTGATAAGAAAGGTCGAACCCACAGGGATTATGTATTGTAAATTTTTGTAGTTCAAAGTGTACACTTAGTGTGTCTACACTATTCAGTATTTTTGGTTTGGAGTTTTCAAAGTAAGTAAAATAATAATAAGCAATAAAATGTGTGAGAAATCAGTTGGAAAAAGTAGTTGAGATGTTTTTACCAAGTACTTTACTTCCAAGTGTCTTAATGGAGTATGTAGTGTGGAAACACTGGATGTGGGTGCATCAGTTTGTGCCTGTCAGCACTTCTCTTCAGAGTTTCATTACAAGCTCTTATGATCTTTGTTTTTTACAGTAAAGAAAGGTTTGTCAATTCCTCCCTTGCCTCCTAACAATGATCCAAGTTGCTAAATAGGTTCACTCTTGTAATTTTATTATCCTAAGGACTATGCTATCCTATGTCTAGGTGTTAGCATGTATTTAACAAAGTTTCCTTTATTAAATACTTGTCCCTATTAACTCTTGAGTTCATAAATGTAGCCCATGTCTGCTGCTACAAGTTTTACCTATTCTAAAGTGATCAATTCCAGAATAAGTTGAAAGAAGTATTATGCAAGAGTTTAAAGTGTTTACACTACATAAACCATAATACATTTAGAAGTTCATTACAAGGTTAGAACATCTCAACTTAAGGGTATTTAGCTCATGTTACTCATGTTATAAAGCAAAGAATATGCTAAGAACATAAGTAAATGAATAATAAAGCAAAAGAACTTAAAAGAGTAGAGATTACTTGAATAGAAGATCTTTTGCATTAAGTTCCCAAGTTGAAGTACAATAAAGATTTCTTACACGAATTTCTTCAAAGTAGAAGTGAAGGGAATGGTTGTCAAGCACTTCCTCACCTTCCTCTCCTTAGAAATTGGAAATGAAAATAAACTATACCTAAACTAAACTAAAAGATGAAAGATTTAAAGATGTGAAAGATGATATATCATAGATGATAGATATGGCTTCTATTTATAGGCTTCAAAGCTTTCCTCTTGCAAGGGGTTTTCTTTGGCGTGAGAGATCAGCTGAGGGAACCGAACATGGTTAGTTTGTTGACAACCAATTAAGCAAGCTGCACAGGTTTGGTCGCTTGCATGCATAACAAAAGATGAGGTCCATTGGAGAAGTGCCACATGTCTTTTAGATAAGTTTGAGTCTTGCAACTTGATTTTTATGTGTATCGCCGACTTCAGCAAGTGGCTCAGCTCCAGGTGACTAAGCATGACGTCACAAATCAAGTGTGGAAGCATTGAAATGGTCTTTGAATGTTTTGGTATAAACTGCATAATTTAGCAGGTGTTGGCAGTGTTTCCACTCCTAGTGTTTCCACTCCTGGTGTTGGCAGTGTTTCCACTCCTACAGTAGCTGCACTGAACAGAAACATCAAACCTAACAAGATTTGTGTATTTTGCCTAGATCATTGCCCTTTATCCAATTTGAATACTTAGAATGTTGTTCCTAGATAAATAAGCTATAAAAATATATATAAATGTTCTTGAAAATAAGCAATAACTCAAGCTTGATTGTATGAATAAATCTATATAAAATAGAGTTATCACACCCCCAAACTTAAATTGTTGCTTGTCCTCAAGCAACGACAAGAAACAAAAACACAAGATTTATATAATTTATGAAGACATCTCAACTCATGTTTTTCAAGAAGTGTTTGAAGTGTATTGATGAGCCTTTCTCTTTTGGTTCTTTTTCTTTCATGCCCTTGCTTTCTTTAAAACATTCAGAGTTATAAAAACTCAATTGTGTGAGTGTGTGGCCCATTGAGTTTCTAATTGGTTCCATAACTGAAAAGAGTTTTTCTTTAGCTTTTTGAAAAAGATGGAACTCTTTTGGTCACTCTTAGAGATTTTTCAAAATATGGCCGAGACTAACAATTTCTTCAAGTATTTAGGGGACTCTTAAGCACAACAAAGGGCTTTTGGTGTTCCAACTTGTTGAGCCAATACCTTGCTGTTTGATTTTTGATGATGTAATGCAGTGAGTGCAAAAACATCATTTTTGGATTGTAGGTTCACCTTATTTTAAGTGTAGGTGCCTTTTGATGTAGATGGTGTTGGC
Source organism: Astragalus membranaceus (assembly GCA_039519185.1). NCBI lineage: Eukaryota > Viridiplantae > Streptophyta > Magnoliopsida > Fabales > Fabaceae > Astragalus > Astragalus membranaceus. Next base: position 105,482,992 of record CM076850.1, on the reverse strand, counting down.
ACACTAAGTGTTACCGTACACTTGAAACTCTTTGAGTATTTTTGTAGCGTACACTGCCCTCCTCACTGACCTCCACATGCATTTTCTTCTTTTTCTTGGTTTGTTTTTTTCTTTTTCTCCTTGAACTTTGTTCATATTTTTCAAACCAAATTGCACTTAAGGGACAGGTTCAGTTTATATGACTCAGGCAAGTGTAGCTCCTTTTTGGGATATTTTTGGTATTTTTGAGTGGTTTTGACACTTGTGGTTTGCACTTTTCAAGTTGTCACTCTTTGGCCTTTGTATTTATGGAATTTCCCCCAAACTTAAGTCTTTATGCTCTTCTAAATTTTTAATAAAAATCTAATTTTGACCTCAAATTTCCAAAATTTTCTTGGCTTTAGATAGCTCTTGATCTAGCATGGTTCTTTTCAAAACTCAATTTTGTTGTGTCAAAGTTTTTATAAAACTGATCATTTCTAGAAAACAAGGCTTTTTCATTATTTAAAAATTGACTCATTGACACACTTCTTCAATTTTGTTGAGAAAAATATGAATTGATCATGTTTCATAATCATTTAAGTCTAAAAACAAATTGATGCACTTAATTCACCATGTTAACACAAATTATCATGCTTTGTTAAGTACATCTAAAACTTAAAACATACTAACACTACATGTTGAACCAAGGGCAAACACTCCTTGTTTTGTATGATAACAAATTACATCTTGTCTACTAATGGTTGCAGCTGTATGAAAGTACAGGTTCAAGCTGAATAAAGTACAGGACGGGAATCAAAAAGCAGGAAGCATTAAAGTGGAGCAGCTTGGAGAAGAAGCCACCTTTGAAGATGAAGACCTAATTGTTTATCCGTTTTCTTTAGGACACAGTGTAAGGTCCTATCACTTAAGGTCTATGACAGTTTAAATAGCTGAGAGATGATTTTTGAAAACATGCATCATGCATCAAAATTAGGGTTTTGAAAATATGTTATGCATGCATGGCAAGCTTTGGAAAATATTTTATGCATGCATGGCAAAAACCTAAAAGCAATTTTGTGGAAAGCAAGAATCAATTTCTATTTTGTTTCATAGGCTATGAAATCGATTTATACTTATTTTCATAGGCTATGAAATCGATTTATACTTACTTACATAGGCTATGAAATCGATTTATACTTATTTTCATAGGCTATGAAATCGATTTCCTTGCCCTATGTTTGAAGTATGTAATCGATTCATACATATGCATATTCCAAAGCCATGAATCGATTCTTACCTTTTTACAAAAGCCTTAAAATCGATTGTCAAGATATTTCATAGGCTATGAATCGATTCCTCCATATTTTTAACTAAGCTAAGAATCGATTTTCACCTATATAAGAGGTCCTAAAAATCGATTCCTACTTGTTTTCAAAGAACAAAGAATCGATTCCCATGTTTTCCAAAGAGTAAAGAATCGATTCCTCACTATTTCAACTATCCAAAGAATCGACTCTTGAGGCTTCTAAGATGATAAGAATCGATTATCACATTATTACACATCATACATAATCGATTCTTTTCATTTCATTAAACAATTGTTTCAGATCTACGCGTTCCTAAGCCTATAAATAGGCAGCCTCAAGTCACATTTTTACACACCTCATTTTCACAACAAATTCTCTTCTTCTCTCACACGAATTTCTAGATCCTGAGAAAGAGAAAAATAGTGCTATCACTTTCATATCATTTTTATAGATCTACTCATCTCTCACAGCTATTATATTGTCATATTATCTGAGGTGATTGGATCATAGCTTCTATATTGTAATCTACTTTTGTGGGGTCATTTTGAAATCCTGGGAAGCGTTCTTGGGTCTCTCAATCAGGAGATTGAGTTGGTTTGAAATCCTGGGAGGTGATCTTGGGTCTTTCAATCAGGGAAGATGGAAGTGGTATTGAAATCCTGGGAGGTGCTCTTGGGTCGTTCAATCAGGAGATTGAAGAGGGTTGAAATCCTTAGCTAGGTGCTCGGGTTCTCAGTTCGGGGGAATTGAGATTTGCTATTTTGAAGTTGCCTGTTTGTAAACAATTCTTCAATATAGTGGTTGTTATCAAGTCCAAAGGTTGCAAAGCCGGAGGCCGAGGACGTAGGGCTTTTATCCCGAACCTCGCTAAATTCCTGGTGTATCTCTATCCCTATCTCTTTACTTTGCTTTATTATCTATACCCTTGCTTATTGCTATACTGAATATTATTTAGATCTGTTTATCATACTTTTCATCTGTTTACAACTAAACTACTCTGATCTTGTGCTTATCTATCATCATCCATATCACAGCAATTGATCTACTTACTACTAAATTCAATATCACTACACTTCTTGTAAATAATCTTATTGTGTATATTGAAAATAGTATAACATCTCATTGTGCCTAAATCTGCCTGCTTGCACCATATAAAGTTTAAATCTAAGTTTCCGCATTTGATTTAAAACAAACTTATCATTTATTTTGAAAAGTAACCAAGATTTACACATAACCTTATTCACCCCCCCTCTAAGGTTATCAGATAGTCTAACACTACATACTCACACGCTATAAATACTTACTCAAACATATTTCTATATTCATACATATATATTAGTACTAGGTTCAAAACATGCTGCAAATATACTGCATACTCAAAATACATACTATTCTCCACTCTCCCCCCCAACTTAAATATGAGCAGTGTCCTCTGTAACATCCTCAAAATAATTAATGGAATTATTTGGGTGTTAACCCAATTAAACCAATTTAGTACTTAACTGGTAAATTTATCGAGTGCTAAAATTATTTATTGGTTGTCATCGGATCGTCAACCGGATAATACGGACCAAGGAAGTTTTGGAATCGAAATAGGAGATTTCGATCGATATGGTAATTTGACCGCGTTGCAACTTAAATATTAAATAAATATATATTTATGTATAAGTGTGTGCGTGTGAAAGGAGAAGAAAGAATTAAAAAGAGAAAAGAAAAGAAAGAGGATGCGAGAAACAGAGGGGAGGAGAGAAAAAGAAAAGAAGAGAGAAAGAAAGGGGGAGGAAGAAGAAGAGGAAAAATGGGGCAATTCCGCTCATCAAAACGACTTCCGTCCAACACGAAAAATGCTCAGCGTTACTTCCTCTTCGATTTGGTACCAAGATTTTCATCATCAACTCACTCTCTCTCACTTTACCATTTTCGAATTTGAGAGGAAAAATGGAGGTTTTGTGGTTCAAGCTCAAAGGAAAGCCTAGAATGGTGGTGAGGAGCGAGCTCAAGGTCGAACACGCGAATATTGAAGTCCGATTTGGAGTTTTTGAAGAATTGAAGGTTAGGGTTCAAATTGGGGTTTTTGGTGAATAGTAGCTTTTGGAGGTTAGGGATGATGAATAGTGTTCGTGGAAGATTTCGTGGGATTCGGTATTTCGGTCAAAAACGGTTTCGTGATCGAGTGGGAAGCTTTGGGAGCGGATTGGGTGTCGCCGGAGTGGGGAATGTTCGTGTGGTTACTCGGTGGATTCGGCCGCTCGTGGTTCACGCTTCAAGGGTGAGTTCTACTCACGTTTAGGATTTTATGTTTCGAATTAATTAATTAACTGTTTTACCGCTTTCGCTGGACTGGAATATTTCTGGATATTGTCTGTTTCGGATTAGGAATCGATCGGAGCGAGTCTCGAGTTGTGTCGCGTTGAAATGGAATTTTCGGTGATTTGATTTCGAAAGATTTTGACTTAAAAACCGTTAATTGGGAAATATGTCGCGTTTTGATAAAATCCGTTTTGAATGAGTTTTTGATTGACTTGAATGATTGTGTGACTTTGATTGGAACTGTTTTTATGGTTGTCAAATTTGTTTTTAATCGGAACAAGAATCGGAATTGAGCGGAATAGCGAATTTCGCATAAAAACGGAAAACCTGCACTTTTCTGCAGAGGGTCGCGTCGCGACCCGTTCTCATCGCGTCGCGACCTGGCCCAGTTTTGTCACGCAAAATGTTTCTGTCGTTTTTCGCGTCGCGACGGTCGCAGTTCGCGTCGCGACGCTTTGCAGATTTTCAACAGTTTTTCACTGATTTTGTTTTCGCAATAACTTTTGATCCGGGAACCCGATTGAGGTGTTCTCAGGGGCGTTGGAAAGCTTATTCAAAGATCTATCTATTTATATAAATTAAATGGCATAATGAACTGTTTTTGAAGTTGTAAACTATTTCGAAAAACCGAATAATAGTACTCGCGTGCGAACATATGTTTTATTAATAATAAAGCGGACTATGAGTCCTACGTGATACGGTATAACTGATGCGGGACGATTATTATTTATTGTCTAAACCGGTCTACGATTCACGATATATATATATATATATTATATCGACTATAGGAAACGGCCCAATGCGGGTATTATGATCGACTAACGGTCAAATGTAGAAGGACTAACTGTTCATTGAGTATAGGTGAACTAACAGGTCATCGAGTGTAGATATATTTAATATATATTTACGTGGTATGGGTGACGACCCATGTTGACATACTAGGAGGGGCAGTCATGATCCCCCACCCTAGGCTCCGATGCTAATAGTTAAACTATTATTGGTAAGGGGTTCGCCGGAAGATGCAAGGTTTGCGGCCGGTGTTGTGTTAAAAGTTATTGTACTACGTTCGCCGGAAGATGCAAGGTTTGCGGCCGGTGGTACGTAGAAAGGCCTAGGATGCTAGTTCATCGGGAGACGCAAGTGGATTGCAGCCGGTGTCTTACTAGGTCGAAGCCTTATTGTTTGGTCCACCGAGATTAGCAAGCGGATTGCGGTCGGTGTTGTGTCGAATCATAAAAATGTTTAAAATGGACCGAGAGTGTAGATACGGGTCTCGGTAGAACTCACTGAGATTGTATCTCATTGTTTATATGTTGTTGTTTTACAGAGAAACAGGGACGGTAGAAATCCAAGGAGCACGAGTAGGTTGAGCTCAGGCGACTGCTGATGACTTAGCTATTACGCTTAAGTTTATATTTCCTTTTGTTGTCTTTGTACTACAACTCTATGTATTAATGTTATGTATTTATTTCCGCTTTCTTGTTTGATATTGGACACTGTATTTCACTGATGGTTTATGGTCTTATTTATGTTTAAGACTGTTCTGTGGTTATTCAGTGAAAATTTTATAGTGATGTTCAGTATTTAAACAGGATATATATCTCTGATGTTTTAGGAATGGTGCACTTGGGTATTTTTACTCGATAAAAATACCGGGGTGTTACATCCTCACTGTTCCAAGTTGAGTAAACAAGGGATCCAAAAGTTGGGAGATATAACCAAAAGTAATTAACACATAGCAGCAAGTTAACACATAGTATTTAGCACATAAAGTATACTACAAAAACATATTATAAATACTGGGAACAATATTAAAAGGTATCTTTTTACTCTTTCTTCTGGAATCTGGGACTGGCTCTCACAGCAGGGCTTTGCTTGGCTTTTGTCTTCTTTGACTTTTTAGCAGTGGCCACATCAGAGGTAGGCACACCAGGATCATCTACAGTAGCCTCGGGCATTTCTGCCTCTTCAGGTGTAGCTTCTGCAGGAACTTCTGGTGTAGCAAGGGTTTGGACTTCAGGTGCAGGTACACCACTCTGCACTGGAGTTTGCTCAGATTGCTGCTCAATTCCCTCTTGCTGTTGCACTGCAGCCTTCTCAGCTTCTTTCTCTCCTTCTGTGTGTGTTTCTTCCTCAGATACCTCCTTCTCACCAGCTTGTACCCCTGTACCCTGTGCACCATAGAGTGAGCTCATTGTCCACATCTTCTTTGTTGGAGCAGGCTTCATTGTTCTCCTTGTGTATCCCAGCATCTGCTTCTTCTCTGCTAAGGCCTTCAGAACTGCAGAGATTGTTGCTGCAGGACTAGTTGCCATGACTGTTGATTTTGAAGCTTCAGCAGTTGGTGTGGGAACACTAAAAGACTCCTGGACAGTGTCTGCCTGCATCTTCAACTTTGAACCTGTTTTGCTTTTTTCTTTTTCAGGCTCTTCAATGAGTACCTACATTTGAACTTTCTTAGAAACAATGTTAGTTGGCTCAATAGGTTCTGTGCTTGGGGTGGGAGTTGTTTCTTTTGGAGTGTGGGATGGGATGGTTGTATCTGCTTCAGCATCTTGTTTTGGAATTTCAGTTTGGGGAGTATTTTCTGGTGGAGGTGTGGGTGATTTTGGTGTTGAAGTGTGACTGGGGGAATGGTGGGTGATGGGGGATGGAATGTTGGTTTGTGATGGTGGTGAGGGGGTGTTTGATTGCTGTTGTGATGGTGGTGATGGTGGTTGGGCTTCATTTGTAGATTTTTTCCTTATTTCATACTTTCTTCTAGCACTAGCTTCCATATCATCACTGTCATCATCATCACTGTCACTAACTTCCAGTGAATCAAATTCATCCTCCTCTTCATCCTTTTCAATATCCTTCACAGCTTGCCTTGCCTCTTCATCTTCTTCAGTATCTTCATCACTTACTTCTTCAATTTCTTCCTCCACTCTTGGTTTCTTTCCCTTCTTTTCTTTCTCAGTATCTCTCTTTCTCTTTACTCTCTTCTCTTTCTTAACAGTTTCCTTTTCCACTTCTTCTTTTTCATCAATCACCCAATTAGGAAAAATTGGGGATTCTATTTCTGCTTCAGGGTCATCCAACTTTAATTTCAACCATTCATGCTGTTCTCTTTAAGATTTCCAGACAGCTTGGAGTTTCTGCACCAAGTGTTCAGACACTTCCTGCTCTACAGTACTTTTAATTTTCACTGACCTCACTCTTTCCTTAACTTCAGCAGACAGACCACTAGGAGGGGTTTTTCTGTAGACTTTTTCTAGATCAGAAGTAACAACTCCTTGCTTTTGACACAATTCAGCGATTAAACATGGGAAATATAAGAATCAAGATTCCTTGGCTTGACATTCTACAATTTATTTAGCTATCAATTTCCCTATGTCTACATTATCCTCACATAGGATTGAATCAATAAGAATCAACCTATCTTTAGATAATGTAGAAGTGTGTGAAGTAGGAAGAATTGATGTATCAATGAATAAATGCCAACTACCAAGTTCAGGGATCAATTCACCAGTTTTAAGTTTGAATTCAGTATTTGTGAATTTCTCCCACTGAGATACTTCTATTGCTACTCTTTCTTTGGTTTTAGTCATTTGCTTCTTTCCATAGGTCTCTAGTTTTACTTCAAATGCATTACCAGTGTATGTGAGATCATAGTGCTTATTGATTCTAGCAGGGTCAAAGAAAACTTTCTTACCTCTAACCTTGGAGAAAAATACAGTACCTCCTCTGTTATTCTGAATTCCTGAGTAGAATTCTCGCACCAATTGCTTCAAGTAGTAGGCTCGAGTTTGAACAAATCTTTCCCAATGCATGTTGTTGATAGTGGAGATGAATGAATGATGAGCCTTTGCGAAGTTGAAACCACGCTCAGGCAGGAACTTCATGTTCCAGAAGTGCTCACATCCAGGGGTTGCTTCCATTGATGCTAGTACTCTTGATTTTCCCTTTTTCGCCTGAGTTTCCACACCAGATCATTTCCCAGTGTTTTTAGAGGCAGCTTGTTTCTTAGCCATTGATGATTTTGAGCGTTTGAGACAAAAATAACTGTTTGTGAGTGGAGAGTGGAGAGGATTTTTAATCGGTTTTGTGAAAGGGACGAAAAGAATTGAAACTTAGGGTATGTGAAAGGGTTAGCGGGATTTGGTAGTTGAGGGTTATAGCTGTTAAGTTGTGTGGCCTAACATGCAAGCCAACACGTGGAATTTTAGACTTAACACGCCACTTTCTAACCCTTGATCAGAGATGATTCCACTGAGTTGATGATTTGTCAAGTGAATATTTTTCTTCTAAATTTTTCTGACACCAGAGTAGGCAGTGTGGCTGCATTAAGTGTGGAAACACCTAGTGTGGGAACACTGGCTACTCTGTTGTCCTGTTTTTCCTGCAAAATAACAAAACATGAAATTGCACAAAATAATAATTTTAACTATATAGTGATGGGTTGCCTCCCTCAAGCGCTTGTTTTAAGAGTCTTACAGCCTGACTTGTACTTTGGTCTAAGGTTTTGCAAAGTGAGTGGTGCTCTTGTCTCTCTCTACATGCTCTCCATAGTACATTTTCACTCTTTGTCCATTTACTTTGAAAGTGGTATCAGTGGTTGCATCATATAGATCAACTGCACCATGGGGGTAGATTTTAACTAGTTTGAACGGTCCTGACCATCTTGATCTCAGTTTTCCAGGGAAGAGTTTCAACCTAGAATTGTATAACAGAACCATTCCTCCTTCTTTAAGTTCTCTCCTTTGGATTTTCTTGTCATGCCATACTTTGGTTTTAGCTTTATAAATTTCTGCATTCTCATAGGAGAAATGCCTAAATTCTTCTAATTCATTTAGCTCAAAAAACCTTTTCTCTCCTGCCTTTTTGATATCAAAATTCAACCTTTTGATAGCCCAATATGACTTGTTCTCTAATTCAACAGGAAGATGACATGGCTTGCCATAAACTAACCTATAGGGGGACATACCTAATGGAGTTTTAAATGCAGTCCTATATGCCCATAATGCTTCATCTAAGTGTAAGGACCAATCTTTTCTATTTGGTCCAACCATTTTCTCAAGCATTCTTTTTATTTCCCTATTTGAAAGTTCAGCTTGTCCACTTGTTTGTGGGTGATAGGCAGTAGCAATCTTATGTTTCACTCCATATTTTGCAAGAAGATTTTCAATAAGTTTGTTGCAAAAATGTGAGCCTTCATCATTGATGATTGCTCTTGGAGTGCCAAATCTTGAAAAAATATTTCTTTGGAGAAATTTGCTAACAGATTTAGCATCATTATTTGGCAGTGCTACAGCCTCAATCCATTTAGACACATAGTCTACAACCACTAAGATGTATTCATTGCCAAAAGAAGGTGGAAAAGGACCCATGAAATCCATGCCCCAAACATCAAAAAGTTCTATTTTTAGAATATTAGTCCTAGGCATTTCATGTCTATTAGATATATTACCACTTCTTTGACATTTATCACAGGTTTTGACCATATAATAAGCATCTTTAAATAGAGTAGGGCAGAAATAACCTGATTGAAGTACCTTAGCTGCTGTTCTTTGGCTTCCAAAGTGACCTCCATAAGGTGCAGCACGACAATGCAGGAGCACTGCTTGCTGTTCTTCTTCAGGAATGCACTTTCTCATGATTTGATCAAGACATATCTTGAATAGGTAAGGGTCCTCCCAATAGTATTGTTTTACTATGTGGAAGAACCTTCTTTTCTGTTGATAGTTCATGTCACATGGTACAATTTTGCTTACAAGGAAGTTTACTATGTCTGCATACCATGGTGTTGAAACATGAGGTGTGGCTACACTGAGTGCAGAAACACTGGCTGTATTCATGGTAATTGCTAGTAATTTCTCATCAGGGAAACTTTCCTTGATTTCTTCAATTGTACCTGCATTATTACTTTCAAGTCTAGAGAGGTGATCAACCACTTGGTTTTCTACTCCTTTCTTATCTCTTATTTCAAGATCAAATTCTTGAAGTAATAGAACCCATCTTATTAGCCTAGGTTTTGCATCTTTTTTAGAAATTAGATACTTGATGGCAGAATGGTCAGTGTACACAATTACTTTGGTGCCTACCAAGTATGATCTAAATTTTTCAAAAGCAAAAACCACTGCTAATAGTTCCTTCTCTGTCACAGTGTAGTTCATTTGAGCCTCAATTAGTGTTTTGCTAGTATAGTAAATAGAATGAAACACTTTGTTATATCTTTGCCCTAGGACTGCTCCCACTGCAAAGTTACTAGCATCACACATGAGTTCAAAAGGCTTACTCCAATCTGGAGTGACTACAACTGGTGCTGTAACTAAGGCCTTTTTTAGTTTTTGAAAAGCTTTTATACAAGATTCATCAAAATTAAAAGGTACATCATGTTGCAAAAGCATACACAATGGTTTTGAAATTTTTGAAAAGTCTTTGATAAATCTCCTATAGAATCCTGCATGACCTAAAAAACTTCTAATCCCTTTGATTGTTGATGGGGGTGGTAGTTTCTCAATTACCTCTATCTTTGCCCTATCCACTTCAAGACCTTTTTTAGATATTTTATGACCAAGCACAATGCCTTCTTTTACCATGAAATGGCATTTTTCCCAATTAAGCACTAGGTTAGTGTCTTCACACCTTTGAAGAATTTCTTCTAAGTTTGAAAGACACAATGAGAATGTTTCTCCAAAAATAGAAAAGTCATCCATGAAGACTTCCATTGATTGCTCAATGAAGTCAGAAAAGATTGACATCATGCATCTTTGAAAAGTAGCAGGAGCATTACAAAGTCCAAAAGGCATCCTTCTAAAGGCAAAAGTGCCATAAGGACAAGTAAAGGTGGTTTTCTGTTGATCTTTAGGTTCAATTGCTATTTGGTTGTATCCTGAATAACCATCTAAGAAACAATAGAATTCCTTTCCTGCTAACCTATCTAACATTTGATCTATAAAGGGTAAGGGGAAATGATTTTTCTTAGTGGCCTTATTGAGTTTTCTGTAATCCATACAGATTCTCCACCCTGTTACAGTTCTGGTTGGGATTAATTCATTATTTTCATTGGCTACAACTGTGACTCCACCCTTTTTAGGAACACATTGCACAGGACTAACCCATGCACTATCTGAAATAGGGTAGATAATACCAGCATCTAGCCATTTAATTATTTCCTTCTTAACAACCTCTTTCATTATTGGATTTAATCTTCTTTGCCCTTCTATGCTATTTTTAGAATTTTCTTCTAAAATTATTCTATGCATGCATGTTGAGGGGCTAATCCCTTTAATGTCAGACATTTGCCAACCGATAGCTTTTCTATGTTTTCTCAAGGTGTTAATTAAATCAAGCTCTTGTTCTAAAGATAGATCAGAAGCTATGATTACAGGAAGAGTTTTATTTTCACCTAGAAAAACATATTTTAAATGCTTAGGTAGTTCTTTTAATTCTAGCTTAGGAGGTTGTTCAATAGAAGGTACATTTTCTTTAAGGTTGGGATTTTCTAAATTAAGAGATTCATAAGTTCTAGCCCATACCTTAGGTGTAGCTTGTTCCTTAGGCAATATGCTTTCTTCAATAAATTCCTCAGCAGGCAATGCAGAAACATCAGGTGCCAGTGCATTGGCAAGGTGATCATACTGCTTGTGGAACTGCTTCTCTACCAAATGATCACGTGAGATTGATGAACACTCTTCATTCTCCTCTGCAGGATATTTCAAAGCATTCAAGACATTAAATTTTACTTCTTGATCATTCACTCTCATGGTTAGCTCTCCTCTTTGCACATTTATCAGTGTTTTCCCTGTTGCCAAGAATGGTCTTCCAAGTATGACTGGCACTTCTTCATCTGCAATGAAATCAAGTATAACAAAATCTGCAGGAAACACAAATTTGTCAACTTGTACCAATATATCTTCAATAATTCCTTCTGGATATGCTATTGATCTATCTGCCAAAGATAGTGTCAATGTGGTAGGTTTAGCATTTCCAATCCCTAGCTTTGTGAAGATAGATTTGGGCATCAAATTGATGCTTGCACCTAAATCACACAATGCTCTTCCTGTATAGTACTTACCTATTGAAAAAGGGATTGTAAAGCTACCTGGATCCTTTAGTTTCCTTGGAATTTTGTTTTGTAAAATCAGACTACATTCTTTTGACATAACAACAGTTTCAAATTCCCCTAATCTTCTTCTTTTAGAAAGCACATCTTTCATGAATTTGGCATAGTTTGGCATTTGTTGAAGTGCCTCTATCAAGGGAACATTGATATGCAATTGTTTTAAAACATCTAAAAATTTACTGAATTGCTTCTCCTCATGTATTTTTTTCAATCTTTGAGGAAAAGGAGGAGGAGGGTATTCTGATACTAACCTTGGAGTAGGAGATGTAGGAACACCAGGTGTTTCTGCATCTTGAGAATTTTTTTCATTTTTATTTTCTTCTCCCTTCTCTGTACCTTCAGGCTCATATGGTTTTGTTAGATCCCTGCCACTTCTCAAAGATATGGCTTTGACCTGTTCCTTACTTTGCCTTTGTGAGGGTGAAGCTTCTGTGTTTGATGGCAAAGTACCTGCTGGTCTTTGCTGCAAAGCAGTTGCTAATTGCCCTACTTGGTTCTCTAGGTTCTTAATTGATATATCATGAGCTTGCCTAGCAGTTCTAGTTTCACTAATGAATGATCTAAGCAATTCTTCTAGAGAGTTGGCACTGGCAGGTGGGTTTGATCTTTGTTGGTTTTGAGGTAAGAATCCAGGAGGAGTATTTGGTGCAGGTGCACTTTGTGCAGGTGCATTAGAATTGTTCCACCTAAAATTTGGGTGGTTCTTCCATCCTGGATTGTAGGTATTAGAGTAAGGGTTGTTATTTTTATTGTAACCTACATAATTGACAGAGACAGGGTTACTAGGACATTCTTCATATAGATGGCCTCCTCCAAAATACACACAACTTGTAGTTCCTGGAGAGGCTTGTTCTATAGCTGCAGCAGTGTTTTCTTTTGGTGTTGCTACACTAGATGTAGGTGCACTAGTGCACTGTTTGATCAGATTTGTTAAAGTGGCTACTTGAGCAGATAGGGCTGATATATCATTAATCTCATGTACTCCAGAGGTTCTCTTTTGAGCACTTACCCTTTCAGTAGGCCAACTTGAACCATTTGTAGCAATTTTGTCAATAAGATCACATGCTTCATTATAAGACATATTCAAAAGAACACCACCAGCTGATGCATCAAGCATCACTCTGGTTTGTGGTTCTAGACCATTGTAAAAAGTTTCCATTTGTATAATGACAGGTAAACCATGATGTGGACATTTTCTTAAAAGCTCTTTCCATCTTTCCCATGCTTCAAACAATGATTCAAATTCTTTTTGTCTAAAAGATGTAATATCATGTCTCATCCTAGCATTTTTAATAGGAGGAAAATATTTGCTTAAGAATTTTTCAGCTAATTCATTCCATGTATGAATAGAATTGGGCTCCATAGAATTTAGCCATGATTTAGCCTTATCTTTCAAAGAGTATGGAAATAACTTAAGCCTAAATGCATCCTCACTAATACCAGGAATGATAAAGTTACTACAAACTTCTATGAATTGCTTTAAATGCTCATGGGGATCTTCATGTGGAGATCCACCAAATTGACCAATTGTTTGCAACATTTGAAACATCATAGGTTTAAATTCAAAATGAACAGCATCAATTTGAGGTCTAGCAATACTAGTTTGTATGTGCTGCTGGTTATATTGAGCATAGTCTCTCATAGGTCTATCTCTATCATTAATCATACCTATTGGTCCCATTTGAATGAATTGTTGTCTGTGATCTGGTTCACCTTCAGTTTGTTGATGTGAATTAGGTCCTCCTCTTACTGAGGCATCTTCACTGTGGTGAGACATTGTTCTGCAGTCTTGTTGTCTTTGTCTTTGCTGTCTTAGCAATCTCCTAAATCTTCTCTCAATTTCTGGATCACAATCAAATTCTGGTGGTCTATCTCTGGGCATAAACTAGTGTTTCCTCACTGAGTGTTTCTGCACTAAGTGTTTCTGCACAGAAAACAGAATACCAGTTGTACTAATAAAACACTAAATTAACAATCTAAACAACAAAATTTTACTATAATCCCCAGCAACGGCGCCAAAAACTTGGTGTGGTTTATTATATGCAAGTATACATAGTCACACAAGTAATAAAGTGATAAGAAAGGTCGAACCCACAGGGATTATGTATTGTAAATTTTTGTAGTTCAAAGTGTACACTTAGTGTGTCTACACTATTCAGTATTTTTGGTTTGGAGTTTTCAAAGTAAGTAAAATAATAATAAGCAATAAAATGTGTGAGAAATCAGTTGGAAAAAGTAGTTGAGATGTTTTTACCAAGTACTTTACTTCTAAGTGTCTTAATGGAGTATGTAGTGTGGAAACACTGGATGTGGGTGCATCAGTTTGTGCCTGTCAGCACTTCTCTTCAGAGTTTCATTACAAGCTCTTATGATCTTTGTTTTTTACAGTAAAGAAAGGTTTGTCAATTCCTCCCTTGCCTCCTAACAATGATCCAAGTTGCTAAATAGGTTCACTCTTGTAATTTTATTATCCTAAGGACTATGCTATCCTATGTCTAGGTGTTAGCATGTATTTAACAAAGTTTCCTTTATTAAATACTTGTCCCTATTAACTCTTGAGTTCATAAATGTAGCCCATGTCTGCTGCTACAAGTTTTACCTATTCTAAAGTGATCAATTCCAGAATAAGTTGAAAGAAGTATTATGCAAGAGTTTAAAGTGTTTACACTGCATAAACCATAATACATTTAGAAGTTCATTACAAGGTTAGAACATTTCAACTTAAGGGAATTTAGCTCATGTTACTCATGTTATAAAGCAAAGAATATGCTAAGAACATAAGTAAATGAATAATAAAGCAAAAGAACTTAAAAGAGTAGAGATTACTTGAATAGAAGATCTTTTGCATTAAGTTCCCAAGTTGAAGTACAATAAAGATTTCTTACACGAATTTCTTCAAAGTAGAAGTGAAGGGAATGGTTGTCAAGCACTTCCTCACCTTCCTCTCCTTAGAAACTGGAAATGAAAATAAACTATACCTAAACTAAACTAAAAGATGAAAGATTTAAAGATGTGAAAGATGATATATCATAGATGATAGATATGGCTTCTATTTATAGGCTTGAAAGCTTTCCTCTTGCAAGGGGTTTCCTTTGGCGTGAGAGATCAGCTGAGGGAACCGAACATGGTTAGTTTGTTGACAACCAATTAAGCAAGCTGCACAGGTTTGGTCGCTTGCATGCATAACAAAAGATGAGGTCCATTGGAGAAGTGCCACATGTCTTTTAGATAAGTTTGAGTCTTGCAACTTGATTTTTATGTGTATCGCCGACTTCAGCAAGTGGCTCAGCTCCAGGTGACTAAGCATGACGTCACAAATCAAGTGTGGAAGCATTGAAATGGTCTTTGAATGTTTTGGTATAAACTGTAGAATTTAGCAGGTGTTGGCAGTGTTTCCACTCCTAGTGTTTCCACTCCTGGTGTTGGCAGTGTTTCCACTCCTGCAGTAGCTGCACTGAACAGAAACATCAAACCTAACAAGATTTGTGTATTTTGCCTAGATCATTGCCCTTTATCCAATTTGAATACTTAGAATGTTGTTCCTAGATAAATAAGCTATAAAAATATATATAAATGTTCTTGAAAATAAGCAATAACTCAAGCTTGATTGTATGAATAACTCTATATAAAATAGAGTTATCAATTAGCGAATCCCCTTTAGGATACAATGGAGTTCCTTGATATGGTCTGCATACCCACACCAAGCATATCGATCAATGGTAGTTTACGGAACAAAGTTTCCTCAATTACTCTCGTGCACTAGAGAAAAGAAGAAATGACTTAGATATAATTTTGGGAAAATTTTGGCATACAAATATATGAATTTCGTATTGTGTTTATCTGCCCAAAAGTGTCTCTATTTATAGAGAAACTCATGCCACTTGGTGAAGGGAAACAACTCATAAAAGAGTCTTTACAATTCTGAAACAAAACCATTAAATATGATTCTCGTTCAATAAATGACACAATATAACAGTTGTCTCAACGGTTAAAGGATGTGTCTGTTCACTGATGTTTTGTGAGTTCACTGATGTTTCAATTTTCACGCATGTAAAACAAATAAAATGATTTTCCAAAATTATGTCAACTATGAGATTCGAACCGATGCCATTATAGCTGAAGCAACACACCTAAACCCCTGAGCAAAACGAAATAACATGCCTTTTTAATAGCATTAATCGTATTTAACCAATTGTATCTTTCCAAATATATATTTTGGAAATTTCCCCAACACAAATTAGGCACTGATTTTAATCAATTTGGGTAAGTATGATGGGAGAATTTTTGGTTACAATTTGAGTCAAAATTCTGGGATGATTCTGGATATAGGTTAAGTTTCTATCCAATTGTGAATTTCCTGTTTATCCAAATTTCGTGCGGTTTTTTTTTTAGAAACTAGACTTGATTCCCTTTGTTTTGTCACTGGTTTGATTGATTTTAGGTGAGTTTACCTAGAGTTATTAATGTTACAATTTAGGGTACAGATGCTGTCCTGTTCAGGAACTAGTTTGTTTGTTTTGAAAAACTGTACAAAATGGCTCATAATCTTGGGAAGTAAAAATAGTTTTAAAAAACTAGACATTATAAGCTTTCTAATGAGTGGTCATTTGTAATTTTTCGTTATCGTTTGATATGTCAAATGTTTTCTGGAAACTTAGGTAAGGTTACTGGAAATTCCGAATAGTTAGGTGTTGTCTATGATTTGTTTCTCGTTTATCATAAACCGATTTGTGTCATTTTCGAAATGCAAGTTTCTGTCCATTTTTTTATAAAACCGCAAAGGTAGTTACACGAGTGAGAATAACTGTACTACCTGGGATGAACAAATAATTCATCAAAGACTGATTGAGGTTAATGATATATAAATTATATCGTGTATGGGTGACGACCCAAAGAGGTTAGCATACTAGGCGGGGAAGGTCATGAGCCCTTACCCTAGGCCATGTTTTTACCATTAGGGAAAGTACGGGAAGGGGGTTCACCAGGATTACCAAAGCTGGGGTCGGTGTGGTGCTAAGTGATAACTCTATTTTATATAGAGTTATTTATACATCTAAATCTAAATAAATTACTCAAATTCAAGTAACTTAAGTGTTAAATATAAGTCTATAAATAAAATAACAACATTTTAAGTTTCAAAGAAGGTTATGTAATGATTTAAGCATTTTGTATATATATATATATATATATATATATATATATATTGGTATGTTTGATGTGTTTGTTCAGTGCACCTGCCGTTGAAGCACCTGCACCAGGAAACAACAGTGCACCTGCACTTGATGCAGCTGCACCAGATTAAGACAGTGCACCTGCACTTAATGCTCCTGCTTTGAAAACAGATTTCAAATGCAAGAAGAACCATAAAATCATACCAATGCACCAGCACTTCATTGATGACATCATGCTTAGTCATGGATCACATGAAGCACATGCAACTTGGAAATTTCGGCGCCTACCATAGAAGTTAGCTTTGAAGAGTCACTCACTTAGGAACACTTGGCCATCCATTAGTGGACCTCCATTTGTGTTTGAGTGTGCAATTCAATCTACTGTCTAAAGTTCCGAAACTTAACCATAGTTAACTTCTCAAGTTAACTTAATCTCCAAGGAAGTCTCACTTTTTGAAGGCTATAAAAGGACTCTCACTTCTCATTTGAAAACACACCTCAAGATATCAAAAAGATATCCTTAGAATTAGTTTTAGATAGTTTTTAAGTTTCAGGAAGGTAAGGAAGGAATTGACAACTTCTTTCTTCACTTCCACGTAGTACTAGCTAAGTGCAGGGAATCAGTGCACCTCCATTGCTTGGGAGTTCATGCAAAGGAACTCCAACTTATGTAACCTTTACCTTGTTTCCTTCTTTTATGATTTCACTTTTATAAACATGTTCTATTCAGTTTATATATGTCTTGCAATGTCTAACATGAGCTAAATTTCTTTAGTTGAGATGTTCTAACCTTATAATGATCTTTTAAGTAAGTTGTTGTGCTTTTATATGATGTATGCATTTTAGTTCTTGTGTAATACTTCTTTCAACACTTGTTTTAAGGTTGATCGCTTGAAATAAGTAGATTTGTAAAAGCAGACATGGTTTACAATTAAGAGCTCAAGAACTAATAAGGGTGAGTGTTTTAATAAAGTCTTTGTTAACTTGTTTTGATAAAGAAACCTTTGTTAATTCCATGTTAAGTCCTAGACATAGGATAACATAGTCCTTAGGGTGATTCAGTGGGTACTTAAGAGGTAAGAGTGAACTTATTCAGCATGCCTAGACATAGGAAGCTTGTAATGAAACTCGGAAGAAAGTGACTGAAAAGCACATACTGATGCAGCTGCATCCAGTGTTGAAAGTGACTTATTTGGTAAAGACATCTCAACTGATATCCTCAACATTCTATTACTTATTTGCATTCTGTTTGCTTATCACCATCATCCCAATTTGTGAGTAGTATAGTTCACACTAATTTATAAACTTTTAAGCTACAAGAGTTAATCCAATCCATGTGGGTTCGATTTTTTATACTACTTGTTTGTGACTGTGTACACTTGCACATTATCTTTTTCGCACACCACTAAGTTAGAAAGACACGTAGTTTAGAAATTAAACTACGATTGAAAAGGATTCATAAATGAACCGAGAGTGTAGTTAGGGGTCACGGTAAAACTCACTGAGATTGTATCTCACTCTTTATGTGTTATTGTTTTTACAGAGAAATAGGGAAAGAAGAAAGCGAAAAGGCAGGAATAGGTGACGTGCTTGAGGAGAAGATCGAAGACTTGGTTCTTTTATCTTTGATATTTAGTTCACTTGTTGTCTTTGTAACTCAATAATATGACTTGAATTTGTTTTAAGTTATGTAATCGTTTCCGCTTTTCTTGTGATGGTATTGAACACTAAGTCATGAGGATATTGAAAGACATGGAACCGATATGGTTTTCAATTAAGTTATGGAATGTTAAGACTTTTTGATGTTAATCATCAAAAAAATTTAGTTGTGTTCAATATGTAAACAGGAAATATATCTCTGAATAATGCTAAATTGTGCATTCTAGTATTTCTACTTGTTAGAGATGTTGGGTGTTACAACTGATATATAAAAAACACGAGATAACTGCAGTGATATATAAAAAAACACGGGATTAATATTTGTCATTGATAATTATAATTTTTGAAAACTACTATAAACCTACTATCTAAAAAACAAGAAGGCTTAATGACTATTTAAACTGATTAATATTTAAAACACGCGTGACAAATATTTGTCACAAATACATAAAAAAGGAAAAATAATTGTTACTGATATATAAAAAAACACGGGATACATATTTTTTATTGATAATCTACTATCTATCTTTTACTATGTACGATAATCTACCAATCAACTCAAATAATCAATTGAAACTATGAGATTACTGCACTGATACATAAAAAACACGAGATAACTGCACTGATAAATAGAAAAATACAGGGATAACTGCAATGATATATATAAAAACACGGGATAGCTGCCCTAATATATAAAAAATCACAGGATAACAACTGTAACACCCAAAATAATTTAATTAATTATTTAATTAAATTATTTAAGTGTTGCATTATTATTGTTATATTAATTTATTAATATATTGTTTTTATTTAAATTGAAGGGAGGGATGTTGGTAATTCCGGAGTGGTAGGATTGGCCCAAGCCCAAGCCCATTGACTTAGGCCTAGGCGCATGGAGCAAGGGTTAATGAAGGGGGCTCATTCGCGAATTGGAAAGGAAAAGAAGAGAAGGGATCGTAAAATAGAGAGAAGAGAAAGAAAGGAAGTTGCGAAGAGAGGAGAAGGAAAAGAAGGAGATCGCAAGTGAGAAGAGTGAGAGAGAAGAGGCGCGACGGTGCTAGGGCAAGGGAGGGAGTCTTCGCGTGGAGCCTAAGGGAAAGAAGAAGCTTGGACTGTTGGTGATTTTGGTGAATTGCTAGGAGCTTTGTGAAGTCTTCAATTACCAAAGGTTAGGGGGCTCTCTTTCATTCTTAATAGTTTATATGATGGGTGTTCTATGTGGGTTAGGTTCAAGGATAATCAATTGAGCAATTCTTGTGTTGTTTTCATGATTGATATTATGTTTGAATGCAAATTGATGAACCTATGTTGTTTGAGGTATTGTCTCAATGAAATTGAGTACGAAATTATGATGGTTGCGAAGTGTTCGATAAATTGCCTAAATGAATTGGTGTTGAAATTAGTGTTGAGGAGTTGTGGCACTTTGTTGCTATTTGGTGTGTGGCATGTCGCATGCGTGTGTGTTGTTGAGTGTTGTGGTGTGTTGTTGCGTGTTGTTGCTTGTTGTCGCGTGATGTTGCGCTTGCGCGTGATGGTTGTGAGTAAGGGGCGGCACGATGTTGCCTTTGTGCCGTGTGCGTGTCTCGGTGTGAGGCGCCAAATTTGGCATGCCCCTTTGTGCGTGTGTGTGGTGTGTGTTTCGGTGTGGGGCGCCAATAATGTGGCGTGCCCCTTGCACCTTGTGCTGGGCGCCAAGCTTTGGCAGCCCCTGTGTTGCCCAGATGTGGCGCAGGTTGCCTCTGCGCTAGTTTTTCCTGGCTGTGTTGCTGTCTGTGTTGCCCAGATGTGGCGCAGGTTGCCTCTGCGCCAGTTTTTCCTGGCTGTGTTGCTGTCTGTGTTGCCCAGATGTGGCGCAGGTTGCCCGTGCGCCAGTTTTTCCTGGCTGTGTTGCTGTCTGTGTTGCCCAGATGTGGCGCAGGTTGCCTCTGCGCCAGTTTTTCCTTGCTGTGTTGCTGTCTGTGTTGCCCAGATGTGGCCCAGGTTGCCTCTGCGCCAGTTTTTCCTGGCTGCGTTGCTGTCTGTGTTGCCCAGATGTGGCGCAGGTTGCCTCTGTGCTAGTTTTTCCTGGTTGTGTTGCTGTCTGTGTTGCCCAGATGTGGCGCAGGTTGCCTCTGCGCTAGTTTTTCCTGGCTGCGTTGCTGTCTGTGTTGCCCAGATGTGGCGCAGGTTGCCTCTGCGCCAGTTTTTCCTGGCTGTGTTGCTGTCTGTGTTGCCCAGATGTGGCGCAGGTTGCCTCTGCGCCAGTTTTTCCTGGCCGTGTTGCTGTCTGTGTTGCCCAGATGTGGCGCAGGTTGCCTCTACGCCAGTTTTTGCTGCTGTGTTGCCAAGTTGCTGTTGCTGTTTTTTTCCAAAGTTGCTATTGCTGTTTTTCTTTTTTATGTTGCTGTTACTGTTATATTACTATGCTGTTTTATATTATTGTGGTGCTGTTTTAGTCCTTTTGTGACAATTTAATCCATATTTACTTGGTGAGCGGTGTAATTGGTGTGTTAATGGTGACATATATATATATATATATATATATATATATATATATATATATATAATGGTGAGACAAATTATTGGTGAGTTAATAAAATCATTGGTGAGCTAATTAAATTATTGGTGAGTATGCTATTGCATTATTTTGGTGTGTATGGTGCATTGTTCATGGCGTCACATAATCATGTGCATTTATTGGTGAGCAGAAGGCTTCAGTCTTATGATAAATGATTGGTGAGCAGAAGGCTTCGGCCTTATTTTGGTGAGTGCCCTCAAGGCTATTATTAAGGTGATGATGGATCCACATGCATATGTCCTAGGAGTTGGGTTGCATTTCATGCACTATTCATACCTTCGGTGTTGTTTCTTGATGATATAGAGTGACAGTGTATGTTAATATTGCTGTGATTTGGTGTTGTTAGTTGCCTTCTCTAATATGACGCTTATCTTATTTGTTATTATTTATGTAAAGAGACTCACCCTACTGCTTTTATGTTGCTTCTCATGTCGGCAACGTGCAGGTGATAACGAGTGAAGGTGATCTAGTACATTCTTCTAGTTGGTTGAGTCTGCTCTGATACGTAGCACTGGGCGAGGGGGGCGTCTTAGTTTACTTATCTTAATTAACTGACGTCTTTAGACTGTTTATTTGGTGATGTAATTGAACACCTTGAGATTTCGATGTTATTCCGCTGCGATGGTTTTTATATTTGTGTTGACGTAGACTAAACAGGATAATTATGTTGACTGTGGTGCTATGTATCTCGTGCTTTATGGCTTTATGAATAAATTTGGCGTTACTATATATGTTGTTGACGTAAATGTGGCACCTTCTTGTGGATGCATTGAAAAGTTTTCGAAAGCTCTGATTTTAAATTAGTTAAATTCTAGTTGATTAGAAGGGGGTGTTACATTAGTGGTATCAGAGCAGTTCGGTCTGTCCGACCAAGTTGTTGAGTCTTTAATTTTATAATCCTCGAGTCTTGTTACTCGTTCTGACTAGAATCTTGTTTCAATGATTAGTTAAGATGGCTGGACGAAATGATGCTGCGGCTCTGCAAGCAATAGCTCAGGCTGTGGGGAATCAGCAGGTTGCTGCTGATGCTGGTGCTCGTAATTTGGCCACGTTCCAAAGGGAAAATCCACCCACTTTCAAGGGTCGGTATGATCCTGATGGAGCTCTGGCATGGTTAAAGGAGATTGAAAGAATTTTCCGAGTTATGGATTGCACGCCTGCTCAGAAGGTGAGGTATGGTACTCACATGTTAGCTGAAGAAGCCGATGATTGGTGGCTTGAGGCTCTACAGAGGTTGGAAGCTGCTGGTGAAGAGATCACATGGGATGTTTTCAAGAGAGAGTTTACGAGGAAGTATTACCCAGACGATGTGAGAGGAAAGAAGGAAATTGAATTTCTGGAATTGAAGCAGGGAAACAAGTCTGTGGCCGAGTATGCGGCGAAGTTTGTGGAATTGGCTAAGTTCTACCCTCACTATAATGATGCTAATGCTGACACTACTACAATTTAGGCTTTTCGCATCGGTTAAAAATGACTTTTCGCATCGGTTCCGTGTCCGTTATAGATTCAGGCGATGTTAAAAGTACGCACCTTTTGCATCAGGTACAGACCTGATGCGAAAAGTATTTTTCGCATCAGTTGTATTACCACCCGATGCCAAAATCCCTTTTAATTAGATTTTAACACCTTTTTGGCATCGGATTTTCAGAACCACCTGATGCGAAAAGTACTTTTCGCATCAGGTCCTGATGGGAACCGATGTTAAAACTAACTTTTTTTTTAAAAAAAAAAATCTCAACAGCTAGATCTAACAAATAGTGCCTACAACAGAAGCTTTAGAAAAAAGTTATAAAAATTATCAGATAACCTACAACAAACAAATGAGTTCCTGAATCCAAATGTTCATTATACACTTTCTGAACAAGTTTTAGCTTTTGTGTTTGAATTTGAGCTTCCTTTTTGTACCATGCCTTCAAATGACAAAGCTGTGGAGAAAATAGATGTTCCCACAGATGAGGCAACAATACTGTCCTTGCCTGAAAAGGAGATTCACAAAATACTTGCAAGAGATCATTTAAACTCAAACCAGTAATAATGCTAAGCTGCATAGTGCTTCTCTTCAGATATGTTGAAGATATAATTGGTTCCTCAGCAGCAGCACTAGCACTAGCAGCTTGTTCTATGGTCTCAATTGCTTGCTCAAGACTTGTAATCACTTTGGTCTCACTATTGTTTTCTTCCTCAAGATGAACAAAATTCAAGGAAGAGAAACAATTGTGTCTCAAAGCAGACCTAAAATCCTCATCCTTTAGAAAACGTTTTACATATCCATTCAGAATGGAAACTAGTGCTTGCACAGAAACTTCATCCAGAGCAAGACTAGAAGAAGAAGAAGAATCTTGCAATTCAATACCATGATGATTACTATTTTTATTCCTGCTATCTTCAAAGCTTTTTCTGTTGCAATCAGATCTATTGAGTGAGTTCTCCTGAGCTTTTATATTCTTTCTATTTCCACTCAAGTGTCTAATTACCATATTTGAATCCTTGATTGGATTTTCCTTGTCTACATGGTCATTGAAATACTTGTCTTTGTCTCTTTTCACATTATTAGACACTTGGTTTGAATGAAAATCTCCAACTCCACTATCATTACTACTACTACTACTACTAGTACCTGAATTTGTAAAGTTACAATCCACTTTGTCTCCTATAAAAACATTGTTATCCCTTGACTTCCGGTTTGCAACACGAGTGTGAGGATCACTTTTATTATTACTAATAATCTGATATCTTGAAGCTGTCTTATTAGACTTTGCTCGCTGTGTTTTAATTCTTTCACTTGATACACAGAGTCTGTCTTCCAATGAGTGAAGTGGTTCACTTGAAGCACCATGGTGGAAGGAAGACCTAGACTTTGTCATTCCTTTGCTTGCTTTAAATCCTTCCTTTGCAAGAAGCTCCTCCAAAGATGAAGCCATTTAATTTTAAACTGAATTCTAACTCTTCCTGCACCCAAAACATTCAAAACAGAATGGTAGCTCTAATATAGATAGATAGAAATAGGTATCTTAAACCTATTATCTGATTATAAATTAAATAAAAAGGAAATGAAATGACACTTTATATACCTGAACCTGAGCTTTTTTTTATTGTAAGCTTTGGTTTGAAACCAGACCAAAATCAGTTTAACTTTAATCTAACATGTTCTCTAGTCATACAGTACATTACATGGTCCCATCTTGTACTATGACATGAACTAATTAATGTTAAATTAATTAAAACATTCACTAACCTTGCTGGTTTTGAGAACAACAAGAAGCTGATTTTTGTATTCCACACCATCATCACTCTTGTCAATCTGGTCTATAACATGCAGCATTGTTGCAGTGGCCAACACAGAAGGTAGACAACCAACAAATCTTGAATCTAACATACCAAATCATAAAAAAATCAATTAAACACTGTTTTCTTTTTAAGTATACTACTCTTTCCTACTGATTAAAAAGTTATAGTACTAACTAGTTTTTAATAAATTATTAGTCAAATAATGAGTACTAATGAGAGTAAGAGAGGTTGAGTTACCTAAACAATGCAACAATCAGAACTAAGCATCCCCTTGAATGAACGAAAACAGGCAGAATTGGTTAGCTCACACATTTACAAGAAGATGAGTTATAATGAGTAAATATTCAACATGCTACCCATACGTTACCTTGCGATCAGGATCCGCA
Source organism: Astragalus membranaceus (assembly GCA_039519185.1). NCBI lineage: Eukaryota > Viridiplantae > Streptophyta > Magnoliopsida > Fabales > Fabaceae > Astragalus > Astragalus membranaceus. Next base: position 105,458,246 of record CM076850.1, on the reverse strand, counting down.
TATAGGCAATCCATTGGAAATAGTAACTGAGCATACAATACCCAAATCAAGATAATGACCATCCATACTGCTATCCTCAGCTAATTTGAAACACAAATGGTCAGTCTTCAATGAAGTGGATTTAAAGTTGAATTACAAACCACTAAAACAAAATATACTTCAGAGTTCAGACTAACAACTAAAATTATTTCTCTCAAACATGACACTTCATCTAAAAACCTTCATAGAAATTTTGTGTCCATGGATTCCTACCTGTCAAGAATACGGCCTTTAATTGGAGCACCAACACCAATTGCAATTAGTTTGACACCAGCTGAATCAAACTTTGGTTTGAATTCTTTCAATGCTGAAGCCAATTCCCAGCTTAGAACAAAAGCAAACAATCCAAAGTAAGCAGAACTATCATTTAAACAAGTCTTGATTACCAAGTCCAAAGGTGAAGATCATTTACCAGCATGGGAATCGAAAAGTTTACAACGAACAATGTACAGTCAATGAAATCAACAAACAAAAAAAAGTAAAGAAGTCTGAAATCAACAAGCAGTAACGATAATGGATGTTTCTTTTTAGTTTTTATAATTTCACATCATTCCTTCCTACTTTCGATAATGGCTGAAAATGAAATCAAACAAAAAAATTACCTTTGCTGAAATCAACAATGAAATCAATGAAATCAAACAAAAAAATTACCTGAAAATGAAAACCTTTGCTGTCAGAAACGAAAATGAAAACCTTCAGCCTTCAGGAAACGTCGTTTTGGGCACAAACGAAAAAATGAAAACGTGAAGAAACGGAAAAAATCAACTGAAATCGAAGAATAAGAAACGAAAATCGTTACCTGAAGAAACGAAAATCGTTACCTGAAGAAACGAAAATGGTAGGTAGTCTTCTAGTCGAAGAAGAAGAAGAACAAAACTGAAGAAACTGGGAAGGAGAAGACGGAACGTGCGCTGAGACGGCGCAGCAACGGCAACGACAACGGCAACGGAGCGGCAACGGCGACGGCGCAGCAACAGCGATGGCGCAACAACAGCGACGGCGGTGGCTTGGGGTCTTCTCGCAGCGATGGGATGGGTTGGGGTTTTCGTTGAGAGTGAGAGTGAGATGGTTTTCGTTGAGAGGAGAGTGAGGGGGTTTTCGTTGAGAGTGAGAGCGAGTCGTGAGATCTAATTAAAATTTGGGGTTTTCGTATCGGTCGCAATGGGAGCCGATATAAATTAGGGGTTTTCCACATCAGTTGAAATGGGAACCGATATTAATATTCTAAATTAGTCTTTCAATATCGGTTAAACACTCAACCGATGTGAAAAATGTAATCATATTTTCAAAAATGCCACCGCCTTTTTTTCCACATCTGTTAGTTTTTGAACCGATATGAATTGCCGATGTAAAATCCATTTTTTCCACTAGTGTGAATTCTCTAAATGTATCAAGTTTGAAAATGGTCTGAGGCCTGACATCAAGAAGGCAATTGGTTACGAAAAGATTCGGGTGTTTGCTGATTTGGTTGATAGCTGTAGGATTTTTGAAGAGGATAGCAATGCTGCCTATAAGATTGTGAAAGAGAAGAGGAGTTCTCAGTATCGTGGGAAGCCCTATGATGTTTCTGGTGGTAAGGGCAAGTGGAAAGCTTGTTCAGGAAAGAAGCCAAGTGGGGGAGATGCCCCTGCGAACATTGTGTGCTACAAGTGTAGTAAGCCCGGTCATAAGAGTTTTGATTGCCCGGTTAACAAGTGTTTCAAATGTGGCAAAGAAGGTCACATAGCTGCTAATTGTGAGAAGAGGGATGTTGTCTGCTATAACTGCGGGGAGGTGGGGCATATTAGTACCAAGTGTTCCAAGCCAAAGAAGGAGAGGGTGAGTGGGAAGGTGTTTGCTCTTACGGGGACTGAGATGGCTAATGAGATCAGAGGTACGTGTTTCATTAATGGTACTTCGTTGCTTGCTATTGTTGATACTGGTGCTACGCAGTCCTTTATTGCTGCTGTGTGTGCTGATAAGTTGAATCTAGTGTTGTCTATTATGATGAGGGAAATGGTCATCGATACTCCGGCTAAGGGCTCGGTGACTACTTCTCTCGTATGTGCTAAGTGTCCTTTATCAGTTTTCGGTAGGGACTTTATGGTTGATTTGATTTGCTTGTCGTTAGATGGGTTAGATGTTATCTTGGGTATGGACTGGTTGGTGAATAACCACGTTCATATCAATTGTTTTGATAAGTCTGTGAGTTTCTCTTCTCCGGTCGAAGAGGAATCAGTTTTGTTGCCTGCTGGCCAATTGCATAAGGTAATGAGAGAGGAAGTTAAGCTGTTTGCTTTGATGGCGTCGTTGTCTATGGAGAGCCAAGCTAAGATTGATGAGCTGCCGGTAGTGTGTGAATTTTCTGAAGTGTTTCCTGATGAAATTCCTGATGTGCCACCTGAGAGAGAAGTAGAGTTTTCTATTGATCTAGTACCTGGTACTAGACCTGTGTCTATGGCACCGTATAGAATGTCAGCGTCTGAGTTGTCTGAGTTGAAGAAGCAGCTTGAGGACTTGCTTGAAAAGAAGTTCATAAGACCAAGTGTGTCGCCGTGGGGAGCTCCGGTGTTGCTGGTAAAGAAGAAAGATGGGAGTATGAGGCTTTGCATTGACTATCGACAGTTGAACAAGGTGACAATAAAGAATAAGTATCCGCTTCCAAGGATTGATGATTTGATGGATCAATTGGTGGGTGCCCGCGTGTTTAGTAAGATCGATTTGAGGTCGGGCTACCATCAAATTAAGGTGAAGGATGAAGATATTCCTAAGACGGCGTTTAGGACTCGGTATGGTCACTACGAGTATTCGGTGATGCCATTCGGTGTTACGAATGCTCCGGGGGTATTCATGGAATATATGAATCGTGTTTTTCATGAGTATCTAGATCGTTTCGTAGTGGTCTTCATCGATGATATTTTGGTTTATTCTAAGTCTGAGGAGGAGCATGTTGAACATTTGAAGTCAGTGTTGGAAATCTTGAGGGATAGGAAGTTGTATGCTAAGCTATCTAAGTGTGAATTCTGGTTGAAGGAAGTAAGCTTTCTTGGTCATATCATTTCGGGCGATGGTATTGCGGTAGATCCATCTAAGGTTGATGCCGTGTTGCAGTGGGAGGCTCCTAAGTCGGTTACAGAGATTAGAAGTTTTCTGGGGCTAGCCGGTTATTATCGAAGGTTCATAGAAGGGTTTTCTAAGTTGGCACTCCCGCTAACTCAATTGACTTGTAAAGGAAAGGCGTTTGTTTGGGATTCTCGTTGCGAAGAAAGTTTCAATGAATTGAAGAAGAGGTTGACAACGTCCCCTATTTTGACGTTGCCAAAGCCAGGGGAACCTTTTGTAGTGTATTGTGATGCTTCTAAGATGGGGCTGGGAGGTGTTCTTATGCAAAATGGTAAGGTAGTGGCTTATGCGTCCAGGCAGTTGAGGACTCATGAGAAGAACTACCCTACTCATGATTTGGAGCTTGCGGCAGTTGTGTTTGCATTGAAGATTTGGAGACATTATCTGTATGGGTCTAAATTTGAAGTGTTCAGTGATTATAAGGGTTTGCAGTATTTGTTTGATCAGAAAGAGTTAAATATGAGGCAAAGGAGATGGTTAGAACTGTTGAAGGATTATGACTTCAGTTTGAATTATCATCCGGGAAAGGCTAATGTTGTAGCCGATGCTTTGAGTCGGAAGTCCTTGCATGTATCAGCAATGATGGTTAAAGAGCTTGAATTGGTTGAGCAGTTCAGAGATATGAGTTTGGTCTGTGAAGTAACACCTCAGAGTGTTAGGCTAGGAATGTTGAAGATTCATAATGAATTTTTAGATGTCATTCGGGAGGCTCAGAAGCGAGATATCAAGCTAGTTGAATTGGCGGTTGGGATTGATCGTTCCGAAAATAAAGACTATGAGATTGATGCGCAAGATGTGTTGAGATACCGTGGAAGGATTTGTATTCCGAGTGATGAGGAGATTAAGAAGGCAATTCTTGAAGAAGGGCACAGGAGTAAGTTGAGTATTCATCCGGGAGCCACAAAAATGTATCAAGACTTGAAGAAGCTGTTTTGGTGGCCTGGTATGAAGCGTGATGTAGCTCAGTTTGTGTATGCGTGTTTGACTTGCCAGAAGTCGAAAGTGGAGCATCAGAGGCCTGCAGGGTTGATGCAACCGTTAGAGATTCCGGAATGGAAGTGGGATAGTATTTCTATGGATTTCGTAACTGGTTTGCCTAATACCGTAAGAGGGTTTGACGCTATCTGGGTGATTGTTGATAGATTGACGAAGTCTGCTCACTTTTTGCCAATCAGTATTACTTATCCGGTTCCGAATTTGGCAGAGATTTATGTTAAGACGATTCTGAAGTTGCATGGTGTTCCTCTGAGTATTGTATCTGATAGGGATCCTAGATTTACTTCTGAGTTTTGGAAGACTTTGCAAGAAGCTTTGGGTTCTAAGTTGAGGTTGAGCTCAGCGTATCATCCGCAGACAGATGGTCAGACGGAGAAGACTATTCAGTCGCTAGAAGATTTGTTGAGGGCTTGTGTTCTTGAGCAAGGAGGGTCGTGGGATTCTCATCTTCCATTGATAGAGTTTACTTACAATAACAGTTTTCATTCTAGTATTGGAATGGCTCCTTTCGAAGCGTTGTATGGTAGGAGGTGTAGGACTCCTCTGTGTTGGTATGAATCGGGAGAAAGTGTGGTACTTGGCCCTGAGATTGTCCGTGAGACTACGGAGAAAGTGAAGATGATTCGTGAGAAGATGAAGGCTTCGCAGAGTAGACAAAAGAGTTATCATGATAAGAGAAGGAAGGATTTGGAATTTCAAGCCGGTGATCATGTGTTCCTGAGAGTCACTCCGGTGACTGGTGTTGGTCGTGCCTTGAAGTCTAAGAAGTTAACTCCTCGCTTTATTGGTCCGTATCAAATTTTGGAGAGGGTTGGGAAAGTTGCTTATCGGGTGGCTCTGCCACCTAATCTTTCGAACTTGCATGATGTATTTCATGTGTCCCAGTTGCGGAAGTATGTTCCTGACCCGTCTCACCGTCTCACGTGGTTCAAATGGATGATGTGGAGGTGAGGGAGAACCTCACTGTGGAGACAATGCCGGTTAGAATTGAAGATCGTGAGGTGAAGGTGTTAAGAGGTAAAGAGATCAATTTGGTGAAAGTGGTTTGGTTAGGAGCTGCTGGAGAGAGCATGACTTGGGAGCTGGAGAGTAAGATGAGAGAGTCTTATCCAGAGCTATTTGAATCAGGTAAGAATTTCGAGGACGAAATTTTCTAAGTGGGGGAGGGTTGTAACACCCAAAATAATTTAATTAATTATTTAAGTGTTGTATTATTATTGTTATATTAACTTATTAATATATTGTTTTTATTTAAATTGAAGGGAGGGATGTTGGTGATTCCGGAGTGGTAGGATTGGCCCAAGCCCAAGCCCATTGACTTAGGCCTAGGCGCATGGAGCAAGGGTTAATGAAGGGGGCTCATTTGCGAATTGGAAAGGAAAAGAAAAGAAGGGATCGTAAAATAGAGAGAAGAGAAAGAAAGGAAGTCGCGAAGAGAGGAGAAGGAAAAGAAGGAGATCGCAAGTGAGAAGAGTGAGAGAGAAGAGGCGCGACGGTGCTAGGGCAAGGGAGGGAGTCTTCGCGTGGAGCCTAAGGGAAAGAAGAAGCTTGGATTGTTGGTGATTTTGGTGAATTGCTAGGAGCTTTGTGAAGTCTTCAATTACCAAAGGTTAGGGGGCTCTCTTTCATTCTTAATAGTTTATATGATGGGTGTTCTATGTGGGTTAGGTTCAAGGATATTATGTGCCGTGTGCGTGTCTCGGTGTGAGGCGCCAAATTTGGCATGCCCCTTTGTGCGTGTGTGTGGTGTGTGTTTCGGTGTGGGGCACCAATAATGTGGCGTGCCCCTTGCGCCTTGTGCTGGGCGCCAAGCTTTGGCAGCCCCTGTGTTGCCCAGATGTGGCACAGGTTGCCTCTGCACCAGTTTTTCCTGGCTGTGTTGCTGTCTGTGTTGCCCAGATGTGGCGCAGGTTGCCTCTGCGCCAGTTTTTCCTGGCTGTGTTGCTGTCTGTGTTGCCCAGATGTGGCGCAGGTTGCCTTTGCGTTGCTGTCTGTGTTGCCCAGATGTGGCGCAGGTTGCCTCTGCGCCAGTTTTTCCTGGCTGTGTTGCTGTATGTGTTACCTAGATGTGGCGCAGGTTGCCTCTGCGCCAGTTTTTGCTGCTGTGTTGCCAAGTTGCTGTTGCTTTTTTTTTTTTCCAAAGTTGCTGTTGCTGTTTTTCTTTTTTATGTTGCTGTTACTGTTATATTACTATGCTGTTTTATATTATTGTGGTGCTGTTTTAGTCCTTTTGTGACAATTTAATCCATATTTACTTGGTGAATGGTGTAATTGGTGTGTTAATGGTGACATATATATATATAATGGTGAGACAAATTATTGGTGAGTTAATAAAATCATTGGTGAGCTAATTAAATTATTGGTGAGTATGCTATTGCATTATTTTGGTGTGTATGGTGCATTGTTCATGGCGTCACATAATCATGTGCATTTATTGGTGAGCAGAAGGCTTCGGTCTTATGATAAATGATTGGTGAGCAGAAAGCTTCGGCCTTATTTTGGTGAGTGCCCTCAAGGCTATTATTAAGGTGATGATGGATCCACATGCATATGTCCTAGGAGTTGGGTTGCATTTCATGCACTATTCATACCTTCGGTGTTGTTTCTTGATGATATAGAGTGACGGTGTATGTTAATATTGCTGTGATTTGGTGTTGTTAGTTGCCTTCTCTAATATGACGCTTATCTTATTTGTTATTATTTATGTAAAGAGACTCACCCTACTGCTTTTATGTTGCTTCTCATGTCGGCAACGTGCAGGTGATAACGAGTGAAGGTGATCTAGTACCTTCTTCTAGTTGGTTGAGTCTGCTCTGATACGTAGCACCGGGGGAGGGGGCGTCTTAGTTTACTTATCTTAATTAACTGACGTCTTTAGACTGTTTATTTGGTGATGTAATCGAACACCTTGAGATTTCGATGTTATTCCGCTGCGATGGTTTTTATATTTGTGTTGACGTAGACTAAACAGGATAATTATGTTGACTGTGGTGCTATGTATCTCGTGCTTTATGGCTTTATGAATAAATTTGGCGTTACTATATATGTTGTTGACGTAAATGTGGCACCTTCTTGTGGATGCATTGAAAAGTTTTCGAAAGCTCTGATTTTAAATTAATTCAATTCTAGTTGATTAGAAGGGGGTGTTACAACAACATTGATATATAAAAGAACACTGCACTGATATATAAAAAACACACGGGATAATTGCACATATTGTTTTTTAATGATACTTTTACATTTTTAGATTTTAGTATTTATCAATTTTTTGTTTGAAACTCCTTTTTTATCTACTTTAAATTTGTCTTTATTTTCACGAGGTAATGTTCAAACTATTTAAATATTGTCTAAGTTCATCCATGAAAATAGCACGATAGCACTCGTGCGTATGCCACCCCGTTGGCGCTCTCGTTGCAGCTCTCATTGCCGCTCCCGTTGCCGCTATCATTGTCGCTTTCCTAATGCCTCTCCCGTTGGCGCTCTTGTTGGTGTTCCCATTGGCGCTCCTGCTGCCGATCCTATTGCCGGTCTCTCGTTGCCACTCCCGTTGGCGCTCCCGTTAGAATAGTGGTTAATTTTTTTTGACAATTATTAGTGGTTAAATTGAGCGTCAAATTGTAATGAAACGAAAATTTAATGCGAAAAGATAAGTTCAAATATTTTTTATTTAAATTTAGGTTCAAATTGAACTGAATTGAAGGGAGAAAGAGAAATGGAAAGATAATTGTTTAAAAGCTAGTATTTTTTTGAAGAGAGAGAGAGAATTTAAATTAAATAAAAAATTAAATGTGAAAAGCAAGGTTTTACCAAAATATATGAGTTTAATTTGAAATTAGAAACAGAAAGATATCTGTGAGATAACATAAGATATGCACCCCCGTTGTCGCTCCCGTTGTCGCTCCTGTTGCCACTCGTTGCTGCTCTCGTTGTCACTATCCTATTGCCTCTCTCATTGGCGCTCTTGCCGACACTCCTATTGGTGCCCCCGTTGCCGATCCTATTGTCGGTCTCTCGTTGCCACTCCCGTTGGCGCTCTCATTGGAATAGTGGTTAATTTTTTTTTTTTTGCAATTATTATTGGTTAAATTGAACGTCAAATTGTAATGAAAAAAATTAATGTGAAAAGGTACGTTCAAATTGAATTGCATTGAATTGAATTAAAATAGATAAATATGAAAAATTATGATAAGATTGTATTAAAGAGAGATAATTGAACTAAAAAAATATTAAAAGCAAGTATTATTTTGGAAGAGGGAGAAAGAATTGAATTGAAATAAAAAATTAAATGTTAAAAGCTGGATTGAAATTGAATTGAAGAGAGAAAGATAATGAGAGAATTTGAGAAAGAGAGAATGATTGATGAGGAGAGATAAAATTATTGAAATGAAAAGAAATGAGATAATTTGGGAAAGAATGAATGATTGATAAGGAGAGAGAAAATGATTGAAGTGAAAAGAAAGAATAAAAAAGTAAGTTAATAAAAGTAAGTGAATAAAAGTACAATAATGCCCTTAAAAATTGTGATGTGACAAATAAGAAAAGTATCTAATTTTGTAAATTTGCTAGCATATGATTTTATTATATTGTATTGATTGATTGATTGATATCGTATTGATTGATGTATTGATGAGGTGCTAAGACAGCATGTTTAAATATTGTCAAAAAAAAGAGAGCGTGTTTAAATCAAATGAGTTCCTACAATTATCATTCTTTTTTGGTATTTTCTTTATTTATTATAGTAATCATTTAGAGTAATGCTATTTGGACCAAAAAGTGTATCAAAATACGTATGTGTATGAGATACGGAGAGAATATGTGTATAATACATTTAATTTAAAATAAAAAATAAATGTTTTATACGCGTATTTTCTCCGTATCCCATACATATTAGTATTTTGGTCAAAACAAAAGATTATCTACTCTAGTCTACTCTAGTATAATAAAATGAAGTGTTAGGAAATTGGCAATATTAGATATCTTACAATCTTGCCATTTGAACAAAAATAAGGGCAATTTGGTAAAATAGGCACTAAATGCCAAAATAGTTGCAACTTTTTGCTTTTAAAATTCGGCAGCTTTTTCAGCTCTCTCTCTCTCTCTCTCTCTCTCTCTCTCTCTTCTCTCTCTCTCTCTCTCGCTCCCTCCCTCCCTCCCTCCCTCCCTCCCTCCCTCTCTAACGTAACCCTTTCTTTTCTCACCCTCACTCTTTTACTCTTGTTTTATTACCCACTCTTTTACTCTTCCTTTTCTTTCTCCTTTTTCTACACTTATTTTGTTTTTTATTATTCAACTTTGGTCAAAAAATAATTTAACCATTAGAATTCACTATTTACTATAATATAATAAAACTACTAAAACCAATCAATTTAACCACTTATAATTGACAAAAAAATTAACCACTATCAAAAAATTTCAAAATAACTTTTTTTAATAATTTTATAATTCAATTAAATTGATTAAATTAATATTAAATAATTTAAAATAAAAATATAAACAAACCACAACGGGAGCGGCAACGAGAGACAGACAACGAGAGCAGAAAAACGGGAGACAACTGGAGAGGCAACGAGAGACTAGCAACGAGATCCGCAACCGGAGAGGCAACAGAGAGCTGCAATGGGGAGCGACAATGGGGAGCGACAAAATAATTTTATTATAGGCGCCTAAAATTATTTATTTAATATTAAAAATTTTAAAATGATAAAAATAATTTATTTTACTATTTACTATAATCTACTTAAACTACTAAAACTAATCAATTTAACTACTAACACCTGTCAAAAATAATTTAACCACTAACGAGAGCGCCAATGGGGGTGCATATCTTATGTTATTTGACATAATATCTCTCTGTTTCCAATTTCAAATTAAATCATGTATTTTGATATTGGTAACATCTTATGAATAGCGTACAAATTACTAACTAACTATCTTTATGTAGACTAACAACATGCCAAAATGTCATTCAAGTGTTACGTGTGCAGATGCATGGGTAAAATACTAATTATATAAGAAGTAGCAGGTTTCAAGTTAGAATCAAGTTGATTTTCAAACACAAAAAAATATGCACTAATTGGTGAATATATTAAAGGGTCGTAGTGACCTCTCTTTCCAAGTCACATGCGGCAATTCATGCCTGTGCTGCTGCATCTGCCTTATTATGCTATAAGGAACATGTCAAATATCATTTTCAATTATTTCCAGTTTTAAATTTGCGTTCTATGTAGGGATGATAATTGATTGGCACAATATAATGGCAGCCTCATTTTCCAAGTCATCCAACTTCAAATGGTCAATGACTTTGCTACATATAGTATTGATGAATATGCACAATCTAGTTATGACATGTCGAACTTTTTTAGGAAAAATGTCATGAATAGCCACCGGTAGAAGTTGTTGCATTAAGACATGACAATCATGAGACTTTAGGCCAACTAATTTGAGATCCTTCATCGAGACAAGTCTCTTGATATTTGAGGAGTAACCTTGTGGTACTTTGACATCACGCAAACACTCACAAAAACTTTTTTTCTCTTTTTTGGACAATGTATGACATGCCGGGGGAAGATATGTGGATTTACCTCTTTGCTGCGGAGCTAACTGCTCTCTAATACCCATCACAACCAAATCTAATCGAGCATTCACACCATCCTTTGTCTTTCCCTGAATGTTGAGAAGCATTCCGAAAACACTATCACATACATTTTTTCCACGTGCTTGACGTCAATACAATGTCTAACATCAAGTTTGGACCAGTATGGAAGATCAAAGAACACTGACCTCTTCTTCCATTTATTTTTCTCATTAGATTGTTTTTGCGACTTTCCAAATATAACTTCGATGTCCTTAACTCGTTGATAAACTTCTTCTGCAGTTAAGGCTTTTGGAGCAATTTCATTCTCTTGATATCCATTAAAAGCTTTTTTCAACCTCTGATACGGATGATTATGTCTGAGAAATCTACGATGTCCAAGGTAAACCATTTTCCTTCCATGTTGTAGTTGATGATAACATGTGTTTTCTTCACAAATAGGGCATGCTGTATGCCCCTTAACACTATACCCAGATAAGTTCCCGTATGCTGGAAAGTCATTGATTGTACAAAATAACATGGCACGCAACTTGAAATACTCATTTCTATATCCGTCAAACACATCAACTCCTTCCTTCCAGAGCATTCTCAAGTCTTCAATCAAGGGACTTAGGTAAACATCTATGTCATTCCCTGGTTGTTTTGGGCCCGAAATCATCATAGATAATATCATGCATTTGCGCTTCATGCACAACCAAGGGGATAAATTGTAAATTATCAAGAGAACGGGCCATGAACTATGGTTACTACTTAAGTTACCGTACGGATTCATTCCATCCGTAGCAAGTCCATATCTAAGATTTCTTGGCTCATTGCCGAATTCTGAAAACAAACAATTAATTTTCTTCCATTGCAAAGAGTCGGCCGGATGGCGAAGCTGTCCATCACATATTCGTTCATCTGAATGCCACCTAATGTTCTTTGAGTCATTTGCATTAGCAAACAATCGCTTGAATCTTGGAATTATTGGAAGATACCATAAGACTTTCGCTGGAGAACCCTTTGTGCTCACATCACAACTAGAATCATCATCTTTCACTTTGTAGCGTGATGTCCCACAAGTAGGACACACATGCTTATTTTTAAATTCTTTCCTGTACAATATGCAATCTTTAGGACATGCATGTATTTTTTTATACTCCAAACCCACAGGACACAATATCTTTTTCGCCTCATAGTTACGGTCTGGTAATGTGTTACCTTCTGGAAGCACGTCTTTCAGCAACTCAAGCAATTCTGTGAAACTTGTATCGGTCCACCCGTTTTTTGCCTTTAGGTTGACCAATTTTAACACGGCTGACAACCGTGTGAACTTGGTGCACCCCGGAGACAACGACTCTACATTGTCGCTGCACAAAGTATCATACATACATATTTGCTGAAAAGACGCTGGTCCAAGATCTCGAATCATCTCTTCTAGTCGATCATTCATATCTACATTAACCTCCTCTCTCTGGGATGTGCTTGGTATTCCTGACGATTCACCATGACATATCCACCTTATATAACTCTTGTTAAAGCCATCACAACAAAGATAATCGCGAATGTCCTTAACAACTACTTTGTCAGTATTCAAACAATTGACACAAGGACAATAAAACTTACAGCTAACACAAGGACAAATAAACTTTTCATTATTTTTTGGACAACTTCTTTTAGCAAATTCTAGAAACTCTTCCACGCCCTTCTCATACTCATCACTTAGACGGCTAGTATTTATCCAACTACGATCCATAACTACTTAGGCAGCTAGTATTGATCCAACTAGAGTGAAAGCATAGTAGTAGTGGAAAAAAGACCAAAGTAATTAAAGATAGAGTAGAGGAGCTTGGAATCCTCTGCAACGAAGGAAAAAAGCAGGAAACAATCAGCGAACAGCCCCAGTGGAAGCATCTAATAAATTAGAAAATAAATATTGGTAATTGCAAGTTGCAACTAGATAAACTGAAACTGAAGGCAACATGACTTCAACAAAATAAATACCACATATATAATCTTTTATTTTTGCTAGTGCTAGTGCTTGAGACAGAAGAACTATTTGGTGATTTCCTTTTTCGAAAAAACACAAGCAACATGACTTCAGAAAGAAATATTTGGTGATTCCCTTTTCGAAAAAACACAAGCATGAGTGCCATGCCTTATCTTAAAATTCAATGTTTTTGGTCCTCTAAATTAGTCAAAATATTCAAATGAAGCTGAATTAATCATTACAAAAAATTGGTCACGTTTTCTAAAGCTAAATGGATGCTTACTATTATTTACGTTTTCCTAAGTTTAGCATTATCAACATCCAGAACATCCAAAAAAGTTGCATTGCTTAAATAAGTCTTTGTATTTCATATCTTGTAGGATTATAAAGATGTCTACCTCTATATGATACCTTTTTTGTTCTGTAGGCAGCTTAAATAAATCTTTCTATTTCAAAGTAGTGCACTGATATAAAACATAGAAGTATGAAGTAGAAGATGTACCTTCTTATCAACTTTTTTCCTGCAACATAGAGACGAACCAAAAATGCGAGAATGAAAATGACCCAACAACTGCACAGAAATGAAGAAGTGAGGCTCACACATCAAAATATCTGAAGAACGGGACATTCGGTTTGGAAAGATTATTAGCTAAGACATATGGTAATAACAAATCAACCTCAAATTTGAGAGCAATAATAAATTAGAAAGGAATCATATAAACAGAATTGGGTGTTGAACCAAGGACAAACACTCTTTGTTTTGTATGATAACAAATTACATTTAGTCTACTAATGGTTGCAGTGTATAAAAGTGCAGGGACAAAATAAAGTACAGGACATGAATCAAAGAGCAGGAAATATTAAAGTGGAGCAGCTTGGAGAAGAAGCCACCTCAGCAGTTCGAGACCTATTTGTTTATCCGCTTTCCTTAGGACACAGTGTAAGGTCCTATCACTTAAGGTCTATGACATTTTAGTAGCTGAGAGATGATTTTTGAAAACATGCATCATGCATCAATTAGGGTTTGAAAAATATTTTATTCAAATGCATGCTTGCATGAGAAAGGCACATAACTTGGAAAAACATTTTAAAGCAAAAGAATCGATTTCTATATTGTTTCATAGGAGTATAAATCGATTTTATATTGTCTCATAGGAGTATAAAATCGATTAAATACTAAAAGCATTGGACTATGAATCGATTTTATATTGTCTCATAGGAGTATAAAATCGATTACTTGTTTTCCTTTCTTAAAACAATCGATTTCCATTATTTCCATAAAAGCAAATAATCGATTTCTACATATACTCAAGCCAAACCAAGAATCGATTTCCTTCTTTTATAAAACACCTTGAAATCGATTTTCAAGCTATCCTATAGGCTATGAATCGATTCCTCCTTACTTTAACTAAACATTGAAATCGATTCTTACCTATTCAGGATGTCCTGAAAATCGATTCCTACATATTTCCAAAAGCCAAGGAATCGATTCCTATGTTTTCTAAAAATAAAGAATCGATTATACTATATTTTAACATCACTCATGAATCGATTCTTAAGTCACATTTATGAATCCTATATTTTTCTAAAGCCTATAAATAGGCGGGTGCGACTCACTTTCAAAACACACCACACACCACATTTTTCTAAACCTCTCTACTTCTCACATACATCTTCTAAATCTGAGAAAGAGAGAAAATAGAGCTTCAACTTTCATATCATTTTCTATTTTCCATATCACTCATCTCTTAGTCACTATACTGTCATTATATCTGAGGTGATTGGATCATAGATCTCTGTTTGTATTCGTTACTCTATTTGTGGGGTCACTCTGAAATCCTGGGATTTGTTCTTGGGTCTCTCAATCAGGAGATTGAGTTGGTTTGAAATCCTGGGAAGTTTTCTTGGGTCTCTCAATCAGGAGATTGAGTTGGTTTGAAATCCTGGGAGGTGATCTTGGGTCGTTCAATCGGGGAAGATTGAAGTGGTAGTGAAATCCTGGGAGGTGCTCTTGGGTCGTTCAATCAGGAGATTGAAGCGGTTGAAATCCTTAGCTAGGTGCTCGGGTTCTCAGTTCGGGGGAATTGAGATTTTCTATCTTGAAGTTGCCTGTTTGTAAAGAATTCTTCAATATAGTGGTTACCATCAAGTCCAAGGGTTGCAAAGCCCGAGGCCGAGGACGTAGGGCTTTTATCCCGAACCTCGCTAAATTCCTGGTGTATCTCTATCCCTACTCTCTTTATATTTTGCACTATTATTATAACTGTTTATTATTAATATTATTGTGCTTATTGATATTATCACTATCATTATTACTGTTTATTGTTAATATTACTGTGCTTATATTATTCAATACTATTACTACTCTGTCATATCAATAAACATATTAATTGTGATATTATCAATACTCATCAATCATCTTCGACTCCTCTTCTGTAAGATATACTATATCTCATATATCATCTTTATCTCACTAATAGATCTAATAAATTCAATATCCTGATTATCTATTATAATATCTTTATTGACAATATTGAATACAATTTAAACAACTCTTGCTTGTCTTCATATCCAAAAGTTCAAATCACATTTTCCGCATCCGATTTGAAAAAGAATATAATCATCATTTGCGAAAAGAATCCAAGAATTACACATAACCTTATTCACCCCCCCTCTAAGGTTATACTATAGTCTAACAAGTGGTATCAGTAGCTAGAAATTGCATATAGAGCTTAACATCTCGCAATTTAAATTTTATTTATCTATCTGTGATTATGGGTTCTTTTTTGAAAGAGGGGATGTCTTTATTTAGGCCACCCCTGTTTGATGGGACTAACTATGACTATTGGAGTAGTCGAATGAAATGTTATGTGCAGGCTATAGATTTCACCTTATGGAGGATCATTGCAGATGGACCACTGATTCCAATGAAAATGAAAAGTAAAGCTACCGGCAAAGAAGAAGAAGTGCCAGTTGAGGATATCTACACCATTGACCTGAAAGAGCTGAGAAAGTCAGAGTTGGATAAGATATCTCAAAATGCCAGAGCAATGAATATTCTTCACTTATCCTTATGTGAAGAAGAATATGGTAGAGTCAAAGGATGTCAAACAGCAAAGGAAATTTGGGACTGCTTGCAAGCTACTCATGTAGGTACGAGCCAAGTGAAGGACACTAAAATCAGAATCCTCACTTCTGAATATGAAGCCTTCAAAATGAAAGAAGGTGAGTCTGTCGTAGCTATGCACCAGAGACTGAATCTGATTATAAACAACTTAAGGGCACTGGGAAAGAGGTATTCTACAAAAGATATAAATGGGAAAATTCTTGCATCTTTGACTGGTGAGTTCTTTCCAAAAACTTGTGCAATCACTGAAGCCAAAGATATTGGCACTCTGCCCCAAGAAGACTTGATTGGGTCACTTCTAGCCTTTGAGGTTGTATTGGCTGCTAACAAAGATCAAGAAGCAGAAATGGTAAAAGAAAAAAAATCTCTTGCTCTTGCTGCTAAAACATCTAAGGTTGCAAGGAAAGAGGTTGAGTCTGATGAAGAATCTGATGATGAAGACATGGCTGAATTATTTGAAGAATTCATGAGATTCAACAAACTTGAAAAGAGAAATAACTCAAAGAAATCCAAGAAAGCTAAGAAGGCTACATGGAACAACTATACTGACAGTGAAGAAGAGGAGGTTGCAAATGCCATTTGTCTCACAGCATGTGAAACACCTAAGGCTACTATATGGGATTGTCTTGGCACTGATAGCGACACAGACGAAGAAGAGCAAATTGCAAATGGTGTTTGTCATATGGCAAATGACTCATCTAAGGTAAGCCTTAACTCTTCTAGTCTTTCTGATTCCTCTTTGCATGATGATTTACTTGATGATAGTTGTAGTAGTCAAGATTTGAGTGAGGCTTTTGATGCTCTCTATTTTGAACATGAAACTCTGTTGTTAAAATCTAAGAAATTGGCAAAGAGTAACAAAAGCATGCTCACTCAAATTGAGACACTTGAAAATGAAGTAGATAGATTAAAGAATGAACTGCATAAATCTGTCAACCTTGAGTTTTGTGAGCTTAAACAAAATTTTGAAAATGCCAAGGTTGAAAATGAACTTTTGAAAGAAACATTGAAAAAGTTTGAGGTTGGTGAAAAGACCTTGACTCAGTTGCTTCACTATCAACATCAATATGTTGATAGGAGAGGAATTGGGTACAAAGGTAATTCCACCTCCTCCATTTTAAACAAGAAATTAACTTTTGTTGCATCTACTTCAAGTTATAAATCCATTGTTTTCTCATGCACCTACTGTCAAAAGGGAAACCATAGCTCACCTAGATGTCCTATCCGTAAATTATGTGAGCTTGGTACCCTTATACCTGCTTGTGAGAAACCAAGGTGGATTGTGAAAACAAACCCCTTGATGACTAACCCCAAAGGACCCAAAGAGAATTGGGTACCAAAATTTTCTACTTGATCTTAGTGCAGGTGTGCTACAGGGTATGGGGGTCAGATCAATACCTTGATAGCAGAGACTCGAAGTTCATGACTGGAGACACAAAAAGATTCGTAATACTCAGAAACAGCAGTCATGTGACTCGTGATAACAACAATAGAGGAAGAATCACTGGTGAAGGTTAGATTGGTAAAATTTTATTCACCTCTGTTGAAAATGTGTTATAAAGTAGAAATTAAATATAACTCAACAAGTATTAGAGACATATTTGAAATAAATTTTTTGTGTGCATCAAAGTTTTTTTTCTTCTCTCTATTGTGCTGGATCTTTGATGCAACATATTTTTGATGTTAAAAATGATACCTATATTGTTGAACCAAGGATGATTATATTGGGTATCATATTTTTAAAACCATGATGATCCACCCTCTTTTTGCTAAAGCCTTGCATTCTAAAATTATTAAGGGGGATCACCAAGTAAGGGGGAGCATAGCATGAACTACTGTTTTTGATATATCATATGCTATGCAATGCTGCTTATTTCTTATGCAAGTTTATAAAGTGCTTATGTTGTATGTATTCACCCCACCTCCTTTTTGATGAAAACAAAGGGGGAGAAATTGTATGCAAAAGGGAGAGAATATGCATGTTAAGGGAGAGAATATGCATGTTAATATTTAATGGGGGAGAAAATAATTGCTGCTATCCTGCTGTCATACTGCTTATTTTGTTATGCTTATGCTTAGGGGGAGCTTCTGCCATTGTTTCTCTATTATGGTCTCCCTATGCATAATGTAATTTGTTATCATCAAAAAGGGGGAGTTTGTTGAACCAAGGACAAACACTCTTTGTTTTGTATGATAACAAATTACATGTAGTCTACTAATGGTTGCAGTGTATAAAAGTGCAGGGACAAAATAAAGTACAAGACATGAATCAAAGAGCAGGAAATATTAAAGTGGAGCAGCTTGGAGAAGAAGCCACCTCAGCAGTTCAAGACCTATTTGTTTATCCGCTTTCCTTAGGACACAGTGTAAGGTCCTATCACTTAAGGTCTATGACATTTTAGTAGCTGAGAGATGATTTTTGAAAACATGCATCATGCATCAATTAGGGTTTGAAAAATATTTTATTCAAATGCATGCTTGCATGAGAAAGGCACATAACTTGGAAAAACATTTTAAAGCAAAAGAATCGATTTCTATATTGTTTCATAGGAGTATAAATCGATTTTATATTGTCTCATAGGAGTATAAAATCGATTATATACTAAAAACATTGGACTATGAATCGATTTTATATTGTCTCATAGGAGTATAAAATCGATTACTTGTTTTCCTTTCTTAAAACAATCGATTTCCATTATTTCCATAAAAGCAAATAATCGATTTCTACATATACTCAAGCCAAACCAAGAATCGATTTCCTTCTTTTATAAAACACCTTGAAATCGATTTTCAAGCTATCCTATAGGCTATGAATCGATTCCTCCTTACTTTAACTAAACATTGAAATCGATTCTTACCTATTCAGGATGTCCTGAAAATCGATTCCTACATATTTCCAAAAGCCAAGGAATCAATTCCTATGTTTTCTAAAAATAAAGAATCGATTATACTATATTTTAACATCACTCATGAATCGATTCTTAAGTCACATTTATGAATCCTATATTTTTCTAAAGCCTATAAATAGGTGGGTGCGACTCACTTTCAAAACACACCACACACCACAATTTTCTAAACCTCTCTACTTCTCACATACATCTTCTAAATCTGAGAAAGAGAGAAAATAGAGCTTCAACTTTCATATCATTTTCTATTTTCCATATCACTCATCTCTTAGTCACTATACTGTCATTATATCTGAGGTGATTGGATCATAGATCTCTGTTTGTATTCGTTACTCTATTTGTGGGGTCACTCTGAAATCCTGGGATTTGTTCTTGGGTCTCTCAATCAGGAGATTGAGTTGGTTTGAAATCCTGGGAAGTTTTCTTGGGTCTCTCAATCAGGAGATTGAGTTGGTTTGAAATCCTGGGAGGTGATCTTGGGTCGTTCAATCGGGGAAGATTGAAGTGGTAGTGAAATCCTGGGAGGTGCTCTTGGGTCGTTCAATCAGGAGATTGAAGCGGTTGAAATCCTTAGCTAGGTGCTCGGGTTCTCAGTTCGGGGGAATTGAGATTTTCTATCTTGAAGTTGCCTGTTTGTAAAGAATTCTTCAATATAGTGGTTACCATCAAGTCCAAGGGTTGCAAAGCCCGAGGCCGAGGACGTAGGGCTTTTATCCCGAACCTCGCTAAATTCCTGGTGTATCTCTATCCCTACTCTCTTTATATTTTGCACTATTATTATAACTGTTTATTATTAATATTATTGTGCTTATTGATATTATCACTATCATTATTACTGTTTATTGTTAATATTACTGTGCTTATATTATTCAATACTATTACTACTCTGTCATATCAATAAACATATTAATTGTGATATTATCAATACTCATCAATCATCTTCTACTCCTCTTCTCTAAGATATACTATATCTCATATATCATCTTTATCTCACTAATAGATCTAATAAATTCAATATCCTGATTATCTATTATATTATCTTTATTGGCAATATTGAATACAATTTAAACAACTCTTGCTTGTCTTCATATCCAAAAGTTCAAATCACATTTTCCGCATCCGATTTGAAAAAGAATATAATTATCATTTGCGAAAAGAATCCAAGAATTACACATAACTTTAGTCACCCCCCCCCCCTCTAAGGTTATACTATAGTCTAACATTGGGAACACCAAAAAGAAGTTAGTTTTCAACCATATTCTCAAATTACAACCTCAAATCATTAGCCAAGACCTATGATCCTGCTACTGCACATGTTATCAATGACATTATCTTATTCATCTCTCCACAAATTAAGGTAACCCAATCTTATCATCTCAAATGAACTCTATAAGCCTTTTATCAGAAAAAAGTGTCAAATCTATATGACATAATCTATATGGTTGTGTAAGATTGGGTTAGAGTTGTTATCTACCAGAGATGTAACACACAAAATTTGTTGTTTTCTACCAGAGATTTGACAATAATCATTTGCTGTTTTCTACCAGAGATGTAACACACAAAATAATATGAAGATCACCTACCAGCTACCAAAAATAATAAAATGAAAATAGACTAATTACAATGGCCATCAAAGAAAAGCAAAAAAGAATATTCTCCTCCTCCACCAAATAGAGACAAAATATAATCACAACCATCAACTTTAACAATAACGCTTACATACCTAGAGAAAAATCAGAGAAAACAAAGCCTCTCTTCTGTATATCTTTCCAATATCAATCCTGCAAACATAATGCATACCTATTAACTAAAAAGATAAATATTCAAAGATAGGGTAGCTGCTAGTTAACTTGGTCACAATGAAGATGAAGCAATATGGTAGTCCAAGATTTTTCAAATTCAGAACCTGTTCTTTTAGTGGTGATAACAACCATTATTGAAAGCTACAATTCTGAAAATTGGATTTTAGATACTGGTTTTTCAAATAACATGACAGTTCACAAAAATTGGTTAACCATCAATAGAGGAACAAGTAGCATACATTCTTACTAAACCAGTAAAGAATGATCGATTTGTATTGTTAAGAGAACTTTTGGTAGTTGTATCTTGCCGGAAGTTTGAATTAATGGCATGTATTGCAGTTAATTCAAACTAAGAAAGTTAGTTAGGTAATTAGATGTTGTGATGGTTAATAGTTGTTATTTTGTTACAAAGAATTTGTACTGGTAGCTACTCAATATGGAATATATGAAATTCTTTCAATCTGTCTATATGAGATTGACAGTGCACAATTCAATAAACATATTCCATCATCATTTCTTCTTCTCTACTTTTCACTTTTCCATTACCTATGTGTGCATCAATTTGTTTCCAACAACACACATAACTATTGGTCATAATAGACAAAGAACCACTGCTTAATATAACAATAATTTTACTTGTCTAGCTTCTGATATTAACCCCGACAGTAACACATGGATAATAATGATCAAAGATATATGGTGATGAAGTAGTTACCGAAGTGGGAATACCAGTGAAGGCAAACAAACCAAGCAAGGGAGCATAGAAAACGCTATCAGAGCCCAAAACTCCAAACACTGGCTTTTGGTTCACATACTCAAAAATCGAACCTATCTGTCATAGCAAAAGATAAACACATAAAATAAGTTGAAAAAACAAAAAACAAAAGAAATCAGGTTTCTAAGAATTCAATTTAATCCAGATTTTCAAAGAGATTCGGGCTCACCAGAAAACAGAGAAAAGAGCAGAAGAAGATGGAGGCGGTGGCGTGAAGGCTTAGAGGCGTGCAGCGCGTGTGGGCGGTGATTGTGCGTCGTTTTGGTTCGTTCCTCTTCGTTGGTGATTTCAGTTCGCAGGAAGCATAGAGAAGTGAGACGAGGGCTCGCCGGAGCTCCTGGCTGAGGGGTGGTGGTGAGGCTTGAAGTTGGGCAACAATGGTTTGAGATGAGAGAGAACACAGAAGGTCCAGAAAGAGAGAGAGCCGAGGAAGAAGAGTCAAAGATTGGGTAGGGTTTTCTGCGAACGTGAACGTATGATGAAAAGGAAAGGAAGATGCGAGAGGGGAGAGAGAGATACGAATGAGAGGGAAGAGAGATACGAATGAGAGGGGAGAGATATGCGTAGGGTTTTCTGCGAATGAGAGTGAGAGGGAGCGAAGGTGGAAGCCTAAATTTGTTTCGTTTCTATAATAGGTGGTTTTATGACCCGTTATGGAATCCTAAATTTTTGGACTTTCTATAACGGTTATGGAATAGAACCTATATGAAAGATGGTTTTTGCACTTTCTATATCGGTTCCTATGGCAACCGATATAAAAAAAGTAAATTTAATTACAAAACTTCCACCGCGTCACTTTTAACATCAGACCGTTTTTAACCGATATAAATGACAGTTATAAAATGCATTTTTTCCAAAACCTCATTCTGATCGATACCTAACTCATCAACCTTCAATAATAGCACAACATCCAGTCCAAACAATCACATATTCACATAATCAATCAACCATATAAATCATCGTTCAAAACGTAATTTTCGTAAAAACGGTTTTGACTTGAAAATGCACGAACTGAACATAAAAACAGAACATGCAACCACTGTTTCGAAAACAAAATCCCTAAGCGAGTATAGAACTCATCTTATTGCGATGAAAATTGTAACATCCTCAAAATAATTAATTGAATTATTTGGATGTAAACCCAATTGATTTAATTTGGTACTTAATTGGTAAAATTATTGAGTGCAAAAATTAATTATTGGCTGTCACAGGGTCGTTGACCGAATAATACGGACCAAGGAAGTTTTGGAATCGAAATAAGGAATTTGGGTCAATATGGTAATTGGACCACGCTACCACTTAATTATTAATTAATTATGTGTGTGTGTGTGTTGAAATAAAAGAAAAGAAGGAAAGAAAAGAAGGAAAGAAACGCGCAGCAGAAGAAGAAAAGAAGAGAAAAGAGAGAAAGAAAAGAGGAAGAAAAGAAGAGAAAGAAGAAGAGGAGAGGAGAAGAGAAAGGAAGAAGAAGAAGAACACCCATCATCCCAAAGTTCCATCCTCATCATCATCCTTGTTCTCCTTCCATTTCCTCAAGCTAGGTAAGCTCATACCCTTACTTCCCCCTTTTCTCTTGATTTCGAATTTGAGAGGGATGATGAATAGTGAACCGAGTTTGAGTTGATCTTCATGGTTGAATCATGTCTAGCAGCAAGCCCAACAACGGTTGTAAGCGGATTGAAGCTAAATTCGAAGTTTGGAGCGGATTGGAGATCCTAGGGTTCGATTGGGGATTTTCCGTGTCTCGGTGATTTCGGCTCGGCAACGACTCTCGCTTCAAAGGTGAGTTTTACTCACGCTTAGGATATTTTTGTGTCTCATTAGTTTTTACGTCAATTGGTTTCGAAAGATTTTTGGAACGAAAACCGTTATTTGAAAATATGTCGCGTTTTAATACAATTCGTTTTGATTAAGTTTTTGATTGGATTGAGTGATTTTGTGGTTTGAATTGGACTCATTTTACTGGTTGTCAAATCTGTTTTTGATCGGAACAAAGATCGGAATTGAGCGGAATAGCGGATTTCGCGAAAATCGCAAAATCTGTCTTAACAGACCCCCGTTCTGCCTGTTCGCGCCTCACCTGCGCTCCAGGCGCGACTTCAGCGCAATTGGACAGAACTTTCTGCCAGTTCGCGCGTAACTCGCGCGCCAGGCGCGACTTCAGCGCAGTTTGACAGAATTTCAACAGTTTTTCACTGTTTTTCGTTTCGCGATAACTTTTGATCCGGGAACCCGATTGAGGTGTTCTAAGATGCGTTGGAAAGCTTATTCAGAGGCCTAACTGAATATTCTAGTTTTAAGGCAAAATGAACTGTTTTTGATATTGAAAATTGTGTCAAAAAGTGGTCAACTAGAGTGCGAGTGTGAACTTCGAATTTATAAAATTGTGGATTAAAGTGTGTCATGGATTGTCTGATTTGATGGACCGTGGGTTCATAGTACTGTAGATATATATGTTTATATGTATATTGAGTTGGGTGACGACCCATGTTTTGACATACTAGGCGGGGCAGTCATGCTCCCCCAACCTAGGCTCCGTGCCAATAGGAGAATGTACTATTGGTAAGGGGGTTCACCGGGATTAGCACTGGATTTGCAGTCGGTGTTATGTCATGAGTTTGTTGTACGTACACCGGGATTAGCACTGGATTTGCAGTCGGTGTCGTACTGTGCGATACACCGGGATTAGCACTGGATTTGCAGTCGGTGCCGCACTTTCTTTGTTCACGTTCACCGGGATTAGCACTGGATTTGCAGTCGGTGTCGTGTTGGTTTTAAAAAGGATTATTAATTGAACCGAGAGAGTTAGTAGGGGTCTCGGTAGAACTCACTGAGATTGTATCTCACTGTTTAAATGTTGTTGTTTTACAGATAAACAGGGACAGAAGAAACCTCAGAGGCACGAGTAGGTGGCCCCGAGTGATGGATGATGACTTAGTTTTACGTTTAAGTTTATTTCCCTTCTGTTGTCTGTGTATCACAATACTATGGCATTAGTATTATGTTATCTTTCATTCCGCTTTCTTGTATGACTCTGACTACCATAGTTGCTGACAGGTTATGGTCTTGTTTGTATATAAGACTGTTTTGTTTTATTCAGCGAAAAATTTATAATGGTATTCAGTGTCTGAACAGGAAATAATATCTCTGATGTATGTTTAATGTGCACTTGGGTGTTTTTAACAAATAAAAATACCAGGGTGTTACAGTTGGTATCAGAGCGGTTCGACCTAGTCGGACTTAGCTTATAGGGTCTTTGCTTTTCCAGTCGTGATTTTCTTAGTATGCTATTAGACATTGAGCTTGATCAACTTAATACTTTGTGCATATTTCGCAGAATCATGGCCAGAAGAGGTAGAGGCGTTCCTCCTCCTGTTGATCCAAATTTTGAGTGGATGCAGAATGTAATTGAGAACCAGCAGAAAATGATGCAAGACATGATGCTTATGCATCAGCAGCAACAAATCCTACAGCAGAATGCTCAGCAGCATCAAGCTCCAGAGCCACAAGTGAACCCAAGGAGAATTTTCAGAGTTCCTGAAAATGAAACCCTCCGAGTTTAGAGGTGGGCCGGATGTCATGAGAGCACAACATTGGCTGGATGACATTGAAAAGATCTTTGTAACAATGCAAGTGACCGATGAAGACAAGTTGAGGTTGGCATCCCATATGTTGAAGGGAGAGGCCAATAACTGGTGGACAAATGCTAGGTCCATGATGGAGACAATGGGAACTCCCCCGACTTGGGACAATTTCCGAACATCATTTTTAGAACAATTCTTCCCCACGGCTATGAGGTTGGATAAAGAAAATGAGTTTTTGACTTTTACACAAGGAGGCTTGACCGTGGGCCAATACACGGCTAAATTTGAAGAGTTGTATCAATTCTTCGGTTTAGCTGGATATGCCCCAAGTGACCAATGGAAAACTGACAGGTACAAATATGGGTTGAGAGAAGATATTGCTCAAAGTCTTAGTTCTTTTCCGAGAACCAACTATGCAGCCATGGTACAACAAGCTTATATCGCCGAAAGTGATTTGTCAAGGTTGTATGCAAGCAGAAAGGCATTCCATCAGAGCAAGAGGAACACTGGATCATCTAGTTCTCAGATGGGTCCCAGGCATGACTCGGGGAAAGGAGGTAAGTACAAAGGGAAGCAGGTGCAATCGTCTGACTCTGCACAATTCAGGAATTGTAGACTTTGTGGAAGACATCACCGCGGAGAGTGTCCTCCAAGGCCCGATCGGTGCTATGTTTGCAATGAAGAGGGGCACTATGCAAATAAGTGCCCAACAAAGAAGAATCCGCAAAGAGCACCAAATGCTCCTGGTCAGGGGCGAATCAACACATTAGATGCTCGAACCATCACTCCTTCTGATAATCTTCTGAGGGGTACGGGATCTCTTTTTAATAATTCAGTCAATATTTTATATGATTCTGGTGCAACTCACTGTTTTATCTCACAAGCATGTGTGGATCGGTTGGGATTAGCATTGTCTGAGCTATCCGAACCGATAACTATTTTAACTGCTGCCAAGGGTCGTGTCCAGACCCAATCATTATGTGAAAATTGCCTACTTGTCATAGGCGACAGACAGTTTGTTGTGAAATTTATTTGCTTGCCTGTGAGAAACATGGACATTGTTCTGGGTATGAATTGGATGGCTGAAAATCATGTAACAATCAACTGTGCCGATCGAACTATTAGCTTCGCCTCCGAATCCGTAGGATTGACACAGGCAGATTTTGAAGCAACGATCTCTTACACCGAAGCAAGCCAGTCATTATTCCAAGGTGCGGAAGCTATTCTTATTATGTTATCTGCATCTACTGAAACGGGTTTAGATTTGTCATCTGTGCAAGTGGTAAATGAATTTCTAGATGTCTTTCCAGAAGAAGTTTCATCCTTACCTCCTGACCGAGAGGTAGAATTCTCAATAGAATTGATTCCTGGTACAGGATCAATCTCTATTGCTCCTTATAGAATGTCTCCTTTAGAGTTGAAGGAACTGAAGTCTCAACTTGAGGAATTGATATCGAAAAGGTTTATCCGACCGAGTGCTTCTCCATGGGGTGCTCCGGTGTTGCTAGTCAAAAAGAAGGATGGTAGCATGAGATTGTGCATAGATTATCGACAACTCAACAAACTGACGATCAAGAATAAATATCCATTGCCAAGGATAGACGACTTGCTCGACCAACTTCGGGGTGCCGTGGTATTTTCAAAAATTGATCTAAGGTCGGGTTATCATCAAATAAAGGTACGAGCCTTAGATATTCTGAAGACAGCTTTCCGTACGAGATATGGACATTACGAGTTCGTAGTGATGCCCTTCGGTTTGACTAATGCTCCAGCGGTATTCATGGATTACATGAACCGAGTGTTTCACACGTACCTTAATCAGTTTGTGGTAGTTTTTATTGATGATATTTTGGTGTACTCTAAGACCATCGAGGACCATGTTCAACATCTCCGCATTGTTCTGAGCGTACTCCGAGAAAAGAAATTGTATGCCAAGCCGTCGAAGTGTGACTTCTGGATGCCGGAAGTGAAGTTTTTAGGGCACGTGATTTCCCAATCGGGAGTTGCGGTGGATCCCAGTAAAGTAGAAGCGGTGTTGAACTGGGAACGACCAACATCTGTCACCGAAATAAGAAGTTTCTTGGGTCTAGCCGGTTACTACAGAAGGTTTATCCGAGGTTTTTCACAATTGGTTCTCCCACTTACTCGGTTGACTCGCAAGGCCCAACCGTTTATATGGAATGCCGATTGTGAGGAATGTTTTCAAGAGTTGAAGGTTAGGTTGACTTCTGCTCCAATCCTAATTCTTCCAGATCCGTCTTTGGATTTTCAAATTTACAGCGATGCTTCTGGGAAGGGCTTGGGGTGTGTTCTCATGCAGAACCAACAAGTTGTAGCTTATGCCTCCAGACAGTTGAAGACTCATGAAGAGAATTATCCGACTCATGATTTGGAGTTGGCAGCTATTGTGTACGCACTGAAGATTTGGAGACATTACCTGTATGGGTCTCGTTTCGAAGTCTTTAGTGATCATAAAAGCTTGAAATATTTGTTTGACCAGAAGGAGTTGAATAACAGGCAGAGAAGATGGGTGGAGTTTCTGAAGGATTATGACTTCGAACTGAAGTATCATCCGGGAAAAGCTAATGTTGTAGCCGATGCACTAAGTAGGAAATCCATTCATATAGCAGGATTAATGATGCATGAAATGGAATTGTTGGAGTCTTTCCGGGACTTAAATGTGGATTCAAAGCCAAAAAGGAACCGGTTGGTGTTGAGCCACATGAGGATCTCTAGTTCCATAAGGGATTCTATTCGCTTAGCACAGGAAGTTGATGTGAAACTACAATCACAGAAAGTGATGCCAGATTTTACCGAGGATAGTGATGGGGTTATTTGTTTCAACGGTAGGATCTGTGTGCCCGACGATGAGAGTATTAAAAAGCAAGTGCTAGAGGAAGCACACCGGAGTTTATTTTCTGTACATCCTGGATCCACCAAGATGTATAGAGATTTAAAACAAATGTATTGGTGGCCGGGAATGAAGTTAGAAATTGCTGAATTCGTATCACAATGCTTAACTTGTCAAAAAGTTAAGATAGAACATCAGAAGCCTGCTGGTCTGCTACGGTCACTAGACGTGCCAGTGTGGAAATGGGAAAACATTTCTATGGATTTTGTAATGGCGTTGCCAAGGTCTCAAGCCGGTAACGACTCCATTTGGGTAGTTGTGGATCGGTTAACTAAATCAGCTCATTTTATTCCAGTCCGTTCGAGCAGTAAAGTATCCAAGTTAGCTGAAGTGTATTTGAAGAACATAGTAAGGTTACATGGGGTTCCTACCAGTATAGTGTCGGATCGAGATCCGAAATTCACTTCTCGATTTTGGAAAGCTATGAATGAAGCAATGGGGACTAAAGTACTTCTTAGTACCGCTTATCACCCACAAACAGATGGTCAAACCGAGAGAACTATCCAGACATTAGAGGATATGCTTAGAGCTTTGGTACTTGATAACGGGAAGAAATGGGAGGATCATCTTCCACTGGTGGAATTCTCATATAACAACAGTTATCATTCCAGTATCGGAATGGCACCTTATGAAGCCTTGTATGGTAGGAAATGCAGGACTCCATTGTGTTGGTGGGAAGTAGGTGAGAACCGATTGTTAGGACCCGAGGTGATTCAAGACACTACTGAAAAGATCCGCCAGATCAGGGAAAGAATGAAAGCCGCTCAAAGTAGGCAAAAGAGTTATGCCGACAAAAGGAGAAGGCCGTTAGAGTTTGAGTCAGGTGATCATGTGTTTTTGAGATTATCACCAACAATTGGCACAGGTAGGGCATTACGGGTGAAGAAACTCAGTCCTCGGTATATTGGACCTTTCCAGATTATCGAGCGAATAGGGCCTCTTGCATACCGTATTGCTTTGCCTCCACCATTGTCAAATCTACATGATGTATTCCATGTGTCTCAGTTGCGGAAGTACATTCCCGATCCAAGTCAACCGTTAGATTTTGAAACGATCGACCTTCGACCGGACTTGTCCTTCCAACCTAATCCGAATTACAACATGGAAACTGGCGAGAGGGCGCTACGGACAAAGTCAATTCCCATCGTAAAGGTGGTTTGGGATGGTTTCTCCACCGAGGAAGCTACTTGGGAGTTGGAGGACGATATGCGGACTCGGTATCCGTATCTGTTCTCTTGAGGTATGTTGTGTCTAATTTTGAGGACAAAATTCTTTCAAGTTGCGGAGAATGTAACATCCTCAAAATAATTAATTGAATTATTTGGATGTAAACCCAATTGAATTAATTTGGTACTTAATTGGTAAAATTATTGAGTGCAAAAATTAATTATTGGCTGTCACAGGGTCGTTGACCGAATAATACGGACCAAGGAAGTTTTGGAATCGAAATAAGGAATTTGGGTCAATATGGTAATTGGACCACGCTACCACTTAATTATTAATTAATTATGTGTGTGTGTGTTGAAATAAAAGAAAAGAAGGAAAGAAAAGAAGGAAAGAAACGCGCAGCAGAAGAAGAAAAGAAGAGAAAAGAGAGAAAGAAAATAGGAAGAAAAGAAGAGAAAGAAGAAGAGGAGAGGAGAAGAGAAAGGAAGAAGAAGAAGATCACCCATCATCCCAAAGTTCCATCCTCAGCATCATCCTTGTTCTCCTTCCATTTCCTCAAGCTAGGTAAGCTCATACCCTTACTTCCCCCTTTTCTCTTGATTTCGAATTTGAGAGGGATGATGAATAGTGAACCGAGTTTGAGTTGATCTTCATGGTTGAATCATGTCTAGCAGCAAGCCCAACAACGGTTGTAAGCGGATTGAAGCTAAATTCGAAGTTTGGAGCGGATTGGAGATCCTAGGGTTCGATTGGGGATTTTCCGTGTCTCGGTGATTTCGGCTCGGCAACGACTCTCGCTTCAAAGGTGAGTTTTACTCACGCTTAGGATATTTTTGTGTCTCATTAGTTTTTACGTCAATTGGTTTCGAAAGATTTTTGGAACGAAAACCGTTATTTGAAAATATGTCGCGTTTTAATACAATTCGTTTTGATTAAGTTTTTGATTGGATTGAGTGATTTTGTGGTTTGAATTGGACTCATTTTACTGGTTGTCAAATCTGTTTTTGATCGGAACAAAGATCGGAATTGAGCGGAATAGCGGATTTCGCGAAAATCGCAAAATCTGTCTTAACAGACCCCCGTTCTGCCTGTTCGCGCCTCACCTGCGCTCCAGGCGCGACTTCAGTGCAATTAGACAGAACTTTCTGCCAGTTCGCGCGTAACTCGCGCGCCAGGCGCGACTTCAGCGCAGTTTGACAGAATTTCAACAGTTTTTCACTGTTTTTCGTTTCGCGATAACTTTTGATCCGGGAACCCGATTGAGGTGTTCTAAGATGCGTTGGAAAGCTTATTCAGAGGCCTAACTGAATATTATAGTTTTAAGGCAAAATGAACTGTTTTTGATATTGAAAATTGTGTCAAAAAGTGGTCAACTAGAGTGCGAGTGTGAACTTCGAATTTATAAAATTGTGGATTAAAGTGTGTCATGGATTGTCTGATTTGATGGACCGTGGGTTTATAGTACTGTAGATATATATGTTTATATGTATATCGAGTTGGGTGACGACCCATGTTTTGACATACTAGGCGGGGCAGTCATGCTCCCCCAACCTAGGCTCCGTGCCAATAGGAGAATGTACTATTGGTAAGGGGGTTCACCGGGATTAGCACTGGATTTGCAGTCGGTGTTATGTCATGAGTTTGTTGTACGTACACCGGGATTAGCACTGGATTTGCAGTCGGTGTCGTACTGTGCGATACACCGGGATTAGCACTGGATTTGCAGTCGGTGCCGCACTTTGTTTGTTCACGTTCACCGGGATTAGCACTGGATTTGCAGTCGGTGTCGTGTTGGTTTTAAAAAGGATTATTAATTGAACCGAGAGAGTTAGTAGGGGTCTCGGTAGAACTCACTGAGATTGTATCTCACTGTTTAAATGTTGTTGTTTTACAGATAAACAGGGACAGAAGAAACCTCAGAGGCACGAGTAGGTGGCCCTGAGTGATGGATGATGACTTAGTTTTACGTTTAAGTTTATTTCCCTTCTGTTGTCTGTGTATCACAATACTATGGCATTAGTATTATGTTATCTTTCATTCCGCTTTCTTGTATGACTCTGACTACCATAGTTGCTGACAGGTTATGGTCTTGTTTGTATATAAGACTGTTTTGTTTTATTCAGCGAAAAATTTATAATGGTATTCAGTGTCTGAACAGGAAATAATATCTCTGATGTATGTTTAATGTGCACTTGGGTGTTTTTAACAAATAAAAATACCAGGGTGTTACAAAAATCACAAAACCGAAAGGGGATGACTAACACTATGAACAAGAGTAATGGAGATTTTGAGCTCCAAGCAACCACCAAACTCTTAAACTCGAATTCCAGGTAGTCCAAAACAGAACTCCTACCCTTGAATCCCTTGGCCAAGTGAACCATGCTTGTTTGATACCCCTGGAACCTCTTCTCAACAACAAATGAACAAGAAGACAAGGATTGACACCAAACCTCCTTCTCTCACTCTCAAACTCGTTTTCAAAGGGGGAGATAGTTTGTGTTTGAGATCACTACAGCTGGTGATCATAGTATCAATAGAAAGAGGGTGAAAAATGTGGAAGAATGGTATCTAGAACACTCACATGCATTGAGGATTGAAGGAAATCTCCCCACTTCTTCCTCTTCTCACTCTCGCACTCTCTCCTCTCTCAAACTCTTCTATCTTTCTGTTTTTTAGCAACTGAATGTTGTGTGTGTGAGTTAGTGATGTTTTGTGAGAGTGTGAGAAAGTGGATGGGTCAGCTAAGTTCTCACTTAAACAAGGCAATAGACCACACTACCCTTAGTTCCCATTTCCACTTAAAACCAATTTAAATCAAACAATTACTCATCAAAGCATACACTCATATCATTGGCAATTAATCAACTATGACATATTATTATTTATGCTTAATCATTTTAAATTAGCTAATTAATTAAACACGACATCTTGCTAATTTCAATAAATAAAATTAGCTAAATTGGGGATGTTACAGTCCTCAATTTTATAACTGGTAGGGTTGAACGGACTTCCCATTATCTACAACACAAAACGTGGAGGCCAATTCAAAGTGTCTTGTTTACCATATTTTTGTATTGTTATGTTAATATAACTAGTACGTAACTCGTGCTATGCACGAGAATCAACTTTCTTGTTAAGTTAAATTTAAATACTTTTGTGAAGAAACCAACATAAGTAATAAACAACAACGAATCATGTTAACTGTTTTTAATTTAGTATTGTTACGTTAATATTGTTGGGGATAAACACGTGAAAGAGAGAAGAAAAGGAAGTGGCGGCGCTAGAGGGACAAAAGAAATAAGTAGGGAAATATAAAATTAGGTAAAAGCTGCACTGAATTTCATAAAGATTGGATCCAGAATTACATGCTACTGACGTCTATATTTATATACAATGAAACAGGCCCATAATTTCGACTAGCCCATTCGACTGGCCCATTTCGACTAGGTTTCTAACTACACCTACTATAATTACAAGCAATAGAATTACAAAGCATATCTCAATATTCCCTCCTAATTCACATTGCTGAGCGACATCATCCCAAGCATTGTTCTCAGTTCTTCGAATCTTCCCTTTTGCAATGGCTTGGTCATTACATCAGCTATCTGAAGCTCCGAACAGCAATATTCCAGATTCAGCTTCTCATTGTTGACTTGATCACGCAGGAAGTGATATCTGGTTTCTATGTGCTTCGACCTACCATGTGCAACAGGATTCTTGACGAGATCTATCGCAGACTTGTTGTCGATCAACAACTTCATTGCTTCGACCCTGTGCACTCCAATTTCGACCAGTAGCATGCTCAGCCATGATGCTTGACATGCTGCAAAGGAAGCAGCTACATACTCTGCTTCACAGGAGGACAACGCAACAATACTTTGCTTCTTCGAGCACCAAGATATGGGTGTCGAACCATACATAAAGACATACCCACTTGTGCTTTTTCGACCACTCCTGTCTCCACTCCAGTCGGAGTCAGTGTAGCCAAACACTTCATTACCATTCTTCGACACACTCTTGCTAGGAAACAGAATACCATAACTTTGTGTTCCCTTTACATACCTTAGTACCCTTTTTGCAGCTACCATATGAGAGCTTTTCGGCTTCTCCATGAATCTGCTGATCATTCCGACACTAAACATAATGTCAGGTCGAGTGTTGCACAAGTACCTTAGGGAGCCCACGATCTGTTTGAACAAGGTGGCATCTACTTCAATCCCTTCGTCATCTTTTGACAGCTTGCTGCTAGTGTCTGATGGTGTCGAAACTTCCTTGCAGTTGCTCATGTCGAATCTTTTCAGGATATCAGCTGCATACTTCGACTGGTGCAGGAGTATACCCTTACTTGTCTTGGTAAACTCCATCCCCAAGAAATATGATAAATGTCCCAGATCACTCATTTCAAATTTTGACATCATCACTTTCTTGAAGGCTTCGATTTCGACTTCATTGCTGCCAGTTACAAGTAGATCATCTACGTACAGGCACAACAACAACTGAGTCGAAGTTCCATTCTTTTTCACATATACTCCATGTTCATTGGTGCATCTCATGAACTTCTGAGCCAAGAGAAATCCATCAATTCTCTTGTTCCACGCTCTTGGAGCTTGCTTGAGCCCATACAGGGCCTTCTCCAGCTTATAAACCTTGTCTTCTTTACCCTTCGACTCAAAACCAGGTGGTTGACAAACATATACTTCCTCCTCCAGAGGTCCATTCAGAAATGCTGACTTTACATCTAGTTGATGTAGGGGCCAGCCTTTATGACTTGCCAATGCTGCTACCAATCTTATGGTTTCGATCCTGGCTACTGGGGCAAAGACCTCATTGAAATCCAAACCAGGTTTCTGCAGGAACCCTTTGGCTACTAGCCTGGCCTTGTACTTGGCCACTTCTCCATTTGGCTTGACCTTGGTCTTGAAGACCCACTTCACCCCTATGGCTTTCTTTTCTTTTGGAAGTTCGACTAGCTTCCAAGTATCATTCTTCTCGATTGACTTCAACTCGTCAACCATTGCTTCCTTCCACTGCTTGTGACTAAGGGCTTGCTCCAGGCTCACTGGTTCTGCTTCTGCCATTAGTGCAAAGTGTGTCAGGTCTCCCTCTGCTGTAATAGCAGAATCTGGGTAAGTGTCGAATCCTTCTAGTCTTACTGATCTCTGCCTTTCCCTTTGCGACCTTCTTAAAGGTTCGACAGCAATGGGTTCTTCTGGCTCTTCAGTTTCGACCTCTTCATTCTGATTATCTCGATCAGAGACTTCGTCGAAGTCCATCATTGTAGGTTTCTCACAGACTTCTTCCCATGTCCAATGTTTCGACTCGTCCACTACGACATCTCTGCTTTTCACTATTTTCTTCTGCACAGGATCATACAGTTTGTATGCTCCTGTCGAATGATAGCCAACAAGGATCATCTGTTGTGCTCTATCATCCAGCTTGCTTCTTAGTTGCTCAGGGACATGTCTATAGCATACTGAGCCAATTATTCTGAGATGTTTGACACTTGGCTTTCTTCCTAGCCAAGCTTCTTCAGGTGTCTTCCCAGTCAATCTCTTTATGGGACATTTGTTCAGAATGTACACTGCTGTGGCTACAAGTTCTCCCCATAAACTATGAGGTAGCTTTTTCTCCTTCAACATACTTCTTACCATGTTGAGGATGGTCCTGTTTTTCCTCTCAGCAGTACCATTATGCTGAGGCGTGTAAGGTGCAGTGACTTCATGCACAATTCCTTCTTTCTCACAGAATTCGACAAATCCATGAGAATTGTACTCACCACCTCCATCGCTTCTAAGGGTTTTGATTGCACATTCACTCTGCTTTTCAATCATTACCTTAAACTTCTTGAATATTTCTAGTACTTCACTCTTCCTTTTGATCAAATACACCCAGGACATTCTAGTGTATTCGTCAATGAAGGTGACAAAGTACTTATTCCCTCCTAAGGAACATACTTCGAAAGGACCACAGACATCAGAAAATATCACCTCTAGCTTCTTCTTTGCTCTGCTAGGTACTTCTGATTTAAACGAGTTTCTTGGTTGCTTCGACTTGCAACAACTCTCGCAAACTTCGACAGGTACTTTTACTGCATGCAACCCATGAACCATCTTCTTTTCATGTAGTTGACTCAAGCTCTTGAAGTTGAGGTGGCCATATCTTCTGTGCCACTTCCAGTGCTCCTCTTCGACAGTGGTCTGGAGACAATGTTCTTCGACTACTTGCAGTTTGATCTTGAAGGTTCTGTTACTCTGCATTAACACCTTCAGGATCAACTTCTTGGTCGAATCAAACAGGCTGAGACTGTTATCACCCATTTTGACGGTGAAGTTTTTCTCAATCATCTGCCCAATACTTAGCAGATTGCTCCTCATATCTGGTACATAAAATACCCCTTGGATGTAGCACCACTTACCATCTTTCGACAGGAACTTTATGGTACCTACTCCTTCAGCAGTAACTTTACTGTTATCTGCAAACCTTATCTTCTTACTTATCTGCTCCAGTTCGACAAACCACTCCTTGTGACAACACATGTGATTTGAACATCCTGTGTCGAGATACCATTCGACAGACTTCTCTTCAGTCGAATTTGTATCAGCCTTCAACAACAGTAATTCTGGGTCAGTAGCTGTCATGAATGACAATTCGTCACCATCATTGCTGGCAATGTTGGAGGCATCACCAGTGTTTCCACTGCCCTGCCACACACACATCGCACAAGTATTTTGAGCATCACAAGTGAATCCACTTATACAAGTGTTCCCACTATTTTGCTCGCTACTTTCAGTAATTCCTTCATCGAGTCGAATCTCATCTTCGACAGCCATCAGCATTAACTCCTCTGAGTCAGAGTCTGAGTCATTATCGTTAGCAAACTTGGCTTCTGCATCTTTATCCCTAGGAACTTTCTTGTTTTTACACTTGTTCCTATAATGCCCAAATTGCTGACAGTTATAACACTGAACTTTCGACAGGTCTCCCTTCTTCTTGTCGAAAGATCCTTGTTCTTTCTTCTTACTGCTTGATCCCTTTTCTCTACCCTTCTCCTTGTTGCCTGCCTTCCAATTTCTCTTAGAGGAGTATGAAAGCAAGGCTTGTTCAGTTTCTTTCTCTGAACTTCTCTGCCTTATCCTCAATTCATGAGCCTCTAAGGAACCCTGAAGTTCATCTAACTTCAATGTATCTAGGTCCTTGGATTCTTCGATAGCAGTAACAACGTAGTCGAATTCCAGGGTTAAGGATCTGAGCACCTTTTCGACTTTATTTACTTCAGTCACAGTTTCACCATTACCTTTCATTTGATTAGTTAATGCTACTAACCTCGTAATGAAATCTCCAATCGATTCTCCATCCGTCATCTTCAAGCCCTCGTACTGCTTCCTGAGCGACTGTAGACGTATCTTCTTCAGCCTATCTGCTCCTCCATACGAGTTCTTTAGGATGTCCCAAGCTGCCTTTGCTGAATCACAGTCGATGATCAGGTTCAGGATGTTGGAATCAACGCATTGGTGAATCAAAAACAGCCATTTTCCATCTTTCTTCCTCAGCGAATGATGGTTGTTCCTCACCGCTTCAGTGGCGTTTGCTGCCAAGGGTGGAACACCATCATTCACGACATCAAGTACATCTTGATATCGAAACAGCACCTTCATCTGCGCACACCAACGTTCATAATCCTTTCCGTCAAAGATTGGGAGGTTCCCCGGAATACCTCCACCAGAGTTGTCTCGCGCTGCCATGAATGTTGGTAGATTTTGTGAGGATCTAACAAGCTCTTGATACCAGTTTGTTGGGGATAAACACGTGAAAGAGAGAAGAAAAGGAAGTGGCGGCGCTAGAGGGACAAAAGAAATAAGTAGGGCAATATAAAATTAGGTAAAAGCTGCACTGAATTTCATAAAGATTGGATCCAGAATTACATGCTACTGACGTCTATATTTATATACAATGAAACAGGCCCATAATTTCGACTAGCCCATTCGACTGGCCCATTTCGACTAGGTTTCTAACTACACCTACTATAATTACAAGCAATAGAATTACAAAGCATATCTCAATAAATATAACTAATATGTAACTCGTGTGATGCCCAAGAATCGATTTTTTGGTTATATTAAATTTAAATACTTTTGTGAAAAAACCAACATAAGTAATAAATAAAAGAAGTCTAGAAAAGTGTATCCAAATTTGGTAAATTGCGATTACAACTAATCATGTTAATTGTTTTTTTTTTGACAAACATGTTTTGTTTTTAATTTAGTATTTATATGCCTAATATTTATGGAAAACACATATAAGATACGGTTAGTGGAGATTAATATTTTAAATTGTATAATGAGAAAATTATTTGCAATCTAATAATCGGATAGACAATGACTATATATATAAAATATAACTTACAAAAACGATCCCAGTATAATGCAAACTCTGTGCACTAAATTAAATCGACCGTCTTGATGCACAATAATCTCCACAATTTAAGCAATGCTTTTGTCTTGAATTTCCACAACAGCGATTTGTTGCGCAAATATCAATATGGAGCTGTAGCGACCGAAAAATCCGAAGGGAGAGATTCTTCGTCATTTGGGAAATGAAGCTAATTCAAAGAAAACACTCTAATTTACCCTCTTGTATTTGCAAAATTGAAAAGAAAGACTTAATAAAAATTTTAGTTTTTTGTGCTTGACAGGAGTGGACCCCTGCTCCTACGTATCCCCAGGTGCGATGGAGAAATCAAAGCTACGTAGTTCTTGGGTAGAAAAAGTTTGTGTGTTTGGTGTTTTTTATTTATTTTTGAAATTGGGAGATGTATTCGTAATGACCAAACAAGTACAACTCAGAGTGGCCATCACGCATGGCTCATTTGAAAACTGAAGCTGTTATTAACGGTCAAACAAGCTAAGCTTAGAGTGACCATTAGTAACAAACCATTTTTATGTGGATAATTGTTAAGAAAACTGGTTTGGAAGCATTATGATGTAATAAATAAAAAAACTAAATGAGTTGTAATAGGAAAGGAAGTGTAACTAACAAGGGCATTATGTTATTAAAAAGGGGGTATGAATAGCAACAGGGGTTGTATTTTTAAAACTGGGGGTGTAAGTATTAAACAGCCCAGTTCCACATGTTTTGCAAACTGGGCTTAAGTGAGGGGTTGTATTAATAAAATGAGTGGTGCATTTATAAACAGAGGTTGCATCATTAAGAAAAAAAGGTGCGTTTAGAAACAGGGGTTGTATAATTTGAAAAAATGGGGTGCGAAGAGCAACAACCCAGTTTACCTTTTGGATTTAGCAGCCCACGAATTCAGGGCTTCCAGGGGGATGTATGGAGTAAAACGCAGGGTCCAATTATCAGTCTGAACTTAAAAATTAAAATAAAATAAAAAAACAAAATGCAAGGGAGTATAAAGGGGAAAACCTAAATAAATGGAACCCTAAACTCACCACTCTCCTTTCCCAGTGCCGCACGACCATTCTTCTCCTCTCAACCCTATTTTCGTTTTTCTCTCTTCACGGCGCCGCACTCTCTCTCCCTCTCAACCCTAGACTCGTTCTCTTCCTCCCTCAGCGGCGCCGTTTTGCTCTCTCTCCCTCAACCGTGACCTCGCCTTTCTTTCCTCCTCATTGATCCTCGCCCTCTCTTCACCTTTACTCCGTTTTCTCCTCACCAAGCTGTAACCTCTCCTCTTCTTCTCCTCATCGAACCGGTCCTCTTCTCACCAAACCGCAGTGCTCTCTTCCTTCCTCACCGCCGCTAACCTCTCTTCTCTGCTCACCGCCCTAATCTCTCTCTCTACTCTTTACTAGAGTCAACGACAGAGGATGTGGAAGGAGGGAAAGCTCGAAAACAACGGTTACGAGGTGGTGGTTCGGTGGTGTGTGGTGATTGTTGCTAGGGGAGGGTGAGGCCGTGAGGGAGGAGAGGTTGTTGATGGTGGATTTGGTGGATGGGTTCGGCTTGCGAAGGTGATGAGTTAGGTGTGAGGGGCTACGGTGGCTGAGACGGTGAGGCTATGGTGGTGATGGTTCGTAGAGGGGATGGGTGGCTGTGAGGTTTGGTTTCTGTGTTAGTGGATGGTTGCTGTTGTTGACGGTTTGAGGTATGGTGGTGTGCGAGGGTGATGTGGTGGTGACCGTGGGTAGCTTTGGGTATTTTTCTCAGTATTTTTGGTGTCAATTTTCGTCCATTGTGTGTTCTCCCTTTTCTGTGACTGTGTTACTGTTTTATAGGTGGATTGATGAGGTGCTGAGTAGTCAAAGGACAGTCAGCAATTAGGGCCAATTTAAGGCACCAAACGGACAGCATTTTGAGGAGGAATTAAA
The DNA here is from genome assembly GCA_039519185.1 of Astragalus membranaceus. Taxonomy (NCBI): domain Eukaryota; kingdom Viridiplantae; phylum Streptophyta; class Magnoliopsida; order Fabales; family Fabaceae; genus Astragalus; species Astragalus membranaceus. Next base: position 105,418,948 of record CM076850.1, on the reverse strand, counting down.
AGGACAACAGCTGGAGCAATTTAGGGCGCAAAGGACAGTCAAAAGAAGGACAACAACAAGAAAAAAAGGAATCAAAAGGACAGTCAAGGAGAAACCCTAGCGCCCCTTTTCTTCTTTTTTTTCTTTTTTTTTTTTGAAATTTTGTATTTTTAATTTTTTGTACTATTTTTTTGCTGTTTGCTTTTTGGGTTGATATGTGTAAAAAACTGTATTATATAACAGAAGACTTTTGACTATTCAGCTTTCTATTTTTTTTTTGCACCAATAACAATAGACTAAATAATAACAACAACGAAATAATAGAAAACAAGCATCAAACAATCGTTGTACGAGAGTGCCAAAGACACGCGCGTTTAGGACAATATGTGACGCAATGAGAATAAGAATTTTTGGATTTTAATTGATCGGACAAAATTAGGGTAAGACAGCTGCCCCTCTTTATTTATATTTTACTAGGAAACATGGAGGGCTTCCAAATTTCTCGAGTAAAATAGAAATAAAGAAAAAAAGGACACTAATTTTGTCGAAACCTTTTTTGAGAAATTCACAAAAAACTGGGTTTACATAGAACAAAAGTAAATAGGGATCACCGGGGATCTGAAGGAGCCTGGGGCTCTGATGGTCTAATTCGCAGTCGATGCTTGGCGCATTGATTGGAGTTAAACTGAAGGACCGACGGGGTCTGAAGGGCATTCCTAAGTCTGATGGACCAATGGGTCTGATGGAGCGCAAACTAGCAACGGTACTAGTAAAACGGTCTGCTTGGGGGGTGGCCTTTTTCGAGCGGCCATGGGGGCAAGGTCAGGTCGTTGACCTGATTTGCGCACCTCAAAGGACGTGCACTGTATTTTCTTTTAGGCGGGCCCAGCTAGTCTGAAGGGCCTGGGGTCGGATGATCCTTCGATTGCTCGATAACGCGACGTGCGATATGGATTGAAGGACCAATTGTTGGTCTGAAGGAGCGCTAGGGCTCTGAAGGACCGCTGGGGGGCTAAAGGACTGGTGCTAGACACAGTGCTAACGTTATAATTTAAATTCATCGCGAGAGATAAAAGCAATGTATATTTGAACGCCTTTAGGGATGCAATGGATGATGTATGCGTGCATGCAGTGTAATCATGCGCAACGATCGGTATCTGGTGGTATGATGAATGAAATGTTTTAATGATTTTTCTTTTTGTTTTTGTTTTTGGTTCTTTTTGCTCTTTTGCTCTTTCTTGACTTTTTGCTCTTTTGCTCTTTCTTGACTTTTCTGCTGATCTCATTAACTCGCAGGACTCTCGACGTGAGATACGAGGGTTGCCCCAAAGTAGTGATACCGCAGTGCGGGTTATTGTGATTTGTTGCTTGAAGTGATTATGCATTTGTCTTCTTTGCAATTTTATGAGAGATCATCTCTTTTTGTGATTTTTAGAGATTTCGCAATGATTGTAATGCTTTCGATTATGCACATGTTTCGCAATTCAGTATCATCTGCCGTATAACATATTTTCAAAGCAAATAGGGAGATGAGAGAATAATGAAAGAGTTTAATATTCAAATGGAAACCGAGTGCACAGAAGGTCACACTGCTGAAAATTACTTTGGGAATTTAAACTACAAAAGGATGAAAGAAAAGGAAAGAGCAAATCTTTTGATTGTTTGCATCTTTGAAGTAACAACGCTAATCATCCATGCACATGACCTTGAGCATTCATCATCCAACTTTCGGAGGTATTGACTGCCTTTGCATTTGTTCAAAGTCCAACTTTTGACCCTAATTTTTTCTTGGACTGCTCTTTAGAGTTTTCAATCCACCGGGTCGCTCTGATTTTTTCCTAGGCTGCCCTTTCGGGTTATCAACCTAGAGAGCTCATTTTTTCTTGGCTAACCTTTCTCTTTCATCATCTTGTTGTTCAGGTTGGCCCCATTATCCGTGATGATCTTATTTGGAAGGCCGTAACGGCAGATCAAATCTCTTTTTATGAACTTGACAACCACAGATTTTGTTACACTGGCATAAGAAGCGGCCTCGACCCATTTGGTGAAATAATCAATAGCGACAAGAATGAAGTGATGCCCATTTGATGCCTTCGATTCGATGGGACCGATGACGTCCATTCCCCACATTGAGAATGGCCATGGTGCTGTTAGGACATTCGAAGAAGCAGGCGGCACATGGATATTATCAGCGTAGATTTGACACTTGTGACATTTTCTCACGTAGTTAAAGCAGCCGGTCTCCATTGACAACCAGTAGTAGCTGGCCCTTAAGATTTTTCTCGCCATAGTGTGCCCGTTAGAATGGGTTCCGAACGAGCCTTCATGGACATCTTTTATAATTCTTTCTGCTTCTTCTTTTGCTACACATCTGAGGAGGACCATATCGTGATTCCTTTTGTAAAGCACCTCCCGGTTTAGGAAGAAACCCATTGACAACCTCCTAAGTGTTCTCTTATCATTCTCAGTGGCACCAGGAGGGTACTCTCTGCTTGTGATATAGTGCTTGATATCGTAATACCAAGGTTTACTATCAGGCTCTTCTTCAATTGCCACACAATGATGTGCCGGTAGGTCTCGATGCTGGATTCGGATGAATGCCAGATTTTGTTGCCATTGATATTGAACATTGATGAAAAAGTTGCTAAAGCGTCAGCCAACTGATATTCTTCACGAGGGAGGTGGTGGAAAGTGATCTCCTCGAACCGTTCAATCATCTTTTGGATGTGATCGCGATAAGGAATCAATTTGGAATCCCTGGTTTCCCAGTCACCTTTTATCTGATGGATGACTAAGGCTGAGTCCCCATATACATCGAGTCTTTTGACTTTCCATTCAAGGGCCGCTTTGATGCCTAGGACACACGCTTCATATTCTGCGATGTTATTGGTGCAATAGAAGCTCAGTCTAGCAGTAAATGGTATGAAGCGGTTATCAGGAGAAATCAATACAGCTCCGACCCCATGCCCATACAAATTGGAAGCGCCATCGAATGACATCCTCCACCTTTCGTCGTCTGGAGATTTCCCTTCTCCGAATAAAGCCATTATATCTTCATCTGGGAAATCACACTGCATTGATTGGTAATCCTCAATGGTCTGGTGCGCCAAGTATTCAGCTAAGGCACTACCTTTGATTGCTTTCTGAGTGACATACAAGAGGTCGTATTCGGATAGTAGCATTTGCCAGCGGGCGATTCTTCCTGCCAGTGCAGGTTTTTCAAAAATGTACTTGATTGGATCCATTTTAGATACCAACCAAGTCGTGTGGCTCAGCATATACTGCCTCAGACGACATGCAGCCCAGGCCAAAGCACAACATGTTTTTTCCAACATTGAGTATCTTGTCTCGCACTTGGTGAACTTCTTGCTTAGGTAGTAGATGGCGTGTTCTTTCCTTCCAGACTCATCATGTTGCCCCAGTACACAACCCATTGAGTTGTCTAGCACTGTTAAGTACAGAATGAGAGGTCTGCCCTACACCCGTGGCATCAGAATCGGCGGATTTTGGAGGTACCTCTTGATATTTGTAACACCCCGGTATTTCTATCTACTAAAAATACCCAAGTGCACCATAGTAACACATCAGAGATATATTTCCTGCTTAGACACTGAATATTACTATAAATTTTTCGCTGAATAAAACCCAAACAGTCTTATTTACAACAAGACAATATGGTTCACAGACCATATACCATCAGCAATTATAGTATTCAGTATCATACAAGAAAGCGGAAGAAAGATATACCTTAAATACATAATGTTCTAGTATATAGACAACAGAAGGGAAATAAGCTTAAACATAAAGCTAGGCTATCAGCAACCAATCCGAGCTCAACCTACTCGTGCCTCTTGGATTTCCGCTGTCCCTGTGTCTCTGTAAAACAACAACATTTAAACAATCAATCAAAATCTTAATCAAATCGAAGTTTATCAAATTACGGCGATTTTCCAAATAACGGTTTTAAATCAAAATCTCTCGAATCAAATCACCAAAAATTCCATTTTGACACGACGCAACCCGAGACTCGCCCCAATCGATTCCTAACCCGAATCAGACAGTATCACATAATATTCCAGTCCAGCGAAAGCGATAAAACAATTTATCAATTAATTCGAAATGTAAAATCCTAAACGTGAGTAGAACTCACCCTTGAAGCGTGAACCACGATCGAGCCGAATTCACCGAGTAGCCACACGAACATTCCCCGCTCCGGCGACGCCCAATCCGCTTCCAAAGCTTCCCACTCGATCACGAAACCTCTTTTGACCGAAATGCCGAATTCCTCGAAATCCTCCATGGGCACTATTCATCATCTTCCTCCTCATGAAGCACTATTCACACAAAACCCAATTTTGAACCCTAACCTTCAATTCTTCAAAAACTCCAAATCGGACTTCAATATTCGCGTATTCCACCTTGAGCTCGCTCCTCACCACCATTCTAGGCTTTCCTTTGAGCTTGAACCACAAAACCTCCATTTTTCCCTCTCAAATCGAAAATGGCAAAGTGAGAGAGAGAGAGTTGATGATGTTGATGTTGGTACCAAATCGAAGAGTGAGTAACGCTGAGCATTTTTCGTGTTGGAAAGAAGTCGTTTTGTTGAGCGGAAGTACCCCCTTTTTCCTCTTCTTCTTCCTCCCCCTTTCTTTCTCTCTTCTTCTCCTTTTCTCCTCTCCTCTCTGTTTCTCTTCTCTCGTTGCTTTCTCTCTTTTCCTTCTTTCTTTCATTTAATTTCTTTTCTTCTCCTCTCACATGCACACACGTATACATATATATATTTATTTAATATATAAGTTGTAACGCGGTCAAATTACCATATTGATCGAAATCTCCTATTTCGATTCCAAAACTTCCATGGTCCGTATTATCCGGTTAACGATCCGATGACAACAATTAAATAATTTTAGCACTCGATAAATTTACCAGTCAAGTACTAAATTAATTTAATTGGGTTAACATCCAAATAATTCCATTAATTATTTTGAGGATGTTACATTCTCCCCAACTTGAAAGAATTTTGTCCTCAAAATTTCGTCGAGTCTTTCATCTGACTAATCGAGAATCGACATTCTCAGAAAGGTCTTAAGTTGCTGAAAAACAATCTCGAACTAACGAAATGAGCGTAGGAACTCTTCCCAAGTGGGCACATCAATCTCCAAGTATGATCCACTACTACCTTGATACGAACTCTCTGGTTACGAATCAACACGAGAAACTCCTCTTTCGCCTATATAGGCTCGGCACCGCATTCGAAAACACTCCCTAAGCTTCATTCCTCACTTGCTCCCCAACTTTGATTAATCTAAATCAAAGGGTCTAATATAAGACACTTGATAGAAATACAGGTTGAAAATGAGATCCACAAACTGGTACTCCTCGGTAGAGGTGAAAACAAACACGATTTCCTCGAAGGGTGTAAACACTTTCTCAACTAATCTTCTAATATCCACAACAGTCTTCATACACACCGACAATGTGACGGAAAAGTCACTTGTGAAACTTCTTGACTCGCCCCCAAGATTTTGAGATAACACCTTTCGAAAGAAGATGGAATGAGGATTTACCAGAAACGTTTATCTTAAACGTAGAAGTAAACCACGGGGACATCAAATAAATTGAACGTAATGAAAATCACCTCAGTTGTTCTCCAAACAACTATCAAACAGAACTCAGGGCTCCTTTCCGAATTAGTCAGTAGCGTTGAGAGCTTCCCCTCAACCTAAGTAATCCTCCTAGGATTTTCTTCCTCAATCAGATTTTATTAACCTCCTGATTCGTTCCCAAAATTAACCCTAGCGTGCGGGTTTTCACAAGAATAATTTTTCAAAACTATCACGCCGCACACCAAGCTTCACTTCGGAAATTTCAGCTACTTGCAAGCAGATCCATCAATTAATCCTTTGATGGTTATTCGCAACATGAAAACAGTCAGCAGTTACCTCACTTACATATTCGTATTCTCGTTCGTTTTGTCAAACGGAATCTCGTAAGACAATCTCGTTGTCAACCTTCACCAAGGAGAGGTTAACAAACTAATACCTTGCCACCAAAGTGGAAACTTATGGATGTACTCCAACTTAGATCTAAAAGACTCTAACAATTCCATTTCATGCATCATTAACTCTGCTATATGAATGGATTTCCTACTTAGCGAATCGGCTACAATATTAGCCTTCCCCGGATGATACTTCATTTCGAAGTCATAATCCTCCAGAAATTCAACACACTTCTCTGCCTGCTATTCAGTTCTTTCTGTTCAAACAGATACCTTAAACTCTTGTGACCACTAAAGACTTCGAAACGAGACCCATACAGGTAATGTCTTCAAACCTTCAGTGCATACACAATAGCTGCCAATTCCAAATCATGAGTCGAGTAATTCTCCTCATGAGTCTTCAATTGCCTGAACGCATAAGCTACCTCTTGTTGATTCTGCACAAGAACACATCCTAAACTCTTCCCAGAAGCATCGCTGTAAAATTGGAATTGCAAAGACGGATCTGGAAGAATATGGATTGGAGCAGAAGTCAACCGAACCTTCAAATCTTGAAAACATTCTTCACAATCGGCATCCCGCGTAAAAGGTTGACCCTTACGAGTTAACCGAGTAAGTGGAAGAACCAATTGTGAGAATCCTTCGATAAACTTCCTGTAGTAACCGGCTATACTTAGAAAACTTCTGATTTCAGTGGCTAACGTTGGTCGTTCCCAATTCAACACCGCTTCCACCTTACTAGGATCCACCGAAACTCCCAATTGGGAAGTCACGCGTCCCAAAAACTTCACTTCCGGCATCCAGAAGTCACTCTTCGACGGCTTGGCATACAATTTCCTTTCTCGGAGTACATTCAGAATAATGCGGAGATGTTGGGCATGCTCCCCAATAGTCTTAGAGTACACCAAGATATCATCGATGAAAACGACTTCAAACTGATCCTAATACGAATGAAAAACTCGGTTCCTGAAATCCACGAATACCGCCGGAGCGTTAGTCAAACCGAAGGCCACCACTACAAATACATAATGTCCATACCTAGTATGGAAAGCTGTCTTCGGACTATCTAAGGCTCTAACTTTTATTTGATGATGTCCTGACCTCAGATCAATTTTAGAAAACCCAGCAGCGTCTCAAATTGCTCGAGAAAATCGTCTATCCTTGGCAAGGGATATTTATTCTTGATCGTCACTTTCTTAAGTTGTCGATAATCGATGTACAATCTCATGCTACCATTTTTCCTTTTGACTAACCACACCAGAGCACTCCTTAGAGAAGCACTCGGTCGAATGAATTTCCTTAACATCGACTCTTCAAGTTGAGACTCCATTTCCCTTAATTCTAAAGGAACATTCAATAAGAAACAATAGATATTGATCCCGTGCCAGGAACCAATTCCACGGCAAACTCTACCTTTCGCTCTGGAGGTTCAGAAGAAACTTCATCGTGAAAACATCCAGAAAGTCACTCACAACCTGAATGTTCGCCAAATCTAAACTAGTTTCAGTGGATGCAGATAACATACTAACATGTGCTTCCGCACCTTGGAATGAAGATTGGCCGTCTAAGGTGAACTAGGTAACCGCTTCAGAATTTGTCCTAGACAATTCAACTGATTCTGAAGCGAAGCTGATAGCTGATTAATACAGTCGATTGCAACATGATTTGCAGTCATCCAATTCATACCCAAAATGGTGTCCACACCTCTCACAGGCAAACAAATAATCCTTCTACGAAAGTTCTGTCTCCTATAACACGTAGACAATCCTGACACAAAGATTGGGTCTGGACACGACACTTAGCCACAGTTAAGATAGTTATCAGCTCGGATAGCGAAGATAAGGTTAATCCCAACCGATTCACATGCGATCGGGATATACAGCAATAGGTTGCACCCGAATCTTATAATATACTGATCGAGTCATTGAATAGGACTCCCATCCTTCTAAGTATACCGTCAGCATTCGTAACTGTCTAAGCATTCAAAGTGTTGACTCGTCCTTGCCTTGGAGCTGCTTATGACTCCTTGGAACTTTTCCTGGCAGGGCACTTTTTACCATAGTGACCTTCTACATTACTGTAACAGCACCGATTAGATCTTCACTTGCAATCACCACTGTGAGGCTTTCCACAGTTAGAACATCTTCTAACCTTTGAAGAATCAAGGAATTGCACCTGCTTTTCCTTTGATGAAATTATCTTAGGACTTTCCATTCGGAGCTGATAATTCAACTACCTCCTTTCCTTTCCCATATTTCCTATGAGATCACCCTCGGCGACATAGGCTGATTACACTAAGGCAACATAATTGGTAGCAGTATAAGAACTGAGACCATAAATCATAAAAACACTTATGCCCGTCTTAAATTTCTGCATTCTCCGTTCGTCATCCGAAGCTTACTTTACCACTTGGTAAAACTGAGACAACTTCTCAAACTTAGCGGTGTATTCTTCCACCGTCATGTCACCTTTCATGAGGATGCACCGGTTGAAGATTCCGATTTTGGTCGAGGACTGCGTCTTGATCATCCTACCATAATTCCGCTTATGATGCACTAAGTATTAAGTTGATCAGGCTCAATGTCTCTTAGCATCACAAGTGTAATTACAACCAGGACTAACAAGGAATCGACTCAACCCTAGACTAAGTCCTACTAGGTCGAACTGCTATGATACCAACTGTAACACCCCGGTATTTCTATCTACTAAAAATACCCAAGTGCACCATAGTAACACATCAGAGATATATTTCCTGCTTAGACACTGAATATTACTATAAATTTTTCGCTGAATAAAACCCAAACAGTCTTATTTACAACAAGACAATATGGTTCACAGACCATATACCATCAGCAATTATAGTATTCAGTATCATACAAGAAAGCGGAAGAAAGATATACCTTAAATACATAATGTTCTAGTATATAGACAACAGAAGGGAAATAAGCTTAAACATAAAGCTAGGCTATCAGCAACCAATCCGAGCTCAACCTACTCGTGCCTCTTGGATTTCCGCTGTCCCTGTGTCTCTGTAAAACAACAACATTTAAACAATCAATCAAAATCTTAATCAAATCGAAGTTTATCAAATTACGGCGATTTTCCAAATAACGGTTTTAAATCAAAATCTCTCGAATCAAATCACCAAAAATTCCATTTTGACACGACGCAACCCGAGACTCGCCCCAATCGATTCCTAACCCGAATCAGACAGTATCACATAATATTCCAGTCCAGCGAAAGCGATAAAACAATTTATCAATTAATTCGAAATGTAAAATCCTAAACGTGAGTAGAACTCACCCTTGAAGCGTGAACCACGATCGAGCCGAATTCACCGAGTAGCCACACGAACATTCCCCGCTCCGGCGACGCCCAATCCGCTTCCAAAGCTTCCCACTCGATCACGAAACCTCTTTTGACCGAAATGCCGAATTCCTCGAAATCCTCCATGGGCACTATTCATCATCTTCCTCCTCATGAAGCACTATTCACACAAAACCCAATTTTGAACCCTAACCTTCAATTCTTCAAAAACTCCAAATCGGACTTCAATATTCGCGTATTCCACCTTGAGCTCGCTCCTCACCACCATTCTAGGCTTTCCTTTGAGCTTGAACCACAAAACCTCCATTTTTCCCTCTCAAATCGAAAATGGCAAAGTGAGAGAGAGAGAGTTGATGATGTTGATGTTGGTACCAAATCGAAGAGTGAGTAACGCTGAGCATTTTTCGTGTTGGAAAGAAGTCGTTTTGTTGAGCGGAAGTACCCCCTTTTTCCTCTTCTTCTTCCTCCCCCTTTCTTCCTCTCTTCTTCTCCTTTTCTCCTCTCCTCTCTGTTTCTCTTCTCTCGTTGCTTTCTCTCTTTTCCTTCTTTCTTTCATTTAATTTCTTTTCTTCTCCTCTCACATGCACACACGTATACATATATATATTTATTTAATATATAAGTTGTAACGCGGTCAAATTACCATATTGATCGAAATCTCCTATTTCGATTCCAAAACTTCCATGGTCCGTATTATCCGGTTAACGATCCGATGACAACAATTAAATAATTTTAGCACTCGATAAATTTACCAGTCAAGTACTAAATTAATTTAATTGGGTTAACATCCAAATAATTCCATTAATTATTTTGAGGATGTTACAATATTTTCAAAGGCTTCCTGGCAATTATCATTCCACTTTGTTTCTTGGTTCTTGCACAGAAATTTGAAGATAGGCTCACAGGTCGATGTTAATTGGGATATGAATATGGAGATGTAGTTCAACCTTCCCAGGAACCCACGAACTTCTCTTTCGGTTTTAGACGCTGGCATTTCTAATATTGCTCGTACTTTGGCTGGATCCACTTCTATTCCTCTCTGACTGACTATGAACCCCAACAGCTTTCCTGATCTTACACCGAAAGTACATTTTGCAGATTAACAACATGTTCTTCTTCAGTCTTGGATTTTGCGATCATTTCATCCACGTAGACTTCTATTTCTTTATGCATCATATCATGGAATAAAGTTACCATCGCCCTTTGGTACGTGGCACCAGCATTCTTTAGGCCGAACGACATTACTTTGTAGCAAAAGTTGCCCCAAAGAGTGATGAAGGTGGTTTTCTCCATGTCTTCAAGGGCCATCTACCAGGACATCAATGTGAGGCAGGGGACAGTCATCCTTTGGGCTGACTCTATTCAGATCCCGATAGTCAACACACATCCAAACTTTCCCATCTTTCTTTGAAACCGGGACAATATTGGCTACCCATTGAGGATATTTTGCTACTGCTAGGAATCTAGCATCAAATTGCTTCTTGACCTCATCTCTGATTTTCAATGACATATCTGGCTTCATCCTTCTTAGCTTCTGTTTTACCGGCAGGCATTCGGGCTTTACTGGTGACTTATGCTCGACTATGTTGGCGTCCTGTCCAGGCATTTCTTGGTATGTCCATGCGAAGATGTCAACATAGTCCAACAAAAGCCTAACCAGTTTCTCTCGCTCACTGTCTTTCATTGTGATACCAATTTTAACCTCTTTCCTATCTTCCTCTGTGCCTAAGTTTAATATCTCAGTAGATTCCTCGTGGGGTTGAATAACTTTTTCCTCTTGTTCCATCATTCTCATTAACTCTGGAGGAGTTTCCCAGTTATCTTCAACATCTTCCTCAGTTTGATTAATGGGGTGATCAACGTTACATTATGAATTTTTAGCGTTGTTATTATCAAAGATGTTTTTTTTCGAATCTGCATTAATATAAATTGACGAAATGAAAAACCGAGTAAAAGAAAATAAAAAGCAAATGCAAAAGAAAACAGAAATTTATTGGAGAATCTGAAATAACATTTTCTTGATACTGATATTGAAAGGAAACATGTGTGCCCGAATGAAATGTCCTAAGGCCTTGGGCAGAGCCATAGGATTGCATTACAGAAACATTACTTTGAACTAAAAACTACAGGAAAATCGACGATCTCCCAATTCTTGAGCCTTTCATTTGCAGGACAAGGGCGCACAAGACTGACGACGCCTTCTTCAACACTTAGATCATCTTCCACTGCAGCAATCTGATCGGGGTTCAGCATTCCCGCACTCTGAAAACTTTGTTTGATGTCGCAGATGATGACCTTCTTCATATTTGGCACTCTGCCCTCAAGTTTGGCTAACCTCCGCTCTTTCTTTTCTTCCGCAATTCTTCTCTTGTCATTTCGATCAGGCCGATACCCTATCACGCGTCAATCTTTGATCTCTTGCAGTTGTATTGGTGTCATGATCCCCTGTTCGGTCTTTCCTAAACCTTTTTCGACCTTGTAACCTTTGTCTATCATGACTTTAGCAACCATCATGGCAGACTTGGACAGCTTAGGCTTCAGAATACTATACGCATTAGCAATCTCTAGTGCTTGGAAGGCAGTCTCAAAAGACTCCTCAGCAGCCTCGATGTAACGAGCGGGAGACGACCTATTTACCAGCATTTCCTCTTCACCAAAGACATCCACCAACTTGTTGTTCACTATGAATTTGAGCTTCTGATGTAAGGAATAAGGAACTGCCCCTGCAGAATGGATCCATGGCCTTCCCAAGAGGCAACTGTAGGATGGGGCAATGTCCATTATCTGGAAGGTCACTATGAAGAGTTCCGGACCCACCAGCACCGGTAATTCTATTTCCCCGATGACTTTCCTTTTCGATCCCTCAAAGGCCCTGACCACTATCGAGCTAGGTCTCATGTAGGAACAATCCACATCTAATTTTTCCATGGTTGACCTGGGCAATACATTCAAGGACGATCGGTTGTCAATAAGCACCCGAGCAAGTGAGTAGTCTCCACATTTCACAGATATGTGTAAGGGTTTGTTGTTCCCCTTCCTTCAGTTGGAATCTCATCATCAGTAAAGGTGAGGTAATTACTTGCAACAAGGTTTCCAACGATTCCATCAAACTGACCGACTGAGATGTCATGAGCGACATGGGCCTCATTCAATACTTTTGTCAATGCTGCACGATGGGCTTCGGAACTGAGAAATAATGACAGCAGGGATATCTTGGCAAGGGTCTGGTTCGGCTGATCAACTATCTTATACTCGCTTTGTCTCATGAGTTTCAGAAATTTGCCGGCTTCTTGTTCAGATAGTGTTCTTTTACCACATTCTTATCAACGGGTTCTTGTTCTACGCCTTTGCCTTTGCGGGCTCTCTCTTCCCCTTCTTTTGTTTGCTCTCCAATGAGTCCTTCGGGGGTGTAAATACGCCCACTTCGAGTCATCCCACTGGTCCCTGAGATGTTGATGACATCGGGAGTGGTCTGAACTTTCACGTTGTAATTCCATGGGACTGCATTGGTGTCCTTAAAGGGGAAGGGAGCTGGCACTTGAATAGTGATCGGTTTGGGCATGGTTGGATTAATATTTTTGTAATGGATTTCCAGTGGCTTCCGGATATCCTTGCTCTGGTCAGTATTTGACTGGAGAGTCCACACGTCTTCCTCCTTCTTTCGAAGACCCACTTGTATTATGTGCCGATCCAGTAAGTCTTCAATGACTATTTTGAATGCTTCACATGCCCCAACACAGTTAGGGTAAACACACAAATCCTTTTCAACACATCCGTTCATAATAATTCCGAAGTCACACAAGTCAGCATGGATGAGGTCTAGAGGTGTGATGATGTCTTCCACCCTTCTGATCAGGAATTGTCCCTCAAAATTTTCAATGGCATTAACGGAAGGTTTCTCGTGCCCCGGTAATGGGTTAGTGGCAGCATTCGGACTATCCTCTTCGAAACTTAACCATTTAGATTCAATCAATTCTTGCACTACATATTTTAATGCCTTGCAATTTTCTGTTGAATGGCCAACTGCCCCAGCGTAGAATCCACAAGTAGCATCTGGGTTGTAACCCCTAGGGAAAGGATCTTGAAGGGGTCTCATTTGTTGGGGAGTGATCAGGTTGTGACTGATGAGGTGATTGAACATGTCTGTACGATATGGGTATTGGGTCAAAATTGACAGGCTTTCTTTCCTGGTAATTTTGTGGTCTATTGTTTGGGTTGACATGGTGAGGTGGGACTAATGGTGTTTGAGTAGGGATTTGGAAGGTTTGTCGGGGATTGTTGTAGGGAAGCTTTCCGGATCCAGAGATGGCATTGGCTTCTCCTTCATTCTTTTTGGGGAATCCTGAGAAGGGCTTTTTCTGATTACTGGTTCTAACAAATCCCCTCTCTGGATTCCCCAAAGAGAAGGGCTTTCGATTTTCTAATCTTTCTCCTATGACAATCATATCTGAGAAGCTCGAAGACACGCCCCCGATCAACCTATCATAGAAAGGCCATTGAAGAGTATCCATGAACATGGATACCATTTCCTTTTCTAACAAAGGTGGTACTAGCTGCGCAGCCAACCCTCTCCATCGTTGGGAATATTCCTTGAAGGACTCATTATCTCTTTTTGTCATGCTCTGCAGTTGTGTCCTATCGGGTGCCATGTCAATGTTGTATTTGTATTGCCTCAAAAATGCATCAGCTAGGTCCTTCTAGCATCTGATATGGGCACCCTCTAATTGCATATACCAGCTCGAAGCTGCCCCAGATAGACTGTCCTGGAACTAGTGATTGAGCAATTTGTCGTCATGAGCAAACACAGCCATCCTCCTGCAGTACATGGTTAAGTGGCTCACGGGGCAGGTTGACCCTCGGTATGTGTCAAAATCCGGCACCTTAAATTTTGGAGGGATGACTATGTTAGGGACGAGGCACAAATCATAAGCATCTCTCGCACCAACATTGGATCCTTCAACTGCTCTCAACCGTTCCTCAAGCATTTGTAATTTGTCATTGGCTTGAGGGTTCTCCATAGGGTAATTGTGAGGGAGCCCACTCATACCATAGTAAGGATGAATCAACAGAACTATGGCTGGGTTCACATTTGGGATATGTGAATGAGTGGGGTTCCTGAGATTGGACCCCCGAGCTTGAGCATCAATTATCAGTGGTGGAGTGTAGCCAAGTGGGAATCCTTGTGGCGCGACGACAGGGCTCGGGTTTTGAATCGGCGGCGCCCCCGGATTACCATCGTGACCTGCCGTTGCAGGCTGTTTTTGGCCCACAACTCCTGAGGGCCCGTCTTCTGAATTGGCATCGGCTGTCGGAGGTGTGTAACCTTGCGGAAGTCCGTAAGGAGGTTGGTAACCTGACCATTAGCCCCGGTAGGGTACACTATGTGGGATTCCGGGTCCATTGGGAATAGGAGGGTTGGTAACTTGATTTTCAGTGTTCCCAGCAGAGACATCTTCATTCGTGTTTCCGTTCCTCAAAGCTTGTAAAACCTTTAAGATTTCAGCCATCTATTCTTTCATCTCATCTATTTCTACCCTAAGCTATTGATTGCCTAGGTTCTGATTAACCTGACCTAAGTCATCCTGATGTGGATTGCCTTGATCTGGGTTATCCTGGGGCGGATTGTCCTGATTTGCTTCCATGTTTCTAGCCAGAGAACGAGTCCAATAGCTATGTTGACGCACCGGCTTGTCTTTTACTCTCCGTCGATGGGATACATGATATGAGTATATGAATGGATGAAAAGATGAGTGATGCATGTGTGCATGAGTCTTATTGTTTTAGGCCGAGAATCGTAAGTGCATCCTGATTTGTCATTAACATTTCAAACATTTTCAAGAAAAGAGGATCAACAGGTGAAACAAACAAACTTCATTGATAGGGAAAAGTACATCTTTTTTGAAATAAAACTCCGAAAGGAAAAGTACAATGCTCTTTTAAATTTCTCTCAAATACATATGGCTTTTATTTTTCCACTCCCCTCTCTTTTTCTACTGGTAGTGTGACCAGCTTTCCCCCTAAGTTCTGTAATCAGGATGTTGCAAAATTCCACAAACTCGCAGACTTGGATTGGGGTGTTAAACGGGTGCATTGCCACGTCAGCCTTCTTTAGACGTTTTGGGATACCAATGATAGTTTGATTGGCCAGCCATGTCAACTTTGAAAATTTGTCTTTCCAGTATAAGCTTTCATTCTTCAACTCTATGATGACTTCATGACTTTCTATCCTGCTGACCAACTCCGCAAAGCGACTCTCCCAATAGATTCTTTTAGTCTTCAACTGGTGGTAAACTTCCTCTTGATACCTGATATGGTCCTTCAGCTCATTAGATCTTTCATGCTCCCTTCTCAATGCTTGTTGGTATTCTCGGAGTATCTCTTCGATTGTCTCTTTATCCCGCCGGATACTTTTCACTTGATCTTCAAACTCAGCTATCAATATCTGAGACTCTCTTTTTGATTTCACCAGCAGGCTCTGTGTGGTTTTTTCAGCAATCATTGATTCTTCCCATAACTCCTTCCACTTGTGCGCATCATCAACGGCTTGGTTCATTTTCAAGTTGCATCGTTTTAGCTCTTCCTTTGCCCCTCTCAGGTACTTTTGAACCTCTTGTTTGTTCTTTTCTTCAATCCTAAGCTGCTTGCGGCTATCTTCAATGGCCAATGACTTAGTTGCGTTTTCCTCCTCCAATTTCTGGTTTTTAGGAGCATTTTCTCTAATTCTGCCTGTAAGTCCTTCTTTTCTTCTTCGGCTTTTGACATTGCCATTTTGAGCTTATCTAACTCTTCGACAGTGGGAAGGGTAGGTTCAAGTACTTCTTCCTCAACCCGTAGTGCGCTTCGGTAAGGCAATCGAGTGTCTTGGATCCTTTTTGGGAGCCATTGACGAAAGGTGAGTTCCTTATCGCCGCCCCTCTTAGTAAGCTCGTGTCCTTTGCGGACAACCATATCCCACGCTTGAGAAATCTTCCGGAGCATGTCAACCTCTTTTGGGCTTCCCTCATGGAGGTAAAAAGGGATTAACATGTCTTCGATGGGCGGATTTTGCATGGGATACCCTAGCTGCCTTAGAGTCAGAGAATGGTTGTAATTTATGCATCCTCTTGTCCCATGAGTGGGAAATTTTGAAAGTTTCCACATTGAACAATTACTATAGGCCTATTTTTCCACCATGATGGGTGCCAACGAACCTTGTATTCATGGAGGCCCCTTAGCACTTGCAACCATTCACTAGTGTTCATCGTCTTCACATCACACCCCTTAGCATCTTCAATTGGGCCTTCCGCCTTAACTTTGTTAACGAAGGCATGGGTGAGAAGCCAAACATACAAGGCATGTAGGCAGCAAGATATCCTCTTTCCCTTTAGCTCACTATAATGAGTGAAAGTACAGTAAGTGTCTGCAAGAACGGCTGGAATTGGGTTGGAAGGGTTTTCTTCATCTTTGAAGGATAGGAAGGCACCAATAGCTGTCGTGTCCACATACTTTTCAACGCGTGGAAATAGAACAATGCCAAAGATGGTCAAAGCCAACACTTGCTTAAAAGGACTCCAATTCCTAGCGTCGGCGAAGGACTTCATTTGACTTTCCATATATTCTTGTGGGAACCCTACAATGTAATTTCGATTTTTCTTTTGGAGCTTCAAATTTTCCTTGCTGATTTGTAACATTGAGGCAAGTTTCTCATATGTGTAGTAATGCCCCTGATACTATAGGGCCTAATGTCTTGTTGAGGAAAACCAAAGATTTGTGTATATTCTTCCAGGGTAGGTGCCATCTGGAAATTTTTGAAGGTGAAGCATCTTAGTGAAGAGTCATAGAATTGGCTCAAAACAACAATGGCATTTGTCTGCACTTCCAACTGTAATAACATAATAATCTTCCCATAAGTTCTATCAAAAGACCTGCGCTCGATGGGCGGCAACCAAACCGCACATTCCCTTAGCCTCGTCAGATTAGGCTGTTTCACTATGGGGTAGTTCAAAGTTTGGATTGCTTCACTGTTTGATCCCATATTGTCTTGCTTATGACAAAATTTTTGAGCCTCTTATAATTCCCGCCAAACCTAAATGAGATGAATAACATGCATGTGAGGATTTTTGAGCCTCTTACAATTCCCGGCAAACCTAATGATGTTATATGATGAATGAAAAAAGGATGTCACACGTGTTAAAAAGTAAAAGAAGATTTTTGGTGATTCAACTTTGAGAAAGCATTAACTATGTGTCGCCTTCTATATATGTAAAAGGGAAAAAAAATAAATGGTTTTGATGATTTGATTTTTTTTGAGAAAAATTTGTCTGTAATGATGCAGCGGGTAGATGAAATGCCCTTGTGTCCTAAACAGGTTATGTCTTATAAAAGTCACGGTCTAGGGTCACTTATGTGATCAATCTCTCAGGTGGCTCTATTCACTTCCTCACAAAGGTACTCTGGCTGAGACTTTCATGAGAGTCAGACAGATAAAATCCAGAATGACTGTCACTAATAATCTCCAGTCGTCCTAGGTTATTTTCAGACCCGGGTATAAGGCCCCACTCAGAAGTGTGTGAATAAACATGTGTAAGTGATGTGTGTGATATGGGCATAATACCTAGACTACCCAAGCTGCAAAAAGAAATACAGATAATAGTACAAAGGTCTTCTACCCTAAGGTTCAATAAAACAAATAAATAAATAAAAAATAGACATGCAAATATAAGCGCTAAAGGTAAACAAAGTACTAAATTAACAATAATCTACACATTTAATTAAATTAGGCTTGACCCTCTTAAATTTTCCCCTGTGAAGTCGCCAGCAGTAGCGACCGAAAAATCCGAAGGGAGGGATTCTTCGTCATTTGGAAAATGAAGCCGCCATCAATATTTATTAAATAGGAAAAACATTGAAAAAACCTTTATTTTCGGGTTCGGGGGTCGATTATGTGTGGGGAAGGTATTTGCACCCCACAACATCCTTTCAAAAGAAAGGCTACCATTTAATTTAATGTGTAGAAAGAAAGTTAATTCAAAGACAACACTCTAATTTACCCTTTTTTATTTGCAAAACTGAAAAGGAAGACTTAATAAAAATTTTATTTTTTTATGCTTGACAGGAGTGGGCCCCTGCTCCTACGTATCCCCAGGTGCGATGGAGAAATCAAAGTTATGTAGTTCATGGGTAGAAAAAGTTTGTGTGTTTGGTGTTTTTTATTTATTTTTGAAATTGGGAGAGGTATTCGTAATGACCAAACAAGTACAACTCAGAGTGGTCATCACTCATAGCTCGTTTGAAAACTGAAGCTGTTATTAACGGTCAAACAAGCTAAGCTTAGAGTGACCATTAGTAACAACCATTTTTATGTGGATAATTGTTAAGAAAACTGGTTTGGAAGCATTATGATGTAATAAATAAAAAAACTAAACGAGTTATAATAGGAAAGGAAGTGTAACTAACAGGGGCGTTATGTTATTAAAAAGGGGGATATGAATAGCAACAAGGGTTGTATTTTTAAAACTAGGGGTGTATGTATTAAACAGCCCAGTTCCACATGTTTTGCAAACTGGGCTTAAGTGAGGGGTTGTATTACTAAAATGAGTGGTCCATTTATAAACAGAGGTTGTATCATTAAGAAAAAAGGTGCGTTTAGAAACAGGGGTTGTATAATTTGAAGAAAAGGGGTGCGAGGAGCAACAGCCCAGTTTACCTTTTGGATTTAGAAGCCCGCGAATTCTGGGCTTCCAGGGGGCCGGAGGTAAAAAAGCTTTCCCTTTTATCACTGTCTCCTCTCCCAGTGCCTTTTACTCCTCTTACTATTGCATAAACCCTAACCCTTTAATTTATATGTTTCAGTTTTATCAAAGACCGAACTATAACTTGTTTGATCAATCCTATTTTAGAAAGAGACTCATATAATCTAAACATACATATATCTTTAAAACAGAATAACGAAAAATAAGTAAGATCAACCTTTACTTCAGCCTTTGAAAACCAACTCTTTTTGCTTACTGCTGCTGCTTCTGTTCTGTTTCAGAAGTTTTTTTTTTGATGCTTTATGAAACCCTAGATTTGTTGTTCTGAATTCTCATATGTGTTTTTCAGTCTCTGTGTGCCTCTATTTGGGTATTTTTCTCAGTTATTTTGGTGTCAATTTTCGTCCATTGTGTGTTCTCCCTTTTCTGTGACTGTGTTACGGTTTTATAGGTGGATTGATGAGGTGCTGAGGAGTCAAAGGACAGTTAGCAATTAGGGCCAATTTAGGGCACCAAAAGGACAGCATTTTGAGGAGGAATTAAAAGGACAACAGCTGGAGCAATTTAGGGCGCAAGGGACAGTCAAAGGAAGGACAACAGCAACAAAAAAGGATCAAAAGGACAGTCAAGGAGAAACCCTAGTTAGGGCAGGCAGCCAGCTGCTGCGCCTCTTTTCTTCTTTTTTTCTTTTTGTTTTTTTGAAATTTTGTAATTTTAATTTTTTGTACTATTTTTTTGCTGTTTGCTTTTTGGGTTCATATGTGTAAAAAACTGTATTATATAACGAAAGACCTTTGACTATTCAGCTTTCTATTTATTACTTTATTTTTTTTTGCACCAATAACAATAGACTAAATAATAACAACAACGAAATAAAATAAAACGAGCATCAAACAATCGTTGTACGAGAGTGCCAAAGACACGCGCGTTTAGAACAATATGTGACGCAATGAGAATAAGAATTTTTGGATTTTAATTGATCGGACAAAATTAGGGTATGTAAGGAGCCAACGATAATGAACTCAAATGAAAAAAAAAAACGTATTCGTGCTACTATGGATTAATCAGATACATTTTAAATATAGAAAAATTGAATTTGAATGCATAAACCAAAATTTCCTCTATAAGATTTGGATAATGGAATTTGAATATGGAAATAAGTATTGTGATCGGTTCCAATTTTTTTTGTGTGAATCGGGTATTTTCTACGCGCAATTGTAAAGACTAATCCCTCGAGCCGAGTAAAACCACAACAGGCGGTCGACCACTACAAAAAAAGTCTATTAGTGACCGAATTTAGCGTCGAAAATAAAATATGTAGGTAAAAAAGCGTAGCGGCGGACCTTAGCGATGAAATTTATGAGAAATTTTTTGAATTGCGTTCCGAGGGAAATAGCGACGAAACAAACCGTCGCTAAAACTGTTCCTCGCTAATTCCACTGTTATCCTTTGCTAAAGCCATGTAAATTTGGTTTGGTCGTTTGGGGGACCCATTTCCGTCGCTATTGCCAAAAATTTCGTCGCTAATTTCAAGTAGATCTAGTTTTTAAAAAGTGACCGTTTGTGGGACCAGTTTGACTTAAATTTCCGTCGCTAGTTCCCATAGCCGCGTTGCTAATGCCAATATAAGGGTTTAGTTCGAAACCCTCTCCCTGTTTCTTAGATTTCACTCTTTCTCCCTCATGTCTTCTCTCTCTCTCTCAAACAAAACTCACACTCTTCACCACGACCACCACATAGCTCCTCTCATCCTCACTCTTCTCTCTCTGTCTCTCTCTATAACTGTCCCCCCCCCCCCTCTCTCTCTCTCTCTACAAAAACCCTCTTCCCATATTTCAACTCCACCACCACCACCACATAACTCCTCTCATCCTCACCCTTCTCTCTCTCTCTCTCTCTCTCTCTCTCTCTCTCTCTCTCTCTCTCTCTCTCTCTCTCTCTCTCTCTCTCTCTCTCTCTCTCTCTCTCTCTCTCTCTCTCTCTCTCTCTCTCTCTCTCTCTCTCTCTCTCTCTCTCTCTCTCTCTCTCTCTCTCTCTCTCTACAAAAAACCTCTTCCCATAACTGTTTAATAAAAGAGAAAAATCAATAACTGTTTAGAGAATTGTTAAAATAAACCATTCTAGTAGACTAAATCATAAATTAAGAAATAAGAAATTTAAATAAGTTATGAAAGTATCGAATTACTTTATTAATATTTATCATTGTATAAAATAAAAACCTATATATCATTGAGGAACATGTTGTAATTAGTTTAGTAATAATTATTAAATAAATTGTATAAGATATATTTTTTAAAACTATTAATATATGTTTATAGTCAATTAATATCATAAGAAAGAATTAGTAGAACAATAAGTAATCAGTAATACATACCTTTTAATTCTTGTAACAAAAAAATATGTAAACATTCGCCACATAGAAAAACAAAAAAACGCACACACACACAATATATATATATATATATATATATATATATATATATATATATATATATATATATATATATATGGTCTTATACTATTTTATAAAATAAGATTTATAATTCAAAGTATATATATAGTCTTATACTATTAAAATGTTACTTAACATTTTTTTTTATAAAATATCACTGAACTAAATTAACAGCATTTTTATAGAAAATATTGTTGGCCAACATTAAAAATTTATGTTGTAGTGATTTATGTGACCTAGGATACCCGAATCATATAATATATTGATTGAAATATTTTTTCTGGACAGCTATTGATTGAAATATTTGAATGCATATATATTTGGATGTTGAAATATAAATATAAAAATTATTCATTTGTCTTTATTTTATAATTTACTTTTTACTCTCGTGATGTTTTACTTCTCATTGCTTAATTATATAAATGACCCGCTTGGATATTCCATGATTTCCCTGCCTCTTATCATGTCTGGTGTTACAATTATTTTACATTATTGTTGTCGTACATTTAAAAAATCCAAACTGAATTATTCATAAATAATGCACTACCATTCAATAAGGACAAATTGAATTATTTAGTGCATGTCGGTTTTAAGTATATAGCGACGAATTGGTATAGAAAAGAGAATCAGCAAAAACACAAGAATTAATAAAAAAACACAAGAATTACGTAGCATCCAAATTCCAATTAGTCACTCAAACCAAAGTTAGGGTGGTTCTGTATTTCCCTCCTCCCTTTTTATATTGAGGATTGTTTCGATCATAGACTTAAAGTTTTACATTGCCTTGAAATATAAGATTAATGGTATTTTATAAATAGTCATAATTTTAATTCATCAAGACTTTTTTTTTTCATAAGCAACAAATGGCAGTAAGGGGAGTATAAGGACTTCATACTCTCTTCTTTATCTCATCTGTTGCTGTCTTTTTTCTTTTTTTTTTCTTTTTCCTATTTCCCTCCTTTTAATCGCACAATTAAGTTTTGTATCAGCTGATAGGTGTTTTGTTAGTCCTTTGGTTTTGGTGTTTGTGGGGTGGCTATCTATGCTACTCTTATGAACTTGGTGTATTTTGTTTCCATTAGTTTTAGCACGTGACTGGACATCTTTTGTAATGCTTCTAATAATGGAACAACAATGAAGTAGAAATGTACTAATATATTCCTTAACGGTAAGGGGATTTCAAGTACAAACGGTAGCTAAAATGAAAGCAAAATAAGGCATAAAGCCAGTACAAGCAGTAAAGCAAATACAGAGGGAATCAGAGAGAAAGAGGAAAGAGAGGTGACATCACACATAATTCACAGCTCACACATTGTACTACCACTACTTATTATTCTCTCAATTGCTAACAAACTGGGTCCACATTGGATGCTTTCCCTTGCTATGGTTGATGCGTCTCACCACTAACTTGTGTGCCACATCAGCTTCATTCACACCACTTTTATCAATAGGGTAATTGGCCATAATGTCTTGCTTGTCTTCCCAGGTAGCATCAACATTCTGCATACCTTGCCACTTAACCAGCACTTGTTCCACATGCTGTTCTCCTTTGATGATAGTGCGTGAGCTCAAAATTTCCCCAGGATGAATAACAAGGCCTTCCTCCACTGTAGTCAATGGTAAGGGAAGATAAGGTTCAGCTGTGATACCTTTGAAGATCTTCAATTGAGACACATGAAAGACTGGATGAATACGAGTTGTGACAGGCAGTTGTAACTTGTAAGCTACAGCTCCTATTTTCTCAATGATCACAAAGGGGCCAAAGTATCTCATATCCCAGTTTGTTGTTCTTTCTCAAAGCATCAGAGGATTGCCTATAAGGCTGTAGTTTCACTAGCACCTGATCTCCAATTTCAAAAGAAACTTCTCTTCTCTTCTTATCAGCATTACTTTTCATCACTTGTTGTGCTCTGCTCAAATTGTCTTTCAATTCTGCCAAAATTCTATCCCTCTCCAATAACTGTTGTTGTAACTCTACAGGATCAGAATTATTAACAGTATAGCGTGTTAACATAGGAGGCTCTCTTCCATAGAGTGTCTTGAAGGGAGACATACCCAAACTAGTATGTAGAGCAGTGTTGTACCATAGTTCAGCCTAAGTGAGTGATTTAGACCATGCCTTAGGATTTTTGAAAGTAAAGCACCTTAAATACATCTCAAGGCATTTGTTAACAGCTTCTGACTACCCATCCGTTTGAGGATGATAAGCTGTGCTCATAGACAATGTTGTACCATGCAAATGGAACAAATGTTGCCAAAATTTGCTTGTAAACACTTTGTCCCTGTCAGAAATGATGGACTTAGGCATGCCATGCAACTTCACCACTTTGTTCATGAAGGCTTCAACAACTGTTTTACTAGAGTAGTCAGCTTTGAGAGGCATAAAATTAGCATATTTACTCAACCTATCTACCACCACCATGATGACAGTAAATCCAAAAGACAATGGCAACCCTGTAATGAAATCCATAGTGACATCATCCCATACCTGCTCTGGGATAGGTAGTGGTTGCAGCAGACCTCCATAAGCCATGTTGACAGACTTGGCTTGTTGGCAAATGATACAAGCCTCAAAAAATTTCTGCACATGTTGTCTCATATTTGGCCAATAGAACTGAGCAGCCACTCTTGCCAATGTTCTGATCACTCCTACATGCCCCCAATAGGTGTGTCATGATACTCCTTCAACATTTGGTGAATTAAATTGCTCTCCACAGACACCACTAATATGTGCTTCCAATACAAAAAGCCCTCTTTTACTACAAAATTCTCATCAGTTACTGTATTGGTTAAAGTTTGTTGTACCACTGTTTGTAAATGAGTATCAGCTTCAATTTCCTTTTTCAACTGTTCTAAGAAATCATGCTCTGGCGCAGACCAAGCCAGAGACATTACTCTTGAGAGTGCATCAGCTGCCTGATTATCTTTCTCAGGTTTGTATTCAATCTGAAAATCAAATCCAATAAACTTGTGGAGCCAAGCCTGTTGCTCTGGGGTTTGGAGATATTGATCTAACAAGCTTTTCAAACTCTTTTGATCAGTTCTCAAGAGGAATTTGTGACCAAGTAAATAATGCATGAACCTGGCTAATGCAGCAGTTATAGCATAGAACTCCCTTGTATAAGCTGACTGGAGTTGCATCCTGGGTGCCATTTTCTTGGAAAAGAAAGTTATAGGATGGCCACCTTGACTCAAAACTGCTCCCACCCCTGTGCCTGAAGCATATGTTTCCAGAACAAAAGGTTGTGAAAAGTTAGGTAACAACAACACAGGAGCTGTAGTGATAGCCTGTTTTAACTGCTCAAAAGCTTTGGCAGTGTGTTCATCCCAATTGAATGCATCTTTCTTTAACAAATTTGTCAAAGGGTTACCTATAGTGGCATAAGACTTTATGAACCTTCTATAGTATCCAGTGAGTCCCAAAAATCCCCTTAAATGCTTCAAATTTGTTGGAGTGGGCCAATCCAACACAGCTTGAACTTTGGATTTATCCATAGCTACACCAGAACCAGTCACAACATGACCTAAGTACTCCACTTCTGTCAAGCCAAATGAACATTTGGACAACTTTGCATACAACACATTTTGAATCAGTATCTGAAGAACAATCTCAACATGTTTCAAATGAGAATGCCAAGAGGGACTGTAAATCAATATGTCATCGAAGAAAACCAACACACACTTTCTTAACAATGATTAGAACAACTGGTTCATAAGTCTTTGAAATGTGGCTGGGGCATTTGTGAACCCAAAAGGCATAACCAGCCACTCATAGTGACCTTGGTGAGTCCTAAATGTTGTCTTCTGTCTATCTTCAGGTTTGAGGAGTATCTGATGATAACCAAATCGAAGATCAAGCTTTGAGAAGTATTGTGCCCCATGTAACTCATCAAGTAGTTCATCCACAGTGGGCATGGGAAAACTGTCATTGATTGTTATGGCATTCAAGGCCCTATAGTCAGTGCAGCACCTCCATGATCCATCTTTTTTCTT
Source organism: Astragalus membranaceus (assembly GCA_039519185.1). Lineage (NCBI taxonomy): Eukaryota > Viridiplantae > Streptophyta > Magnoliopsida > Fabales > Fabaceae > Astragalus > Astragalus membranaceus. The sequence goes on along the minus strand of CM076850.1, from coordinate 105,393,468 downwards.
CACTAAAATGATTGGTGAGGAAAAAGGGCTAATGCTTGGTTGAATAATGATCTCCTCAAGCATATCATGTACCATCTTCTCAATTTGTTGCTTCTGGCTATGAGGGTGCCTGTAAGGTTTCACCTTCACAGGTTGTGCTCCTTCCTTCAATAAGATCTCATGGCTCAATTCTCTGGTTGGAGGTAACCCTTTCGAAATTGCAAAGACTTCTCTGTATGTGTGAAGCAATGTTGCCATTTCAGGCTCAATTGTCACTGGCATATCTGTCTAGTTGTCTTCCACTACAGCAGGATCCACTTTCTGTATAGTAAATAACTCAGAGATGGCATCCATCTGTTGTAGTCTTCTGAAGTGGTGTAGCTGAGCAACTGCAGGCTTGTTGTCAGTATCACCTTGCAATGCCACAAATTTTCCATTCAAGTAAAATTTCAATTTAGATGTAGCATAGTCTGCTACATGTGGAGCCAAAGAGGCTAACCAAGGGGCTCCCAAAATCACATCAGATCCTGCCACAGGCAACAAATAAGCGGGAATTGTGATTTCTATTCCCTGTACCCTTAGAGACAGACTCTTGACCACACCTTCAGCTTGCATCTTTTGGCCATTTCCAACTAACACATTGCAATTTTTAGTAGGCTCCACAGGAAGATTGAGACAATGAACAATCCTAGGTTGAATGAAGCTATCTGAACTACCTCCATCAAGAAATATTGACACACTATAGGACCAATGTGTCCATTGAATCGAATGACTCCCATTCCCGTTGCTCCATTCAATGCATTAAGAGACAAGTGATGCTCTGCTACTTGTTGGGTTTCTGGTTCAGTGATAGTAGCTGTTTGGTTGAGTGTATTTGGTGGCTCAAGGTCATCATCCAGTTCCAGTAGCATAAGATGTTCATTGGGGCACTTGTGAGAGAAGGAAAACTTGTCATCACAAAAGTAGCACAAGCCTTGTTCTCTTCTCAATTGCATCTCTGCAGGTGAGATTCTCTTTATAGCTGGGTTCTTTTGGAGTTGGCTCATAGGTCTAGTGGGTGGTGTGGGCAGTAAGGGTGGGTTGGGGGCTTTTTCAGTGGTTTGTGTTTGGTCATTTTTGGTTGGATTGAAGTGAGCTCTATGTTGGTGACTCTGTGTATAGGGCTTCTGGTGTGTGTTATGTGTAATGGTAGCAGCTAATTTCTCTTCAAACAGCTTAGCCAATGAAACTACCTTCACAATTGAGATGGGTGTGTGGAGCATCACATCCCTACGGATTTCATCCTTTAAACCACTTACAAAACAGTCAATTAAAGCATCATTACTGAGACCATAAACACGATTAGAAAGAGCTGTTAAATCCAGGTAATAGTCATTCACAGATTTAGTTTGCTGCAGTTTAAACAAAGATGCTCTAGGACAATCATATATAGAGGGTCCAAACTCAAGTTCAAGTGCCCTGGTAAACTCATTCGATATCTGGAATGGGCGAGATTTGTTTACCATTTGGAACCAAGGAACAACCTCTTGATCTAAATGCACAGATGCAATGATCAGGCGTACCGGATTCGGAGTTTGATAATATCCAAAAAAATTGCTCAGCCTTAAAGATCCAATCTAAGACATTCTTACCATTGAATCGAGGAAAATCCAGTTTGATGTGCCTGACCTGAAACGGAGTTGAGCTCTTGGAAGCGCCTGTGCTTCTTGCTGTAGCTGTGTGACCCACGAAGGTGGAGATCGTGCTAGATAGCGGTGTTGAAGTCAAACTCGAAGTTGAACTAGAAATCGAGCTTGAATTCGTTCCTCCATGGTTGACCGGTGGTGCTTGTTGCATAAACTTCTCAAATGCTTCGGCGAGTTTGTTGAATCTAGTGTAAGAAGCTTTCTGCATAGCTTCTAAACGGTTGAATCGTGCTTTATTCGCCGCTTCCGCTTTCTCCATTGCTTCAGCTTGTCGCCGGAGCTCCGTCGCAATTTCTTTCATTCTCATGTTGTCGGCCATGGAGCTAATGAAAGCACCAATGTAATGCTTCTAATAATGGAACAACAATGAAGTAGAAATGTACTGATATATTCCTTAACGGTAAGGGGAATTCAAGGACAAACGGTAGTTAAAATGAAAGCAAAATAAGGCATAAAGCCAGTACAAGCAGTAAAGCAAATACAGAGGGAATCAGATAGAAAGAGGAAAGAGAGGTGACATCACACATAATTCACACCTCACACATTGTACTACCACTACTTATTATTCTCTCACTTGCTAACAAACTGGGTCCACATTGGATGCTTTCTCTTGCTACGGTTGCTGCGTCTCACCACTAACTTGTGTGCCACATCAGCTTCATTCACACCACTTTTATCAATAGGGCAATCTCAACCCATCACATCCTCTCAAACCCTTCATAGAAGGTGGAGAGAGTGTGTGTCAATGATACTGAACTATATTGCTATTAATATGATTATATCAACGTATTTATAGAAAAAAAGGGGAGTATAAGGGGTACTCCGACTCTTACAACGGTGGAGCCTCGTTAAAACCTCTCATGGCCTAAACCCAATGGGAAAAAAATCCTGAGAGGAAAAAGAGTACCCCGGGATTACACAGATAGCAAACAGCCCAGAGGGAAATTCAATTAGTCCACATAGCTCAAATTTGTCTTCCTACCCTTCCTAGAAATAAAGCACCCCAAGATACAAATTTTACATGGCTTACAATCGAATTTACTGTTGCAACTTTCCCTGATGAATTGTTTTATTCATCAAGACTTATAATAAGGATAACACACTGTGAATGTGAGTCAATACGGACCTGGATCCTCTCCTTCCACTCTCCCTACATCTCCCTTCTTCCTCTCTATCTCTCTCTTACTTTCACACTCTCTCATCATTTATTTATAATTTTGTAATGATGAGAAAGAGTGGAAGTAAGAGAGAGATAGAGGGGAAGGAGGGAGACTTAGGGAGAGTGGAAAGAGAGGATCTAAAGTGATAGGTCATACGTAAAAGCCAACAAACTCTTTAACTCTTTAGATTTTGGTGTGTCACCAATTCATCAACCTTAATTTAACCTCTACCAGACTAGGGGGAAGCACACGGACCGGATCCCACCCTAAGGTCTCGGATTCGAATCATGGGTGTGGCAAAAACTCTGTTGGGAAGGGAGAACCACACGGACCGGCAAAGCCGTGTTTACACGTGGCCAAAAAAATATTTAAAGGAAAGTGAGACTCATTTACTAGCAGGGATGGAGTTGCATTTTAAGGTTAAATTACATTTTTTTTAATTTATCTTTGACCAATGTTTCAGTTTAGTCTTTTATCTTTTTTTCTCGCTTTGGTTCTTTATGTTTCAAATCTGTATCAAAGTTGTCATTTATATATGTTTCAATTTGGTCTTCAATTGCCATGATATATTTCACTTTGATCCTTCAATTGGCATGATATGTTTCAGTTTGGTCCTTCTGTGTTTTTGTTTTGGAGGACCAAACTGAAACATATCATACTAATTGAAGGACAAAACTTAAACATATCAAACATAAATGACCACTTTGACACAAATTTGAAACATAAAAGACCAAAGCGGGAAAAAAAGAGATGACCAACCTGGAACTTTGGTCAAAGATAAATGACCAAAAATGCAATTTTGTCTAATTTTAATTTTGACCCCCTAAGTTTAATATTTTGCACCTAGACCTTTTAGTTCTTTCAACTTTGACGGTTAAATAAAGAGTGAACTCTCAATTTAATTCATTAACTTAATTACATTCTCTCTTCTACTTGATCTTTAACATATTCAAAGTAATAACTAGTCTCTAAAATTTGTGAAATATATCAAATTAGTCTCTACAATTTTAAGACTTTGTGTCATATGTTTCCTTAATGGACTACAAATAAAACTTCATGTATTAATTTAATTGTCCCCACAAATTTTAGGGATTACTTGACCTTAGAACTAAATTGATGATTTACTATTAGTTTGGTTTCTTAATTTCAGTGATTCAAAATATGATATTTAGAAGAAAATATCAAATGATTTTGTGAACCAACAATCTTGATAGTAACTTTTTTGTACCCCTAATCCAGGGTCTTAAAGTCTGCTACTACTTACTAGATCATTGGAGTCTTGGAGAATTGGGGCAACAATTTCCCATTTTCTATTAAAATTATAATGCAACCATCAAAATTGTCTCAACATGTACCTTGTAAAAGCCGTCTTGTTGGAGTATTTTTTTTTATGTGAGTAACTCTTTTTTGTGTCTATAACGGGATAAACTTTACCATTTGAATTTAATATAAGTTTTTTTGAATTTAATATAAGTTTTGTCGTTTCTTTATCAATAGTATTAGTTTTTCAAAAAAATTATGAAATATTCATTTGCTTGGTCATTATTGATTATGTGCCCTATCTATAAATATCTATAAATAGGAGAAAACCAACATCCAATATCCATCAGTACGAATAAAAAAGAAGAGGAATTGAGGCTTTTTCGTAGAAAATGAGATCCATTGCTTTGCTTACACTCCTCTTCCTTGTTTTGGTATGTTTAATTTCTTTATCATAGCTTTACAACTTCTACTTCTTTATTAGTAGATTAATTTGGTCATTGAAAGACGAAATTAATTTATAAAATATATATTCATCGGTCAAACTATTCAATGAATTGACAATGTGAAACGCTATTTATAAATTATACCCACAAAATATAAATATTTGTAATCTAATATTAGGTTAAATTGCATTTTTGTCCTTTATCTCTGGCCAAAGTTTCATTTTAGTCATTTATCTTTTTTTCTCACTCTAGTCATTTATGTTTCAAATTTATGTCAAAGTGGTCCGTTATGTTTGACACGTTTCAGTTTGGTCCTTAAATTGGTATGGTATGTCTGAGTTTGGGCATTTAAAACAAAAACACAGAAATGAAGAACCGTGAGTGTCTTCAAAAACACCAAGAACACAACAAGCCTCTACAACACAACAAGCCTCTACAACTTCCAAATGTAAGGACCAGCTCCTAGCACTCTTTCTTAGCAACTCCTAGTTCCAAATTCAGCTCCCATATCTCCAAATCAAACACCCAAATGTACATGCACAGCTCAAAGAATGATTTCCCCACTTCCTAACTCACATGCAATCTTAAAAATGTGGTGTTGGAAATGTGATGAGAAGAGTTGTGGTTTGGTGTTTAAGGAGAAGGAATGTTGAGGTAAGAAGATGAGTCAAACAAAACACTATGATCTCAAAGAAATAATAATGGGAGAAGAGCCTCCACTTTCTCCCTTTTGTTTCTCTTCCTCTCGACTCCACACTCTCTCTTTCTCTACTTCTTTGTTTTTCTTTTCTATAGTGTGCAATGAACGAGAGAAGAGGGAAATATTGAGTTTTTTTTTTGGTCAACTGGGAAATATTGAGTTTAAGTGAACTTCAGCTGGTTTCCTAATAATAATGGGCTGGGCTTAAAGGATTAAGACCTATTCCAGTGGACTCAGATTTCTATTTACACCCCCCAAACTTATTAGTAACCAAGAAACTATATTATACATCATACCACACTACATGCTCAATTAAACCTCAAACTCAATTAAGACACTTAAAATGCATATTATAAACCTTAGGAATAAAGTGTAATTAATCAAAATAATTAAAATTATTTTGGGTATTACACATTGTTTTCGTTGAAACCTTTTGCCATAGTTCAGTTTCTGCACTCAATACGAGTTGAACGCAATTGTTGTTTTGACGCAAATTGGTTAAGAAATAAGTAAATAAAAGCCAAAACATGATTTACAAATGTGAATTGCTTCTTCACTGTATTTTGCGTTTCAGTGCTTTTCTGAACAAAATGTATTCTGATTCCTTGTTGAATTTCGAGCATTTTAGGGTCAAAAATTTTTCAATATGGTGCTCTGTAGCAAAATCATCATTGTTGAGATTGATGGTTTATTGAACTTCGAGTTCAAGCTTTCGGTTCCAAAAGTGATTTTGCACATAAACACTTTTTTGAGTTTAATTTTGGTTCCATTGAATTTCTTGCGAAATTTTATTCAAGTTAGAATCCAGTTTCATTCGATTTGCTCACATATTGCATAAGTTCATCAAGAAACAAGAAATTGAAGTTTTCTTGGTGTTCTTGAAGACATTGATCATAGTGTTTTTCATTTTTCTGTATTTTTGTTTTAAAGGACCAAACTGAAACATATCAAACATAAAGACCACTATGACATATATTCGAAACATAAAGGACCAAAGTGGGAAAACAAAAGATAAAAGACCAAACTGAAACTTTAGTCAAAGATAAATGACAAAAAATGCAACTTAGCCTCTAATATATAATAATGTTGATCTTATACGTGCTAACATAATTGATATTATATTTTTTAGTTTCAAGACAAAATTGAAATTTTGGTCTACTATATTATGACTAATCACTATTTTCTTTTTTTGCTTCTTATATCCTCACCATCATTTGGAAAAGTTTGCTACTACCATTGAATCAAGGAAAGATCTAAGGGATCACTGGAAAACTAAAGGTGAAGAAATGTCAGGAAGAATTCAAGGGCTTCCTCAATTGAGGCCTGAGATCGAACCCATGAAAAACTCCAAGACCCAAGAACAACTTGCTAAAGGTCTCGAGCACAGTTGCGAAGAAAATATTTTCATCAAAGAATTTGAACCAAGACCTAACCTTTCAGCTTATGACGATGACGATGTTGATACAAAGGAAAATAAGAAATTCATCAAAGATTTTGAACCAAGACCCAATCTTTCAGCTTATGACAATGACGATGTTGATACAAAAGAAAATAAGAAATTCATCAAAGATTTTGAACCAAGACCCAATATTTTCGCTTATGACAATGACGATGTTGATACAAAAGAAAATAAGAAATTCATCAAAGATTTTGAACCAAGACCCAACCTTTCAGCTTATGACCACGACGATGTTGATACAAAGGAAAATCATAATTTCGTAAAGGACATTAAGTGAAAATTGCAATTAAATGGAAATTGTGGTGTTGTACAACTGTATCTCGTGATTAATATGAGCTAGTGTGTTGTGGTTGCTGAATAAATCTATGTAAAATAAAGGTGATCTAGAATTTTTATGAGTGATCTTTTCTCGTTTTTATTTTTGGTCGGAGTATTTTTTTATTACTCGCATCTTTTGTCAAGCCTTGAACCTCCTTCTTGCACTCCTTCTCATGATGTTGTTGATAGTTTATTCCCCATTCATGGCTTTAAATAAATTATCTTTTCGCTTTGGCTAAAAAAATAATTTAATTATATTTTTATTCAATTCAAATAAATTTCTACATATTTATTTATTAATATTTTAATAATAGCTAACTTCAATTCAAACAATACAATTTGCAACAATTAAAGATAATATAGTTAAAAAAATTAAAATATAACAAAAACTTAAACTCAAATACAAAAATGTTATCTGATAAGCAATGAGCATCAAGATCCTACATATAAAAAGGGACAAGTTGTTCCAGGTAAGAAGTCTTCAACAATGGGTGGTGTTGCCTAGGGGGCTTATTTTGGCTTGACATGGTTTTGATAACCATATCATAGACACGCCCAACAACAACACATCGAAAAACAAACAAGCCTAAAAGTAGAGAGGCGTATCCCTGGAAGGGGGGAGTCCCATTCCCTTAAACGGGTCGTGTTTTGGGGGGTTTTCTAATTCATGATCTTAAAGGAGTTTTGGTTGCAGGACCTTCTTTGGTGCTGTTGTTTCTTCCCTAAATGCTGAAGCCCTTATCTTGCGCATGGCCTTTGTCTTTGTAGATAACTTAGGCATCAAACAAGTTGTGGTGGAATCTGACAATTTGATCTGATTAAGGCTTGTAGATGCGATTTGGAGATGAGAGGGTTAGTTAATTTTCTGAATAACTTTAAAACTCTCAAAAATCACTTCAAATTTTGTGGTTTTACTTGGGTTGGCCATGAGGGGAATTGTGCAGCTTATACAATCGTCGATCTGCACCGTAAGAACACATTGCTTTTGGGTTGGCTTGGATCTCCTCCTCTTCTAATTATTGAATGTATGCGTCGTGATTGTTCGTCTATGTAGAGTTCTCGATTCCCTGGTGCTATCTCTGTTGTTGATTCTAGTGTGGGGTTGGCTCTCGCTATCTCCCTTGATCTTTGTGCCTCCTTCGCCTCTTAAGAGATGTAAGGGTGGATGTGATTGGTCTTGTGTAGTCTCTGCATGAAGTTTGGTGAGACAAAGTTTTTTTGTCCCAACTTGATGCATAATGGTTTGAAGGGTTCCCATAGGATTGAGTCTCTTACCCTCAAAGACCACTTCATTCCTACCCTTCCAATTATTCCAATTTGCCAACAACACCTCAGAGATAACACTTTCCTTCCTAACACAACATCGAACCAGACATTAGAGGAAGTAACAGAAGTTGCATTGGGCATCTTGCAAACTTGGACACCAAACCAGACAAGAGTAACCCAAGAGACGAGAAGGAAAGCATATTCAACTGTTTCCTCTTCCAAATGACAAATGGGGGCATAGAGGTAAATTTACCAGCCTTCTAGAAAAAAAGGTTCCTTCTCAAAGAGAGGGGATTAAGGCAAGCCTTCCACCCAAAGACTTTGGCTTTTTGAGGAACACTAGCATCCCAAATACCAGTCCAAAGCTCATTAGGTACACTGAATGAGCAAGAGGGAGAAGGGCTATGATCATGAGAGGAGTGGTGAATCACAAAATACCCAGACTTAACAGAATAAACACCATTCAAAGCATGAGACCACCATAACTTATCAGAGACCCCGAAAAAACCAATAAGGGTTTTAATGGCTTCCATAGCAGAATCAAGATGAAGGCACCTAGCTAGGTTGTTGACATTCCAACACTTATTCCGAGTCAATGCACTCCCCCACTTTCTGAATAGGGGCATAATCTAAGATAATAGCTTTAGCACCCGAAGCAAGCCAATTTTCTTCTTTAATATCCAAGGACATGACCAATAGCCCACCTACCTTTTTTCTTTAGCACATCTCTACCCAATAGGATCCTGGTCCATACCCAATAGTCCTTAGGTTTCTTCTTGACCGACGAAAAAAGCTCATTCTTGCAATAAAGGTTAAGGAGAGTAGAAGCCCAATGGCAACTGGGGTTCTGGACAATTCTTCAAACCTGCTTTGCTAACAAGGGGAGGTTCATACGCTGTAACCCTTTGAACCCCATCCCCCCGCCCGCCGCATAGTTTTGTTAGATGAAAGAAGCTTCCAATACTTCCAATGGATTCCCCTAACCTTATTCTTAGAGTTCCACCAGAATATTGCCATAGTAGCACAAAGTTGCCTACATAATGTCTTAGGGAGGCTAACAATAGACATAACATATGAAGGGATGACTTGAACAACAACCTTAATTAGCACTCCCTTCCTTGCAGGATTCAACAGCCTCTCCTTCTACCCTCCCCTCTTGTTAAGAATTCTCTCTTTAATCTAGTTAAGAGATTGCATCTTTGATCTTTCCCAATCAGCAGGAATTCCAAGACAGGACCCTGCACCCGCCCTGACAGAAATAGATAAAACAGCAGCCAGTCTCTCCCTCATAGGACCCGAAATATCCTTGCTAAAGACCAACCCAAATTTTTGGATGTTGATTATCTGGCTAGAAGCTCTAGAGAACCTGTTCAGAACATCCATAATATCAACAACCCCTCTTGAGAGGCATTAGAAAAAAGAATAACATCATCAGCAAAAAATAAATGAGTTTAAGGAGAGTCAGGAGCAATCTCAATCCACTTAATATCCTGCACCACCCTACTGTGAGACAACATTCTAGACAACACATTAAATATTAAAATAAACAAATAAGGAGAGATATGGCCCCCCTGTCTAAGTCCCCTTTGAGGGATCAATTTGTTGTTGAGAAAACCAATAATCTGGTACCTGTAAGAGACAGAAGAAACCAGACACAAAATTCTATCCACCCACAATTCTTGGAAGCCAGAAGAAAGCAGTGTATTTTTAAGAACATCGGCCTTCTTCAAACCACTCTGATTCCTCCCCAGTCTGTGGAAAGCCTCATGGGCATCAATCAAATTGTCCTGAATTAACCTATCCCCAACAAAGACACACTCTTGATGGGATATAAGTAACCCCATAATAGGCTTCAACATTTGCACAATCACCCTAGATCTATCAATCTTGTTGTTGGTGTTGAAATGAGCGCTTGCATGTTGAAATTATTGGTTCTATGATGTGTTTGTGTATGCCCTAAATGTTTGTATATGTTAATTAAGATTTATACTATGTCTATGTTGAGTGTTTGATGGATTGTTTAAGGGGAAGTTGATGAAATAGAATTGAAATTAAAAAGGGTTGGGTGCCGTCCCAAACCCATATGGGTGTATGTTCAGTGTTTGCCTCATTGTGACTTCCACAGAACTCACTTTGATATGATTCTTGTTTCATTAGAAACTAGACTCAAATTGATTCAATTTAGACACTTGATTTGCTTAATTGGGTTAAAACTTGATGGATAAAACTGAGTTGCAAGTTGAACAAAAAATTCTGTCCTGTTTCTGTACCATTGTGTTTTATTTTAATAAACTGTGTCAATTGGATGCATAACTTGCAAAATAAAAATCATATTCTGAAAGTAGACTTATAAATATTTTTAAAGAGTGGTTTTTTATCTATCTCCGATATTATTTGGTAATTTAATTAATTCCCCGAAGTATATGTTGACTGCCGAAAACTCTGCAAATATGCTATATGTGGAAATACTTGATTGTCACACTATAATATGTAATGTATTGGTTGATGATTCAATTCAATTCTGAATGTAGTTAGAATATGACTGTATCAAACATCTTTTTAGAACCCTATTCAAAGGAGGGAAAATTTATGTAATCTCCCTGAATACAAAGGTGATTCACATCCAAAGCGCTAAGGACCCATAGGGACGAAGATGATAAGAACACAATGTTCACTCAAAAACCAATTTTAAATGAACCTATGATTATCTGTTTATGTTTTAGAGTCCCTGAGGACTCATTGAGATTTTATATATCACCTTGTCTGTTGTTGATCTTTTTCATATTAACAGGTACCGAAGAACGATGAAGGAAATTAAACACTAAAATCTAATGTAGGTCTTAAAACTTTTCACTTTTCTGTTTTTCATATGTTTTTAATACCTTAGCTTTAGATAGCTAATAAAACTAAGGTGTTATATTTATGGTATGAGAGAAGTTCGAGCCTATCAGACAATGGTAGTTAGATAGAGTCAGTTAACCTAGGAAAACATTTGCCAAACATTCTAAGTATGTTGTCAGGGAGTATTGAGCCTGATTAACTCGGTATTCTGTACAAGGTACAAAGGACTATGGCAATTGAGTTTCGTAGCCTCGAATCCTACGCCACTAGAATTCAGGATTGTTTTGCCCTATATGTTTATCAAAGTAACGTAGCAGAAGCAGGTAGTTAGTGACAACGACACAAAGAGGTATTGTCGAGCCTAAGTGATTGGTCTATTAGGATAACAACGATGTTATCTATGAAAGTTAAGTACTAGTTATCACAATCGATGGTCGGTATTAGATTAGATAACCGTGTAAGTTCATTCTAAGGGCTCAGTAAGACTCAGTGATTTGAATTCAAGGGCGTATCTAAATCTTGGTGTTCCAAAGTTTAGGGGAGTATCAGTCTTCCGAAGTTGAACAGTCAATAAGTGGAATGTACTCAACTGCAAGAAACATTCTTATCCTATGCATTCTCTCAATTCTTGAAAGTGTGTCCCACACCTAAAATTGTCTTCTCGGTCAGTCAGGTCACATATTTTCACCCAGCGGGAAATAGCATTCCAATCTCCTTGATGCGCAAGAAACCTTCCATGCTCATAGGAGGGAGGGGTGGCTCAGATGAAATGTTCATTGTCAAAAACAAGTTATCATAACCTTTAATACATTAAATTATTCTTGTCCACTAAGTTTTCCTAAGAGTTCCTATGCCTATGGAATCAAATTAAAGATTTTGTTAAGTACCTTCCCCACTCTCAAAGGCCAACCTAGTTTTAGCATAAAAAGAATACAAGGTTTCCTTAGAATTGGTTTGAGACGAGATCAATACTCTTAAGCCTACAGAACTTATCTCCAAGATTGTGAGAGTTTATAACTATTTAGGTGTAATATCCGCAAAATAATTAATAGAATTATTTGGATATTAACCCAATTAAATTAATTTAGTACTCGACTGGTAAATTTATTGAGTGCTAAAATTATTTATTGGTGGTCATCGGATCGTTAACCGGATAATACGGACCAAGGAAGTTTTGGAATCGAAATAGGAGATTTCGATCAATATGGTAATTTGACCGCGTTACAACAAATATATTAAATAAATATCTATATGTATACGTGGGTGTGTGTGAGTGAAGAGAGAAAGAATTAATTAATTAATTAATTAAATAAATATAAGTGTGTGTGTGTTATTAAAAGAAAGGAAAGGGATGAATTGAAGAAAGAAAGAAAAGGAAACAGCGAGAGAAGAGAAACAGAGAAGGAAAGGAGAAGAAAAGAGAGAGATGGCGTGAGGGAGAAGAGAAGAGGGAGGAAGGAGAATTCACCGAAACGACTTCCGTCCAACACGAAAAATGTTCAGCGCTACTTCCTCTTCGTTTTGGTACCAATTTCGTGACGATCAGCTCACTCTCTCTCACTTGGCCATTTTCGTTTTTTTTTGGAGCTTTTGTGGGAAATCCGATTTTGGGTTGGTTTTGAAGGTTTAGGTTCGGTTAGGAGCGAACCCAAGGATGATGGATGGTTGATTGAGGTTCGATTGAAAGATTGGAAGCGAGTTGGGTGATTTGGGGTTTTGGTGAATAGTGTCATGGAGGTTAGGGGAGGAAGATGATGAATAGTGTCCGTGGAGAATTTTGGGGAAATCGGTATTTCGGTCAAAAGCGGTTTCGTGATCGAGTGGAAAGCTTTGGAAGCGGATTGGGTGTCGCCGGAGCGGGGAATGTTCGTGTGGTTACTCGGTGATTTCGGCTCGATCGTGGATCACGCGTCAAAGGTGAGTTTTACTCACGCTTAGGATTTTATGTTTCGAATTAATTAATTAACTGTTTTACCGCTTTCGCTGGACTGGAATATTATTTGATAATCGAGTTTGAGAAATTTTGGGTTGAAAACCGATAATTGGAAAATATGTCGCGTTTTGATACAATTCGTTTAAAATGAGTTTTTGATTGATTGTGTGACTTTGATTGGAACTGTTTTTGCTGGTTGTTAAATCTGTTTTCAGTCGGAACAAAAATCGGAATTGAGCAGAATAGCGAATTTCGCAAGAAAACGGAAAACCTGCACTTTCTGCAGAGGGTCGCGTCGCGACCCGTCCCTTTCGCGTCGCGACCTGGCCCAGTTTTGTCACGCAAAATGTTTCTGTCGTCTTTCGCGTCGCGATGGTCGCAGTTCGCGTCGCGACGTTTTGCAGATTTTCAACTGTTTTTCACTGATTTTGTTTTCGCGATATCCTTTGATTCCGGAACCCGATTGAGGCGTTCTAAGATGCGTTGGAAAGCTTATTCAGAGGCATAACTGAATATTCTAGTTTTAAGGCAAAATGAACTGTTTTTGATATTGAAAATTGTGTCAAAAAGTGGTCAACTAGAGTGCGAGTGTGAACTTCGAATTTATAAAATTGTGGATTAAAGTGTGTCATGGATTGTCTGATTTGATGGACCGTGGGTTCATAGTACTGTAGATATATATGTTTATATGTATATCGAGTTGGGTGACGACCCATGTTTTGACATACTAGGCGGGGCAGTCATGCTCCCCCAACCTAGGCTCCGTGCCAATAGGAGAATGTACTATTGGTAAGGGGGTTCACCGGGATTAGCACTGGATTTGCAGTCGGTGTTATGTCATGAGTTTGTTGTACGTTCACCGGGATTAGCACTGGATTTGCAGTCGGTGTCGTACTGTGCGATACACCGGGATTAGCACTGGATTTGCAGTCGGTGCCGCACTTTGTTTGTTTACGTTCACCGGGATTAGCACTGGATTTGCAGTCGGTGTCGTGATGATTTTAAAAAGGATTTTTAATTGAACCGAGAGAGTTAGTAGGGGTATCGGTAGAACTCACTGAGATTGTATCTCACTGTTTAAATGTTGTTGATTTACAGAGAAGCAGGGAAAGTGGAAATTGAGGAGGCACGAGTAGATGACACTCGAATGGTGGCTGAAGACTTAGCTTTATGCTTAAGTTTATGTTTTCCCTTGTTATCTGTATATCAAGACATTTTGTCTTTAGCATTATGTATTTATTTCCGCTTTCTTGTACGATATTGAACACTGTATTTCACTGATGGTTTGTGGTCTCATTTATGTTTAAGACTGTTCTGTTGTATTCAGTGAAAATTTTATAGTGGTGTTCAGTATTTAAACAGGAAATATATCTCTGATGTTTTAGGAACGGTACACTTGGGTATTTTTACATGATAAAAATACCGGGGTGTTACAGTTGGTATCAGAGCAGTTCGACCTAGTCGGACTTAGTTTAGGGTTGAGTCGATTCCTTGTTAGTCCTTTTGTAATTACACTTGTGATGCTAAGAGACATTGAGCCTGATCAACTTAATACTTAGTGCATCATAAGCGGAATTATGACTGGATGATCAAGATGCAATCCTCGACCAAAACCGGAATCTCCCACCGGTGCATCCTCAGGAAAGGTGACATGACGGTGGAAGGATACACCGCTAAATTCGAGAAGTGTCTCAGTTCTTCCAAGTGGTAAAGTAAGCTCCGGATGACGAATGGAGAATGCGGAGGTATAAGAAGGGCCTCAGTGCTTTTATGACTTAGGGTCTCAGTTCTTATACTATCACCAATTATGTTGCCCTTGTACAATCAGCCTATGTCGCCGAGGATGATCTCATAGGAAATGTGGGAAAGGAAAGAAGGTAGTTGAACTATCAACTCCGAATGCAAAGTCCTAAGATAATTTCATCAAAGGAAAAGCAGAAGCAATTCTTTGATTCTTCAAAGGTCAGAAGATGTTCTAAATGTGGAAAGCATCACAGTTTAGAAGTTGTAGGAGATGCGGAAGGCATCGCAAAGGTGATTGTCAGCGAAGATCTAATCGGTGCTATTATAGAAATGCAGAGGGTCACTATGGTAAAGGGTGCCCTATAAGGAAGAGTTTCAAGGAGTTACAAGCAGCTCTAAGGCAAGGACGAGTCAACATTCTGGATGTTAGACAGTTACGACGGCAGACAATCTATTGAGGGGTATGAGATCAGTTTTCAATAACTCTGTCAGTATATTATATGATTCGGGTGCAACCTATTGCTGTATATCCCGATCGCGTGTGAATCAGTTGGGATTAGCCTTATCATCGCTATCCGAACCGATAACTATCTTAACTGCGGCTATGGGTCGTGTCCAGACCCAATCTTTGTGTCGGAATTGCCTACGTGTTATAGGAGACAGAAATTTCGAGGAAGGATTATTTGTTTGCCTGTGAGAAGTGTGGACACCATTTTGGGTATGAATTGGATGACTGCAAATCATGTTGTAATCGACTGTGTTAATCAACTACCAGTTTCTCTTCAGAATCAGTTGAATTGTCTAAGACAAATTCTGAAGCGGTTACCCAGTTCACCTTAGACGGTCAATCCTCATTCCAAGGTGCGGAAGCACATGTTAGTATGTTATCTGCATCCACTGGAACTAGTATTAGATTTATCATCTGTACAAGTTGTGAATGACTTTTTGGATGTTCTCTGGATGTTTTTCGCGATGAAGTTTCTTCTGAACCTCCAGAGCGAGAAGTAGAGTTTACTGTAGAATTGATTCCTGGCACGGGATCAATATCTATTGTTTCTTATTGAAGGTTTCCTGAGAATTAAAGGAAATAGAGTCTCAACTTGAAGAGTCGATGTTAAGGGAATTCTGTCGACCGAGTGCTTCTCTAAGGAGTGCTCTGGTGTGGTTAATCGAAAGGAAAAATGGTAGTATGAGATCGTGCATTGATTATCGACAACTCAACAAAGTGACGATCAGGAATAAATATCCCTTACCAAGGATAGACGATTTGCTTGAGCAATTTGAGGTGCTGCAGTGTTTTCAGAAATTGATCTGAGGTCGGGATATCGTCAAATAAAAGTTAGAGCCTTAGATATTCCGAAGACAGCTTTCCGTACTAGGTATGGACATTACGAGTTCGTAGTGATGCCCTTCGGTTTGACTAATGCTCCAGCGGTATTCATGGATTACATGAACCGAGTTTTTCATACGTATTAGGATCAGTTTGAAGTCGTTTTCATCAATGATATCTTGATGTGCTCGAAGACCATTGAGGAGCATGTCCAACATCTCCTCATTGTTCTGAGTGCACTCCGAGAAAAGAATTTGTACGCGAAACCTCAGGAGTGTGATTTTTGGGTGCCAGAGTAAAGTCTTTGGGACAGATGATTTCCCAAGTCGGGAGTTTCTGTAGATCCCAGTAAGAAGGAAGCGGTGTTGAATGAGAGTGACCAACGTCAGTCGCAGAGATCGAAAGTTTCTGGGTCTAGCCGGTTACTATAAGAGATTTGTCCAAGGGTTCTCACGGTTAGTTTTCCACTTACTCGGTTAACTCGTACGGGTCATCCGTTTACGTGGGATGCCGATTGTGAAGAACGTTTTCAAGAGTTGAAGGTTTTGACTTCTGCTCCAACCCTGATTCTTCCAGATCCGTTTTTGGGATTCCAAAGTTACAGCGACCCTTCTGGGAATGGTTTGAGATGTGTTCTCATGCAGAATCAACAAGTGGTAGCTTGGGTGTCCAGACAATTAAAGTCTCATGAGAAGAGATATCCGACTCATGATTTGTAAGTGGCATCTATTGTGTATGCACTGAAGATTTGGAGACGTTACCTTTATGGGTCTCGTTTCGAAGTCTTTAGTGATCACAAAAGTTTAAAGTATCTGTTTGATCAGAAAGAACTGAATAACAGGCAGAGAAGGTGGGTGGAATTTCTGAAGGATTATGACTTCGAATTGAAGTATCATCCGGGAAAGGCTAATGTTGTAGCTGAAGCACTAAGTAGGAAATCCATCCACATAGCAGAGTTGATGCTGCAAGAAATGGGATTGTTAGAGTCTTTTAGATCTAAGTTGGAGTACATCCATAAGTTTCCACTTTGGTGGCGAGGTAGTAGTTTGTTAACCTCTCCTTGGTGAGGGTTGACAACGAGATTGTCTTACGAGATTCCGTTTGACAAAACGAACGTGAATACGAATATGTAAGTGAGGTAACTGCTGACTGTTTTCACGTTGCGAATAACCATCAAAGGATTAATTGATGGATCTGCTTGCAAGTAGCTGAAATTTCCGAAGTGAAGCTTGGTGTGCGGCGTGATAGTTTTGAAAAATAAATTTTGTGAAAACCCGCATGCTAGGGTTAATTTTGGGAACGAATCAGGAGGTTAATAAAATCTGATTGAGGAAGAAAATCCTAGGAGGATTATTTAGGTTGAGGAGAAGTTCTCAACGCTATGGACTAATTTGGAAAGGAATCCAGTGTGTCGTTGATAAAAACCTCGTGATGAAGTTGCAATAGAGGAAAAAAAAAAAAAAGGGAACTCTGAGTTCTGTTTGAAAGTTGTTTGGCGAGTCAAGAAGTTTCACAAGTGACTTTTCCGTCACATTGTCGGTGTGTACGAGAACTGTTATGGATCTTAGAAGGTTTGTTGAGAACGTGTTTATTCCCTTCGAAGAAATTGTGGTTGTTTTTACCTTTGCCGAGGAGTACCAGTTTGTGGATCTCGTTTTCAACTTGTACGTCTATCAAGTGTCTTGTATTAAACCCTTTGATTTAGATTAATCAAAGTTGGGGAGTAAACGAGGATAATTGGAATGAAGTTCGGAAGTGTTTTCAAACGCGGTGCCGAGCCTATGTAGGCGAATGATGAGTTTCTCGTGTTGATTTGTAACCAGAGAGTTCGTATCAAGGTAATAGTGGATCATGCTTAGAGATTGATGTGCCAACTTGGGAAGACTTTCTGCACTCATTTCGTTAATTCAGGAATGTTTTCCAGTAAAATTTGGACCTTTCTGAGAATGTCTGTTCTCGGTTAGTCAATCGTAAGACTTGACGAAATTTTGAGGACAAAATTCTTTTAAGTTGGGGAGAATGTAATATCCGCAAAATAATTAATAGAATTATTTGGATATTAACCCAATTAAATTAATTTAGTACTCGACTGGTAAATTTATTGAGTGCTAAAATTATTTATTGGTGGTCATCGGATCGTTAACCGGATAATACGGACCAAGGAAGTTTTGGAATCGAAATAGGAGATTTCGATCAATATGGTAATTTGACCGCGTTACAACAAATATATTAAATAAATATCTATACGTATACGTGGGTGTGTGTGAGTGAAGAGAGAAAGAATTAATTAATTAATTAAATAAAGGAAAGGGATGAATTGAAGAAAGAAAGAAAAGGAAACAGCGAGAGAAGAGAAACAGAGAAGGAAAGGAGAAGAAAAGAGAGAGATGGCGTGAGGGAGAAGAGAAGAGGGAGGAAGGAGAATTCACCGAAATGACTTCCGTCCAACACGAAAAATGTTCAGCGCTACTTCCTCTTCGTTTTGGTACCAATTTCGTGACGATCAGCTCACTCTCTCTCACTTGGCCATTTTCGTTTTTTTTTGGAGCTTTTGTGGGAAATCCGATTTTGGGTTGGTTTTGAAGGTTTAGGTTCGGTTAGGAGCGAACCCAAGGATGATGGATCGTTGATTGAGGTTCGATTGAAAGATTGGAAGCGAGTTGGGTGATTTGGGGTTTTGGTGAATAGTGTCATGGAGGTTAGGGGAGGAAGATGATGAATAGTGTCCGTGGAGAATTTTGGGGAAATCGGTATTTCGGTCAAAAGCGGTTTCGTGATCGAGTGGAAAGCTTTGGAAGCGGATTGGGTGTCGCC
Source organism: Astragalus membranaceus (assembly GCA_039519185.1). Classification (NCBI taxonomy): domain Eukaryota; kingdom Viridiplantae; phylum Streptophyta; class Magnoliopsida; order Fabales; family Fabaceae; genus Astragalus; species Astragalus membranaceus. The sequence goes on along the minus strand of CM076850.1, from coordinate 105,374,534 downwards.
GGAGCGGGGAATGTTCATGTGGTTACTCGGTGATTTCGGCTCGATCGTGGATCACGCGTCAAAGGTGAGTTTTACTCACGCTTAGGATTTTATGTTTCGAATTAATTAATTAACTGTTTTACCGCTTTCGCTGGACTGGAGTATTATTTGATAATCGAGTTTGAGAAATTTTGGGTTGAAAACCGATAACTGGAAAATATGTCGCGTTTTGATACAATTCGTTTAAAATGAGTTTTTGATTGATTGTGTGACTTTGATTGGAACTGTTTTTGCTGGTTGTTAAATCTGTTTTCAGTCGGAACAAAAATCGGAATTGAGCAGAATAGCGAATTTCGCAAGAAAACGGAAAACCTGCACTTTCTGCAGAGGGTCGCGTCGCGACCCGTCCCTTTCGCGTCGCGACCTGGCCCAGTTTTGTCACGCAAAATGTTTCTGTCGTCTTTCGCGTCGCGATGGTCGCAGTTCGCGTCGCGACGTTTTGCAGATTTTCAACTGTTTTTCACTGATTTTGTTTTCGCGATATCCTTTGATTCCGGAACCCGATTGAGGCGTTCTAAGATGCGTTGGAAAGCTTATTCAGAGGCCTAACTGAATATTCTAGTTTTAAGGCAAAATGAACTGTTTTTGATATTGAAAATTGTGTCAAAAAGTGGTCAACTAGAGTGCGAGTGTGAACTTCGAATTTATAAAATTGTGGATTAAAGTGTGTCATGGATTGTCTGATTTGATGGACCGTGGGTTCATAGTACTGTAGATATATATGTTTATATGTATATCGAGTTGGGTGACGACCCATGTTTTGACATACTAGGCGGGGCAGTCATGCTCCCCCAACCTAGGCTCCGTGCCAATAGGAGAATATACTATTGGTAAGGGGGTTCACCGGGATTAGCACTGGATTTGCAGTCGGTGTTATGTCATGAGTTTGTTGTACGTTCACCGGGATTAGCACTGGATTTGCAGTCGGTGTCGTACTGTGCGATACACCGGGATTAGCACTGGATTTGCAGTCGGTGCCGCACTTTGTTTGTTTACGTTCACCGGGATTAGCACTGGATTTGCAGTCGGTGTCGTGATGATTTTAAAAAGGATTTTTAATTGAACCGAGAGAGTTAGTAGGGGTATCGGTAGAACTCACTGAGATTGTATCTCACTGTTTAAATGTTGTTGATTTACAGAGAAGCAGGGAAAGTGGAAATTGAGGAGGCACGAGTAGATGACACTCGAATGGTGGCTGAAGACTTAGCTTTATGCTTAAGTTTATGTTTTCCCTTGTTATCTGTATATCAAGACATTTTGTCTTTAGCATTATGTATTTATTTCCGCTTTCTTGTACGATATTGAACACTGTATTTCACTGATGGTTTGTGGTCTCATTTATGTTTAAGACTGTTCTGTTGTATTCAGTGAAAATTTTATAGTGGTGTTCAGTATTTAAACAGGAAATATATCTCTGATGTTTTAGGAACGGTACACTTGGGTATTTTTACATGATAAAAATACCGGGGTGTTACATTAGGACGTCGTCACTAGTGAGAAATTGACTTTAGAAAGTACCCTTTAGCATCGGTTGTTTGAACACCCGATGCTAAATGTAGACGCGATGGCAATTTTGCAATTAAATGGAAGTTTTCAATTTTCGTGCCTACACTTAGCATCGGTTGTTTAAACAACCGATGTTAAAAGTGTTTGCGCTCAAACATTTAGCATCACTTGTTTAAACAACCGATGTTAAAAGTGTTGGCGTCAGACATTTAGCATTGGTTGTTTAAACAACTGATGTTAAATGTGTATCTCAAACACATAGCATCGGGTGTTTATACACCCGATGCTAAAGGTCCAATTTAATTATTCTAACACTCGCGTTCTCTCGTTCTCTCTGAAGTCTCTCACTCTCTGAACACACGACGCTCTCGCTCTCTCACTCTCTGAACACGGCGTTCTCAACTCTCGCCGTCACTATATTTTATGTCACTGTTCTCAACTCTCGCCGTCTGATAACTCTATTTTATATAGAGTTACTTACTCTTTCAAATCTAAATAATTGTGAGAATCTCAGTAATAATGTGTTATTAAATAAAGAAATACAAAAGAAATACAACTTTTAGAGTTAAGAAAGATTTAGGCACACTTCATGACTATTTTATATGATTTGTGGTATTTTATGTGTTTGTTCAATTGCTGCAGCAATCACTGCCCCAGCAATAGATGCACCAGCTGTAACACCCCGATATTTTTATCGAGTAAAAATACCCAAGTGTACCATCCCTAGAACATCAGAGATATATTTCCTGCTTAGACACTGAATATCACTATAAATTTTTCGCTGAATATAACCCAAACAGTCTTATTTACAACAAGACAATATGGTTCTCAGACCATATACCATCAGCATCTATAGTATTCAGTATCATACAAGAAAGCGGAATAAAGATATACACTAAATACATAATGTCTTAGTATACAGACAACAAAAGGGAAATAATCTTAAACATAAAGCTAGGCTATCAGCAACCAGTCCGAGCTCAACCTACTCGCGCCTCTTGGATTTCCGCTATCCCTGTGTCTCTGTAAAACAACAACATTTAAACAGTGAGATACAATCTCAGTGAGTTCTACCGTGACCCCTACTAGCACTCTCGGTTCAGTTATTAGTTCCCCTTTTTTTTCTTTTGACACGACACCGACTGCAAAACACTGCTACTCCCGGTGAACGTGTTAACATAAAGTGTGGCACCGACTGCAAAACCATGCTAATCCCGGTGTATCGCGCAATACAACAAGTACGGCACCGACTGCAAAACCATGCTAATCCCGGTGTATCGCACAATAATCTTTAACACAACACCGACTGCAAAACCATGCTAATCCCGGTGAACTCCCCTACCAATAGTACATTCTCCCATTGGCATGGAGCCTAGGGAAGGGGATCATGACTGCCCCGCCTAGTATGTTACACATGGGTCGTCAACCAACTCGATATACTATATACGTATATCTACAATAATATGGACTCAAAGTCCGTTCACATCAAAACACAAAGATGAACATTCGGTTACAAGAAAAACATTGTTTCACGTGTTCACTCACGTACTCTACTTTACCTCTTTCCGACACAATTTACAACATCAAAAACAGTTTATTTAGCCTTAAAAATAGAATATTCAATTAGGCCTTTGAATAAGCTTTCAAACGCATCTTAGAACACCTCAATCGGGTTCCCGGATCAAAAGTTATCGCAAAAACAAAAACAGTATTTAGTTGCTGAAAATTCTGTAAACCGTCGCGACGCGATGGGACTCCGTCGCGACGCGAAAATAGGCAGAATGGCCAAAAACAGGTTTTTTGAAATTCAGTTTTACCCCATTTCGCTCCCTAATCGATACCGAGACATTACGTGACCTCCGAGACCCAAAAACAGATATAACAACCAGTAATTCCAGTCCAAAACAATAATTAAAACATCCATCGATAACTCAATCAAACCGAGTTTATCAAAACGCGGCGTATTTTCCAAATATCGGTTTTTAACCCAAAATCTCTCAAACTCAATTACCAAACAATATTCCAGTCCAGCGAAAGCGATAAAACAGTTAATTAATTAATTCGAAACGTAAAATCCTAAACGTGAGTAGAACTCACCCTTGAAGCGTGAACCACGATCGAGCCGAAATCACCGAGTAACCACACGAACATTCCCCGCATAAACTGTCCGTTCCGACGACGCTCAAATCCGCTTCCAAAGCTTTCCACTCGATCACGAAACCTCTTTTTGACCGAAATACCGAATTCCTCGAAATCTTCCAAAAGCTACTATTCACAAAAACCCCAATTTGAACCCTAACCTCTTGATTCTTCACAAACCCCAAATCGGACTTCAATATTTGCGCAATCCACCTTGAGCTCGCTCCCAAACACCATCCAAAGCTTTCCTTTGAGCTTGAACAACAAAAACCTCCATTTTCCTCTTAAATTCGAAAATGGCAAAGTGAGAGAGAGTGAGTTGATGATGATGATGTTGGTACCAAATCGAAGAGGAAGTAGCGCTGAACGTTTTTCGTGTTGGAAGGAAGTCGTTTTGATGAACCGAAATCTTCCCTTTTTCCTCTTCTTCCTCCTTACCCTTTCTTTTCTCTTCTTTTCTTTTTTCCTCTCTTTTCTCTCTGTTTCTCTCGCTGCCTTCTTCTTTCTTTTCTTTCTTTTATTTCATTCTTTCACCCACACACACTCACACACATATATATTTATTTAATATATACGTGGTAACGTGGTCCAATTACCATATTGATCTAAATCTCTTATTTCGATTCCGAAACTTCCTTGATCCGTATTATCCGGTTAACGATCCGATGACCACCAATAAATAATTTTAGCACTCAATAAATTTACCCGTCAAGTACTAAATTAGTTTAATTGGGTTAACACCCAAATAATTCTACTAATTATTTTGAGGGTGTTACATTCTCCCCAACTTGAAAGAATTTTGTCCTCAAAATTTCGTCAAGTCTTTCATTTGACTACCCGAGAATCGACATTCTCAGAAAGGTCTAAATTTGCTGGAAAACAATCTCGAACTAACGAAATGAGTGTAGAAAATCTTCTCAAGTTGGCACGTCAATCTTTTAAGTATGTTCGACTACTACCCTAGAACGCTTCTAAGATTACAGTCCGAACTCTTTTGTTACGAATCAACATGAGAAACTCCTCTTTCGCCTACATAAGCTTGGCATCGCATCTAAAAACACTTCTGAAGCTTTATTCCAATTATCCTCGCTTGCGCCCCAACTTTGATTAATCTAAATCAAAGGGTGTAATATAAGACGCTTGATAGAAATATATGTTGAAAATGAGATCCACATATCGGTAATCCTCGATCGAGATAGGAACAAACACGATTTCCTCGAAGGGTGTAAACACATTCTCAACAACTGTCTAAAATTCCATAACAGTTCTCGTACACATTAACAATTGTGACGGAAAGTCATTTGTGAAACTTCTTGACTCGCCCCCAAGATTTCGAGATAACACTTTTCAAAAAGATGAAATGAGGATTTTACTAAAAAGCTTTGACCTTAAACGTAGAAATAACCGGGGGGACATCCAATAAATTTGAAATCCATGAAAATTACCCCAATTGTTCTCAAAACAACTATCAAACAGAACTCAGAGCTCCTTTTCCTCTATTGCAACTTCCTCACGATGTTTTCACGAATGACGCGCCCGATTCCTTCCTGGATTAGTCAATAGCGTTGAGAGTTTCCCCTCAACCTAAGTACGCCTCCTATGATTTTCCTCAATCAGGTCCTATTAGCCTCTTGATTCATTCCCAAAACTAACTTTAGCATGCAGGTTTTCACAAAAATGATTTTTCAAAACTACCATACCGAACGTCAAGCTTCATTTCGGAAATTTCAATCACTTGCAAGCAGATCCATTAATTAATCCTTTGGTGGTTAATTGCAATGTGAAAAACAGTCAACAGTCACCTCACTTTCATATTTGTATGCATGTTCGACTTGTAACATCCTCAAAATAATTAGTAGAATTATTTGGATGTTAACCCAATTAAATTAATTTAGTACTTGACTGGTAAATTTATTGAGTGCTAAAATTATTTATTGGTTGTCATCGGATCGTTAACCGAATAATACGGGTCAAAGAAGTTTTGGAGTCGAAATAAAAGATTTCGATCAATATGGTAATTTGACCACGTTACCACTTATATATTAATAAATAGGCTAAATATATATTTTGGCCCTTTATCTTTAGGGTTGTGGTCACTTTGGCCCTTTATCTTTTTTTTTTCTCATTTTAGACCCTCATGTTTTTTGTGTGTGTCATTTTAGCCCCTGGCGTTATCATTTTGGTCCCTTATGTTTTTAATTGATTTCATTTTAGTCCCTTATGTTTTTAATTGATTTCATTTTGGGCCCTTATGTTTTTAATTGATTTCATTTTCGTCCTTAAAAATTTGCTACAAAAAACATAAACATATCGGCAGGGGCCAAAATGACACACACAAAAAACACGAGGGTCTAAAATGAGAAAAAAAAAAGATAAAGGGCCAAAGTGACCACAACCCCAAAGATAAAGGGCCAAAATATATATTTAGCCTAATAAATATATATGTGTATACGTGTATGTGTGTGAGTGAGAAAGGAAAGAATTAATTAAAAGAAAGGAAGAAAAGAAAGAAAGCAGCGAGAGAAGAGAAACAGAGAGGGAAAGGAGAGAAAAGAAAAGAAAAGAGAAAGAAAGGGTGAGGAAGAAGAAGAGGAAAAAGGGGAAAGTTAGGCTCATCAAAACGACTTCCTTCCAACACGAAAAATGCTCAGCGTTACTTCCTCTTCGTTTTGGTACCAAAATCTTCATCAACAACTCACTCTCCTCAAATCCACCATTTTCGATTTAGAGTTCTAAAGTGAGGTTTCGATGGTTGAAGCTAAAGGATAGCTTGGGATGGTGGTTGGCGCGAACCCAAGGATGATGGATCGTTGATTGGAAGCTAGTTGGGTGAATTGGGGTTGAAAATCAAATTGAGGGTTTTGTGTGAATAGTGCTTCATGAGGAGGAAGATGATGAATAGTATCCATGGAGAATCTCGGGGAATTCGGTCAAAAAGATGTCACGGGATGGAGCGGAAAGATTGGAAGCGCACTTGGGCGTCGCCGGAGCGTGGAGTTGATTCGGGGATTGTTCGTGTGATTATGTCAGAAAAGCAAGTTCGCGGAAAGTCTCGGTGTTGCGTGATTTTCATCACGATAGGTGAGTTCTACTCACGTTTAGGATTTTTCGTTTCGAATTAATTAATTAACTGTTTTATCGCTTTCGCTGGACTGGAATATTATTTGGTAATTGAGTTTGAGAGATTTTGGGGTTAAAAACCGATATTTGGAAAATACGTTGCGTTTTGATAAACTCGATTTGATTGAGTTATCGATTGATGTTTTAATTATTGTTTTGGACTGGAATTACTGGTTGTTATACCTGTTTTTGGGTCTCGGAGGTCACGTAATGTCTCGGAATCGATTAGGGAGCGAAATGGGGTAAAACTGAATTTCAGAAAACCTGTTTTTGGCCATTCTGTCTATTTTCGCGTCGCGACGGTTTACAGAATTTTCAGCAACTAAAAACTGTTTTTGTTTGTGCGATAACTTTTGATCCGGGAATCCGATCGAGGTGTTCTAAGATGCGTTGGAAAGCTTATTCAGAGGCCTAACTGAATATTCTATTTTTTAAGGAAAAATGAACTGTTTTTGGTATTGAAATTGTTTCGAAAAGTCGAACCATAGTACACGTGTGCAGATATATTTTATTAATAATAAAGCGGACTATGAGTCATAACAGGTTCATCGGGTATGTAGCGGTAACGCAGTCGGTGATCTGTTGAATTGTTTTGTTGTGCGATTCACCGGGTATGTAGCGGTAACGCAGTCGGTGCCGTACTGAGTCATAACAGGTTCATCGGGTATGTAGCGGTAACGCAGTCGGTGATCTGTTGAGTTGTTTTGTTGTGCGATTCACCGGGTATGTAGCGGTAACGCAGTCGGTGTCGTACTGAGTCTAACCTGTTGCCGGGTATGTAGCGGGAACGCAGTCGGCAATCGGTTGAAGTTAAACAATAGATTCATCGGGTATGTAGCGGTAACGCAGTCGATGATCTATTATAGGTTAAATGGTGCGGTTCACCGGGTTTGTAGCGGTAACGCAGTCGGTGTCGTGTCAAGTTAACCAGGAATTATAATTGGACCGAGAGTGTTAGTAGGGGTCTCGGTAGAACTCACTGAGATTGTATCTCACTGTTTAAATGTTGTTGTTTTACAGAGACACAGGGACAGCGAAAATCCAAGAGGCACGAGTAGGTTGAGCTCGGACTGGTTGCTGATAGCCTAGCTTTATGTTTAAGCTTATTTCCCTTCTGTTGTCTGTATACTAAAACATTATGTATTTATGGTATATCTCTCTTCCGCTTTCTTGTATGATACTGAATACTATAATTGCTGATGGTATATGGTCTGAGAACCATATTGTCTTGTTGTAAATAAGACTGTTTGGGTTATATTCAGCGAAAAATTTATAGTGATATTCAGTGTCTAAGCAGGAAATATATCTCTGATGTGTTACTAATGTGCACCTGGGTATTTTTAGTCAATAGAAATACTGGGATGTTACAGTTGGTATCAGAGCAGTTCGACCTAGTCGGACTTAGTTTAGGGTTGAGTCGATTCCTTGTTATTCCTGGTTTTAATTACACTTGTGATGCTAAAAGACATTGAGCCTGATCAACTTAATACTTAGTGCATCATAAGCGGAATTATGGCAGGATGATCAAGACGCAATCCTCGACCAAGACTGGAATCTCCAACCGGTGCATCCTCAAGAAAGGTGACATGAAGGTGGGGGAATACATCGTTAAGTTTGAAAAGTTGTCTCAGTTTTACCAAGTGGTAAAGTAAGCTCCGAATGACGAATGGAGAATGCAGATGTATAAGAAGGGGCTTAGTGCTCTTATGACTTATGGTCTCAGTTTTTATACTATTACCAATTTTGTTGCCTTAGTGCAGTTAGCCCGTGTCGCCGAGGATGACCTCATAGGAAGTATGGGAAAGGAAAGAAGGTAGTTGAATTATCAACTCTGAATGCAAAGTCCTAAGATAATTTCATCAAAGGAAAAGCAGATGCAATTCTTTGATTCTTCAAGGGTCAGAAGATATTCTAACTGTGGAAAGCCTCACAGTGGTAATTGCAAGCGAAGATCTAATCGGTGCTATTATAGTAATGTAGAGGGTCACTATGGTAAAGAGTGCCCAGCAAGGAAGAGTTCCAAGGGTTACAAGCAGCTCCAAGGCAAGGATGCGTCAACACTTTGGATGCTCAGACAGTTACAACTGCTGACAGGTTACTGAGGGGTATGGGATCTACTTTTCAATAACTCTGTCAGTACATTATACGATTCGGGTGCAACCCATTGTTTTATAGCTCAATCATGTGTGGATTGGTTGGGACTAGCGAATCTCCGCTATCCGAGCCGATAACTATCTTAACTGCGGCTAAGGGTCGTGTCCAGACCCAATCTTTGTGTCAGAATTGTCTACGTGTTATAGGAGACAGAAATTCCGTAGAAGAATTTATTGTTTGCCTACGGGAAGTGTGGACACCATTTTGGGTATGAATAGGATGACTGCAAATCATGTTGCAATCGACTGTGTTAATCAACTATCAGCTTCGCTTCAGAATCAGTTGAATTGTTTAGGACAAATTCTGAAGCGGTTACCTAGTCCACCTTAGACGGTCAATCTTCATTCCAAGGTGCGGAAGCACATGTTAGTATGTTATCTGCATCCACTGAAATTAGTTTAGATTTGGCGAACATTCAGGTGTGAATGACTTTCTGGGTGTTTTCACGATGAAGTTTCTTCTGAACCTCCAGAGCGAGAGGTAGAGTTTAATATAGAATTGGTTCCTGGCACGGGATCAATATCTATTGTTTCTTTTAGAATGTTTCCTTTAGAATTAAAGGAATTGAAGTATCAACTTGAAAAGTTGATCTCGAAGAGGTTCATTCGACCGAGCGCTTCTCCAAGGGGTGCTCCGGTGTTGCTTGTCAAGAAGAAAGATGGAAGTAGGAGATTGTGTATTGATTATCGACAACTCAACAAAGTGAAGATCAAGAACAAATATCCTTTGCCAAGGACACACGAATTGCTGGATCAACTTCGAGGTGCCGTGGTGTTTTCAAAAATCAATTTGAGGTCAGTTATCATTAATTAAAAGTTAGAGCCTTAGATATTCCGAAGACAGCTGTCCGTACTTGGTATGGACATTACGAGTTCGTAGTGATGCCCTTCGGTTTGACTAATGCTCCAGCGGTATTCATGGATTACATGAACAGGGTTTTCCACCCTTACCTGGATCAGTTTGTTGTAGTTTTCATTGATGATATCTTGGTGTACTCTAAGACTATTGGGGAGCATGCCCAACATCTCGGCATTATTCTGAACGTACTCCGAGAGAAGAAATTGTATGCCAAGCCGTCGAAGAGTGACTTCTGGATGCCGGAAGTGAAGTTTTTGGGACGCGTGATTTCCCAATCGGGAGTTGCGGTGGATCCTAGTAAGGTGGAAGCGGTGTTGAATTGGGAACGACCAACGTCAGCCACTGAAATCAGAAGTTTTCTAAGTCTAGCCAGTTACTACAGAAAGTTTATCGAAGGATTCTCACCATTGGTTCTTCCACTTACTCGGTTAACTCGTAAGGGTCATCCGTTTACGTGGGATGCCGATTGTGAAGAATGTTTTCAAGAATTGAAGGTTTGGTTCACTTCTGCTCCAATCCTGATTCTTCTGGGCCCGTCTTTGAAATTCCAAATTTACGGCGATGTTTTTGGGAAGGGTTTAGGAGGTGTTCTGGTGCAGAATCATCAAGTGGTAGCTTATGCGTCCAGACAGTTGAAGATCCATGAGGAGAATTATCCAGCTTATGATTTGGAGTTGGCAGCTATTGTGTACGCACTGAAGATTTGGAGACGTTACCTGTATGGGTCTCGTTTCGATGCCTTTAGTAATCACAAAAGTTTAAAGTATCTGTTTGATCAGAAAGAACTGAATAGCAGGAAGAGAAGTGTGTTGAGTTTCTGGAGGATTATAAATTCATGTTGATGTAGCATTTAAGAGAGGCTAGTGTTGTAACTGATGCACTGAGTAGGAAGTCCATCCACATGGCTGATTTTATTGATGCATGAGATGGAATTATCAGAGTCTTTTAGAGACTTAAATCTGAATTCAAGATCAAGGAGGAACCTGTTAGTGTTGAGCCATATGATGATCTCTAGTTCCCTAAGGGATTCTATACGCTTAGCACAGGAAGTTGATGTGAAGCTACAATCACAAAAGGTATTTCCAGATTTCACCATGGATAGTGATGGAGTCAGTTGTTTCAACGGTAGAATCTGTGCGCCCGATGATGAGAACAATAGAAGACAAGTGTTAGAGGAAGCACACCGAAGTTTACTTTCTGTACATCCTGGACCCACCAAGATGTACAGAGATGTAAAGCAGATGTATTAGTGGCAAGGTATTAGTTGATAACTCTTCTTTGTGAAGGTTAACAATGAGATGGTATTATATGATTCCGTTTGACAAGTCGAACGCGAACGCGAATATGTAGGTGAGGTAATTGTTGACTGTTTTTCACATTGCGAATAAGCACCAAAGGATTAATTGATGGATCTGCTGCAAGGGACTGAACTTTCCAAAGTGAAGTTTGGCGTGCGGTATAGTAGTTTTTGAAAAATCATTTTTGTGAAAACCTGCATGCTAAAGTTAATTTTGGGAATGAATCAAGAGGTTAATAACGTCTGATTGAGGAAGAAAATCCTAGGAGGATCACTTTGGTTGAGGAGAAGTTCTCAACGCTATGGACTAATTTGGAAATGAATCGGGTGCGTCGTTGGTAAAAACCTCGTGATGAAGTTGCAATAGAGGAAAAAGAGTTGAGTTTTGTTTGATAGTTGCTTTGAGAACAACTGAGGTGATTTTTATTGCCTTCGAAATTAATTGATGTTCCCACGGTTTATTTCTGCGTTTAAGGTCAAAGCTTTTAGTAAAATCATTATTTCAACCTGTATGTCTATCAAGTGTCTTATATTACACCCTTTGATTTAGATTAATCAAAGTTGGGGAGTAAACGAGGATAATTGGAATGAAGCTTCGGAAGTGTTTTCAAACGCGGTGCCGAGCCGATGTAGGCGAATGATGAGTTTCTCGTGTAGATGCGTGATCAGAGAGTTCGTATCAAGGTAGTAGTGGATCATACTTGGAGATTGATGTGCCAACTTGGGAAGAGTTCCTACCCTCATTTCGTTAATTCAAGATTGTGCTCCAGCAACTTAAGACCTTTCTGAGAATGTCGATTCTCGGTTAGTCGGATGAAAGACTTAACGAAATTTTGAGGACAAAATTCTTTCAAGTTGGGGAGAATGTAACATCCTCAAAATAATTAGTAGAATTATTTGGATGTTAACCCAATTAAATTAATTTAGTACTTGACTGGTAAATTTATTGAGTGCTAAAATTATTTATTGGTTGTCATCGGATCGTTAACCGAATAATACGGGTCAAGGAAGTTTTGGAATCGAAATAAAAGATTTCGATCAATATGGTAATTTGACCACGTTACCACTTATATATTAATAAATATATATGTGTATACGTGTATGTGTGTGAGTGAGAAAGGAAAGAATTAATTAAAAGAAAGGAAGAAAAGAAAGAAAGCAGCGAGAGAAGAGAAACAGAGAGGGAAAGGAGAGAAAAGAAAAGAAAAGAGAAAGAAAGGGTGAGGAAGAAGAAGAGGAAAAAGGGGAAAGTTAGGCTCATCAAAACGACTTCCTTCCAACACGAAAAATGCTCAGCGTTACTTCCTCTTCGTTTTGGTATCAAAATCTTCATCAACAACTCACTCTCCTCAAATCCACCATTTTCGATTTAGAGTTCTAAAGTGAGGTTTCGATGGTTGAAGCTAAAGGATAGCTTGGGATGGTGGTTGGCGCGAACCCAAGGATGATGGATCGTTGATTGGAAGCTAGTTGGGTGAATTGGGGTTGAAAATCAAATTGAGGGTTTTGTGTGAATAGTGCTTCATGAGGAGGAAGATGATGAATAGTATCCATGGAGAATCTCGGGGAATTCGGTCAAAAAGATGTCACGGGATGGAGCGGAAAGATTGGAAGCGCACTTGGGCGTCGCCGGAGCGTGGAGTTGATTCGGGGATTGTTCGTGTGATTATGTCAGAAAAGCAAGTTCGCGGAAAGTCTCGGTGTTGCGTGATTTTCATCACGATAGGTGAGTTCTACTCACGTTTAGGATTTTTCGTTTCGAATTAATTAATTAACTGTTTTATCGCTTTCGCTGGACTGGAATATTATTTGGTAATTGAGTTTGAGAGATTTTGGGGTTAAAAACCGATATTTGGAAAATACGTTGCGTTTTGATAAACTCGATTTGATTGAGTTATCGATTGATGTTTTAATTATTGTTTTGGACTGGAATTACTGGTTGTTATACCTGTTTTTGGGTCTCGGAGGTCACGTAATGTCTCGGAATCGATTAGGGAGCGAAATGGGGTAAAACTGAATTTCAGAAAACCTGTTTTTGGCCATTCTGTCTATTTTCGCGTCGCGACGGTTTACAGAATTTTCAGCAACTAAAAACTGTTTTTGTTTGTGCGATAACTTTTGATCCGGGAATCCGATCGAGGTGTTCTAAGATGCGTTGGAAAGCTTATTCAGAGGCCTAACTGAATATTCTATTTTTTAAGGAAAAATGAACTGTTTTTGGTATTGAAATTGTTTCGAAAAGTCGAACCATAGTACACGTGTGCAGATATATTTTATTAATAATAAAGCGGACTATGAGTCATAACAGGTTCATCGGGTATGTAGCGGTAACGCAGTCGGTGATCTGTTGAATTGTTTTGTTGTGCGATTCACCGGGTATGTAGCGGTAACGTGTAACATCCTCAAAATAATTAATTGAATTATTTGGATGTAAACCCAATTGAATTAATTTGGTACTTAATTGGTAAAATTATTGAGTGCAAAAATTAATTATTGGCTGTCACAGGGTCGTTGACCGAATAATACGGACCAAGGAAGTTTTGGAATCGAAATAAGGAATTTGGGTCAATATGGTAATTGGACCACGCTACCACTTAATTATTAATTAATTATGTGTGTGTGTGTTGAAATAAAAGAAAAGAAGGAAAGAAAAGAAGGAAAGAAACGCGCAGCAGAAGAAGAAAAGAAGAGAAAGAAGAAGAGGAGAGGAGAAGAGAAAGGAAGAAGAAGAAGATCACCCATCATCCCAAAGTTCCATCCTCATCATCATCCTTGTTCTCCTTCCATTTCCTCAAGCTAGGTAAGCTCATACCCTTACTTCCCCCTTTTCTCTTGATTTCGAATTTGAGAGGGATGATGAATAGTGAACCGAGTTTGAGTTGATCTTCATGGTTGAATCATGTCTAGCAGCAAGCCCAACAACGGTTGTAAGCGGATTGAAGCTAAATTCGAAGTTTGGAGCGGATTGGAGATCCTAGGGTTCGATTGGGGATTTTCCGTGTCTCGGTGATTTCGGCTCGGCAACGACTCTCGCTTCAAAGGTGAGTTTTACTCACGCTTAGGATATTTTTGTGTCTCATTAGTTTTTACGTCAATTGGTTTCGAAAGATTTTTGGAACGAAAACCGTTATTTGAAAATATGTCGCGTTTTAATTCAATTCGTTTTGATTAAGTTTTTGATTGGATTGAGTGATTTTGTGGTTTGAATTGGACTCATTTTACTGGTTGTCAAATCTGTTTTTGATCGGAACAAAGATCGGAATTGAGCGGAATAGCGGATTTCGCGAAAATCGCAAAATCTGTCTTAACAGACCCCCGTTCTGCCTGTTCGCGCCTCACCTGCGCTCCAGGCGCGACTTCAGCGCAATTGGACAGAACTTTCTGCCAGTTCGCGCGTAACTCGCGCGCCAGGCGCGACTTCAGCGCAGTTTGACAGAATTTCAACAGTTTTTCACTGTTTTTCGTTTCGCGATAACTTTTGATCCGGGAACCCGATTGAGGTGTTCTAAGATGCGTTGGAAAGCTTATTCAGAGGCCTAACTGAATATTCTACTTTTAAGGCAAAATGAACTGTTTTTGATATTGAAAATTGTGTCAAAAAGTGGTCAACTAGAGTGCGAGTGTGAACTTCGAATTTATAAAATTGTGGATTAAAGTGTGTCATGGATTGTCTGATTTGATGGACCGTGGGTTCATAGTACTGTAGATATATATGTTTATATGTATATCGAGTTGGGTGACGACCCATGTTTTGACATACTAGGCGGGGCAGTCATGCTCCCCCAACCTAGGCTCCGTGCCAATAGGAGAATGTACTATTGGTAAGGGGGTTCACCGGGATTAGCACTGGATTTGCAGTCGGTGTTATGTCATGAGTTTGTTGTACGTAAACCGGGATTAGCACTGGATTTGCAGTCGGTGTCGTACTGTGCGATACACCGAGATTAGCACTGGATTTGCAGTCGGTGCCGCACTTTGTTTGTTCACGTTCACCGGGATTAGCACTGGATTTGCAGTCGGTGTCGTGTTGGTTTTAAAAAGGATTATTAATTGAACCGAGAGAGTTAGTAGGGGTCTCGGTAGAACTCACTGAGATTGTATCTCACTGTTTAAATGTTGTTGTTTTACAGATAAACAGGGACAGAAGAAACCTCAGAGGCACGAGTAGGTGGCCCCGAGTGATGGATGATGACTTAGTTTTACGTTTAAGTTTATTTCCCTTCTGTTGTCTGTGTATCACAATACTATGGCATTAGTATTATGTTATCTTTCATTCCGCTTTCTTGTATGACTCTGACTACCATAGTTGCTGACAGGTTATGGTCTTGTTTGTATATAAGACTGTTTTGTTTTATTCAGCGAAAAATTTATAATGGTATTCAGTGTCTGAACAGGAAATAATATCTCTGATGTATGTTTAATGTGCACTTGGGTGTTTTTAACAAATAAAAATACCAGGGTGTTACAGTTGGTATCAGAGCGGTTCGACCTAGTCGGACTTAGCTTATAGGGTCTTTGCTTTTCCAGTCGTGATTTTCTTAGTATGCTATTAGACATTGAGCTTGATCAACTTAATACTTTGTGCATATTTCGCAGAATCATGACCAGAAGAGGTAGAGGCGTTCCTCCTCCTGTTGATCCAAATTTTGAGTGGATGCAGAATGTAATTGAGAACCAGCAGAAAATGATGCAAGACATGATGCTTATGCATCAGCAGCAACAAATCCTACAGCAGAATGCTCAGCAGCATCAAGCTCCAGAGCCACAAGTGAACCCAAGGAGAATTTTCACAGAGTTCCTGAAAATGAAACCCTCCGAGTTTAGAGGTGGGCCGGATGTCATGAGAGCACAACATTGGCTGGATGACATTGAAAAGATCTTTGTAACAATGCAAGTGACCGATGAAGACAAGTTGAGGTTGGCATCCCATATGTTGAAGGGAGAGGCCAATAACTGGTGGACAAATGCTAGGGCCATGATGGAGACAATGAGAACTCCCCCGACTTGGGACAATTTCCGAACATCATTTTTAGAACAATTCTTCCCCACGGCTATGAGGTTGGATAAAGAAAATGAGTTTTTGACTTTTACACAAGGAGGCTTGACCGTGGGCCAATACACGGCTAAATTTGAAGAGTTGTATCAATTCTTCGGTTTAGCTGGATATGCCCCAAGTGACCAATGGAAAACTGACAGGTACAAATATGGGTTGAGAGAAGATATTGCTCAAAGTCTTAGTTCTTTTCCGAGAACCAACTATGCAGCCATGGTACAACAAGCTTATATCGCCGAAAGTGATTTGTCAAGGTTGTATGCAAGCAGAAAGGCATTCCATCAGAGCAAGAGGAACACTGGATCATCTAGTTCTCAGATGGGTCCCAGGCATGACTCGGGGAAAGGAGGTAAGTACAAAGGGAAGCAGGTGCAATCGTCTGACTCTGCACAATTCAGGAATTGTAGACTTTGTGGAAGACATCACCGCGGAGAGTGTCCGCCAAGGCCCGATCGGTGCTATGTTTGCAATGAAGAGGGGCACTATGCAAATAAGTGCCCAACAAAGAAGAATCCGCAAAGAGCACCAAATGCTCCTGGTCAGGGGCGAATCAACACATTAGATGCTCGAACCATCACTCCTTCTGATAATCTTCTGAGGGGTACGGGATCTCTTTTTAATAATTCAGTCAGTATTTTATATGATTCTGGTGCAACTCACTGTTTTATCTCACAAGCATGTGTGGATCGGTTGGGATTAGCATTGTCTGAGCTATCCGAACCGATAACTATTTTAACTGCTGCCAAGGGTCGTGTCCAGACCCAATCATTATGTGAAAATTGCCTACTTGTCATAGGCGACAGACAGTTTGTTGTGAAATTTATTTGCTTGCCTATGAGAAACATGGACATTGTTCTGGGTATGAATTGGATGGCTGAAAATCATGTAACAATCAACTGTGCCGATCGAACTATTAGCTTCGCCTCCGAATCCGTAGGATTGACACAGGCAGATTTTGAAGCAACGATCTCTTACACCGAAGCAAGCCAGTCATTATTCCAAGGTGCGGAAGCTATTCTTATTATGTTATCTGCATCTACTGAAACGGGTTTAGATTTGTCATCTGTGCAAGTGGTAAATGAATTTCTAGATGTCTTTCCAGAAGAAGTTTCATCCTTACCTCCTGACCGAGAGGTAGAATTCTCAATAGAATTGATTCCTGGTACAGGATCAATCTCTATTGCTCCTTATAGAATGTCTCCTTTAGAGTTGAAGGAACTGAAGCCTCAACTTGAGGAATTGATATCGAAAAGGTTTATCCGACCGAGTGCTTCTCCATGGGGTGCTCCGGTGTTGCTAGTCAAAAAGAAGGATGGTAGCATGAGATTGTGCATAGATTATCGACAACTCAACAAAGTGACGATCAAGAATAAATATCCATTGCCAAGGATAGACGACTTGCTCGACCAACTTCGGGGTGCCGTGGTATTTTCAAAAATTGATCTAAGGTCGGGTTATCATCAAATAAAGGTACGAGCCTTAGATATTCCGAAGACAGCTTTCCGTACGAGATATGGACATTACGAGTTCGTAGTGATGCCCTTCGGTTTGACTAATGCTCCAGCGGTATTCATGGATTACATGAACCGAGTGTTTCACACGTACCTTGATCAGTTTGTGGTAGTTTTTATTGATGATATTTTGGTGTACTCTAAGACCATCGAGGACCATGTTCAACATCTCCGCATTGTTCTGAGCGTACTCCGAGAAAAGAAATTGTATGCCAAGCCGTCGAAGTGTGACTTCTGGATGCCGGAAGTGAAGTTTTTAGGGCACGTGATTTCCCAATCGGGAGTTGCGGTGGATCCCAGTAAAGTAGAAGCGGTGTTGAACTGGGAACGACCAACATCTGTCACCGAAATAAGAAGTTTCTTGGGTCTAGCCGGTTACTACAGAAGGTTTATCCGAGGTTTTTCACAATTGGTTCTCCCACTTACTCGGTTGACTCGCAAGGCCCAACCGTTTATATGGAATGCCGATTGTGAGGAATGTTTTCAAGAGTTGAAGGTTAGGTTGACTTCTGCTCCAATCCTAATTCTTCCAGATCCGTCTTTGGATTTTCAAATTTACAGCGATGCTTCTGGGAAGGGCTTGGGGTGTGTTCTCATGCAGAACCAACAAGTTGTAGCTTATGCCTCCAGACAGTTGAAGACTCATGAAGAGAATTATCTGACTCATGATTTGGAGTTGGCAGCTATTGTGTACGCACTGAAGATTTGGAGACATTACCTGTATGGGTCTCGTTTCGAAGTCTTTAGTGATCATAAAAGCTTGAAATATTTGTTTGACCAGAAGGAGTTGAATAACAGGCAGAGAAGATGGGTGGAGTTTCTGAAGGATTATGACTTCGAACTGAAGTATCATCCGGGAAAAGCTAATGTTGTAGCCGATGCACTAAGTAGGAAATCCATTCATATAGCAGGATTAATGATGCATGAAATGGAATTGTTGGAGTCTTTCCGGGACTTAAATGTGGATTCAAAGCCAAAAAGGAACCGGTTGGTGTTGAGCCACATGAGGATCTCTAGTTCCATAAGGGATTCTATTCGCTTAGCACAGGAAGTTGATGTGAAACTACAATCACAGAAAGTGATGCCAGATTTTACCGAGGATAGTGATGGGGTTATTTGTTTCAACGGTAGGATCTGTGTGCCCGACGATGAGAGTATTAAAAAGCAAGTGCTAGAGGAAGCACACCGGAGTTTATTTTCTGTACATCCTGGATCCACCAAGATGTATAGAGATTTAAAACAAATGTATTGGTGGCCGGGAATTGTAACACCCCGAAAATTTCTAACTTGTAGAAATTACCAAAGCGCACTACTGGCATACATCAGAGTGACTTCCTTTTTAAATACTGAACACATACTAATACTCGATGCTAAAAACCCATCAAGTTCGCTTACATAACTGAACATAATATACATAAAGCGGTCCTTACACCCTCAACTAGTGTTCAGTACTCAAAACCGAAAGTCTGCGGAAGCGATTTACAACTTAAAAACATAAGTCATACCATCGTACATCTAAGAAACTGAATAACAATACCGAAATACAAATGAAACTGAATAACAAGACATAATGAAATAAAGATAGCGGCAGCTCCTCAAGCGTCTCCATAGCCGTGCCTCACTGTCTTCAACTTTCCCTGCTTAACTGAAAAACAACAACAATGGATTGGGTGAGACAACTTGTCTCAGTGAGTTCTATCGCGACCCCTTACTAATTCTCTCGGTTCAATTATGCTTGATTCATTTTACTTAACTCATAAATCATAGTCCTCAAAGTTGACTATGTGGCTAATTAACTAACTAAAAGTTGACCTCGTAACCCTCAAGCCGGTTACAAGATACAACACTAACTAAAGTTATAGCGTGTCACCGGTCACTTGGCATAATAAGCTTCCGGTGAACCCATCCCCACTAATCGGCTGGGTCCCTAACGGGGCCTAGGTTCATAAGGCTCATGACTGCCTCTCCCCTAGCACACTAAACTAAATAGGGTCGTCACCCCGACTAAAGATATATATGATGATATACCTGGACTGAACTCAACAATGAACTTAAACATAATAATATCTGAACTCAACATAACAATGAACTGAACTGAACATAAACTTATTACTAACGTGATCTAATTACTAACTTAGTCTAATTATTAAGTGATCTCTCATGGATTACTAAGGTTCGCTAACTTATCTTATCAATCTTACTAAACCAGTCAATCCAGCATAATATATCAAACACAAAATTCATGACATGAAATCAATGGTCAATCACATGAGCATTCACTTAACCTGAACGTAATCCAAACACAACCAATCATAGTCAATTACCACTCAATTCAGGGCAATTCAATCATAGCATCATTGGGGAAGGTGGAAGAAAGGATTAGAAAGCAATTGGAATCGTTTGGAATGATTTAAAACACTTTTTAAAAGAGGCAACCCGAAGACCACGCACGACCCGTGCGCCCATACACACGATCCGTGCGTGTCCATCATTTAACTTGTCATTCCTTTCCGATCCCGAATTACTTCCCGATCAATACTACCACTTCAGTCAAAGCTAAACATGTAGAATTACGGTGTTCCCATCCTAGGGGAACCTTGGGGAGTGGATGGGAAGGGACTTAGGACCAATCGGAACGACTTAGAACGTATTTCAAAAATGTCGCATCAGAGAGATACGCACGGTCCGTGCGCCTTGGCACACGACCCGTGCGCATTTTCAAAAACAGCACCAGTGGTTCCAGAATCTCACGCACGACCCGTGCCCAGAGGCACACGGTCCGTGCGTGACTAACAGTGTTGCAGAAAAACAGTTTTTCGCGTTTTCTTTCCTATTCCGATCGTTCCCGTGTCCATTCCGATTCACCTACAAACTCAATAACACAACAATACACATATTCATGGTTTTCCTAGTGAGTTATAGAACTCACCTCTTGGAGACAACAACGATTTCACACCGAGACTTTACAACAAGAACGCAAGCAACTCACGAACTCTCCCCACAACGGCTCCTCCACACCTTCACTGAAAACCCAGCAACTGAAATATTCCCTAGGATGCTCCAAAGGGTGATGTAGGTACTGAGGTAGGTTCTAAGGCTCTCCAACACAACATGCAACAGTTTTTGGTTCAGATTTGCTTAAGAGAAGCTTGGTGGTTAACAATGGTAACTCATGGTGGAGGAGGGGGATGATTACGATTTCAGTATCAATGGAAAGGAAATGATGAACTGATTCAGATTGTGGAGAAGGATCAGACATGCATGGGATTAATGAGGAACCCTCCTCTCCCTCTCACGCCTCACTCTCTCCCTTTTTCTCTAACTATTCTGTTTCAGTTTATTTCCAGAAAATGAAATGGAATGGAGTGTTGGTCCTTGGGTTCAGCTGAGGAGGTACTTATATATAGGTAATGTGAAAGGACCATCTTACCCTTCACTTACTAAATCTATTTCATATGACTCCTCTGAATCCTAATTATCCTAACTTAACCTAATTAATTACTCAATCACATACAACTCCATACTCAACAACTCAAACAAGTCATTTTCAATTCAAACAATTTCAATCAATTAATTAATTCACTACTAATTTAATTATATTATTATAATTAAATAGAAAAATAGGGGATGTTACATTCACCCCAACTTTTTAAAAATTTTGTCCTCAAAATTGGACCAATCAAAACAATTAGCATACAATATACCTTTCGCCGAATTATCAACGGCTTCGCCTTTCTGAGCGTCCAACACAAGGACTATTCCCGCTTGCGGAGTTAGCATTCCACTCTCGGTTCCTCTTCTTCGCTGGGCATTCGTTAGCATAATGCCCTTCGTCTTGGCAATAATAACATACCGTCGTTCCCAGACGACATTCTCCTCCGTGGGGCCTTCCGCATTTGCCACAATTGGCGGGCTTTAAAATTTCCGACGCCTGCACTTGCTTACCCTTGCTGGAGACACCTCTTGGTTCTTCCTCCGGAGTGGACCATTCAGTCGCCTTCCTCTTCTTTACTGGGCACTTGTTAGCATAATGCCCTTCTCCTTTGCAATAAAAACACGCGGTTGATCCTCGACGACACCTTCCGCTGTGGGGCCTTCCACACGCCGAACACTTAACGGACCTCGGAACTTCAGCTACCACAACTTGCTTTCCTTTGTTATAGGTACCCCTCGGTTCATCACTTGGGGTTGGCAATTCCAATGCCTTCTTCTTCCCTTTCCTATCCGCTTTCCTTTCCTCATTCGATCCGTTGAGATTTGTTTCTGCAACATACGCTCGCTGCTGCTGATTCATCAGTTCGTGATGCATCCACATCATGTCCTGCATCATCTGTTGTTGATTCACGATCACATTCTGCATCCATTCCGATTGAGGACCGACGGGGACGCTTCTCCTACTTCCACCAGCCATGATTCTGCGAAATATGCACAAAGTGTTTAGTTGATCAGGCTAAACGTCTAATAGCATACTAAGAGGAATCACAATTAGAGGACTTAAGAGACTCATGATTCTAAGTCCGACTAGGTCGAACTGCTCTGATACCAATTGTAACACCCCGAAAATTTCTAACTTGTAGAAATTACCAAAGCGCACTACTGGCATACATCAGAGTGACTTCCTTTTTAAATACTGAACACATACTAATACTCGATGCTAAAAACCCATCAAGTTCGCTTACATAACTGAACATAATATACATAAAGCGGTCCTTACACCCTCAACTAGTGTTCAGTACTCAAAACCGAAAGTCTGCGGAAGCGATTTACAACTTAAAAACATAAGTCGTACCATCGTACATCTAAGAAACTGAATAACAATACCGAAATACAAATGAAACTGAATAACAAGACATAATGAAATAAAGATAGCGGCAGCTCCTCAAGCGTCTCCATAGCCGTGCCTCACTGTCTTCAACTTTCCCTGCTTAACTGAAAAACAACAACAATGGATTGGGTGAGACAACTTGTCTCAGTGAGTTCTATCGCGACCCCTTACTAATTCTCTCGGTTCAATTATGCTTGATTCATTTTACTTAACTCATAAATCATAGTCCTCAAAGTTGACTATGTGGCTAATTAACTAACTAAAAGTTGACCTCGTAACCCTCAAGCCGGTTACAAGATACAACACTAACTAAAGTTATAGCGTGTCACCGGTCACTTGGCATAATAAGCTTCCGGTGAACCCGTCCCCACTAATCGGCTGGGTCCCTAACGGGGCCTAGGTTCATAAGGCTCATGACTGCCTCTCCCCTAGCACACTAAACTAAATAGGGTCGTCACCCCGACTAAAGATATATATGATGATATACCTGGACTGAACTCAACAATGAACTTAAACATAATAATATCTGAACTCAACATAACAATGAACTGAACTGAACATAAACTTATTACTAACGTGATCTAATTACTAACTTAGTCTAATTATTAAGTGATCTCTCATGGATTACTAAGGTTCGCTAACTTATCTTATCAATCTTACTAAACCAGTCAATCCAGCATAATATATCAAACACAAAATTCATGACATGAAATCAATGGTCAATCACATGAGCATTCACTTAACCTGAACGTAATCCAAACACAACCAATCATAGTCAATTACCACTCAATTCAGGGCAATTCAATCATAGCATCATTGGGGAAGGTGGAAGAAAGGATTAGAAAGCAATTGGAATCGTTTGGAATGATTTAAAACACTTTTTAAAAGAGGCAACCCGAAGACCACGCACGACCCGTGCGCCCATACACACGATCCGTGCGTGTCCATCATTTAACTTGTCATTCCTTTCCGATCCCGAATTACTTCCCGATCAATACTACCACTTCAGTCAAAGCTAAACATGTAGAATTACGGTGTTCCCATCCTAGGGGAACCTTGGGGAGTGGATGGGAAGGGACTTAGGACCAATCGGAACGACTTAGAACGTATTTCAAAAATGTCGCATCAGAGAGATACGCACGGTCCGTGCGCCTTGGCACACGACCCGTGCGCATTTTCAAAAACAGCACCAGTGGTTCCAGAATCTCACGCACGACCCGTGCCCAGAGGCACACGGTCCGTGCGTGACTAACAGTGTTGCAGAAAAACAGTTTTTCGCGTTTTCTTTCCTATTCCGATCGTTCCCGTGTCCATTCCGATTCACCTACAAACTCAATAACACAACAATACACATATTCATGGTTTTCCTAGTGAGTTATAGAACTCACCTCTTGGAGACAACAACGATTTCACACCGAGACTTTACAACAAGAACGCAAGCAACTCACGAACTCTCCCCACAACGGCTCCTCCACACCTTCACTGAAAACCCAGCAACTGAAATATTCCCTAGGATGCTCCAAAGGGTGATGTAGGTACTGAGGTAGGTTCTAAGGCTCTCCAACACAACATGCAACAGTTTTTGGTTCAGATTTGCTTAAGAGAAGCTTGGTGGTTAACAATGGTAACTCATGGTGGAGGAGGGGGATGATTACGATTTCAGTATCAATGGAAAGGAAATGATGAACTGATTCAGATTGTGGAGAAGGATCAGACATGCATGGGATTAATGAGGAACCCTCCTCTCCCTCTCACGCCTCACTCTCTCCCTTTTTCTCTAACTATTCTGTTTCAGTTTATTTCCAGAAAATGAAATGGAATGGAGTGTTGGTCCTTGGGTTCAGCTGAGGAGGTACTTATATATAGGTAATGTGAAAGGACCATCTTACCCTTCACTTAATAA
Organism: Astragalus membranaceus; assembly: GCA_039519185.1. Lineage (NCBI taxonomy): Eukaryota > Viridiplantae > Streptophyta > Magnoliopsida > Fabales > Fabaceae > Astragalus > Astragalus membranaceus. Next base: position 105,350,129 of record CM076850.1, on the reverse strand, counting down.
ATCTATTTCATATGACTCCTCTGAATCCTAATTATCCTAACTTAACCTAATTAATTACTCAATCACATACAATTCCATACTCAACAACTCAAACAAGTCATTTTCAATTCAAACAATTTCAATCAATTAATTAATTCACTACTAATTTAATTATATTATTATAATTAAATAGAAAAATAGGGGATGTTACATTCACCCCAACTTTTTAAAAATTTTGTCCTCAAAATTGGACCAATCAAAACAATTAGCATACAATATACCTTTCGCCGAATTATCAACGGCTTCGCCTTTCTGAGCGTCCAACACAAGGACTATTCCCGCTTGCGGAGTTAGCATTCCACTCTCGGTTCCTCTTCTTCGCTGGGCATTCGTTAGCATAATGCCCTTCGTCTTGGCAATAATAACATACCGTCGTTCCCAGACGACATTCTCCTCCGTGGGGCCTTCCGCATTTGCCACAATTGGCGGGCTTTAAAATTTCCGACGCCTGCACTTGCTTACCCTTGCTGGAGACACCTCTTGGTTCTTCCTCCGGAGTGGACCATTCAGTCGCCTTCCTCTTCTTTACTGGGCACTTGTTAGCATAATGCCCTTCTCCTTTGCAATAAAAACACGCGGTTGATCCTCGACGACACCTTCCGCTGTGGGGCCTTCCACACGCCGAACACTTAACGGACCTCGGAACTTCAGCTACCACAACTTGCTTTCCTTTGTTATAGGTACGCCTCGGTTCATCACTTGGGGTTGGCAATTCCAATGCCTTCTTCTTCCCTTTCCTATCCGCTTTCCTTTCCTCATTCGATCCGTTGAGATTTGTTTCTGCAACATACGCTCGCTGCTGCTGATTCATCAGTTCGTGATGCATCCACATCATGTCCTGCATCATCTGTTGTTGATTCACGATCACATTCTGCATCCATTCCGATTGAGGACCGACGGGGACGCTTCTCCTACTTCCACCAGCCATGATTCTGCGAAATATGCACAAAGTGTTTAGTTGATCAGGCTAAACGTCTAATAGCATACTAAGAGGAATCACAATTAGAGGACTTAAGAGACTCATGATTCTAAGTCCGACTAGGTCGAACTGCTCTGATACCAATTGTAACACCCCGAAAATTTCTAACTTGTAGAAATTACCAAAGCGCACTACTGGCATACATCAGAGTGACTTCCTTTTTAAATACTGAACACATACTAATACTCGATGCTAAAAACCCATCAAGTTCGCTTACATAACTGAACATAATATACATAAAGCGGTCCTTACACCCTCAACTAGTGTTCAGTACTCAAAACCGAAAGTCTGCGGAAGCGATTTACAACTTAAAAACATAAGTCGTACCATCGTACATCTAAGAAACTGAATAACAATACCGAAATACAAATGAAACTGAATAACAAGACATAATGAAATAAAGATAGCGGCAGCTCCTCAAGCGTCTCCATAGCCGTGCCTCACTGTCTTCAACTTTCCCTGCTTAACTGAAAAACAACAACAATGGATTGGGTGAGACAACTTGTCTCAGTGAGTTCTATCGCGACCCCTTACTAATTCTCTCGGTTCAATTATGCTTGATTCATTTTACTTAACTCATAAATCATAGTCCTCAAAGTTGACTATGTGGCTAATTAACTAACTAAAAGTTGACCTCGTAACCCTCAAGCCGGTTACAAGATACAACACTAACTAAAGTTATAGCGTGTCACCGGTCACTTGGCATAATAAGCTTCCGGTGAACCCGTCCCCACTAATCGGCTGGGTCCCTAACGGGGCCTAGGTTCATAAGGCTCATGACTGCCTCTCCCCTAGCACACTAAACTAAATAGGGTCGTCACCCCGACTAAAGATATATATGATGATATACCTGGACTGAACTCAACAATGAACTTAAACATAATAATATCTGAACTCAACATAACAATGAACTGAACTGAACATAAACTTATTACTAACGTGATCTAATTACTAACTTAGTCTAATTATTAAGTGATCTCTCATGGATTACTAAGGTTCGCTAACTTATCTTATCAATCTTACTAAACCAGTCAATCCAGCATAATATATCAAACACAAAATTCATGACATGAAATCAATGGTCAATCACATGAGCATTCACTTAACCTGAACGTAATCCAAACACAACCAATCATAGTCAATTACCACTCAATTCAGGGCAATTCAATCATAGCATCATTGGGGAAGGTGGAAGAAAGGATTAGAAAGCAATTGGAATCGTTTGGAATGATTTAAAACACTTTTTAAAAGAGGCAACCCGAAGACCACGCACGACCCGTGCGCCCATACACACGATCCGTGCGTGTCCATCATTTAACTTGTCATTCCTTTCCGATCCCGAATTACTTCCCGATCAATACTACCACTTCAGTCAAAGCTAAACATGTAGAATTACGGTGTTCCCATCCTAGGGGAACCTTGGGGAGTGGATGGGAAGGGACTTAGGACCAATCGGAACGACTTAGAACGTATTTCAAAAATGTCGCATCAGAGAGATACGCACGGTCCGTGCGCCTTGGCACACGACCCGTGCGCATTTTCAAAAACAGCACCAGTGGTTCCAGAATCTCACGCACGACCCGTGCCCAGAGGCACACGGTCCGTGCGTGACTAACAGTGTTGCAGAAAAACAGTTTTTCGCGTTTTCTTTCCTATTCCGATCGTTCCCGTGTCCATTCCGATTCACCTACAAACTCAATAACACAACAATACACATATTCATGGTTTTCCTAGTGAGTTATAGAACTCACCTCTTGGAGACAACAACGATTTCACACCGAGACTTTACAACAAGAACGCAAGCAACTCACGAACTCTCCCCACAACGGCTCCTCCACACCTTCACTGAAAACCCAGCAACTGAAATATTCCCTAGGATGCTCCAAAGGGTGATGTAGGTACTGAGGTAGGTTCTAAGGCTCTCCAACACAACATGCAACAGTTTTTGGTTCAGATTTGCTTAAGAGAAGCTTGGTGGTTAACAATGGTAACTCATGGTGGAGGAGGGGGATGATTACGATTTCAGTATCAATGGAAAGGAAATGATGAACTGATTCAGATTGTGGAGAAGGATCAGACATGCATGGGATTAATGAGGAACCCTCCTCTCCCTCTCACGCCTCACTCTCTCCCTTTTTCTCTAACTATTCTGTTTCAGTTTATTTCCAGAAAATGAAATGGAATGGAGTGTTGGTCCTTGGGTTCAGCTGAGGAGGTACTTATATATAGGTAATGTGAAAGGACCATCTTACCCTTCACTTAATAAATCTATTTCATATGACTCCTCTGAATCCTAATTATCCTAACTTAACCTAATTAATTACTCAATCACATACAATTCCATACTCAACAACTCAAACAAGTCATTTTCAATTCAAACAATTTCAATCAATTAATTAATTCACTACTAATTTAATTATATTATTATAATTAAATAGAAAAATAGGGGATGTTACATTCACCCCAACTTTTTAAAAATTTTGTCCTCAAAATTGGACCAATCAAAACAATTAGCATACAATATACCTTTCGCCGAATTATCAACGGCTTCGCCTTTCTGAGCGTCCAACACAAGGACTATTCCCGCTTGCGGAGTTAGCATTCCACTCTCGGTTCCTCTTCTTCGCTGGGCATTCGTTAGCATAATGCCCTTCGTCTTGGCAATAATAACATACCGTCGTTCCCAGACGACATTCTCCTCCGTGGGGCCTTCCGCATTTGCCACAATTGGCGGGCTTTAAAATTTCCGACGCCTGCACTTGCTTACCCTTGCTGGAGACACCTCTTGGTTCTTCCTCCGGAGTGGACCATTCAGTCGCCTTCCTCTTCTTTACTGGGCACTTGTTAGCATAATGCCCTTCTCCTTTGCAATAAAAACACGCGGTTGATCCTCGACGACACCTTCCGCTGTGGGGCCTTCCACACGCCGAACACTTAACGGACCTCGGAACTTCAGCTACCACAACTTGCTTTCCTTTGTTATAGGTACCCCTCGGTTCATCACTTGGGGTTGGCAATTCCAATGCCTTCTTCTTCCCTTTCCTATCCGCTTTCCTTTCCTCATTCGATCCGTTGAGATTTGTTTCTGCAACATACGCTCGCTGCTGCTGATTCATCAGTTCGTGATGCATCCACATCATGTCCTGCATCATCTGTTGTTGATTCACGATCACATTCTGCATCCATTCCGATTGAGGACCGACGGGGACGCTTCTCCTACTTCCACCAGCCATGATTCTGCGAAATATGCACAAAGTGTTTAGTTGATCAGGCTAAACGTCTAATAGCATACTAAGAGGAATCACAATTAGAGGACTTAAGAGACTCATGATTCTAAGTCCGACTAGGTCGAACTGCTCTGATACCAATTGTAACACCCCGAAAATTTCTAACTTGTAGAAATTACCAAAGCGCACTACTGGCATACATCAGAGTGACTTCCTTTTTAAATACTGAACACATACTAATACTCGATGCTAAAAACCCATCAAGTTCGCTTACATAACTGAACATAATATACATAAAGCGGTCCTTACACCCTCAACTAGTGTTCAGTACTCAAAACCGAAAGTCTGCGGAAGCGATTTACAACTTAAAAACATAAGTCGTACCATCGTACATCTAAGAAACTGAATAACAATACCGAAATACAAATGAAACTGAATAACAAGACAATGAAATAAAGATAGCGGCAGCTCCTCAAGCGTCTCCATAGCCGTGCCTCACTGTCTTCAACTTTCCCTGCTTAACTGAAAAACAACAACAATGGATTGGGTGAGACAACTTGTCTCAGTGAGTTCTATCGCGACCCCTTACTAATTCTCTCGGTTCAATTATGCTTGATTCATTTTACTTAACTCATAAATCATAGTCCTCAAAGTTGACTATGTGGCTAATTAACTAACTAAAAGTTGACCTCGTAACCCTCAAGCCGGTTACAAGATACAACACTAACTAAAGTTATAGCGTGTCACCGGTCACTTGGCATAATAAGCTTCCGGTGAACCCGTCCCCACTAATCGGCTGGGTCCCTAACGGGGCCTAGGTTCATAAGGCTCATGACTGCCTCTCCCCTAGCACACTAAACTAAATAGGGTCGTCACCCCGACTAAAGATATATATGATGATATACCTGGACTGAACTCAACAATGAACTTAAACATAATAATATCTGAACTCAACATAACAATGAACTGAACTGAACATAAACTTATTACTAACGTGATCTAATTACTAACTTAGTCTAATTATTAAGTGATCTCTCATGGATTACTAAGGTTCGCTAACTTATCTTATCAATCTTACTAAACCAGTCAATCCAGCATAATATATCAAACACAAAATTCATGACATGAAATCAATGGTCAATCACATGAGCATTCACTTAACCTGAACGTAATCCAAACACAACCAATCATAGTCAATTACCACTCAATTCAGGGCAATTCAATCATAGCATCATTGGGGAAGGTGGAAGAAAGGATTAGAAAGCAATTGGAATCGTTTGGAATGATTTAAAACACTTTTTAAAAGAGGCAACCCGAAGACCACGCACGACCCGTGCGCCCATACACACGATCCGTGCGTGTCCATCATTTAACTTGTCATTCCTTTCCGATCCCGAATTACTTCCCGATCAATACTACCACTTCAGTCAAAGCTAAACATGTAGAATTACGGTGTTCCCATCCTAGGGGAACCTTGGGGAGTGGATGGGAAGGGACTTAGGACCAATCGGAACGACTTAGAACGTATTTCAAAAATGTCGCATCAGAGAGATACGCACGGTCCGTGCGCCTTGGCACACGACCCGTGCGCATTTTCAAAAACAGCACCAGTGGTTCCAGAATCTCACGCACGACCCGTGCCCAGAGGCACACGGTCCGTGCGTGACTAACAGTGTTGCAGAAAAACAGTTTTTCGCGTTTTCTTTCCTATTCCGATCGTTCCCGTGTCCATTCCGATTCACCTACAAACTCAATAACACAACAATACACATATTCATGGTTTTCCTAGTGAGTTATAGAACTCACCTCTTGGAGACAACAACGATTTCACACCGAGACTTTACAACAAGAACGCAAGCAACTCACGAACTCTCCCCACAACGGCTCCTCCACACCTTCACTGAAAACCCAGCAACTGAAATATTCCCTAGGATGCTCCAAAGGGTGATGTAGGTACTGAGGTAGGTTCTAAGGCTCTCCAACACAACATGCAACAGTTTTTGGTTCAGATTTGCTTAAGAGAAGCTTGGTGGTTAACAATGGTAACTCATGGTGGAGGAGGGGGATGATTACGATTTCAGTATCAATGGAAAGGAAATGATGAACTGATTCAGATTGTGGAGAAGGATCAGACATGCATGGGATTAATGAGGAACCCTCCTCTCCCTCTCACGCCTCACTCTCTCCCTTTTTCTCTAACTATTCTGTTTCAGTTTATTTCCAGAAAATGAAATGGAATGGAGTGTTGGTCCTTGGGTTCAGCTGAGGAGGTACTTATATATAGGTAATGTGAAAGGACCATCTTACCCTTCACTTACTAAATCTATTTCATATGACTCCTCTGAATCCTAATTATCCTAACTTAACCTAATTAATTACTCAATCACATACAATTCCATACTCAACAACTCAAACAAGTCATTTTCAATTCAAACAATTTCAATCAATTAATTAATTCACTACTAATTTAATTATATTATTATAATTAAATAGAAAAATAGGGGATGTTACATGGGAATGAAGTTAGAAATTGCTGAATTCGTATCACAATGCTTAACTTGTCAAAAAGTTAAGATAGAACATCAGAAGCCTGCTGGTCTGCTACGGTCACTAGACGTGCCAGTGTGGAAATGGGAAAACATTTCTATGGATTTTGTAATGGCGTTGCCAAGGTCTCAAGCCGGTAACGACTCCATTTGGGTAGTTGTGGATCGGTTAACTAAATCAGCTCATTTTATTCCAGTCCGTTCGAGCAGTAAAGTATCCAAGTTAGCTGAAGTGTATTTGAAGAACATAGTAAGGTTACATGGGGTTCCTACCAGTATAGTGTCGGATCGAGATCCGAAATTCACTTCTCGATTTTGGAAAGCTATGAATGAAGCAATGGGGACTAAAGTACTTCTTAGTACCGCTTATCACCCACAAACAGATGGTCAAACCGAGAGAACTATCCAGACATTAGAGGATATGCTTAGAGCTTTGGTACTTGATAACGGGAAGAAATGGGAGGATCATCTTCCACTGGTGGAATTCTCATATAACAACAGTTATCATTCCAGTATCGGAATGGCACCTTATGAAGCCTTGTATGGTAGGAAATGCAGGACTCCATTGTGTTGGTGGGAAGTAGGTGAGAACCGATTGTTAGGACCCGAGGTGATTCAAGACACTACTGAAAAGATCCGCCAGATCAGGGAAAGAATGAAAGCCGCTCAAAGTAGGCAAAAGAGTTATGCCGACAAAAGGAGAAGGCCGTTAGAGTTTGAGTCAGGTGATCATGTGTTTTTGAGATTATCACCAACAATTGGCACAGGTAGGGCATTACGGGTGAAGAAACTCAGTCCTCGGTATATTGGACCTTTCCAGATTATCGAGCGAATAGGGCCTCTTGCATACCGTATTGCTTTGCCTCCACCATTGTCAAATCTACATGATGTATTCCATGTGTCTCAGTTGCGGAAGTACATTCCCGATCCAAGTCAACCGTTAGATTTTGAAACGATCGACCTTCGACCGGACTTGTCCTTCCAACCTAATCCGAATTACATCATGGAAACTGGCGAGAGGGCGCTACGGACAAAGTCAATTCCCATCGTAAAGGTGGTTTGGGATGGTTTCTCCACCGAGGAAGCTACTTGGGAGTTGGAGGACGATATGCGGACTCGGTATCCGTATCTGTTCTCTTGAGGTATGTTGTGTCTAATTTTGAGGACAAAATTCTTTCAAGTTGGGGAGAATGTAACATCCTCAAAATAATTAATTGAATTATTTGGATGTAAACCCAATTGAATTAATTTGGTACTTAATTGGTAAAATTATTGAGTGCAAAAATTAATTATTGGCTGTCACAGGGTCGTTGACCGAATAATACGGACCAAGGAAGTTTTGGAATCGAAATAAGGAATTTGGGTCAATATGGTAATTGGACCACGCTACCACTTAATTATTAATTAATTATGTGTGTGTGTGTTGAAATAAAAGAAAAGAAGGAAAGAAAAGAAGGAAAGAAACGCGCAGCAGAAGAAGAAAAGAAGAGAAAAGAGAGAAAGAAAAGAGGAAGAAAAGAAGAGAAAGAAGAAGAGGAGAGGAGAAGAGAAAGGAAGAAGAAGAAGATCACCCATCATCCCAAAGTTCCATCCTCATCATCATCCTTGTTCTCCTTCCATTTCCTCAAGCTAGGTAAGCTCATACCCTTACTTCCCCCTTTTCTCTTGATTTCGAATTTGAGAGGGATGATGAATAGTGAACCGAGTTTGAGTTGATCTTCATGGTTGAATCATGTCTAGCAGCAAGCCCAACAACGGTTGTAAGCGGATTGAAGCTAAATTCGAAGTTTGGAGCGGATTGGAGATCCTAGGGTTCGATTGGGGATTTTCCGTGTCTCGGTGATTTCGGCTCGGCAACGACTCTCGCTTCAAAGGTGAGTTTTACTCACGCTTAGGATATTTTTGTGTCTCATTAGTTTTTACGTCAATTGGTTTCGAAAGATTTTTGGAACGAAAACCGTTATTTGAAAATATGTCGCGTTTTAATACAATTCGTTTTGATTAAGTTTTTGATTGGATTGAGTGATTTTGTGGTTTGAATTGGACTCATTTTACTGGTTGTCAAATCTGTTTTTGATCGGAACAAAGATCGGAATTGAGCGGAATAGCGGATTTCGCGAAAATCGCAAAATCTGTCTTAACAGACCCCCGTTCTGCCTGTTCGCGCCTCACCTGCGCTCCAGGCGCGACTTCAGCGCAATTGGACAGAACTTTCTGCCAGTTCGCGCGTAACTCGCGCGCCAGGCGCGACTTCAGCGCAGTTTGACAGAATTTCAACAGTTTTTCACTGTTTTTCGTTTCGCGATAACTTTTGATCCGGGAACCCGATTGAGGTGTTCTAAGATGCGTTGGAAAGCTTATTCAGAGGCCTAACTGAATATTCTAGTTTTAAGGCAAAATGAACTGTTTTTGATATTGAAAATTGTGTCAAAAAGTGGTCAACTAGAGTGCGAGTGTGAACTTCGAATTTATAAAATTGTGGATTAAAGTGTGTCATGGATTGTCTGATTTGATGGACCGTGGGTTCATAGTACTGTAGATATATATGTTTATATGTATATCGAGTTGGGTGACGACCCATGTTTTGACATACTAGGCGGGGCAGTCATGCTCCCCCAACATAGGCTCCGTGCCAATAGGAGAATGTACTATTGGTAAGGGGGTTCACCGGGATTAGCACTGGATTTGCAGTCGGTGTTATGTCATGAGTTTGTTGTACGTACACCGGGATTAGCACTGGATTTGCAGTCGGTGTCGTACTGTGCGATACACCGGGATTAGCACTGGATTTGCAGTCGGTGCCGCACTTTGTTTGTTCACGTTCACCGGGATTAGCACTGGATTTGCAGTCGGTGTCGTGTTGGTTTTAAAAAGGATTATTAATTGAACCGAGAGAGTTAGTAGGGGTCTCGGTAGAACTCACTGAGATTGTATCTCACTGTTTAAATGTTGTTGTTTTACAGATAAACAGGGACAGAAGAAACCTCAGAGGCACGAGTAGGTGGCCCCGAGTGATGGATGATGACTTAGTTTTACGTTTAAGTATATTTCCCTTCTGTTGTCTGTGTATCACAATACTATGGCATTAGTATTATGTTATCTTTCATTCCGCTTTCTTGTATGACTCTGACTACCATAGTTGCTGACAGGTTATGGTCTTGTTTGTATATAAGACTGTTTTGTTTTATTCAGCGAAAAATTTATAATGGTATTCAGTGTCTGAACAGGAAATAATATCTCTGATGTATGTTTAATGTGCACTTGGGTGTTTTTAACAAATAAAAATACCAGGGTGTTACATAACGCAGTCGGTGCCGTACTGAGTCATAACAGGTTCATCGGGTATGTAGCGGTAACGCAGTCGGTGATCTGTTGAGTTGTTTTGTTGTGCGATTCACCGGGTATGTAGCGGTAACGCAGTCGGTGTCGTACTGAGTCTAACCTGTTGCCGGGTATGTAGCGGGAACGCAGTCGGCAATCGGTTGAAGTTAAACAATAGATTCATCGGGTATGTAGCGGTAACGCAGTCGATGATCTATTATAGGTTAAATGGTGCGGTTCACCGGGTTTGTAGCGGTAACGCAGTCGGTGTCGTGTCAAGTTAACCAGGAATTATAATTGGACCGAGAGTGTTAGTAGGGGTCTCGGTAGAACTCACTGAGATTGTATCTCACTGTTTAAATGTTGTTGTTTTACAGAGACACAGGGACAGCGAAAATCCAAGAGGCACGAGTAGGTTGAGCTCGGACTGGTTGCTGATAGCCTAGCTTTATGTTTAAGCTTATTTCCCTTCTGTTGTCTGTATACTAAAACATTATGTATTTATGGTATATCTCTCTTCCGCTTTCTTGTATGATACTGAATACTATAATTGCTGATGGTATATGGTCTGAGAACCATATTGTCTTGTTGTAAATAAGACTGTTTGGGTTATATTCAGCGAAAAATTTATAGTGATATTCAGTGTCTAAGCAGGAAATATATCTCTGATGTGTTACTAATGTGCACCTGGGTATTTTTAGTCAATAGAAATACTGGGATGTTACACGACTCATCAAATGGAATCTCGTAGGACAATCTCATTGTTAACCTTCACCAAGGAGGGGTTAACAAACTAATACCTCGCCACCAAAGTGGAAACTTATGGATGTGCTCCAACTTAGATCTAAAAGACTCTAACAATTCCATTTCTTGCAGCATCAACTCTGCTATGTGAATGGATTTCTTACTCAGCGCATCAGCTACAACATTGGTCTTTCCTGGATGATACTTCAACTCGAAGTCATAATCCTTCAGAAATTCTACCCATCTTCTTTGCCTGTTATTCTGTTCTTTCTGATCAAACAGATACTTTAAACTCTTGTGATCACTAAAGATGTCGAAACGAGATCCATACAAGTAACGTCTCCAAATCTTCAGTACATACACAATAGCTGCCAATTCCAAATCATGAGTCGAGTAATTCTCCTCATGAGTCTTCAATTGCCTGGACGCATAAGCTACCACCTGCTGATTCTGCATGAGAACACATCCTAAATCCTTCCCAGAAGCATCGCTGTAAATTTGGAACCCCAGAGACGGATCTGGAAGAATCAGGATTGGAGCAGAAGTCAACCAAACCTTCAATTCTTGAAAACATTCTTCACAATCAGCACCCCGCGTAAACGGTTGACCCTTACGAGTTAACCGAGTAAGTGGAAAACTAACTGTGAGAATGTTAGAACTTTGGCAAGTGTACCAAATCGTTCAAGTAATAAAATCGGTAAGAACCGGATATCGTCCTCAAGGATCGAATTCAATTACTAATTACGCTAACAACAACTAATGTGAACCAAATTTAAAAAGAGGTTTGTTTGATAATTGTTGAGCTATGAAGCTCGAATGTAAAGCAATAAAATATTTTTGAGTTTTTAACGAGAGACACGAAGAACACGTTGGAAAAGATGCGATGGAGGAAATGCTAGGGATGAATTCCTATTGATTTCACACTATTGCGCTAATCTAATTCGAAGGATAAACTCTCTCTAATTTGCTATCAAACCAACACTATCAACTAATTCCTAATTCCTTAGGTAATTAGTACTTTGTAGATAACTAGAATCCCCAATTCCTTAGATTATTCTAATTAACAACAAGCAGTAAAAACAATGGTTTGCAATATACAACAATTTATCGATTATTCCTAAGCCACAAATTGAAGGTATCGAAATTCAAACATTCAAAACAAAACTTCCATTTCATAATTGAACAAAATATCATTGTATGAGTTTTCCAACCATAAAACGCATTAAGCACAAAATTCCGATACACAAATCCGAGAGAGAAAGATGTAAATATGGTCCTAGATCAGCTACAATAGTGGTTACATCAATATTCCTTCATCCCTAACATAAACGGATTTAGTTACACATGATAAAAGGAGAGAAACAAGGAAAATTACAAGTGGAAGATGATGATGAACACATATGAAGCTTCAATCCTTGTTCCCAAGTCTTGATTCTTCAGTAGCCGTCAGCCGGAATTGCTCCTCTTTCAGTTCTAGGGTTCCAAAAACGTCCAAAAGTCCTTCAAAACGCGTGCTGGGCCTGATTTAATGTGTTTTCCGGAGTTTTGCGCCTCACTGGCGCTCCCAGCGCAACTTCAGCGCAACTCTGCGTGACTGTTTCTGTCAATCCGCGCGCGACTCGCGCTTCCAGCGCAGCTTCAGCGCGGATGAGGACGCTACAGTGGATTCTTGCGCCTCACTTGTGCTTCCAGCGCAGCTTCAGCGCAACTTGGCAGAAACCTTATTTCCTTGTATTTTTGAGCCAGTTTGCTTGCATTTCTTCGTTCTTCTCTTCACCTAGTCCCTGGGCACAAAAACACCACAAAACCAGCATAAACACTGCAAAGCAATTAAATCCCAAATAAAACAACTTCTTAATTTTCTCCTAACACTTTCCATTCATTCATCAAATTATTAAGTAAAATTCCCCTTTTTTGCAGTGAAAAACATCATGTGATGGGGATTCATCAGAGAACCCTTGAACAAATCTCTTATAGTAACCGGCTAGACCCAAAAACTTCTGATCTCTGTGACTGAGGTCGGTCACTCCCATTCAACACCGCTTCCTTCTTACTGGGATCTACAGAAACTCCTTACTTGAGAAATCACATGTCCCAAGGACTTTACCTCTGACACCCAAAAATCATACTCCGAAGGTTTCAAGTACGACTTATTTTCTCGGAGTACTTTCAGAACAATGCGGAGATGTTGGACATGCTCCTCAATGGTCTTCGAGCACATCAAGATACCATCAATGAAAACGACTACAAATTGATCTAGGTAATTGAGGAAAACTCGGTTCAGGTAATCCATGAATACCGCTGGAGCATTAGTCAAACCGAAGGGCATCACTACAAACTCATAATGTCCATACCTAGTACGGAAGGCTGTCTTCGGAATATCTAAGGCTCTAACTTTTATTTGATGATATCCTGACCTCAGATCGATTTTTAGAAAACACTGCAGTGCCTCAAATTGCTCAAGCAAATCGTCTATCCTTGGCAAGGGATATTTATTCTTGATCGTCACTTTGTTAAGTTGTCGATAACTGATGTGCAATCTTATGCTACTAACTTTCCTTTTGACTAATCACACCAGAGCACTCCTTAGAGAAGCACTCGGCCGAATGAAGTTCTTTAACATCGACTCTTCAAGTTGAGACTCCATTTCCTTTAATTCTAAAGAAACCTTCAATAAGGAACAGTAGATATTGATCCCGTGCCCGGAACCAATTCTACAGTAAACTCTACCTCTCGCTCTGGAGGTTCAGAAGAAACTTTATCGTGAAAACATCCCGAAAGTCACTCACAACCTGAATGTTCGCCAAATCTAAACTAGTTTCAACGGATGCAGATAACATACTAACTTGTGCTTCCGCACCTTGGAATAAAGATTGACCGTCTAAGGTGAACTAGGTAACCGCTTCAGAAATTGTCCTAGACAATTCAACTGATTCTGAAGCGAAGTTGATAGTTGATTAATACAGTCGATTGCAACATGATTTGCAGTCATCCAAATAATTTCTCGTAGGCAAACAAATAATCCTTCTACGAAATTTCTGTCTCCTATTGTAACACCCCGGTATTTCTATCGACTAAAAATACCCAAGTGCACATTAGGAACACATCAGAGATATAATTTCCTGCTTAGACACTGAATATCACTATGAATTTTTCGCTGAATATAACCCAAACGGTCTTATATACAACAAGACAATATGGTTCTCAGACCATATATCATCAGCATCAATAGTGTTCAGTATCATACAAGAAAGCGGAAGAAAGATATACATTAAATACATAATGTTTTAGTATACAGACAACAAAAGGGAAATAAGCTTAAACATAAAGCTAGGCTATCAGCAACCGGTCCGAGCTCAACCTACTCGTGCCTCTTGGATTTCCGCTGTCCCTGTGTCTCTGTAAAACAACAACATTTAAACAGTGAGATACAATCTCAGTGAGTTCTACCGAGACCCCTATCTACACTCTCGGTCCATTTAAAACATTTTTATTTAATGTGACACGGCACCGACTGCGTTACCGCTTCCAAACCCGGTGAACCGCATTACTTAACTTTTAACAGATCACCGACTGCGTTACCGCTTCCAAACCCGGTGAACCTGTTGTGACTCAGTACGACACCGACTGCGTTACCGCTTCCAAACCCGGTGAATCGTACAACAAACAATTTGACATAACACCGACTGCGTACCCGCTTCCAAACCCGGTGAACCCCCTTACCAATAGTGTTTCCTAATGGCACGGAGCCTAGGGTAAGGGATCATGACTGCCCCGCCTAGTATGTCAACATGGGTCGTCACCCAAACTCGATATAATATATATATATATCTACAGCACTATGAACCCACGGTCCATCAAATCAGACAATCAATGAAACACTTTAATTCCACGTTTTATAAAATCCAAGTTCACACTCGCACTCTAGTTGACCGCTTTTCGACACAATTTTCAATATGAAAAACAGTTCATTTTGCCTTAAAAATAGAATATTCAGTTAGGCCTCTGAATAAGCTTTCCAACGCATCTTAGAACACCTCAATCGGGTTCCCGGATCAAAAGTTATTGCGAAAACAAAATCAGTGAAAAACTGTTGAAAATCTGCAAACTGTCGCGACGCGAACTGCTACCGTCGCGACGCGAAAAACGACAGAAACATTTTGCGTGACAAAACTGGGCCAGGTCGCGACGCGAAGGGGACGGGTCGCGACGCGACCCTCTGCAGAAAAGTGCAGGTTTTCCGTTTTCCTGCGAAATTCGCTATTCCGCTCAATTCCGATTCTTGTTCCGATTGAAAACAGTTTTGACAACTATAAAAACAGTTTCAATCAAAGTCACACAATCAATCCAATCAATCAAAAACTCATTCAAAACGGATTTTATCAAAACGCGACATATTTCCCAATTAACGGTTTTTAAGTCAAAATCTTTCGAAAATTCCATTTCAACGCGACACAACTCGAGACTCGCTCCGAACGATTCCTAATCCGAAACAGACAATATCCAGAAATATTCCAGTCCAGCGAAAGCGATAAAACAGTTAATTAATAATTCGAAACATAAAATCCTAAACGTGAGTAGAACTCACCTATCGTGATGAAAATCACGAAACACCGAAACTTTCCGTGAAAACGCTTTTCTGGCATAACCGCACGAACGCTCCCCGAATCAATTCCACGCTTCGGCGACATCCGTATCCGCTCCCAAAGCTTCCCACTCGACCTCGAGAAATCTTTTGACCGTAAAACCGAATTCCCGAAATCATTGCACGTTCCGGCGACACACAAAACCGCTTCCAAAGCTTGTACCTACAATCAATCACAAAACTTCCATGGAATTACTATTCATTAACTCCAACCTCCAATCACCCATATTCACATATAAACCCAATTTTTGAACCCTAACCTTTAATTCTTCATAAACCCCAAATCGGACTCCAATATTCGCGTAATCCACCTTGAGCTCGCTCCCAAACACCATCCAAAGCTTTCCTTTGCGCTTGAACAATAAAAACCTCCATTTTGCTCTTAAATTCGAAAATGGCAAAGTGAGAGAGAGTGAGTTGATGATGAAGATCTTGGTACCAAAACGAAGAGGAAGTAACGTTGAACATTTTTCGTGTTGGAAGGAAGTCGTTTCGGTGAACCGAAGTCCTCCCTTTTTCCTCTTCTTCCTCCATGCCCCTTTCCTCTTCTTTCTCTTTTCTCTCTTTTCTCCTCTCTGTTTCTCTTCTTTCGCTGCTTCCTTTCTTTTCTTTCTTTCTCTTTCAATTAATTCTTTTATTCTCCTCTCACATGCACACACGTATACACATATATATTTATTTAATATATTTGTTGTAACGCGGTCAGATTACCATATTGATCGAAATCTCCTATTTCGATTCCAAAACTTCCTTGGTCCGTATTATCCGGTTAACGATTCGATGACAACAATTAAATAATTTTAGCACTCGATAAATTTACCAGTCAAATACTAAATTAATTTAATTGGGTTAACACCCAAATAATTCCTACTAATTATTTTGCGGATGTTACACCTATAACACGTAGACTATTCTGACACAAAGATTGGGTCTGGACACGACCCTTAGCCGCAGTTAAGATGGTTATCAGCTCGGATAGTGGAGATAAGGTTAATCCCAACCGATCTACTAACGATTGAACTATTACGCTATGGGTTGCACCCAGATCGTGTAATATACTAACGGAGTTATTGAAAACTGATCTCATACCCCTCAGTAGATTGTCTGCAGTCGTAACTGTCTAAGCATCTAGAGTGTTGACTCGTCATAGCCTTGGAGCTTCTTGTAACTCCTTGAAACCCTTCCTTACAGGGCACTCTTTACCATAGTGACCCTCTACGTTTCTATAATAGCACCGATTAGATCTTCGCTTCCAATCACCGTTGTGAGGCTTTCCACAGTTAGAACATCTTCTGACCTTTGAAGAATCAAAGAATTGCATCTGTTTTTCCTTTGATGAAATTATCTTAGGACTTTGCATTCGGAGTTGATAATTCAACTACCTTCTTTCCTTTCCCATATTTCCTATGAGATCATCCTCGGCGACATAGGCTGACTGCACTAAGGCAACAAAATTGGTAATAGTATAAGAACTGCGACCCTAAGTCATAAAAGCACTAAGGCCCTTCTTATACATCTGCATTCTCCATTCGTCATCCGGAGCTTACTTTACCACTTGGTAAAACTGAAACAACTTTCCAAACTTAGCGGTGTATCCTTCCATCGTCATGTCACCTTTCCTGAGGATGCGCCGGTTGGAGTCTCCGGTCCCGGTCGAGGACTGCGTCTTGATCATCCTACTATAATTCCGCTTATGATGCACTAAGTATTAAGTTGATCAGGCTCAATGTCTCTTAGCATCACAAGTGTAATTACAACCAGGACTAACAAGGAATCGACTCAACCCTAAACTAAGTCCGACTAGGTCGAACTGCTCTGATACCAACTGTAACACCCCGATATTTTTATCGAGTAAAAATACCCAAGTGTACCATCCCTAGAACATCAGAGATATATTTCCTGCTTAGACACTGAATATCACTATAAATTTTTCGCTGAATATAACCCAAACAGTCTTATTTACAACAGGACAATATGGTTCTCAGACCATATACCATCAGCATCTATAGTATTCAGTATCATACAAGAAAGCGGAATAAAGATATACACTAAATACATAATGTCTTAGTATACAGACAACAAAAGGGAAATAATCTTAAACATAAAGCTAGGCTATCAGCAACCAGTCCGAGCTCAACCTACTCGTGCCTCTTGGATTTCCGCTGTCCCTGTGTCTCTGTAAAACAACAACATTTAAACAGTGAGATACAATCTCAGTGAGTTCTACCGTGACCCCTACTAGCACTCTCGGTTCAGTTATTAGTTCCCCTTTTTTTCTTTTGACACGACACCGACTGCAAAACAGTGCTACTTCCGGTGAACGTGTTAACATAAAGTGCGGCACCGACTGCAAAACCATGCTAGTCCCGGTGTATCGCGCAACACAACAAGTACGGCACCGACTGCAAAACCATGCTAATCCCGGTGTATCGCACAATAATCTTTAACACAACACCGACTGCAAAACCATGCTAATCCCGGTGAACTCCCCTACCAATAGTACATTCTCCCATTGGCATGGAGCCTAGGGAAGGGGATCATGACTGCCCCGCCTAGTATGTTACACATGGGTCGTCACCCAACTCGATATACTATATACGTATATCTACAATAATATGGACTCAAAGTCCGTTCACATCAAAACACAAAGATGAACATTCGGTTACAAGAAAAACATTGTTTCGCGTGTTCACTCACGTACTCTACTTTACCTCTTTCCGACACAATTTACAACATCAAAAACAGTTTATTTAGCCTTAAAAATAGAATATTCAATTAGGCCTTTGAATAAGCTTTCAAACGCATCTTAGAATACCTCAATCGGGTTCCCGAATCAAAAGTTATCGCAAAAACAAAAACAGTATTTAGTTGCTGAAAATTCTGTAAACCGTCGCGACGCGATGGGACTCCGTCGCGACGCAAAAATAGGCAGAATGGCCAAAAACAGGTTTTCTGAAATTCAGTTTTACCCCATTTCGCTCCCTAATCGATACCGAGACATTACGTGACCTCCGAGACCCAAAAACAGATATAACAACCAGTAATTCCAGTCCAAAACAATAATTAAAACATCCATCGATAACTCAATCAAATCGAGTTTATCAAAACGCGGCGTATTTTCCAAATATCGGTTTTTAACCCAAAATCTCTCAAACTCAATTACCAAACAATATTCCAGTCCAGCGAAAGCGATAAAACAGTTAATTAATTAATTCAAACGTAAAATCCTAAACGTGAGTAGAACTCACCCTTGAAGCGTGAACCACGATCGAGCCGAAATCACCGAGTAACCACACGAACATTCCCCGCATAAACTTTCCGTTCCGACGACGCTCAAATCCGCTTCCAAAGCTTTCCACTCGATCACGAAACCTCTTTTTGACCGAAATACCGAATTCCTCGAAATCTTCCATGAACACTATTCATCATCCCTAACCTCCAAAAGCTACTATTCACAAAAACCCCAATTTGAACCCTAACCTCTTGATTCTTCACAAACCCCAAATCGGACTTCAATATTTGTGCAATCCACCTTGAGCTCGCTCCCAAACACCATATGCCAAAGCTTTCCTTTGAGCTTGAACAACAAAAACCTCCATTTTCCTCTTAAATTCGAAAATGGCAAAGTGAGAGAGAGTGAGTTGATGATGATGATGTTGGTACCAAATCGAAGAGGAAGTAGCGCTGAACGTTTTTCGTGTTGGAAGGAAGTCGTTTTGATGAACCGAAATCTTCCCTTTTTCCTCTTCTTCCTCCTTACCCTTTCTTTTCTCTTCTTTTCTTTTTTCCTCTCTTTTCTCTCTGTTTCTCTCGCTGCCTTCTTCTTTCTTTTCTTTCTTTTATTTCATTCTTTCACTCACACACACTCACACACATATATATTTATTTAATATATACGTGGTAACGTGGTCCAATTACCATATTGATCTAAATCTCTTATTTCGATTCCGAAACTTCCTTGATCCGTATTATCCGGTTAACGATCCGATGACCACCAATAAATAATTTTAGCACTCAATAAATTTACCCGTCAAGTACTAAATTAGTTTAATTGGGTTAACACCCAAATAATTCTACTAATTATTTTGAGGGTGTTACACCAGCAATAGAAGCAGAGGCATTGCCCCAGCATCGCTGCCAGCATCAATTGCCCCAGCAATATTCACAACACAGAATGCCCCAGCATCCTGGTGATGACGTCATGAAGCGTCAAAAGTAAGTGGCCAAATGGGAGAGTTCGGCGCCTACCAAAGACTCCATAGCTCACAAGAGTCACCCTTCTAAGAGACACTTGTCCTCTCATCAATGGACCTCTTCTTTTTACATGATGGGTGATCATATGGAAGCTTTTGAGATAAAATTAAAGAAGAAAAACCTAACTTCATCTCAAAGTAACCTTGATGCTCAAGACAACTCCACTCCAAGAAGCCTATAAATACATCTCCTCCTCATCATTGGAAAACATCTCAAATTTTAGGAAGTAGTCTTAGATATAATATTTTGGTTCGAAGGAGAGAAACAAATTGACAACTTCTCTCTCTACTCTTATACCATCTTGTATTGTTGATTCATTGCGAGGCAGAATATGCAAAGGAACTCCATTTTGTGCAATTTATATCTTATCTCATTTCCTTTGTATTTTCAATCATATGAATATGAATCTTTATGTTTATATGTGCTTAGTCATGTCAAGCATGAACTAAATATATTTAGTTGGGATGCCTTAACTTTGTAATGAACTTTTGAATAGTTATTAAGTTATATTGATACTTGCAATTTAGTTCTTGCGTTATAATTCTTTCAAACTTATTTTGAGGTTGATCACTTAGAATAAGTAGGGTCATGAATACATACATGGTTTATGATTTGAACTCAAGAACTAATATGGATAAGTGTTTTAATAAAAAGGAAACTTTGTTAATTCCATGCTAAAACCTAAACATAGGATAGCATAGTCCATAGGATGATACTGTAGGATCTGAATATACAAGGTGTACTTATTTAGAGCGTAGACATAAGACTTGTAATGAAACTCTGACATTAGTTGCTGAAAAGCACGCATCAATTGTTACACCATCCATTGCAGAAGCATCAATTTCCATAGCAATGATTGCTCCAGCATCATATATAACATAATGCTATAAAAAAGTGATTTATTTAGTGAAGAGCATACCAACTATTTTCGTTCCTATCTTGGATTTCTATTTCTAACTAGTGTTGCTACCATTTTAAACTCTCAAAAATTAATTCAATCCATGTGGGTACGATCTCTACTTATCATTGTATTACTTGTTAAAGACTGCGTATACTTGCACACCTTTTTGCACAACAAGTTTTTGGCGCCGTTGCCGGGGATTGTCATTAATTTTTATTGTTTAACTTAGTAGTAAATTAGTGATAATTTTACTTTGGTGTTTGTACCTTATGTTTTAGCAATCATTGCCCAAGCAATCATTTCCCCAGCAATAGTTGCTACAGCATATGCCCAGGTCCAACACACCAGAGTTTCAGTTGGATCCTGAGATAGAGAGGAGATTTAACAGGTTGCGCAGACTTCAAAGACAAAGAGGCAGAGCTAGAGAAACAATGTCTGAACCAGGAGTAGATGAAGGTTCTAATCTTGGCACAGGAAGAGGCACTGGAAGAGGCAGAGGTTCTGCTCATGGCTCACACCCTGGTCCTGAGAATGATTACAGAAACCAATTCATCAACATGGGACTTATAGGTATGATAAATGACAGGGACAGACCAATGAGGGACTATGTTGTGTTTGATCAGCAAAACATACAAACCAGCATAGTCAGACCTCAAATTAATGCAACTCATTTTGAGTTCAAACCCATGATGTTTCAAATGCTTCAAATAGTGGGTCAATTTAGTGGTTCTCATTTGCTTCTAAGACAATTTTTAAAAATATGTAGCAATTTCATCATCCCTGTTGTTTCAGAAAATGCTTTTAGATTAAAACTGTTTCCATATTCCCTCAAAGATAAAGCCAAGGCTTGGTTGAATTCCCTATAGCCTAACTCTATCACTGAGTGGATAGAGAAAATTGCAACCAACAGCTACAGTTGGCCCACAGAAATGGTCAGTGCTCAAAAGAAGACAGCTAGGGTTCATGAACTCAATGAAATATCAGCTCTATCAGCTCAAGTGGCATCTCTCACCAACATGATCAAAAATTTCAATTCTACCAATGCCCCAGCATCCATTACTGGAGAAATGACAGAATCCACTACTGCTGCAATAGAACAAGCCTCTCCAGGAACAACTAGTTGTGTATACTGTGGAGGTGGACACTTCTATGAAGAATGTCCAAGCAACCCTATTTCTGTTAACTATGTGGGATACAACAAAAACAACAATCCTTACTCTAACACCTATAACTCAGGCTGGAGAAATCACCCCAATTTCAAATGGAGTAATAATAATGCTCCAGCATCCAATGCTGCAGCACCATCAACTCCACCAGGATTTCACTCTCAAAATTACCAAAGAATTCCTACACCGGCAAATGATAACCCCCATGGAATCAATGTTTAAAGCATATATGAGCAAAATTGATGCTTTCATCAGTGAAACTAAAACTGCAAGGCAAGCTCATGATGCATCACTTAAGAACTTGGAGAATCAAGTGGGGCAACTAGCTACAACATTATATTAGAAGCCAAGTGGTTCATTACCATCCACTACAGAAGCCTAAACCTCACAAAAGCATGGGAAGGAGCATGTAAAAGCCATTTCCTTGAGAAGTGGAAAATATCTCCCAGAGCCATATGGAACTGAAGGTGTAGAAAAGGAAGAAAAAGAAAAAAAATGAAAAAATAGAAAAAAAAAATACAACTGATGCTACAGCAACAGATACAGGAGCATCAGAAGCTGATTATGTACCACCACCAAGGTTAGTTCCAGAATACCCTTCTCCACCTTATCCACAAAGATTGAAGAAGGCACATGAAGAAAAACAATTTGGCAAGTTCCTTGAGGTACTTAAGCAACTACACATCAATGTATCCCTTGTTGAAGCACTCCAATAGATGCCCAATTATGCTAAGTTCATGAAAGATGTGCTCACAAAGAGAAGAAGATTGGGGGAATTTGAGACAGTAGCTATGTCAAAAGAATGCAACATGATCATACAGACCAGATGAGAAATTATTAGCAATTTCTGCAACAACATCCATTGCCGGAGCAACCATTGCTGGAGCAATGGATGTTGTTGCACCATGGTTTGCTGACATAGTAAATTTCCTAGCAGGCAAAGTTGTACCTGTCAACATGACTTATCAACAAAGGAGAAGATTTTTTCACATAGTTAAACAATACTATTGGGATGATCCTTTTCTTTACAAGAAGTGTCCAGACCAAATACTGAGAAGATGCTTAGCAGAAGAAGAACAACAATCAGTGTTGCAGCATTGTCATGCTGCCCCCTATGGTGGACATTTTGGCAGCACCAGAACAGCAACCAAGGTGCTTCAATCAGGTTACTATTCAAAGATGCATACCAAATGATTAAGAACTGTGATAGGTGTCAAAGGACTGGAAACATTTCAAATAAACATGCAATGCCACTAACCAATATCTTAGAGATTGAACTCTTTGATGTTTGGGGAATGGACTTCATGGAACCATTTCCTCCATCTTTTGGAAATCTATACATCTTGGTGGCTGTGGACTATGTTTCTAAATGGGTAGAAGTTGTAGCATTGCCAAACAATGATGCCAAATCTGTAAGTAAATTTTTACAAAGAAACATCTTCACTAGATTTGGTACTCCAAGGGCAATTATCAATGATGAAGGTTCCCATTTCTGCAACAAGCTTATTGAAAATCTTCTAGCCAAATGGGGTAAAACACAAAATTGCTAATGCCTACAACCCTTAAACAAGTGGGCAGGCATAATTATCCAATAGGGAGGTCAAAAGAATACTTGAAAAGTTGGTTGGACCTACAAGGAATGATTGGTCATTGCACTTAGATGATGCATTGTGGGCCTACAGAACAGCATTCAAGACACCCCTGGGAGTATCACCTTATAGGCTAGTGTATGGAAAAGCATGTCATCTACCTGTGGAATTGGAGCATAAGTCATATTGGGCAATTAAGAAGCTCAATTTCAATCTTGATCAAGCAGGTACATCTAGGCTTTTAAAACTTAATGAACTTGAAGAAATTAGGCATTTTGCTTATGAAAATACTGAAATTTACAAAGCCAAGACAAAAGCATGGCATGACCAGAGAACCCAAAGAAGGGAATTAATTGAAGGAGGGATGGTACTACTCTATAACTCCAGATTGAAATTATTCTCTGAAAAGCTCAAATCAAGGTGGTCAGGACCATTCAAACTGTTGAAAGTCTACCCTCATGGTGCTGTGGATTTATTCGATGAAGCATCCAACACCACCTTCAAGGTTAATGGACAAAGAGTAAAAATGTACTATGGTGAACATGTGGTGAGAGACAAAGTCACCACTCATTTCAAAAATCTCTGAAGTTGAGGAGATAGTCAGGCTGAAAGATTCTTAATTCAAGCGCTTTCTGGGAGGCAACCCATGAATTTTTGATTTACTAACTAATTTGTTTATTTTAGTATGTTTTGTTAATTTTTCAGGTACAAGGTAGAAGCATTGCTGGTGCATCCATTGCCCCAGCAATGACAAGAGATCCAATGCTCCGGCAATGAAGGACCAATCAGTGCTTCAACAATAAGGAAAGTTCATTGACCCCAGCAATGAAAGAGCAATTTTAAATAGAAACATTTTTCATTTCCAGGGAATACAGGAAGAAAACACGGCTTTTACTTGAAAAACAACACCTCACTACCCACGTGTCACTCTGCATATGTGACAACAAGTGAATTTTGAGTCACATCAAAATCCAATCACGTCACCTAATCCTCCACTATCCATAATTAAAACCGCCTCATTTACACCCAAACATTACCGTTGCCACAATTTCAAAACTCTCTCAATCTCAAACTCTGGAAATCACGCCCCCATCATCAAAACCTTCAAACCCAAAACATTTTGTAGAAATTCATCATGGTGAAGAAACAAGCAGCAAAGAAGACATCTAGCAAATCATTTCTTGCAGAGGCATCAAGCCCTGTAACGAAGAAAACAACAATTGCTCCTAGCAAGGAAGGAATAAAGTTCTGGAACAGGGAGTGTCTAGCAGAACGTGGATTCAAATTTACAGATGCATCTCCTTCATTTCTGTCAACAGTCAAAAACTTGGGGTGGGATACATTCGTCAAGCACAGAGGATCATACTGTGAGCAAATTGTTCATGAATTTTGTGCTAGCATTACTGAGCAAAGAGGAGGTAAGCCCCTTTATTTTTCCAGAGTTAGAGGTAAAAGAGTTCATTTTGAACCTAGGGTAATAAATGATGAATACTTGTTGGGTTACAATGGACTTGAATTTGAAAACAAAAAACTAAACTATGGAAAGAAAGAAATGAACAAAGTCAAATATAGAATTGTTGTTAATGATGTTGTCTGGGAGAGTTGCACAGCAACGGAGTACACAATGAAGAGTAGATACCTTAGGAGTGAAGTTGGAAACTGGCACCTGTTTATTGCACATTCACTGCTGCCCACAGCACACACATCTTCAATAAAGAAGGAAAGGATGATTGCTCTTGATTCAATCATGACAGAATCTAATATAGATGTGGGGAGAGTGATTGTTGAGGAAATTATGGCATGCAAAAATAAAAAAGCTGGGTATCTATTCTTCCCTTGCTTAATCACGAGTCTTTGCATCAATGCTGAGGTGACCATTGATAAAGATGAACTGAGAAATTTTCCACAATGCATTCTCTGCTAACTTCAAGGATAGAATCAAGTTGCCTAAGACAAGCACCTCATTGCCTGAGCAATCATTGCTCCAGCAACGAACTGTGTGGAAATTTATGAAAGAACACCTTGAGTGGGAAGAAAGCGAGGAGGATAAGAAAGGAAGAAAGAAGAGAAAGAAAATGAAGAGGAAGTTGAGGTAGAAGAAAGCGAGGAGGATAAGAAAGGAAGAAAGAAGAAGGCAGTGGTAGAAGAAGAACCAATCCTAAGTTCTGAGGATTTGGAGGAAACTAGTGAGGAGGAGGAAGCTACAAAGGCTGTGAAGGAGATAGAGAAGGATGTGGATGAAGAGGAAACAGAAACTGATGAGGACAGTGCAGAAAGTGAAGCTGCTGAAGATGTTGTCATGGAAGAGGCCCCAAGAAATAAATCTCCATCCTCACCAAAGCCAACAAAAACATTAGAACCCTCCTAGCAAACACCCTAACCAAACCTAAACATCACCTCACCTCAAACCTCCCCAACATAAGCCAAAACACCCACCCAACCACCATACACTCCACAAACCACAAATCAACAACAATCAACAACTCAACTACCCAAACAACAAAATACTCCTCCAGCCAAAGAACCAGAAAAAGAACCCACCCTCTCACCAGTCAAACAAACAGCTGAGCCGGAAAAGCCTACAACAAAGTCTCCATCTGAACGCCCTGTTATTGCTGCAGCATCCGAAGCTGCGGCATCTGTTTCTAATATTGAACATGCAGGTACAAAAAGAAAATTCAAGAACATTCTGGAATATGAAAAGGAAGACGAAATTGGTGATGAAGAAGAAGAACGAGGAGAACAGAATGAAGAAGAGCAACCTGAACAGGCACCTCAGCAGAAGGAAACTGAAGTTGTTGCTCCAGCAATGGAAACAACATCTGATGCCCCTGCAATGCAACCGGCACCTGATGCTGGAGCATCCAAGATAGCAACAACAGTGGACCCTGTTCAAGCAGAAGCTTCGAAAAGTTTAGTGATGCAAACATTGGCTGCCAACAGAGAGGAAGAGGAATTAGCTAAAATCAAGCACAAAGAAGTTGCTGCCAGTGCCCCTGTTATCACCACCACAACTACTGCTGAGGACCCAAAAGCTGATGATGCCCCTGCAATTGTTGCTGAAGCATCCAACCCTGAGGCAGCTCGTAAGAAAAAGCAGAAGAGGATCAAGCTTGCTCCAATAAGGGCAAGCAGTAGGCTGAAGAGTGGAACTCCTAAGCAGTAACACTTTTCTTTAAAAATTGTTATATGTCTGTTGTATAAACTAACTTATATATTTTGTGATCATAACATATGCAGGTGTTTTATTTGGTTCCCCCTTAAGCTTCAGCAGTGGTTCCCCCTTAATTTAAGCAGTGAGGACACTGCTGAAGCTTAAGTTGGGGGAGGACTAAACATTTTGTGAACTGTTTAAAATTTCTGTAAACCTTAATACTTGCTATGTTATAAATATGATGCATGTCTATTAGTTTTTAGTTATTTGTTATAGCTTGTTTTTGTTAATGGGTTACAAATTTTAGAAGCATGATCAGCTAAACAAAATTTTTGCAAAGAAAGAAAGAAAAAATTGCCTTTTTGAACTCAATTTTTGAAAACTAGAACTTGTTTGCAAAGTAGCCTGAGTTCTAAGAAAATGATAAATGTTATTACTACCTTTACACTATAACAACTTAGAAAGGAACTTAGCTAGCTAAGAAATTAACTAAATGCAAAGGATAGCAATAGTGACCCAAGATCAATTGCTAAATTTTTACTAAAAATATAGAATAGCATAAAGAATTAAGTTTGGGGTGGGGGTGCATCAGTGATACTAAGGCTAAGTATGATAAGGAGAGGAAAGACAGTGCAATAGGCTTATGAACTACTACAAAAATGCACAATCATGAAAAGCTATTTTTGCCTGAATCAAAAGCTGTACCCGTTCCAAAAATGCATGATAAAAAGATCAAAAAGAAAAAGAAAAAGAAAAATCCCAAAAGGGGGTCAGTAATGAGGGCAATATAGCTAAAATTACTTCAAAGTAGTTCTCAAAGCAGGAACATTGATAACTCTATTTAATATAGGTTATTTATGCTCCTAATACTTAAGCCAAGCTTACTTCTCAAGTAATCTTAGTACTTAAATATGTGAATATATGAATATTAGAATAAATATAGGTTATAAATCAATTCCTTAAACCTTGGGCATAATCAAATGCCTTTGTGAATATGTTTGATGTTTTGCTTTAGCGCTGCAGCGGTATGCTATCAAGGAGACGCTACAGCACTATATGACGGCTGACCATTGAGATATTTGTGTGACCACTTGAGGACATGATGAGTCACCACCATTATCTCTTCCTCTCAGCTGGATATTTTGACTTTCAAGTGGATGCTAAATTACACTTGGCGCCTCCTAAATGGAACCCATGTGATAGTTGGTGTATTCCATCATTAGCACTTTTTGTAAAGTACTTTAAGGATAATATCTAAGTCTTATGATCATGATGATATATTATTATTCTATTAAGACTTAGTTAATAATTAGATTAATTGTTTTGCTTCATTAGTAAGTAACGTACGTAGACATAGTAGTAGTAACTGGGAAGAAGAACTTCTTATGACATAGTAGCTTTTCTCCATTGTTATACTACCTTTGAGCTTTTATTTTTAGAATAGTTTTCTAGTATTCATTCAAGGTTTTGCTCACGCTTCAACTTCATCCTTTGTATGCTACTTGGGATCATTGGAGTGTATCTTTTGCAACCACTCTTCTCTTGTCTTCATACGGTAATACATACTCTCTAGTTGTATTATGTTGATGGAATTTGTGATGAGCTAACTTTGTTGTAGTTGGATTGTTCTTGGTGTGTAATGAACCTTGAGTAACTTTTGTATAATATTATGATGTTTGTGTTTTATTCCTTGTGTCATAATGCTTTCAATCTTGGTTTGGGAATGATCAACTAAAACAAGGTAACTTTGTGGGTACAGACATGGTTCACAAAGAGAACTCAAGGAATGATATGAATGAAAACCCTTTAAAGACATTTAAAGGAAGCACTACTTAACTCTAGACATAGGGGAGTAATAGTTCATAAGGCAAATGTTGTAAGAGCTTAATATCCATTTCTTGCGACAATCGTCAATTAGGAATACTTTCTACAATAGGCAAATTAAGTTTTAGTAAGCTATATGTATATATATATATATATATATATATATATATATATATATATATATATATATATATATAAATGAATTATGTTATATTTATAGTTCATACCTTTATCATCTTGTCCCACACGTCATCCTTGGCTTTCTGTGGAACCTTTGGCCATTTTACATAATTGATAGCGAAGATATCATAGCTAGCTGCAAGAAATCCTAAATAACCCCCTAAAAGACCAGCAGCATGTCCAATTGGTTGACCCTCTCGATTCCAATCTAGGATCACTTTCTTCTCATCAGGAAACGAAAACAAGTCCTGAACTCTTAGACGATCTTCTTTAGGCTCTCCATCCCCAACTGAATATAAAATAAAAAAAATGAAAGTTAAAATTTGTATCCCATTAGAAATTATTAATTAATCCAAACTAATAAAGAAGTAAATTGCATACCAATGACATTAACCGGCCAATATTTAGTTGGCTTTTTCGTGTTAGTGGGGAAAAAACTTTCATCGTCAGTGTCAAAGTCAAGAGATGGGTCAATTTGTGGTGATAGGTGAGATCCACTTTGATTCATATTTGGAGCATTCTCTTGAACTTGAACAGGTGCGGACTGAGTTCTGGGAGTAAACCTCTTTCTCCTAGTCATTGCTGCAAAACCATATTTAGATAATGAGAGTATGTTTTAGACAAATTGTGAAGGAAAAAAAACGCATGACTAGCAAAAAAAAGGTACATATATTAGACAGGTCGAAAAAGAAAAGTTTTGATACATTAGTTATAATTATCATGTGGAAACTAAAAAGAAACACAGGAGGTAAATAGGATCAATACACACTAAATTCAAAATTTATCCAATCAACTTTCATATGTAAATAGGATCAATACACACTAAATTCCTGGTCAACTCATACAACCTATTGAGGTAACGGAAAACTACTCACTTTTTTCTGCATTATACGTTTTCACCTGAAAATGTTTCTTTGGAAAGTATTTTATCCTGAAAATGTTTCTTTGCAACATGTAAATCAAGAGATGGAGGCCAAAGCTGTTGCTCCATTTGCATCAGACAGGTTGGTGGTTTACGTTCATTCATATTTAACTAGTTGTTTCATGTCATATCTGAGCAAAGCATTATTGTAAATTCATATACATGGTGTATCATTGAAAAGGGAAAGCAAAGCATTTTCTTTAACCTTAATATGAATTTACTTTACTTTCCTTACTTTCCTTACTTTCCTCACTAATCTGATCACATGCCACTAGAAAATGAATTAAAAACAATGTCCAGTAAGGAAAGTAAATTAGCTCTTAAAAACTGAGCCAGAAATAATTTTCATATCCCTGAATGCCTGAAATAATTTTCATCTTCACACTTTGAAACAAGCGGATAACCTCACGGAATGCACCATCAGACACAATTCTTGTTATGACACATCAAAAATCTTGTCAAAGCAAACAACAATCCACTAAATCTATTCTGGAATTTGGTTGTAGGATGCACAGAATTTGGTTACAGAATGCACAGTTAATAACAACAACACAAAGTACAATCTTGTTTCTGAATTAAGAAATATGAAACAAGACATAAAGTACTCAACAATAAAGGAACTACAAGTTAATATAATCTCAAACATTTATATAGGATCGTTGGTAACTACTAAAAGGCAGATTGTAGTAAAATATAAAATGTAGCTGTCCTTATTGAAATGAAACATAAGAACCAAATCCAAATATAAAATGTAGCTGTCCTACAAGCCTAATAAAGAATCAAACAGTATCCATTGTTATAAATAACAGGCAATTGCAAACTGGGAAAAAAAATAAGAAAGTGGAAAAGAAGGGGAAGCATCAAGCATCTCACAATCTCAACTCTCAACCCTGAATTTCCCAATTTGGCCCACATATAAATCTTAGAATAATAATCCCTCTTTGTGCGGCAAACAAAACTGAAATTGTTTTATAAACCAAACTTAGAATTACATGTACCCCACACACCATGCAACAACTAGATAACTAAAGGCCCAACAATTGAAATGTAAATTTCCAAACTTATTCAAGAAATTAAGAAAATGATGAAGCACCGAAGCCACAATACCATTTGGGATAAATAACCATAATCCACTAACAATAACAGATACTTGATAACTAACATTAAATAACTTTGTAGGAGAGTACACTGAAGAAATGTGGTAATGGAAAACTATTTTTGAAACAAAAATGAACACGAAGTAACTTCAGTTCATGGTTATAACAAAAACTTTTTAGGGATTCTCAAAAAACTGTTTCCTACCTTGATTGAAACCCCTTCTTCCACTGTCTGAAATTTAGACTTCTCAGGGACAGAAATCCCTTCTTCCACTGTCTGAAATTGAGTTGGAGAGAATGATTGAAACCTGAAAAAGAAGGGATATAAACAATCTTTGAGAAAGGAGGGACCAAAACAATCTTTGAACACTACAAAACCCCTAAAAAAACCTAAACGCCAAAAATCTTTGAAGTTGGTGGATAGAGGGATCGAAACAAACCTGTTCGCAACTTGGTGAGCGGAGGGACGAAGTAGAATGGAGAGGAGGCGAGAGAATGAAACAGAGAGAGAATGAAACAGAGAGAGTTGGAGGCGGAGTCGTGAGAAGAAGAAGAAGACCACGATGCGTCGTGAATGTGAGTGAGAGAAATGAGCGCTTTGAGAGAGAAAAGACCAAAGGGTTTTGTTATTTTAATGTTTTTATGTTTTTATTAAAATAAAAATAAGAGCAGCAGCTTTTTTTGACAAAAAAAGGGAGGGAGAGGTATTTTTGACACGAAAAGCTTGAACCGCCGCAGTATCTGCTCATAACCGCCGCCTCTTGACTTCCAAATACCAAACCGCCGCAGAATACCAAATACCCGCCGCCGTTTACTTACTAACTACGGCAGTCAAGATAACTGCCGAACAAACCACCGCAAAATTGTAAGCGGCGGCGGTTTAACCAAAACCGCCGCAGATTAACCGCCGCCGGTTGCCTATTTTGTTGTAGTGTTGTAACATAACCCTGACGAAAGTGACTGAAAGGCACGCCACCAAAGCGCTACAGCGTCTACGGATTCTCAAGCGCTACAGCGCTTAACGCTACAGCGTCTAAATATTATTTGAACATTACTCTTGGGAATTTACACAACTATTGAGCTATCCAACTCACCTTTAATTACTTCAACTTAATACTGTTTTATCACAACTTATAATGTTTACAACTCTTTACCTTTACTTGTTACTTAATTCTTTTCACTAAGCTTCTAATCACTTAAACTTCTTAGATTAATTCCAATCCCTGTGGGAACGAACTTTACATATCATTATATTACTTGTTGCGATTGTGTATACTTGCACATCACCTTTTCGCACAACAAGTTTTTGGCGCTGTTGCCGGGGATTGCATTTAATTTTCATTGTTTAAGTTTTTAGTAAACTTAGTGCCTATTTTACACTGGTGTGTTGTTTCTTGTTGCTGCAGCAGTAAGCGCTACAGCTTATGCCCAGGTCTCAACCACCAGAATTTGAACCAAACTCATAACCAGAGAGAAGGTTCAGGAAACTAAGACATCTTCAAAGGCTCAGACCCACCATGTCAGAACATAGTCATAGGACCAATTCTGGTAGAGCTACCACTCTACATGGCAGATCTAGCTCTGGTAGAGGAGGGACTGAACCAGGTGGAAGGGGTAGAGGTAGACATCAGCAACCACCCACTCCAACCCTACATGACCAAGAGGACTGGTACAGACATCAATTCATAAATGAAGGACCTGCTCAAATGGTAAATGACAGAGATAGACCAATGAGGGACTATGTTGTGTTTGATCCACAAACCATGGAAACAAGCATAGCAAGACCTACTCTCCACACAGATCAGTTTGAATTCAAACCTATGATGTTCCAAATGTTGCAAACAGTGGGACAGTTTGGTGGTGCTCCTCAAGAGGACCCATATTTACACTTGAAGCAATTTTTGGAAGTCTGCAGTAACTTCATCATTCCAGGGGTAAGTGATGATGCATTCAGATTAAAACTTTTTCCTTATTCCTTGAAGGATAGAGCAAAGGCCTGGTTAACTTCTCTAGAGCCTAACTCTATCCATACTTGGAATGAAATGGCTGAGAAATTCTTAGCAAAATATTTTCCTCCAAGTAAGAATGCAAGAATGAGGAATGAGGTTACTGCATTCAGACAAAAAGATGCTGAAACACTGTTTGAAGCATGGGAAAGATGGAAGGAGCTGTTAAGAAAGTGCCCTTATCATGGTATACCTGTGATTATCCAAATGGAAACCTTCTACAATGGATTAGATCCAACAACCAGACAAATGTTAGACGCTTCTTCAGGGGGTGTGTTGTTGAAAACCTCCTATAATGAGGCATGTAAGCTGATTGATGATATTGCCACAAATAGCTATCAATGGCCTACAGAAAGGTTAGCTCAGCAGAAGAAGGTAGCTGGTGTGCATGAAATAAGTGAAGTTTCTGCTCTATCTGCACAGGTTGCCTCTCTCACTAACATGATAAAATCTATGAACACATCGAACGCTGTAGCGGTTACCGCTGCAGCGGTACGTGAACCTATAGTAGCTGTTATTGAGCAAGCCTCTCCAGGGTCAGTAACCTGTGTATATTGTGGAAGAGAGCATTTGTATGAAGAATGTCTTGGTAATCCTGTCTCTGTGAACTTTGTGGGTTTCAATAAAAACAATAATCCTATTCAAATACATATAATCCTGGTTGGAAGAACCACCCCAATTTCAGATGGGGAGCCAACAATGCAACAGCACCTACTTATAGTGCTCCAGCAAATCCATCAGGATTCCCTGCTCAGAACTACCAAAGGCAGAATGCCCCTGTCATAGATAATTCATTAGAAGGATTGATGAAAAGCTTTATGAGTGATTGTAAGACAACCCTTAAAACTCATGAAGCTTCCATTAAAAATCTAGAAGTACATATGGGGCAGATGGCTAATGTCCTTTCCCAAAGAATTAGTGGATCATTACCATCCACTACAGAAGCTTCAACTTCAAGTACTGCAGGGAAGGAGCATGTAAAAGCTATAACTTTAAGGAGTGGGAGAGATTTGATAGGATCATCAACTGTTTCAGATGATGAAAAAAACAAAAATTCTGAAAAACAAAAAGAACCTGCAACAGCCGCTACAGCGCCTGAACCTACCGCTGCAGCGCCTGTTGTTGAAAAAACACTACCACCACCCGAAATTATCCCAACATATCCAGATCCTCCATATCCTCAAAGACTTCGAAAGGCTCATGAAGACAAGCAATTTAACAAATTCCTAGAAGTCCTTAAACAGTTGCACATTAATGTCCCTTTGGTGGAAGCTCTCCAACAAATGCCCAACTATGCAAAGTTTATGAAGGATGTGCTTACTAAGAGGAGGAGACTTGGGGAATTTGAAACAGTAGAAATGACTGGGGAGTGTAGCATGTTGATGCAAAACAAGCTCCCACCCAAATCCAAGGATCCTGGCAGTTTTACTATACCATGCTCAATTGGAAATTTTTACTCTGGTCGTGCTCTATGTGATTTGGGAGCCAGCATAAATCTTATGCCCAAGTCCATATATACACAGCTAGGAGTGGGAACTGCCAGACCTACCTCACTTACACTGCAGCTAGCTGATAGAACTCTTGCATATCCAGAAGGAATCTTAGAAGATGTTCTAATAAAGGTAGACAAATTTGTATTTCCTGTTGATTTTGTAATCTTGGATTTTGATGCAGATAAAGAAGTACCCATCATACTGGGAAGGCCATTCTTGGCCACTGGAAGAACTTTGATAGATGTGCAGAGAGGAGAATTGATCATGAGGGTCAATGACCAAGAAGTCAAGTTCAACATCCTCAATGCTATGAAATTTCCAGGTACCAATATTGAAGAGTGATCCTTTATATCTGCTATTGACAAAGTAGTTCAGGATCACTTCCAGAAAAGCACAGATCATCTGAGGCAATTACTGGACAGCAGTGAAGATACAGGGTCTGATGCAGAAGCCGCGGAAGAGGAGGAGCAGACAGTCAAAGAAATTTGGGCGAAGAAATATGAATCTTTGGAGCAGGAGAATTCAGACATGAGAAAGGATCTCCCCTCCACTGAACAACCACCAACTCTGGAACTTAAGGAGTTGCCTTCACACCTCAAGTATGCTTATCTAGGTAACAATAGTACTTTGCCTGTTATAATTGCTTCTGACCTTTCTGAAAAGCAGGAACAGGATCTGATTCAGACGCTGCAGCGGCATAAAAAGGCAATTGGTTGGCAAATGTCAGATATAAAAGGTATTAGCCCAAACATTTGTATGCACAGAATAGTGTTAGAAGAAGATTCTAAAAATTGCATTGAAGGGCAGAGGAGGTTGAATCCAATTATGAAAGAGGTGGTGAAGAAGGAAATCATTAAGTGGTTGGATGCAGGTATTGTATACCCCATATCTGACAGTGCATGGGTTAGTCCTGTGCAGTGTGTGCCAAAGAAAGGAGGGGTAACAGTAATAACTAATGAGATGAATGAGCTGCTTCCAACCAGAAAAATAACAGGCTGGAGAATATGCATGGATTACAGGAGGTTGAATAAAGCAACAAGAAAGGACCATTTTCCATTGCCTTTCATTGACCAGATGCTAGACAGGCTAACAGGTAAAGAATTTTATTGCTTTCTTGATGGTTATTCAGGTTATAACCAGATTGCAATATTGCCTGAAGATCAGCAAAAGACTACATTCACTTGTCCATATGGCACCTTTGCTTTTAGAAGGATGCCATTTGGCCTGTGTAAGACACCTGCCACTTTTCAAAGATGTATGATGGCAATTTTCTCTGATTACATAGAAAGATCCATGGAAGTCTTCATGGATGATTTCTCTGTATTTGGAGAAACATTCCATCTGTGCCTATCCAACTTGGAAGAAATCTTGATTAGGTGTGAAGAAACTAACCTTGTACTAAACTGGGAGAAATGCCATTTTATGGTGCAAGAAGGTATAGTTTTGGGGCATAAGATATCCAAAAAAGGATTGGAAGTGGATAAGGCTAAAATAGAGGTCATAGAGAAGCTTTCTCCTCCAACCAACATCAAAGGTATAAAAAGCTTTTTGGGGCATGCTGGATTCTATAGGAGATTCATAAAAGATTTTTCAAAAATCTCCAAACCTTTGTGTCAACTATTACAGCATGATAACCCCTTCATATTTGATGAGCCATGCATATTAGCCTTTGATAAATTAAAGAGAGCTTTAATAACAGCACCAGTTATTATAGCTCCTGACTGGAGTAAGCCTTTTGAGCTTATGTGTGATGCTAGTGACTTTGTCATTGGAGCTGTGCTTGGGCAAAGGTATGACAAAATTTTCAACTCTATATATTATGCTAGCAAAACACTTGTAGAAGCTCAATTGAATTACACAGTCACTGAAAAAGAACTATTAGCTGTAGTCTTTGCATTTGACAAATTTAGATCATATTTGGTTGGCACCAAAGTAATTGTCTTCACAGACCATTCAGCCATTAAATATTTGATAACAAAGAAAGATGCAAAGCCTAGGCTAATTAGGTGGGTTCTCCTACTCCAAGAATTTGATTTAGAAATAAGAGATAAAAAAGGAGTGGAGAACTAATTTGCTGATCATCTGTCTAGATTGGAAAGAGACATTGCAGGTACAGCAGGTGGGGAGATCAAAGAATACTTTCCAGATGAGCAGCTATTGACAATAACTGCTGAATCATCAACCGCTGTAGCGGCCAGTGTAACAACACTTGACGCTGTAGCGGCTGAACCTGCAACACCTTGGTATGCTGACATAGTGAATTTTTTGGTTAGCAAGGTGGTACCTACTGAGATGACATAATCAGCAAAGGAGAAGGTTCTTCCACACAATGAAACAATATTATTGGGATGAACCTTTTCTATACAAGAAGTGTCAAGGCCAGTTAATGAGGAGATGCCTAGCAGAGGAAGAACAAATTCAAGTGCTACAGCACTGCCATTCTGCACCATGTGGTGGGCATTTTGGTGGTATTAGAACTGCTGCAAAGGTATTGCAATCTGGCTACTTTTGGCCTTCACTTTTTAAAGATGCTCAAGACTTTGTAAAAAAATGTGATAGGTGCCAAAGAACTGGGAATATTTCAAACAAACATGAAATGCCTTTAACAAACATTCTAGAGGTTGAACTCTTTGATGTTTGGGGAATGGATTTCATGGGACCTTTTCCCCCTTCTCATGGAAACCTATACATTTTAGTAGTTGTAGACTATGTTTCAAAATGGGTAGAAGCAGTTGCTCTACCCAACAATGATGCAAGGTCTGTGAGCAAATTTTTATTGAAAAACATTTTCACTCGTTTTGGAACTTCTAGAGCCATCATAAGTGATGGGGATCTCATTTTTGTATTAAATTAATTGAGACCCTATTGGCTAAATATGGAGTCAAACATAAAATAGCAACTGCTTATCATCCACAAACTAGTGGTCAAACTGAATTGTCAAACAGAGAAATAAAAAGAATGTTGGAAAAGATGGTAGGGCCTTCAAGGAAAGAATGGTCAATACATCTAGATGATGCTTTATGGGCCTACAGAACAGCTTATAAAACACCTTTAGGGATGTCTCCCTATAGGTTGGTTTATGGGAAATCCTGTCACCTACCAATTGAACTTCAGCACAAGGCCCATTGGGCTCTAAAAAAACTCAATTTTGACTACAAGAAAGCAGGAGATGCTAGATTGCTGCAACTAAATGAATTGGAAGAACTTAGGCATTTTGCCTATGAGAATGCAACAATTTAGAAAGAAAAAACCAAAATATGGCATGATCAAAAATTGATAAAAAGGGATCTCACTGAAGGAGGACAGGTATTGCTTTACAACTCCAGGTTAAGATTGTTTCCTGGAAAGTTAAAATCTAGGTGGTCAGACCCTTTTCAATTGATAAAAATATACAGCCATGGAGCTGTGGACCTCTATGATACAGCAACCAATACCACCTTCAAAGTGAATGGCCAAAGGGTTAAACAATATTTTGGTGAAAATGTGGTGAGAGATAAAACCACAATTGAGCTTAAAGATCTCTAAATTGAAAGAGAAAGTCTGGCTGCAGACTTTTAAAGCAAGCGCTCTTGGGAGGCACCCCAAGGATTTTAATAAATTTTCTGTTTGTATGTTTATTCTTCTTTTCAGGAAAATTGGATAAACGCTGTAGCGGTTATTTGTATCAAAAGCGTTGTAGCGGTTGTTGTTACATCAGAAATAGGTGTGGTCAAACAAAAAAATAAAAATCTTGCTTAGCATGAGCTGGCACTGCACCCTTATCCTTAGCCTGAGCTGCACGTGCACCTACTCACCTGCACTTGTCAAATCAACAGTTTCTTTTTCTCTCTCTCACTTCACTCAGAAACCGTCACTTTAATATCTACAACTCCCCACGCCACCATTTTCTCTTTCTTTCTCTTTCCTTGCTCTCTGAAACTCCTCTCAACCGTTACCACTCACCACTCATACCCTCCATCCTTTCTTCTTCATTCGTCCCAACACACACCAACGTTTCCTAACAACCAGAAACAAATACGCAAGCTCTTAACCAACCATGACCAAAAAGCAAGCTGCCCTAAAACGATCTGGCAAGGGAGCTACTAGGAAACCAGAACCCTCCAATCCTGTCAAAACCACCATGGCCAAGGCAACTCCAGATCCTCAGAGGTTTTGGAAGATGGACTTCATAGCTGAAAGGGGGTTCAAGACAGACAGTGCTCCTGAAGCTTTCTCAACCGCTGTCACAGCGCTGGGATGGGAGAACTTCATTAAGCATTGAAAGGACTACATGACGTCTTTGGTAAGGGAGTTCTACTCTGGAATTGAAGAGCCTAAGGAAGGAAAGCCTCAAACACATTCACTAGTAAGAGGTGAAACTGTAAATTTCAACTCCAGAACAATCAATGATATTTTCCATCTGGGCTATCATGGAATGGCGTTGGAAATAAAAGTTCTGAACTGGGGAGATGAAGAGATGGAGGCTGTTAGAAGAAGGATTTGTGTAGAAGGATCAACATGGGATAAATTTGGGGCTGAGTACAAAACTAAAAAAGCCTATCTGTGTGAGGAAGCCAATCTGTGGTGTAGTTTCATCAAACACTCCCTGCTGCCTACATCTCACACAACATTTGTGGAAAAGGAGAGGCTCATCGTTATTGATGCAATAATGGCTGGAGAAAAGATAGACGTGGGTAGATTGATAGCAAGGGAGATAGAGAAATGCAGAGTTAAAAAGGGAGGTAATTTGTATTTTCCTTGTTTAATTACTGAGCTGTGTTTGGAAGCTGATGTAGAGGTTGAAATGAAAGAAGAAAGAAGATCCCCTCTTGGGGCATTTCCTTGCATTTTTAAAGTTAAGCAGAAACCTGCCGCTGCAGCGTCTTCTGACTCTGTAGCGCTACAGCGCTTAGAGCTGAAGCAGCAGGTGTTGAACCAAGGGCAAACACTC
This sequence comes from Astragalus membranaceus, assembly GCA_039519185.1. NCBI lineage: Eukaryota > Viridiplantae > Streptophyta > Magnoliopsida > Fabales > Fabaceae > Astragalus > Astragalus membranaceus. The sequence goes on along the minus strand of CM076850.1, from coordinate 105,311,112 downwards.
CTTGTTTTGTATGATAACAAATTACATCTTGTCTACTAATGGTTGCAGCTGTATGAAAGTACAGGTTCAAGCTGAATAAAGTACAGGACGGGAATCAAAAAGCAGGAAGCATTAAAGTGGAGCAGCTTGGAGAAGAAGCCACCTTTGAAGATGAAGACCTAATTGTTTTTCCGCTTTCTTTAGGACACAGTGTAAGGTCCTATCACGTAAGGTCTATGACAGTTTAAATAGCTGAGAGATGATTTTTGAAAACATGCATCATGCATCAAAATTAGGGTTTTGAAAATATGTTATGCATGCATGGCAAGCTTTGGAAAATATTTTATGCAAGCATGGCAAAGACCTAAAAACAATTTTGTGGAAAGCAAGAATCAATTTCTATTATGTACCAAGAATCGATTTTCAAGCAATCCTAAAGGCCAAGAATCGATTTCTTAATCATATGTTTAAAGCTTGAAATCGATTTCTACATATACTCAAGGCAAAGTTAAAATCGATTTCCTTCTTTTTACATAGGCCTTGAAATCGATTGTCAAGCCATCCCATAGGCCATGAATCGATTCCTAATTGTTTTAACTAAGTGAAGAATCGATTTTCACCTATGATAGATGTCCTGAAAATCGATTGTTACTTGTTTTCAAAGAACAAAGAATCGATTCCCATGTTTTCCAAAGAGTAAAGAATCGATTCCTCACTATTTCAACTATCCAAAGAATCGATTCTTGAGGCTTCTAAGATGAAAAGAATCGATTCATCTATATTTTAACTTCAATCAACAATCGGTTCTTTTCATTTCATTAAACATTTGTTTCAGATCTACGCGTTCTAAGCCTATAAATAGGCAGCCTCAAGTCATTCTTCGACACACCACATTTTCACAACAATTCTCTTCTTCTCTCATACGAATTTCTAGATCCTGAGAAAGAGAAAAATAGTGCTATCACTTTCATATCATTTTTATAGATCTACTCATCTCTCACAGCTATTATATTGTCATATTATCTGAGGTGATTGGATCATAGCTTCTATATTGTAATCTACTTTTATGGGGTCTTTTTGAAATCCTGGGAAGCATTCTTGGGTCTCTCAATCAGGAGATTGAGTTGGTTTGAAATCCTGGGAGGTGATCTTGGGTCTTTCAATCAGGGAAGATTGAAGTGGCATTGAAATCCTGGGAGGTGCTCTTGGGTCGTTCAATCAGGAGATTGAAGCGGTGTTGAAATCCTTAGCTGTGTGCTCGGGTTCTCAGTTCGGGGGAATTGAGAGGTGCTATTTGAAAATTGCCTGTTTGTAAACAATTCTTCATATAGTGGTTGTTATCAAGTCCAAGGGTTGCAAAGCCTGAGGCCGAGGACGTAGGGCTTTTATCCCGAACCTCGCAAAATTCCTGGTGTATCTCTATCCCTATCTTTTTACATTTCTTATTGCTTATATCTGTCCATATTATTATACTATTTTAGATCTGTTTAAAATATCACTCAGTGGATTTATTGTATAACTATATCTCTACTCTGATCTGAATCTGTTAATCTGGTTATAGTTATACTCTCTGAACTACAGATCTGTTTATCTATTATCTTCTCTATCACTACTGTAGATCTGCTATATTCAATATCATTGCATTACTTATAAAACAACCTTATTGTGAATATTGAATATAGAGAAATATCTCATTGTGCCTGATCTGCCTGTTTGCATATATCTAGTAAGTTCAAATCTCTTTTTCCGCATTTGATTTAAATAAACTTATCATTTATTTTGAAAAGAATCCAAGATTTACACATAACCTTATTCACCCCCCCCCCCTCTAAGGTTATACTATTGTCTAACAGCAGGTTCTCTGCAAATTTGTAAAGGAAATTTGATTGGGAAAAAGCAATGTATGCCCAGATATCCAAAGGAAAGACATTCATTTCCCCTCCTCAATTCCCTTATTGGCTACTGGAGGAAGAGCCAGTTGAAAAACAAGAGAAAAAGGGAGTTAGGACAGAAAAGAAAAAAGCTGTGATTAGCCCAGCAAAGAAAGCAAAGCCTAGCCCAGCAAAGAAAGTGCAAAAACTGTGGAAGAGGAGGAAAGTTTGGATTCTGATGACATTGAAAACATAAGTGAGGAAGATGAAGAAGAAACCATTGCAGTCATGAAAGAGATGGAGAAGCAGGAGGATGAGGAATCATCAGGTGAGGAGAGTGATACTGAAGAAGAATCTGAGAGTGAAGAAGATGAGGAAGCAAAAGAAATACAGTGTGATCCAACCCCAAGCCCAAAGAAACCAAAAACCCCCTGCCAAAACATCCAATCCACCATCAACCCCCACCTCCATCCCTGAACCAACCAAACTAACACCCAAGAAAAAACCTCCCAAACAAGCCACACCAAACAAGCCTGAGCCAAAACATCCAATCACCAAAGAAAACCCAACTGAGCAGCCTAAGAAAGTTTATCAGTCATACACCAAGGCAAGAAGAAACCCAGGTGTCAAACTGGCTGAGCACCCAGAAGAAGGTGTTCAGCCAGTAGATGCTGCAGCAACTATGTCTGCAGTACCTAGTGACACAATGCCTGAGGCAATTCTGACCGAGGAGGAAAGTGAGAAGGAGGCTGCTGAGGAGCTAGTGAACTTGCAGGATGAAACAGAGCCAGTGCTGGAAGAAAAAGAGCAAGAGCAAACAGAAGAGGAAGAAGAAGTGCAGGAATCAGACGCTGCAGCGGCAGCAGTGCAGGAAGCAAGTGTTACAGCGCCACCAACCGCTGTAGCGGCAGAAAAGACTACTCCACCTCAGCCAAAGAAGAAAAAGGCAACCAAAGGAGCCCCAGCCCCTTCAAGAGCCAGTAAGAGGCTCAAGAAGGCCTAATAAGGCAAGACTTGTTGGCTTCATATGCCGGTTATGTTCTTTGAACTTTGTTTTTTGTTGTTCTAAGGCCTCTCCCTTTTGTTGTGCATCAAGCAGTGAGGACACTGTAACATCCTCAAAATAATTAGCCGAATTATTTGGATGTTAACCCAATTGGATTATTTTAGTACTTGACTGGTAAATTTACTGAGTGCTAAAATTATTTATTGGTTGTCATCGAGTCGTTAACCGAATAATACGGATCCAGGAAGTTTCGGAATCGAAATAGGAGATTTAGATCAATATGGTAATTGGACCACGTTACCAATTATATATTAAATAAATATATATATGTATACGTGTGTGTGTGTTAAAAGAAAGGAAAGGAATGAATTGAAAGAAAGAAAAGAAAAGGAAACAGCGAGAGAAGAGAAACAGAGAAGGAAAGGAGAGAAAAGAGAAAGAAAGGGGGAGGAGGAAGAAGAGGAAAAAGGGAAGGTTTCGGTTCGTCAAAACGACTTCCTTCCAACACGAAAAATGCTCAGCGTTACTTCCTCTTCGATTTGGTACCAAGATCTTCATCATCAACTCACTCTCTCTCACTTTGCCATTTTCGAATTTGAGAGGAAAAATGGAGGTTTTGTGGTTCAAGCTCAAAGGAAAGCCTAGAATGGTGGTGAGGAGCGAGCTCAGGGTGGAATACGCGAATATTGAAGTCCGATTTGGAGTTTTTGAAGAATTGAAGGGTAGGGTTCAAAATTTGGTTTATGTGTGAATAGTGGTGATCGGAGGTTGAAGACGATGAATAGTGTTCGTGGAAGATTTCGAGGAATTCGGTATTTCGGTCAAAAGCGGTTTTCGTGATCGAGTGGGAAGCTTTGGAAGCGGTTGCGGACGTCGCCGGAGCGTGTAGTTGATTCGGGGAACGTTCGTGTGGTTTTATCAGAAAAGCGGTGTCGCGGAAAGTCTCGGTGATTTGGCGAAGTCTCGGCGATTTTGAAGTCTCGGTGTCGGCACACGCTTCGAGGGTGAGTTCTACTCACGTTTAGGATTTTATGTTTCGAATTAATTAATTAACTGTTTTACCGCTTTCGCTGGACTGGAATATTATTTGGTGATTTGATTTCGAAAGATTTTGACTTAAAAACCGTTAATTGGAAAATATGTCGCGTTTTGATACAATTCGTTTAAAATGAGTTTTTGATTGATTGTGTGACTTTGATTGAGACTGTTTTTATAGTTGTCAAAACTGTTTTCAATCGGAACGAGAATCGGAATTAAGCGGAATCGCGATTTTCGCGCGAAACCGCCAAAATCTGCCCTTGACAGACCCCCCTGCTGTCAACCCACGCGCCGTTTGCGCGCCACGCGCCACTCGCGCGCCAGTTGACAGGTTTTACTGCCATTTCGCGCGCCGTTTGCGCGCCACGCGCCACTCGCGCGTCACTTGGCAGATTTCAGCAACCAAACACTGTTTTTTGTTTCGCGATAACTTTTGATCCGGGAACCCGATTGAGGTGTTCTAAAATGCGTTTCAAAGCTTATTCCGAGGCCTAACTAAATATACAATTTAAAAAGGTAAAAAGAACTGTTTTTGAAGTTCAAATAGTTTCGAAAAGCCGAATAATAGTACGCGTGTGCGAATATGTTTTATTAATAATAAAGCGGATTATGAGTCCTACGTGGTATGGTATAACTGACGCGGAATGATTATTATTCATTCGTCTAAACCGGTTAATAATCCACGATATATAAATTATATCGATTATAGGAGTCGGCCCAATGTGAGTGGTTATATATGATGGTAGATATATATGTATATATATTATGTCGAGTTTGGGTGACGACCCATGTTAACATACTAGGCGGGGCAGTCATGATCCCTTACCCTAGGCTCCGTGCCGTTAGGAAACACTATTGGTTATGGGGTTCATCGCAGCTTAGCGTTCGCGCAGTCGGTGTTATGTTAAATTGTTGTTGTACGATTCATCGCAGCTTAGCGTTCGCGCAGTCGGTGTCGTACAGTGCGGTTCATCGCAGCTTAGCGTTCGTGCAGTCGGTGCCGTACCAAGTTATAACAGGTTAGCCGCAGCTTAGCGTTCGCGCAGTCGGCAGTATATTAAATGGTTGTCGTGCGATACACCGCAGCTTAGCGTTCGCGCAGTCGGTGTCGTACTTTGTTGTAACAAGTCGTCGTAGCTTAGCGTTCGCGCAGTCGGCATTTTGTTTAAAGTTAAAGAACGTGGTACACCGCAGCTTAGCGTTCGCGCAGTCGGTGTCGTGTTCGAATGGTTGTATAATTGAACCGAGAGTGTTAGTAGGGGTCTCGGTAGAACTCACTGAGATTGTATCTCACTGTTTATATTTTGTGGTTTTACAGAGAAGCAGGGGAAAAGGAAAGGTGAAGAAGCACAGCTAGGTGGTGTGCATATGAAGACGGTGAAGACTTAGTTTTCATTGTTATTGTCTTTCCCTCGAGATTTTTGTATTTTCGATTGTATAACTTGTATCAGTAAAAGTTGTAAAATCGTTTCCGCTATTTCTTGGTATTTGGATATTGGACTCTAAGTTATGAGTTGTTTTTATTTATGTTCAATATCTAAAACAGGAAATATATCTCTGATTATTTTATGATGGTACACTTGGGTATTTTTACTCGATAAAAATACCGGGGTGTTACAGTTGGTATCAGAGCAGTTCGACCTAGTCGGACTTAGTTTAGGGTTGAGTTGATTCCTTGTTAGTCCTTTTTGTAATTACACTTGTGATGCTAAGAGGCATTGAGCCTGATCAACTTAATACTTAGTGCATCATAAGCGGAATTATGACTGGAAGATCAAGATGCAATCCTCGACCACAATTGGAATCTTCAACCGGTGCATCCTCAGGAAAGGTGACATGACGGTGGGAGAATACACCGCTAAGTTTGAGAAGTTGTCTCAGTTTTACCAAGTGGTAAAGTAAGCTTAGGATGACGAACGGAGAATGCAGAAGTATAAGACGGGCATAAGTGCTTTTATGATTTATGGTCTCAGTTCTTATACTGCTACCAATAATGTTGCCTTGGTGCAATCATCCTATGTCGCCGAGGATGATCTCATAGGAAGTATGGGAAAGGAAAGAAGGTAGTTGAAATTATCAACTCCGAATGCAGAGTCCTAAGATAATTTCATCGAAGGAAAAGCAGATGCAATTCTTTGATTCTTCAAAGGTCAGAAGATGTTCTAACTGTGGAGAGCCTCACAGTGGTGATTGCAAGCGAAGATCTAACCGGTGTTATTACAGTAATGTAGAGGGTCACTATGGTAAAGAGTGCCCTGTAAGGAAGAGTTCCAAGGAGTTACAAGTAGCTCTAAGGCAAGGACGAGTCAACATTCTGGATTTTTAGGCAGTTAAAACTGCTGACAAGTTACTGAGGGGTATGGAATCAGTTTTCAATAACTCCTTCAGTATATTATACGATCCGGGTGCAACCCATTGTTTTATAGCACAAGCATGTGTAGATCGGTTGGGATTAGCAATGTCTCCGCTATCCGAGCCGATAACTATTTTAACTGCTGCTAAGGGTCGTGTCCAGACATAATCTTTGAATAGGATTGTCTACTTGTCATGGGAGGCAGAGATTTCGTTGTAGAATTTATTGTTTGCCTATGAGAAGTGTGGACACCATTTTGGGTAGGAATTGGATGACTGCAAATCATGTTGCAATCGACTGTGTTAATCAATTATCAGTTCCTCTTCAGAATCAATTGAATTGTCTAGGACAAATTCTGAAGCGGTTACCTAGTTCACCTTAGACGGTCAATCTTCATTTCAAGGTGCGGAAGCACATGTTAGTACGTTATCTGCATCCACTGAAACTAGTTTATATTTGGCGAACATTCAGGTTGTGAATGACTTTCTGGATGTTTTCTCGATGAAGTTTCTTCCGTACATCCAGAGCGAGAGGTAGAGTTTTCTATAGAATTGATTCCGGTACAGGATCAATATCTACTGTTTCTTACTGAAGGTTTCTTTAGAGTTAAAGGAAATGGAGTCTCAACTTGAAGAGTCGATGTTAAAGAAATTCTTTCGACAGAGTGCTTCTCCAAGGAGTGCTCTGGTGTGGTTAGTCGAAAGGAAAAATGGTAGCATGAGATTGTGCAATGATTATCGACAACTCAACAAGTGACGATCAAGAATAAATATCCCTTACAAAGGATAGACGATTTGCTTGAGCAATTTGAGGTGCTGCAGTGTTTTCTAAAATTGATCTGAGGTCAGGTTATCATCAAATAAAAGTTAGAGCCTTAGATATTCCGAAGACAGCTTTCCATACTAGGTATGGACATTATGTATTTGTAGTGGTTCCCTTCGGTTTGACTAATGCTCCGACGGTATTCATGGATTACCGGAACCGAGTTTTTCCTCGAATACCTAGATCAATTTGTAGTCGTTTTCATTAATGGTATCTCGATGTGCTCGAAGACCATTGAGGAGCATGTCCAACATCTCCGCATTGTTCTGAAAGTACTCCGAGGAAAGAAGTTGTATGTGAAGCCTTCGAAGTGTGATTTCTGGATGCCTGAGGTAAAGTTTCTGGGATATGCGATTTCCCAATCAGGAGTTGCAGTAGATCCCAGTAAAATAGAAGCTGTGTTGAATTGGGAAAGACCGACCTCAGTCACAGAGATCAGAAATTTTCGGGTCTAGCCGGTTACTATAAAAGATTTGTTCAAGGGTTCTCACAGTTAGTTTTTCCACTTACTCGGTTAACTCGTAAGGGTCATCCGTTTACGTGGGATGCCGATTGTGAAGAATGTTTTCAAGAGTTGAAGGCTCATAAGGAGAATTATCCAACTCATGAATTGAAGTTAATACCTATTGTGTATGCACTGAAGATTTGGAGACGTTACCTGTATGGGTCTCGTTTCGATGTCTTTAGTGATCACAAGAGTTTAGGGTATCTGTTTGATCGGAAAGAACTGAATAGCAGGCAGAGAAGTGTGTTGAATTCCTGAAGGATTATAAATTCGTGTTGATGTAGCATTCAGGAGAGGCCAGTGTTGTGACTGATGCACTGAGTAGGAAGTCCACCCACATGGCCGAGTTCATTGATGCATGAGATAGTATTATGAGATTTCGTTTGGCAAGTCGAACGTGAATACGAATATGTAAGTGAGGTAACTGCTGACTGTTTTCACGTTGCGAATAGCCATCAAAGGATTAATTGATGGATCCGCTTGCAAGTGAGTGAAATTTCCGGAATGAAGCTTGGTGTGCGGCGTGATAGTTTTGAAAAATCATTTTTGTGAAAACCCGCATGCTAAAGTTAATTTTGGGAATGAATCAAGAGGATTACTTAGGTTGAGGGAAAACTCTCAACGCTATTGACTAATTTGGAAAGGAATGGGGTACGTCGTAGATGAATATATTGTGTGGAAAGTTACAATAAAGGAAGAAGGGTTTTGCGTTCTGTCTGATAGTTGTTTTGAGAACAACTGATATGACTTTCATTACTTCCGAAATTAATTGATGTTCCCACGGTTTACTTCTACGTTTAAGATAAACGTTTCTGGTAAATCCTCATTCCATCTTTTTGAAAAGTTCTATCTCGAAATCCCAAGGGTGAGTCAGGAAGTTTCACAGATGACCTTTCCGTCATGTTTTTTTTTTTCAATGTGTATGGGAACTGTTATGGATTTTTAGAGAATTTGCGGAGAACGTGTTTACACCCTTCGAGGAAATCGTGTTCGTTCTTATCTCTGCCGTGGAGTACCAATTTGTGAATCTCATTTTCAACCTGTAGCTCTATCAAATGTCTTGTATTAAACCCTTCGATTTAGATTAATCAAAGTTGGGGAGTAAACGAGGATAATTGGGATGAAGTTTCGGGAGTGTTTTCGAACGCGGGGCTGAGTCTATGTAGGCGAAAGAGGAGTTTCTCGTGTTGATTCGTAACAAGGGAGTTCGGACTGTAATCTTAGAAGCGTTCTAAGGTAGTGGTCGAACATACTTAAAGATGGGCGTGCCAACTTGGGAAGATTTTCTACACTCAATTCGTTGATTCAAGATTGTGTTCCAGCAGATTTAGACCTTTCTGAGAATGTCGATTCTCGGTTAGTCGGATGAAAGACTTAGCGAAATTTTGAGGACAAAATTCTTTCAAGTTGGGGAGAATGTAACATCCTCAAAATAATTAGCCGAATTATTTGGATGTTAACCCAATTGGATTATTTTAGTACTTGACTGGTAAATTTACTGAGTGCTAAAATTATTTATTGGTTGTCATCGAGTTGTTAACCGGATAATACGGATCCAGGAAGTTTCGGAATCGAAATAGGAGATTTAGATCAATATGGTAATTGGACCACGTTACCAATTATATATTAAATAAATATATATATATATATATGTATACGTGTGTGTGTGTTAAAAGAAAGGAAAGGAATGAATTGAAAGAAAGAAAAGAAAAGGAAACAGCGAGAGAAGAGAAACAGAGAAGGAAAGGAGAGAAAAGAGAAAGAAAGGGGGAGGAGGAAGAAGAGGAAAAAGGGAAGGTTTCGGTTCGTCAAAACGACTTCCTTCCAACACGAAAAATGCTCAGCGTTACTTCCCCTTCGATGTGGTACCAAGATCTTCATCATCAACTCACTCTCTCTCACTTTGCCATTTTCGAATTTGAGAGGAAAAATGGAGGTTTTGTGGTTCAAGCTCAAAGGAAAGCCTAGAATGGTGGTGAGGAGCGAGCTCAAGGTGGAATACGCGAATATTGAAGTCCGATTTGGAGTTTTTGAAGAATTGAAGGTTAGGGGGTTTAACTTGCACTTATGCCTCAGGTGCAAGGTTCGATTCCCACGGAAGGCAAAAATTCTACAAGAGGGGTAGAGAAGACCGTGAGGTAACAGTGGGACCGGGGTGGCCGCTGCGGTGGACCTGGGCTGTTACAACATGCACCACTCACAACACACAAACACACAATTACTCAAATCATAGTCAACTATGTGACCCGTCACTTACCGGTTTGCTCGCAAAAAGCACAGCACCTGTCAAATTCACAATCAGCACACAACGTCACTTGGCCATTTAGACCTTAACATCACTTAGCCCTTCGGGCCTCAAACGTCACTTAGCCTTGTGGGCCTCATTACATACACAACGTCGCTATTTATAAACATCATTAATTCAAACAATAGCCACTAAGGGCAAAAACGTCATTTGACTAGCCACCAAGGGCATCCTCGTCATTTACACATCATTATCTACAACTTTGGCCACTAGGGGCAAAACAGTCATTTGACTAGCCACCGAGGGCATCCTCGTCAAAATCATCATCTTTGACACTATCACGTTAAAACTGTTGTTTATACACCAAAAGGGATTTTTAAAGAGCTCCATATAATTTTTCAATGTCACTGGGACGACCACCGGGGACGGCCACTTGGGCGCCCACAAACAATCAGAAAATAACAATTTTTCATTTTAAAAATTGGATCCACAGATAGACAACGTAAAAAGCTTCACGACACTTTTCGAATCGTTCAAAACGGACGTCTGAGTCAGAAGTTATGTTAAAAATAAGTTTGGGAAAAATCAAGCAACATTCTGAAATTGGCGCCTTAGGCGCCCAGGCAACACGCGCACTGGCCCCCAGCGCCCAGGCGCGCAACACACGCACACACGCACACGCCACAGGCGCCCAGCGCCCAGGCGCGCAACACACACACGCACGCACGCACACGGGCGCTCAACGCCCAGCGCTGGCACCCAGCGCCTCAGCGCAACACGCAGGCAACACATACGGGCGCTCAGCGCCCAGCGCCTGGCGCCCAGCGCCCTGGCGCAACACACACACACGCGCATGGGCGCTCAGCGCCCAGCGCTGGCACCCAGCGCCCAGCGCCCAGCCACACAGGAATCTGGCAACACTCAGCAACACACACAAGGTGCCTTAGGCGCCCTTGCAGCAACCAAAAAAAATGACCAATTTTCCAGCAACTTTCCAAAACACCTAAAACTGATTTTTAGCAATTTAACTCATCAAAATCTTATATTTTTCAACACTCAAAATAACACTTAATTTAATCAATTAACAAAATTCCTTTGAGCACTATCATCACCATCACCTTGGCGCCCTAGGCGCCCATGCACACACTCACCCAAATTGCGAAACCTCAAGCATTCCAACATACCAAATCATAATTCCATGAACACACAAATGCCAAAATCATCAAAACCCACACATAATTCGCATTATCTCAAGGTTCGAATACTAAGTCAATTCGCATATGGCATACATATATATATATATGAAGATCATCATCATGGGCAAACCAAGAACATCAAGAACATCAAAGAACATCAAGAAACACATGGTCCTAATATAAACCCTAGATCTAGGACCTATCATGAGATCTATTAGATGGAAGGATAGAGCTCCCCTAACCTTTTCAAGAAGAAGAATTCGATGCCTAGGATGCAGTCACCTACAGAGCCACAGCAACAACAGTGATCTTCCCTCTCCTTGATCTTCGAAATCCCTCTTCTCCTTCTCCTCTTGTGTTCGACTTTCTCTTCTCTTGGCCGCCCCTTGCTCTCTCTCTTTTCTCTCTTGTCTCCAAAGTTCGCAATTGGCCACAAAACCCTAGCCCCCAACTAACCTAGCCACTTCGCATACTTGTGGATCATGGGCTTGGGCTTTTCACTTAAGCCCAAGTCATGCAAGTGGCGCCTCCACTCCCTCCTAATACCACCAAAATTAATTAAAACAATTCTAACAAATAATTAAAACCCGATTAAATAAAAGAAATACCTAAATTTTTAATTAAATGAATTAATTAAATATTTAGGGTGTTACACCTAGCAATGCTTGAGCAATGAAACAGCAATACAAGATGGTATAAAAGTAGAGAGAGAAGTTGTCAATTTCTTTCTCTCCTTCGAACCAAAATATTATATCTAAGACTACTTCCTAACATTTGAGATGTTTTCCAATGATGAGGAGGAGATGTATTTATAGGCTTCTTGGAGTGGAGTTGTCTTGAGCATCAAGGTTACTTTGAGATGAAGTTAGGTTTTCCTTCTTTAATTTTATCTCAAAAGCTTCCATGTGATCACCCATCATGTAAAAAGAAGAGGTCCATTGATGAGAGGACAAGTGTCCCTTAGAAGGGTGACTCTTGTGAGCTATGGAGTCTTTGGTTGGCACCGAACTCTCCCATTTGCGTTTGATCAAGCTAAGAGATTTTTCAAAAGATCGAATAGGCTAACAATTTCCTCAGAGTAATGGGGGGCTTCAAAGCACAATAAAGGGTCTTGGATTAAGTATTTCAAATTCAGGGTCGGTGCTAATCTTTTTGGTGGCCTTTTGGATGCTGGAGCAATGATTGCTGGGGTAATTGATTCTTGTTGTGCGAAAAGGTGACGTGCAAGTATACTCAATCGCAACAAGTAATATAATGATATGTAAAGTTCGTTCCCATAGGGATTGGAATTAATCTAAGAAGTTTAAGTGATTAGAATCTTAGTGAAAAGAATTAAGTAACAAGTAAAGGTAAAGAGTTATAAACATTATAAGTTGTGATAAAACAGTATTAAGTTGAAGTAATTAAAGGTGAGTTGGATAGCTCAATAGTTGTGTAAATTCCCAAGAGTAATGTTCAAATAATATTTAGACGCGGTAGCGTTAAGCGCTGTAGCGCTTGAGAATCCGTAGACGCTGTAGCGCTTTGGTGGCGTGCCTTTCAGTCACTTTCGTCACGGTTATGTTACAAGACTCCTATGTCTAGGCTCTAAATAAGTTTTACCCCTGTATATTAAGCTCTTACAACATTTGCCTTATGAACTATTACTCCCCTATGTCTAGAGTTAAGTAGTGCTTCCTTTAAATGTCTTTAAAGGGTTTTCATTCATATCATTCCTTGAGTTCTCTTTGTGAACCATGTCTGTACCCACAAAGTTACCTTGTTTTAGTTGATCATTCCCAAACCAAGATTGAAAGCATTATGACACAAGGAATAAAACACAAACATCATACTATTATACAAAAGTTACTCAAGGTTCATTACACACCAAGAACAATCCAACTACAACAAAGTTAGCTCATCACAAATTCCATCAACATAATACAACTAGAGAGTATGTATTACCGTATGAAGACAAGAGAAGAGTGGTTGCAAAAGATACACTCCAATGATCCCAAGTAGCATACAAAGGATGAAGTTGAAGCGTGAGCAAAACCTTGAATGAATACTAGAAAACTATTCTAAAAATAAAAGCTCAAAGGTAGTATAACAATGGAGAAAAGCTACTATTTCATAAGAAGTTCTTCTTCCCAGTTACTACTACTATGTCTACGTACGTTACTTACTAATGAAGCAAAACAATTAATCTTATTATTAACTAAGTCTTAATAGAATAATAATATATCATCATGATCATAAGACTTAGATATTATCCTTAAAGTACTTTACAAAAAGTGCTAATGATGGAATACACCAACTATCACATGGGTTCCATTTAGGAGGCGCCAAGTGTAATTTAGCATCCACTTGAAAGTCAAAATATCCAGCTGAGAGGAAGAGATAATGGTGGTGACTCATCATGTCCTCAAGTGGTCATACAAATATCTCAATGGTCAGCCGTCATATAGCGCTGTAGCGTCTCCTTGATAGCATACCGCTGCAGCGCTAAAGCAAAACATCAAACATATTCACAAAGGCATTTGATTATGCCCAAGGTTTAAGGAATTGATTTATAACCTATATTTATTCTAATATTCATATATTCACATATTTAAGTACTAGGATTACTTGAGAAGTAAGCTTGGCTTAAGTATTAGGAGCATAAATAACCTATATTAAATAGAGTTATCACACCCCCAAACTTAAACCATTGCTTGTCCCCAAGTAATGACACTTGAACAAGATAACTGATCATATAACTAGCTGCAGCTTTTAATTTAAACAGAATTTATGCATAAGCTAATTCTTGTCATTTTCACACATCATTATGGTACACAATTCAAATAGAATCATTACTGCTCAGTTGTGAGTGTGTGATATCAAAGCTTAACTTAGTTCCCAGTTAATTTCAGAATTTCTCTAAGTTTTTGAGAAGAATGGATTTCTTTTGGTTTAGGCAAAGAATGTTTTCAAAAAGAAGAGTGGAATAACAATTTCACACAAGATCTGAGGGGATTCAAAGCACAGCAAAGGGCTTTAATTAGGCATTTTTCAGAATATTGGGTAGTGCATAAACTTCTGGTCTGGTGATCAAACACTGTAGCGTCTCAAGGTCAGTAGGCGCTGTAGCGCTGAATTTTAATGATCAACACTAGATGCTATCTTCATTACTGAGCTCCTTATTTGCATTTTCTTTTCATGCTTTTTGGAACAGCTCAGCAATTTATTTAAGATATTTTGCAACTTTTTTCAAGACCACATTCATTTTTATTTTTCATTTTGCAAAGACCAATTTATCATCTTTTGTTCCTAGCCTTAACATAACCGATGCTCCCCCAAACTTAGCTTTAAAACAACTCTCAATTTTTAATGAAAACTTGACTAACCCTTGGTTATCCAAAACTAACTTTATCCTTAGATTACTCCTAGCTAACTAGGTTCTTCACTAAGCTTGGATTTTGTGTAAAAGCAGCAATAAAACCATTTCATTGTTTACACAAGGCTGCTTTACTCAAAAATTCTTATTTACTTTAGCTTTTGCTTACTAAAAAATTTAAAACATGCAGCTAATCATATTTTCTATTCAAGCATACAAAATATACAAAACATGCAACACATAGCAGAATTATAATTAATTATACTTAATATTTAAAAACATAATTGTACTTAATTTAAAACATTATTAACCATAAGGTCCTCCCCCAGAAATTAAATTTGGCAGTGTCTGTAACACCCCGGTATTTTTATCGAGTAAAAATACCCAAGTGTACCATCATAAAATAATCAGAGATATATTTCCTGTTTTAGATATTGAACATAAATAAAAACAACTCATAACTTAGAGTCCAATATCCAAATACCAAGAAATAGCGGAAACGATTTTACAACTTTTACTAATACAAGTTATACAATCGAAAATACAAAAATCTCGAGGGAAAGACAATAACAATGAAAACTAAGTCTTCACCGTCTTCATATGCACACCACCTAGCTGTGCTTCTTCACCTTTCCTTTTCCCCTGCTTCTCTG
Organism: Astragalus membranaceus; assembly: GCA_039519185.1. NCBI lineage: Eukaryota > Viridiplantae > Streptophyta > Magnoliopsida > Fabales > Fabaceae > Astragalus > Astragalus membranaceus. Next base: position 105,296,089 of record CM076850.1, on the reverse strand, counting down.
TAAAACCACAAAATATAAACAGTGAGATACAATCTCAGTGAGTTCTACCGAGACCCCTACTAACACTCTCGGTTCAATTATACAACCATTCGAACACGACACCGACTGCGCGAACGCTAAGCTGCGGTGTACCACGTTCTTTAACTTTAAACAAAATGCCGACTGCGCGAACGCTAAGCTACGACGACTTGTTACAACAAAGTACGACACCGACTGCGCGAACGCTAAGCTGCGGTGTATCGCACGACAACCATTTAATATACTGCCGACTGCGCGAACGCTAAGCTGCGGCTAACCTGTTATAACTTGGTACGGCACCGACTGCGCGAACGCTAAGCTGCGATGAACCGCACTGTACGACACCGACTGCGCGAACGCTAAGCTGCGATGAATCGTACAACAACAATTTAACATAACACCGACTGCGCGAACGCTAAGCTGCGATGAACCCCATAACCAATAGTGTTTCCTAACGGCACGGAGCCTAGGGTAAGGGATCATGACTGCCCCGCCTAGTATGTTAACATGGGTCGTCACCCAAACTCGACATAATATATATACATATATATCTACCATCATATATAACCACTCACATTGGGCCGACTCCTATAATCGATATAATTTATATATCGTGGATTATTAACCGGTTTAGATGAATGAATAATAATCATTCCGCGTCAGTTATACCATACCACGTAGGACTCATAATCCGCTTTATTATTAATAAAACATATTCGCACACGCGTACTATTATTCGGCTTTTCGAAACTATTTGAACTTCAAAAACAGTTCTTTTTACCTTTTTAAATTGTATATTTAGTTAGGCCTCGGAATAAGCTTTGAAACGCATTTTAGAACACCTCAATCGGGTTCCCGGATCAAAAGTTATCGCGAAACGAAAAACAGTGTTTGGTTGCTGAAATCTGCCAAGTGACGCGCGAGCGGCGCGTGGCGCGCAAACGGCGCGCGAAATGGCAGTAAAACCTGTCAACTGGCGCGCGAGTGGCGCGTGGCGCGCAAACGGCGCGTGGGTTGACAGCAGGGGGGTCTGTCAAGGGCAGATTTTGGCGGTTTCGCGCGAAAATCGCGATTCCGCTTAATTCCGATTCTCGTTCCGATTGAAAACAGTTTTGACAACTATAAAAACAGTCTCAATCAAAGTCACACAATCAATCAAAAACTCATTTTAAACGAATTGTATCAAAACGCGACATATTTTCCAATTAACGGTTTTTAAGTCAAAATCTTTCGAAATCAAATCACCAAATAATATTCCAGTCCAGCGAAAGCGGTAAAACAGTTAATTAATTAATTCGAAACATAAAATCCTAAACGTGAGTAGAACTGACCCTCGAAGCGTGTGCCGACACCGAGACTTCAAAATCGCCGAGACTTCGCCAAATCACCGAGACTTTCCGCGACACCGCTTTTCTGATAAAACCACACGAACGTTCCCCGAATCAACTACACGCTCCGGCGACGTCCACAACCGCTTCCAAAGCTTCCCACTCGATCACGAAAACCGCTTTTGACCGAAATACCGAATTCCTCGAAATCTTCCACGAACACTATTCATCGTTTTCAACCTCCGATCACCACTATTCACACATAAACCAAATTTTGAACCCTAACCTTCAATTCTTCAAAAACTCCAAATCGGACTTCAATATTCGCGTATTCCACCTTGAGCTCGCTCCTCACCACCATTCTAGGCTTTCCTTTGAGCTTGAACCACAAAACCTCCATTTTTCCTCTCAAATTCGAAAATGGCAAAGTGAGAGAGAGTGAGTTGATGATGAAGATCTTGGTACCACATCGAAGGGGAAGTAACGCTGAGCATTTTTCGTGTTGGAAGGAAGTCGTTTTGACGAACCGAAACCTTCCCTTTTTCCTCTTCTTCCTCCTCCCCCTTTCTTTCTCTTTTCTCTCCTTTCCTTCTCTGTTTCTCTTCTCTCGCTGTTTCCTTTTCTTTTCTTTCTTTCAATTCATTCCTTTCCTTTCTTTTAACACACACACACGTATACATATATATATATATTTATTTAATATATAATTGGTAACGTGGTCCAATTACCATATTGATCTAAATCTCCTATTTCGATTCCGAAACTTCCTGGATCCGTATTATCCGGTTAACGACTCGATGACAACCAATAAATAATTTTAGCACTCAGTAAATTTACCAGTCAAGTACTAAAATAATCCAATTGGGTTAACATCCAAATAATTCGGCTAATTATTTTGAGGATGTTACATTCTCCCCAACTTGAAAGAATTTTGTCCTCAAAATTTCGCTAAGTCTTTCATCCGACTAACCGAGAATCGACATTCTCAGAAAGGTCTAAATCTGCTGGAACACAATCTTGAATCAACGAATTGAGTGTAGAAAATATTCCCAAGTTGGCACGCCCATCTTTAAGTATGTTCGACCACTACCTTAGAACGCTTCTAAGATTACAGTCCGAACTCCCTTGTTACGAATCAACACGAGAAACTCCTCTTTCGCCTACATAGACTCAGCCCCGCGTTCGAAAACACTCCCGAAACTTCATCCCAATTATCCTCGTTTACTCCCCAACTTTGATTAATCTAAATCGAAGGGTTTAATACAAGACATTTGATAGAGCTACAGGTTGAAAATGAGATTCACAAATTGGTACTCCACGGCAGAGATAAGAACGAACACGATTTCCTCGAAGGGTGTAAACACGTTCTCCGCAAATTCTCTAAAAATCCATAACAGTTCCCATACACATTGAAAAAAAAAACATGACGGAAAGGTCATCTGTGAAACTTCCTGACTCACCCTTGGGATTTCGAGATAGAACTTTTCAAAAAGATGGAATGAGAATTTACCAGAAACGTTTATCTTAAACGTAGAAGTAAACCGTGGGAACATCAATTAATTTCGGAAGTAATGAAAATCATATCAGTTGTTCTCAAAACAACTATCAGACAGAACGCAAAACCCTTCTTCCTTTATTGTAACTTTCCACACAATATATTCATCTACGACGTACCCCATTCCTTTCCAAATTAGTCAATAGCGTTGAGAGTTTTCCCTCAACCTAAGTAATCCTCTTGATTCATTCCCAAAATTAACTTTAGCATGCGGGTTTTCACAAAAATGATTTTTCAAAACTATCACGCCGCACACCAAGCTTCATTCCGGAAATTTCACTCACTTGCAAGCGGATCCATCAATTAATCCTTTGATGGCTATTCGCAACGTGAAAACAGTCAGCAGTTACCTCACTTACATATTCGTATTCACGTTCGACTTGCCAAACGAAATCTCATAATACTATCTCATGCATCAATGAACTCGGCCATGTGGGTGGACTTCCTACTCAGTGCATCAGTCACAACACTGGCCTCTCCTGAATGCTACATCAACACGAATTTATAATCCTTCAGGAATTCAACACACTTCTCTGCCTGCTATTCAGTTCTTTCCAATCAAACAGATACCCTAAACTCTTGTGATCACTAAAGACATCGAAACGAGACCCATACAGGTAACGTCTCCAAATCTTCAGTGCATACACAATAGGTATTAACTTCAATTCATGAGTTGGATAATTCTCCTTATGAGCCTTCAACTCTTGAAAACATTCTTCACAATCGGCATCCCACGTAAACGGATGACCCTTACGAGTTAACCGAGTAAGTGGAAAAACTAACTGTGAGAACCCTTGAACAAATCTTTTATAGTAACCGGCTAGACCCGAAAATTTCTGATCTCTGTGACTGAGGTCGGTCTTTCCCAATTCAACACAGCTTCTATTTTACTGGGATCTACTGCAACTCCTGATTGGGAAATCGCATATCCCAGAAACTTTACCTCAGGCATCCAGAAATCACACTTCGAAGGCTTCACATACAACTTCTTTCCTCGGAGTACTTTCAGAACAATGCGGAGATGTTGGACATGCTCCTCAATGGTCTTCGAGCACATCGAGATACCATTAATGAAAACGACTACAAATTGATCTAGGTATTCGAGGAAAAACTCGGTTCCGGTAATCCATGAATACCGTCGGAGCATTAGTCAAACCGAAGGGAACCACTACAAATACATAATGTCCATACCTAGTATGGAAAGCTGTCTTCGGAATATCTAAGGCTCTAACTTTTATTTGATGATAACCTGACCTCAGATCAATTTTAGAAAACACTGCAGCACCTCAAATTGCTCAAGCAAATCGTCTATCCTTTGTAAGGGATATTTATTCTTGATCGTCACTTGTTGAGTTGTCGATAATCATTGCACAATCTCATGCTACCATTTTTCCTTTCGACTAACCACACCAGAGCACTCCTTGGAGAAGCACTCTGTCGAAAGAATTTCTTTAACATCGACTCTTCAAGTTGAGACTCCATTTCCTTTAACTCTAAAGAAACCTTCAGTAAGAAACAGTAGATATTGATCCTGTACCGGAATCAATTCTATAGAAAACTCTACCTCTCGCTCTGGATGTACGGAAGAAACTTCATCGAGAAAACATCCAGAAAGTCATTCACAACCTGAATGTTCGCCAAATCTAAACTAGTTTCAGTGGATGCAGATAACGTACTAACATGTGCTTCCGCACCTTGAAATGAAGATTGACCGTCTAAGGTGAACTAGGTAACCGCTTCAGAATTTGTCCTAGACAATTCAATTGATTCTGAAGAGGAACTGATAATTGATTAACACAGTCGATTGCAACATAATTTGCAGTCATCCAATTCCTACCCAAAATGGTGTCCACACTTCTCATAGGCAAACAATAAATTCTACAACGAAATCTCTGCCTCCCATGACAAGTAGACAATCCTATTCAAAGATTATGTCTGGACACGACCCTTAGCAGCAGTTAAAATAGTTATCGGCTCGGATAGCGGAGACATTGCTAATCCCAACCGATCTACACATGCTTGTGCTATAAAACAATGGGTTGCACCCGGATCGTATAATATACTGAAGGAGTTATTGAAAACTGATTCCATACCCCTCAGTAACTTGTCAGCAGTTTTAACTGCCTAAAAATCCAGAATGTTGACTCGTCCTTGCCTTAGAGCTACTTGTAACTCCTTGGAACTCTTCCTTACAGGGCACTCTTTACCATAGTGACCCTCTACATTACTGTAATAACACCGGTTAGATCTTCGCTTGCAATCACCACTGTGAGGCTCTCCACAGTTAGAACATCTTCTGACCTTTGAAGAATCAAAGAATTGCATCTGCTTTTCCTTCGATGAAATTATCTTAGGACTCTGCATTCGGAGTTGATAATTTCAACTACCTTCTTTCCTTTCCCATACTTCCTATGAGATCATCCTCGGCGACATAGGATGATTGCACCAAGGCAACATTATTGGTAGCAGTATAAGAACTGAGACCATAAATCATAAAAGCACTTATGCCCGTCTTATACTTCTGCATTCTCCGTTCGTCATCCTAAGCTTACTTTACCACTTGGTAAAACTGAGACAACTTCTCAAACTTAGCGGTGTATTCTCCCACCGTCATGTCACCTTTCCTGAGGATGCACCGGTTGAAGATTCCGATTGTGGTCGAGGATTGCATCTTGATCTTCCAGTCATAATTCCGCTTATGATGCACTAAGTATTAAGTTGATCAGGCTCAATGCCTCTTAGCATCACAAGTGTAATTACAAAAAGGACTAACAAGGAATCAACTCAACCCTAAACTAAGTCCGACTAGGTCGAACTGCTCTGATACCAACTGTAACACCCCGGTATTTTTATCGAGTAAAAATACCCAAGTGTACCATCATAAAATAATCAGAGATATATTTCCTGTTTTAGATATTGAACATAAATAAAAACAACTCATAACTTAGAGTCCAATATCCAAATACCAAGAAATAGCGGAAACGATTTTACAACTTTTACTGATACAAGTTATACAATCGAAAATACAAAAATCTCGAGGGAAAGACAATAACAATGAAAACTAAGTCTTCACCGTCTTCATATGCACACCACCTAGCTGTGCTTCTTCACCTTTCCTTTTCCCCTGCTTCTCTGTAAAACCACAAAATATAAACAGTGAGATACAATCTCAGTGAGTTCTACCGAGACCCCTACTAACACTCTCGGTTCAATTATACAACCATTCGAACACGACACCGACTGCGCGAACGCTAAGCTGCGGTGTACCACGTTCTTTAACTTTAAACAAAATGCCGACTGCGCGAACGCTAAGCTGCGACGACTTGTTACAACAAAGTACGACACCGACTGCGCGAACGCTAAGCTGCGGTGTATCGCACGACAACCATTTAATATACTGCCGACTGCGCGAACGCTAAGCTGCGGCTAACCTGTTATTACTTGGTACGGCACCGACTGCACGAACGCTAAGCTGCGATGAACCGCACTGTACGACACCGACTGCGCGAACGCTAAGCTGCGATGAATCGTACAACAACAATTTAACATAACACCGACTGCGCGAACGCTAAGCTGCGATGAACCCCATAACCAATAGTGTTTCCTAACGGCACGGAGCCTAGGGTAAGGGATCATGACTGCCCCGCCTAGTATGTTAACATGGGTCGTCACCCAAACTCGACATAATATATATACATATATATCTACCATCATATATAACCACTCACATTGGGCCGACTCCTATAATCGATATAATTTATATATCGTGGATTATTAACCGGTTTAGACGAATGAATAATAATCATTCCGCGTCAGTTATACCATACCACGTAGGACTCATAATCCGCTTTATTATTAATAAAACATATTCGCACACGCGTACTATTATTCGGCTTTTCGAAACTATTTGAACTTCAAAAACAGTTCTTTTTACCTTTTTAAATTGTATATTTAGTTAGGCCTCGGAATAAGCTTTGAAACGCATTTTAGAACACCTCAATCGGGTTCCCGGATCAAAAGTTATCGCGAAACAAAAAATAGTGTTTGGTTGCTGAAATCTGCCAAGTGACGCGCGAGTGGCGCGTGGCGCGCAAACGGCGCGCGAAATGGCAGTAAAACCTGTCAACTGGCGCGCGAGTGGCGCGTGGCGCGCAAACGGCGCGTGGGTTGACATCGTCTTCAACCTCCGATCACCACTATTCACACATAAACCAAATTTTGAACCCTACCCTTCAATTCTTCAAAAACTCCAAATCGGACTTCAATATTCGCGTATTCCACCCTGAGCTCGCTCCTCACCACCATTCTAGGCTTTCCTTTGAGCTTGAACCACAAAACCTCCATTTTTCCTCTCAAATTCGAAAATGGCAAAGTGAGAGAGAGTGAGTTGATGATGAAGATCTTGGTAGTGGGAAGGGGGTTTAACTTGCACTTATGCCTCAGGTGCAAGGTTCGATTCCCACGGAAGGCAAAAATTCTACAAGAGGGGTAGAGAAGACCGTGAGGTAACAGTGGGACCGGGGTGGCCGCTGCGGTGGACCTGGGCTGTTACATAAAAAGGCGCTCAATTGGTAGTGGGAAGGGGGTTTAACTTGCACTTATGCCTCAGGTGCAAGGTTCGATTCCCACGGAAGGCAAAAATTCTACAAGAGGGGTAGAGAAGACCGTGAGGTAACAGTGGGACCGGGGTGGCCGCTGCGGTGGACCTGGGCTGTTACATAAAAAGGCGCTCAATTGGTAGTGGGAAGGGGGTTTAACTTGCACTTATGCCTCAGGTGCAAGGTTCGATTCCCACGGAAGGCAAAAATTCTACAAGGGGGGTAGAAAAGACCGTGAGGTAACAGTGGGACCGGGGTGGCCGCTGCGGTGGACCTGGGCTGTTACATAAAAAAGGCGCCTTTTTATGCAACAGCCCAGGTCCACCGCAGCGGCCACCCCGGTCCCACTGTTACCTCACGGTCTTTTCTACCCCCCTTGTAGAATTTTTGCCTTCCGTGGGAATCGAACCTTGCACCTGAGGCATAAGTGCAAGTTAAACCCCCTTCCCACTACCAATTGAGCGCGCGCTCAATTGGTAGTGGGAAGGGGGTTTAACTTGCACTTATGCCTCAGGTGCAAGGTTCGATTCCCACGGAAGGCAAAAATTCTACAAGGGGGGTAGAAAAGACCGTGAGGTAACAGTGGGACCGGGGTGGCCACTGCGGTGGACCTGGGCTGTTACACATGTCATAGTGTCTCATGCTCATATGCATAAACCCAGTGACGTTTTGAGGCCTGAGTGGCTAAGTGACGATGAGGCCTTAAGGGCTAAGCGACGTTTTGTGAAAAGGTACCTCATGCATATGCCCGCGAGTGGGTTGCATTTCATAAGCCTACATGACATGAGATGAGTTATTGTAAGTGATGTGAATGATGACTGTGATGTGGATATTTAGTGTTTTGGATGTTGATTGTTCTAGTGCGTAGCCTACGATTAGTACTTATCATATTTTCTATTATATGGATTGAAATGATGCTCACCCTTTCCTGTTTGAATGTTACCCCCGTGTTGGTAACGTGCAGGTGATTCCCAGTGAATGCCTTAGCTTCACTTCTTGAGTCGAGTCGTCATGCTCTGATACGTAGCACTCAGGGGGGAAAACGAACTCGACATTTATTAATGATTTTTGGTTGTTATGTCCATGTGGACTCTTCTGTTATGTTTTATTATTTTCCGCTGCGTAGTTGGTTTTGTTATGTTGAGTTTTATAAGCGACGTTAAATTGAGGCTTGAGATTCTTTATTTGTGACGTGCTACGTGAATGCATGATTATTGAGTTGAACTGTTTTAAATTGATAAGCGACGTTTTATTGAAGCATGTGTAACATTCCCTATGAACGAATTTTTTTTTTAAACTCTGATTTTTATAAATAAAGTGACGGGTAGAAAGGGGTGTTACATTAGGTATCAGAGCGCTCAATTGGTAGTGGGAAGGGGGTTTAACTTGCACTTATGCCTCAGGTGCAAGGTTCGATTCCCACGGAAGGCAAAAACTCTACAAGAGGGGTAGAGAAGATCGTGAGGTAACAGTGGGACCGGGGTGGCCGCTGCGGTGGACCTGGGCTGTTACACTAGGCAGAATATGCAAAGGAACTCCATTTGTGTAATTTCTATCTTATCTCATTTCCTTTTTATTTTCAATCATATGAATCTTTGTGTTTATATGTGCTTAGTCATGTCAAGCATGAACTAAATATATTTAGTTGGGATGCCTTAACTTTGTAATGAACTTTTGAATAGTTATTATGTTATATTGATACTTGCAATTTAGTTCTTGCATTATAATTCTTTCAAACTTATTTGGAGGTTGATCACTTAGAATAAGTAGGGTCATGAATAGAGACATAGTTTATGATTTGAACTCAAGAACTAATATGGATAAGTGTTTTAATAAAAAGGAAACTTTGTTAATTCCACGCTAAAACCTAGACATGGGATAGCATAGTCCATAGGATGATACTGTAAGATCTTAATATACAAGGGTGAACTTATTTAGAGCTTAGACATAAGACTTATAATGAAACCATGACGTTAGTTGCTGAAAAACACGCATCAATTGTTAGAGCATCCATTGCAGGAGCATCAATTGCCACAGCAATGATTGCTCCAGCATCATATATAACATAATGCTATAAAAAAGTGATTTACTTAGTGAAGAGAATACCAACTATTTCTCTCTATTGATTTACAATCTACTTCTATCTTGCTTACTTTAATTTCTGTTTCACACACACACCAATCATATTTTATTTTATTTTGGATTTCTATTTCTAACTAGTCTTGCTACCATTTTAAACTCTCAAAAATTAATTCAATCTTTGTGGGTACGATCTCTACTTATCATTGTATTACTTGTTAAAGACTGTGTATATTTGCACACCTTTTTTCACAACACCGCTGCCTTGCTCACCGTCGCCTTCCTCGCCGTCGCTTTCAGTGCAAAGAACTTCGAAACCCTAAGTTTTCAGAACAATCTCAGCTTATCTTCATCAGTAACTTGCATTGTCAGAAAAATCTTTTCAATATCATCCAGCCAATGCTGGGCTTCCATGACATCAGGTCCTCCTCTATACTCGGAGGGTTTCATCTTCAAGAATTCAGAGTAGATCTGTCTTGGGTTAACTTGCGGCTCAGGAGCTTGTTGAGGCTGAGCTTGTGCATTTTGTTGCATTAGCAGCATGTCTTCCAGCATCTTTTGCTGCCTTTCCATCACATTCTGCATCCAAGCAACATGTGGATCGATTGGTTGAGTGTTCCTTGATCCTCCTGCCATAATTCTGCAAACGATACACCAAGTATTAAGTTGATCAGTCTCAATGTCTCTTAGCAACATAAGAAGCAAGATAGCAGAATTACTCAAGGGACAAACAACCCTACAACTAATCTAAGTCCGACTAGGTCGAACTGCTCTGATACCATAATGTAACACCCCGATATTTCTAGCTTGTAGAAATACCAAAGTGCACCACTTGGCATACATTAGAGTAACTTCATGTTATTGAATATTGAACACAACTAAAAACTTTCGATAAATAATTATCAAGTGGTTCCGTGAACCTCATTAAACTTAACAAAGTACTTAAGTCTCATGACTTAAAACTTATACAATCCTGGTGTTCAATACCCAAAACATAAGTAGCGGAAAAGATTTACAACTGTTACTAATAATAGTTATGCAATCAATAATACAAGGACAACAAAAGGGATAAAGGCCTAAATGTAAAGTTGAATCTCTGACGACTCCAAGAGCCACATCGGCTAGCCGTGCTTCTTCGTCTTTGCTTTCCCCGTTTCTCTGTAAAAACCACAATAATAAAGGGTGAGATAAACATTATCTCAGTGAGTCCTATTGAGACCCCTTACTAACTCTAGCGGTTCATTATGCTTTTATCCTTTGAACTCATAGCCCTAATAAGCGACTATGTGGACATATAATTCTTTATTCCGTCGTGTAGCCCTAATAAGCGACTACATTTCATGTCTTATCTTTCCTTTAACTTAGCACAACACCTCGAGCCTACCTTATCCGGTTATTTCATTGGCTTTTGGTGAACCCAATCCACTAACCACTAATTAGCGGGCAAACCTCATGGGGCCTAGGTTTTGGGGCTCATGACTTCCCTTCCCCTAGTATGCTAATCCTTAGGGTCGTCACCCTTGATATACATATATTATTATATATATATGTATGCCATTCTACCCTTCCTTTATGGAAAGTAATTCTTCCTTTCCTCAAGGGAAAGTAACTTGACTTGTATTTACATGGGTTAAGACTTTACATGACTTGTATGGACTTATAGTCCTTTACCTTATCTTGACTTGTGTACACTCGCATTTACTAATGTATAGTTTTTCATAACTTAAGAAAATTTCAGCTCAAGCATACTCAATTTCATGATATTCATGCATTACAATCATTGGGGAAATGATTAGAAGGAACTTGGAATCGTTTGGAATGGACTAAGGTGCATTTTGAAAATGGTGACAGAAGCTCACGCAAGGTCCTTGTGTAACACCCCATTCTACCCGGCTATTTATCATAGAGATCAGAGTTTCAAAATTTCATTTCAATGGAATGCTACACATAATTTTAATCTAACAACGGTCAAATCAGTATAAGCCTTCATTACACCTTTATAATACGCAACACCATTAAATAATTTAGGGTACTCATGACTTCACCAATAAAATCCACACATTATAATATAATGTCTCGCAGCGAAAAAAATAACATAATTTCGAAAGCGCCGAACAACAGCCTCATCAAAATCATTAAATAAAAATTCAACAGCAAATGAATAACACTAGAATCCTAAGCCCACCCCCTAGGTGTCACGTATCAGAGCAGACTGACTCGGGAGTGAAAGGAGTAAGCCTTCACTCAGGACTACATGTGGTAAACAACAACAGAAGGGTGAGTCTCGAACCATATAATAAAGACTATAATAAGAAGTATATTTCATCATAGTGTCGCACTCATACAGTCACACAGTAGCAATAGTTCATACAATCAGCAACTCACATGCTTATCATGAGGATGTATGCAATACAGTTATGCATGTGGTACCATTTTCCCAGACCGCAGCCTTATCATCATAATATCAACTCAGACCGCAGCCTTATCATTTCAATTTAGAACTCAGACCGCAGCCTTATCATCATAATATAAAACTCAGACCGCAGCCTTATGTATGCATGAGACTCCATGACAAAAGCCACAATCATAATTCTTAACAACACGGTCCATAATACGCAACACCATTAAATAATTTAGGGTACTCATGACTTCACCAATAAAATCCACACATTATAATATAATGTCTCGCAGCGAAAAAAATAACATAATTTCGAAAGCGCCGAACAACAGCCTCATCAAAATCATTAAATAAAAATTCAACAGCAAATGAATAACACTAGAATCCTAAGCCCACCCCCTAGGTGTCACGTATCAGAGCAGACTGACTCGGGAGTGAAAGGAGTAAGCCTTCACTCAGGACTACATGTGGTAAACAACAACAGAAGGGTGAGTCTCGAACCATATAATAAAGACTATAATAAGAAGTATATTTCATCATAGTGTCGCACTCATACAGTCACACAGTAGCAATAGTTCATACAATCAGCAACTCACATGCTTATCATGAGGATGTATGCAATACAGTTATGCATGTGGTACCATTTTCCCAGACCGCAGCCTTATCATCATAATATCAACTCAGACCGCAGCCTTATCATTTCAATTTAGAACTCAGACCGCAGCCTTATCATCATAATATAAAACTCAGACCGCAGCCTTATGTATGCATGAGACTCCATGACAAAAGCCACAATCATAATTCTTAACAACACGGTCCATAATACGCAACACCATTAAATAATTTAGGGTACTCATGACTTCACCAATAAAATCCACACATTATAATATAATGTCTCGCAGCGAAAAAAATAACATAATTTCGAAAGCGCCGAACAACAGCCTCATCAAAATCATTAAATAAAAATTCAACAGCAAATGAATAACACTAGAATCCTAAGCCCACCCCCTAGGTGTCACGTATCAGAGCAGACTGACTCGGGAGTGAAAGGAGTAAGCCTTCACTCAGGACTACATGTGGTAAACAACAACAGAAGGGTGAGTCTCGAACCATATAATAAAGACTATAATAAGAAGTATATTTCATCATAGTGTCGCACTCATACAGTCACACAGTAGCAATAGTTCATACAATCAGCAACTCACATGCTTATCATGAGGATGTATGCAATACAGTTATGCATGTGGTACCATTTTCCCAGACCGCAGCCTTATCATCATAATATCAACTCAGACCGCAGCCTTATCATTTCAATTTAGAACTCAGACCGCAGCCTTATCATCATAATATAAAACTCAGACCGCAGCCTTATGTATGCATGAGACTCCATGACAAAAGCCACAATCATAATTCTTAACAACACGGTCCATACATCCTATATCACATCTTTAATTAATCTTAGTTTTAGCCCCCATGGCCTCATCATCAATCAACTCATTATTTTCTCATCTCAATCACGTCTCTATGACTAAGCTAGCACTAGGGACCAATCTGTCACTATTAGGACCGAAGCCAAAACACAAAGCACGGACGCACCACTTGGCGCCCTGGGCGGCCACACTTGGCGCCCAACACAACACACACGCGCACAACCATAGTACGTCACCTGAAAAATTAAAACCGCTCTAGCCAAAATGTTCAAAATAGAATTTGGTCACGTGGATACAAAGTTTGGCTAGGGAAAATATGCTCAGAAATCGTTTTGCACACAAGACCCCCTTTACACAAGTTAAAACGATGCCCAATAGGACCATTTCAAAACAACACATGCAAACCTGGAAATTCTTTAGCCAAAGTGCTTAAAATACAATTTGGTTAGGTGAATACAAAGTTTGGCTCGGGAAAATATGCTCAGAAACTGATTTGCACACAACGCCCCCTTTACACAAGCTAAAACGATGCCCAATAGGACCATTTCAAAACAACAAGTGAAAATCTGGAAATTCTTTAGCCAAAGTGCTTAAAATACAATTTGGTCAGGTGAATACAAAGTTTGGCTCGGGAAAATATGCTCAGAAACTGATTTGCACACAACACCCCCTTTACACAAGCTAAAACGATGTCCAATAGGACCATTTCAAAACGACAAGTGCAAATCTGGAAATTCTTTAGCCAAAGTGCTTAAAATACAATTTAGTCAGGTGAATACAAAGTTTGGCTAGGGAAAATATGTTCAGAAACTGATTTGCACACAACGCCCCCTTTACACAAGCTAAAACGATGTCCAATAGGACCATTTCAAAACGACAAGTGCAAATCTGGAAATTCTTTAGCCAAAGTGCTTAAAATACAATTTGGTCAGGTGAATACAAAGTTTGGCTAGGGAAAATATGTTCAGAAACTGATTTGCACACAACGCCCCCTTTACACAAGCTAAAACGATGTCCAATAGGACCATTTCAAAACGACAAGTGAAAATCTGGAAATTCTTTAGCCAAAGTGCTTAAAATACAATTTGGTCAGGTGAATACAAAATTTGGCTAGGGAAAATATGTTCAGAACTCACAGCTCACCCCTAGACACCACAAACATAGTCAAAACGACGCCCTTTAGGACAATTTCAAAACAATGCGTGAACAACTGAAAATTCTTTAGCCAAAATGTTTTAAATACAATTTGGTCAGGTGAATACAAGATTTGGCTAGGGAAAATATGCCTAGAAAACTGAGGTTTGCCCAAAACACCATTTGTGCGCCATGTTTAGACATAGGCAGCACCCTGGCGCCACCCCAGGCGCCAGAACAGTACCCAGACAGCAACAACATACAGTACAAGTTACTGCTACAGTACACAGGGCGCCATTTCCCTAGGCACTTGGCGCCCCATGCGACCCAACATCCACCAAACATCAAATTTCCAAATTTTTTTCCAAATCAAATCATAACAACAAATCATAAAACATGTTATGATCATACCAACAACTTAAATTTCACACTTACACACCAATTACATATCAAAACACGAAATCAACATGTTATAAACCTTAACTCAAGCCTAAATCGATTTTCTCATACACTTTATCAATTTCAACCAATTCTAACAATCAAACAATTATCGAATTGACATCAAATAAGACCCTATGACCTACATACAACCTATTATATTCTCTATTATAGAGTGAGACTCCCCTAACCTTGATTATGACGAACTAGAGCTCTTTCCACCGAAGCACCGACAAATCACCGCAACAAGGAATCTCCCCTTTCTCACGATCACGCCCTTCCTCTCTCTCTCTTGGACCATCACGAATTGATCAACAATGGCAAGGGTTAGGAAAACCGAAAACCTAAACATTTGAAAGAGGAGGAAAATCGAATAAGAAGGGATTAGGAACTCTTACCTAGGATCAAGAGGAATGAAGCCCTAACTCCTAGCTTGAAGTCGCCTCCTTCCTTCTCTTCTCCTCTCCTTCGACTTTCTTGCTCTTCTCCTCTCCTTCGACTCTCTTGCTCTCTTTTGGCACTATTGAGGCGCAACCTAGACCCCTAGCGCCTAAGGAGCGCCTAAGCCAATGGGCTTGGGCTTCTTGGGCCATCACTTGAAATTTCGGTATTTCCAATGCCATCCCCTTCAATTAAAATAAAATACTATATATAATATAATAAAAAAAATTAGTGCAACACTTTAAATAATTTAATCAATTACTTAATTAAATTATTTTAGGGTGTTACAACTCTCCCCCACTTAGGAAATTTCGTCCTCCAAATTCATACCTGAGTCGAATAGCTCTGGATAGGACTCCCGCATCCTACTCTCCAGCTCCCAAGTCATGCTCTCGCCAGTAGCTCCCAACCACACCACCTTTACCAAAGCAATGTTTTTCCCTCTCAGCACCTTCACTTCTCTATCATCAATCCTCACTGGCATAGTCTCCACAGTGAGATTATCTCGCACCTCAATATCATCCATATGGATCACATGAGACGGGTCCGGAATGTACTTCCGAAGTTGCGACACGTGAAATACGTCGTGCAAATTCGAAAGGTTAGGCGGTAAAGCCACCCTATAAGCAACCTTTCCAACCCTCTCGGTGATCTGGTACGGTCCAATAAATCTAGGAGTCAACTTCTTTGCTTTCAGTGCACGCCCAACACCAGCCATAGGCGTGACCCTTAAGAAAACATGCTCACCAGCCTGAAATTCCAAGTCTTTCCTCCTTCTATCATGGTAACTCTTCTGCCGACTTTGAGACTCTTTCATTTTCTCCCTGATCATTTTTATCTTCTCTGAAGTCTCTCTCACTAATTCAGGTCCAAGAACAACACTCTCGCCAGACTCATGCCAACACAAAGGAGTTCTACACCTCCGCCCATACAGTGCCTCGTAAGGAGCCATCCCTATACTCGAATGGTAGCTGTTGTTGTAAGTGAACTCAATCAACGAAAGGTGTGTATCCCACGCACCTCCCTGCTCTAAAACAAACGATCTCAATAAGTCCTCCAATGACTGAATGGTTCTCTCTGTCTGCCCATCAGTCTGAGGATGATAGGCTGAACTCAACCTCAATCTGGACCCCAATGCCTCCTGCAAGCTCCCCCAAAACTCCGAAGTAAATCTCGCATCTCTGTTAGATACAATATTTTTTGGGACACCATGAAATTTTACAATCACCTGAATATATATCTCGGCCAATCTCGATACCGGATACGTGATGTTGATAGGAAGGAAGTGAGCAGACTTCGTCAACCTATCCACGATCACCCAAATAGAATCAAATCCCCGAACGGTTCTCGGTAACCCAGTCACAAAATCCATGGAAATGCTATCCCATTTCCATTCCGGAACATCTAAAGGTTGCATCAACCCTGCAGGCTTCTGGTGCTCAACCTTTGACTTTTGGCAAGTCAAACAGGCATACACAAACTGTGCTACATCTTTCTTCATACCGGGCCACCAGAATAATTTCTTCAAGTCATGATACATCTTTGTAGCCCCTGGATGAATACTCAGCTTGCTCCTATGACTCTCCTCAAGGATCATCTTCTTCATCTCAATATCATCGGGAACACAAATCCTATCTCTGAACCTCAACACACCTTGGGAATCCAACCTGAAATCCCCATCTACATCCTGATCACCCGCAACCAACAAGTCAACCAGCTTCACATCTAATTTCTGGGCGTCTCTGATACTAACCAAGAAGTCATTACCAATCCTCAGCATACCCAGCTTAACACTCTGCGGTGTCACTTCACAAACCAGACTCATATCACGGAATTGCTCAATCAACTCCAACTCTTTTACCATCATTGCTGACATATGCAAAGTCTTTCGACTTAAAGCATCAGCCACGACATTAGCTTTGCCGGGGTGATAGTTTAAGCCAAAATCATAGTCTTTCAGCAGCTCTAACCAACGCCTCTGCCTCATATTCAGCTCCTTCTGATCAAACAAGTATTTCAAACTCTTGTGGTCGCTGAATACCTCGAATCTAGTGCCATACAAATAGTGCCTCCAAATCTTCAGCACAAACACAATAGCAGCCAATTCCAAATCATGAGTAGGATAGTTCTTCTCATGAGTCCGCAACTGTCTGGACGCATAAGCGACTACCTTCCCATCCTGCATCAATACGCCTCCTAAACCCATTTTGGAAGCATCACAATATACCACAAACGGTTGATCCGGCACGGGCAACACTAACACCGGAGATGTTGTCAATCTTTTCTTTAACTCTTGGAAGCTCTCTTCACACTTAGCATCCCACACAAAAACTCTCCCTTTACACGTCAATTGAGTCAACGGAAGGGCTAGCTTTGAGAAACCCTCTATGAACCTCCTGTAGTAACCAGCCAACCCCAAGAAACTCCTGATCTCAGTCGCAGACTTTGGGCTTTCCCACTGTAACACTGCATCAACCTTGGCTGGGTCTACAGCTATGCCATCACTAGAAATAATATGACCCAAAAAGCTTACCTCACGCAGCCAGAACTCGCATTTGGACAACTTAGCATAAAGCTTCTTCTCTTTCAATACCTCAAGCACCAATCTCAAGTGCTCTGCATGCTCCTCTTCAGACTTGGAGTATACCAGAATATCATCTATAAAAACTACCACAAACCGATCCAAGTAACTATGGAAGATACGGTTCATGTACTCCATAAACACCCCTGGTGCATTGGTGACACCAAACGGCATCACAGAGTACTCATAATGTCCATATCTCGTTCGAAATGCTGTCTTCTGTACGTCTTCGTCTTTTACTTTAATCTGATGATACCCTGACCTCAAATCAATTTTGCTAAAAACCTTAGCACCCACCAGCTGGTCCATCAGATCATCAATTCTCGGAAGAGGGTACTTATTTTTGATAGTCACCTTGTTCAACTGTCTATAATCCACACACAGGCGCATACTCCCATCTTTCTTCTTTACTAACAAAACCGGAGCTCCCCATGGTGACACACTAGGCCTCACAAATTTCTTTTCAAGTAACTCTTCCAACTGCTTCTTCAACTCAGATAACTCAAAAGCTGACATCCGGTACGGTGCCATGGATACCGGCCTAGTACCAGGCACAAGGTCAATCCCAAACTCTACTTCCCTCTCTGGTGGCACACTAGGAATCTCATCAGGGAACACTTCAGGGAACTCACACACCACCTGCAACCCTTCAACCATAGCTTGGTTTTCAGCAGACATAGACGCCATCAAAGCAAATAGTTGACCACCATCCTTCATTACCTTATGCAGCTGATCCCCAGACAACAAAACAGACTTTTCCTCCTCAGGAGGAAGGAAACTCACGGACTTGCTGAAACAGTTGATGTGCACATGGTTATCCACTAACCAGTCCATACCAAGAATAACATCCAACCCTCCCAAAGGCAAACATATAAGGTCAACCAGAAAATCTCTGCCGAAGACTGACAGAGGACACTTAGCACACAATAGAGAAGTAGTCACCGAACCCTTAGCTGGAGTGTCGATAACCATTTCCCTCTTCATAGCAGATAATACTAAATTTAACTTTTTAGCACAAACAGCAGCAATAAAAGAATGCGTAGCACCAGTATCAACTATAGCAACTAAAGGGGAACCATAAATAAAACAAGTACCTCGAATCTCATTGGGCCCCTCTGAGCCTGCTAGCGCGAAAACTCTTCCATTGGATTTCTCTTTCTTTGGTTTGGTGCATTTAGAACTAAAGTGACCAGCTTCACCACAAATGAAACACACTGATTCCTTACGATCACAGTTAGACGCCATATGACCTTTCTTCCCACAACGGTAACACATTACTTCAGTCTTGCAATCGAAGCTTTTGTGACCCGGCTTGCCACACGTGTAACATACTATATCAGCGGGAGCACCTCCCCCACTAGGCTTCTTACCCTCAGAAAATTTCTTACCAGCACCTGCCTTCCACTTATTTTTACCCCCAGCCATATCATAGGGTTTGCCCCTAAACTGAGTATTCCTCTTTTCTTTCCCAATCTTGTAGGCAGCAGAACTGTCCTCTTCATAAATTCTACTCTTGTCAACTAGTCTAGCAAAATCTCGAATCTCATGATATCCAATTGCTTTCTTAATATCAGGTCGCAGGCCACTCTCAAATTTCACACACTTGGAGAACTCTGAATCAGCATCATTGGCGTAGTAAGGACAAAATTGGGCCAGCTCCTCGAATCTGGCTGCATACTCAGCCACAGACTTATTTCCCTGTTTCAATTCTAAGAATTCTACCTCTTTCTTGGCTCGAACGTCTTCAGGGTAATACTTTCTTTTAAATTCCCTTGTGAAGACTTCCCAAGTAACCTCTTCACCAGCAGTGTTCAACCTATGCAGCATCCTTAACCACCACTTGTCAGCCTCTTCCGCCAGCATGTGCGTCCCAAACTTCACTTGCTGGGCAGCAGTGCAATCCATAACACGGAATATCCGCTCTATCTCATTCAACCACGACAAGGCTCCATCGGGATCATACCGACCCTTGAAGGTGGGTGGGTTTTCCCTCTGAAACGTTGCCAGGTTACGGGCATTCATATCAGCAGCATTGTGTTGATTTCCAACAGCTTGGGCTATGGCCTGCAGAGCAGCAGCCAAAGCAGCATCATCCATTCTAGCCATATCAACCTAGCACTGCAGCATAAACGACAATTTAGAACTAAAACAAAAACACCTAATTGTCATACACAATATGACAGACAGACACACTTGGTCGGACAGACCAAACTTTTGCTCTGATACCACTAATGTAACACCCCATTCTACCCGGCTATTTATCATAGAGATCAGAGTTTCAAAATTTCATTTCAATGGAATGCTACACATAATTTTAATCTAACAACGGTCAAATCAGTATAAGCCTTCATTACACCTTTATAATACGCAACACCATTAAATAATTTAGGGTACTCATGACTTCACCAATAAAATCCACACATTATAATATAATGTCTCGCAGCGAAAAAAATAACATAATTTCGAAAGCGCCGAACAACAGCCTCATCAAAATCATTAAATAAAAATTCAACAGCAAATGAATAACACTAGAATCCTAAGCCCACCCCCTAGGTGTCACGTATCAGAGCAGACTGACTCGGGAGTGAAAGGAGTAAGCCTTCACTCAGGACTACCTGTGGTAAACAACAACAGAAGGGTGAGTCTCGAACCATATAATAAAGACTATAATAAGAAGTATATTTCATCATAGTATCGCACTCATACAGTCACACAGTAGCAATAGTTCATACAATCAGCAACTCACATGCTTATCATGAGGATGTATGCAATACAGTTATGCATGTGGTACCATTTTCCCAGACCGCAGCCTTATCATCATAATATCAACTCAGACCGCAGCCTTATCATTTCAATTTAGAACTCAGACCGCAGCCTTATCATCATAATATAAAACTCAGACCGCAGCCTTATGTATGCATGAGACTCCATGACAAAAGCCACAATCATAATTCTTAACAACACGGTCCATACATCCTATATCACATCTTTAATTAATCTTAGTTTTAGCCCCCATGGCCTCATCATCAATCAACTCATTATTTTCTCATCTCAATCACGTCTCTATGACTAAGCTAGCACTAGGGACCAATCTGTCACTATTAGGACCGAAGCCAAAACACAAAGCACGGACGCACCACTTGGCGCCCTGGGCGGCCACACTTGGCGCCCAACACAACACACACACGCACAACCATAGTAGGTCACCTGAAAAATTAAAACCGCTCTAGCCAAAATGTTCAAAATAGAATTTGGTCACGTGGATACAAAGTTTGGCTAGGGAAAATATGCTCAGAAATCGTTTTGCACACAAGACCCCCTTTACACAAGTTAAAACGATGCCCAATAGGACCATTTCAAAACAACACATGCAAACCTGGAAATTCTTTAGCCAAAGTGCTTAAAATACAATTTGGTCAGGTGAATACAAAGTTTGGCTCGGGAAAATATGCTCAGAAACTGATTTGCACACAACGCCCCCTTTACACAAGCTAAAACGATGTCCAATAGGACCATTTCAAAACGACAAGTGAAAATCTGGAAATTCTTTAGCCAAAGTGCTTAAAATACAATTTGGTCAGGTGAATACAAAGTTTGGCTCGGGAAAATATGCTCAGAAACTGATTTGCACACAACACCCCCTTTACACAAGCTAAAACGATGTCCAATAGGACCATTTCAAAACGACAAGTGAAAATCTGGAAATTCTTTAGCCAAAGTGCTTAAAATACAATTTGGTCAGGTGAATACAAAATTTGGCTAGGGAAAATATGTTCAGAAACTGATTTGCACACAACGCCCCCTTTACACAAGCTAAAACGATGTCCAATAGGACCATTTCAAAACGACAAGTGCAAATCTGGAAATTCTTTAGCCAAAGTTCTTAAAATACAATTTGGTCAGGTGAATACAAAGTTTGGCTAGGGAAAATATGTTCAGAAACTGATTTGCACACAACGCCCCCTTTACACAAGCTAAAACGATGTCCAATAGGACCATTTCAAAACGACAAGTGAAAATCTGGAAATTCTTTAGCCAAAGTGCTTAAAATACAATTTGGTCAGGTGAATACAAAATTTGGCTAGGGAAAATATGTTCAGAACTCACAGCTCACCCCTAGACACCACAAACATAGTCAAAACGACGCCCTTTAGGACAATTTCAAAACAATGCGTGAACAACTGAAAATTCTTTAGCCAAAATGTTTTAAATACAATTTGGTCAGGTGAATACAAGATTTGGCTAGGGAAAATATGCCTAGAAAACTGAGGTTTGCCCAAAACACCATTTGTGCGCCATGTTTAGAGATAGGCAGCACCCTGGCGCCACCCCAGGCGCCAGAACAGTACCCAGACAGCAACAACATACAGTACAAGTTACTGCTACAGTACACAGGGCGCCATTTCCCTAGGCACTTGGCGCCCCATGCGACCCAACATCCACCAAACATCAAATTTCCAAATTTTTTTCCAAATCAAATCATAACAACAAATCACAAAACATGTTATGATCATACCAACAACTTAAATTTCACACTTACACACCAATTACATATCAAAACACGAAATCAACATGTTATAAACCTTAACTCAAGCCTAAATCGATTTTCTCATACACTTTATCAATTTCAACCAATTCTAACAATCAAACAATTATCGAATTGACATCAAATAAGACCCTATGACCTACATACAACCTATTATATTCTCTATTATAGAGTGAGACTCCCCTAACCTTGATTATGACGAACTAGAGCTCTTTCCACCGAAGCACCGACAAATCACCGCAACAAGGAATCTCCCCTTTCTCACGATCACGCCCTTCCTCTCTCTCTCTTGGACCATCACGAATTGATCAACAATGGCAAGGGTTAGGAAAACCGAAAACCTAAACATTTGAAAGAGGAGGAAAATCGAATAAGAAGGGATTAGGAACTCTTACCTAGGATCAAGAGGAATGAAGCCCTAACTCCTAGCTTGAAGTCGCCTCCTTCCTTCTCTTCTCCTCTCCTTCGACTTTCTTGCTCTTCTCCTCTCCTTCGACTCTCTTGCTCTCTTTTGGCACTATTGAGGCGCAACCTAGACCCCTAGCGCCTAAGGAGCGCCTAAGCCAATGGGCTTGGGCTTCTTGGGCCATCACTTGAAATTCCGGTATTTCCAATGCCATCCCCTTCAATTAAAATAAAATACTATATTATAATATAATAAAAAAAATTAGTGCAACACTTTAAATAATTTAATCAATTACTTAATTAAATTATTTTAGGGTGTTACACCTTGCCCAGGAGGCGCACGACCCGTGCGTGTTTTCAAAAATTTTGAAACACGAATGCGTAGGGTACGCACGGTCTGTGCCCTAAGGCGCACGGTCCGTGCCATGTTTTTAAAACCTTTCAGGCCACCTGCGAACAAGACGCACGGTTCGTGCCACTGGGGCCCACAATCCGTGCGTGTTCATCAGTAACCCAAAAATTATTGTCACTCTTTCCATTCCGTTTCGATTCCAAATTTCATTCCGATCGATACCCTAACACAACCAACAGTATTCCAGTTCAGAACAACAATCAATACTTCAATCAATTCAAACAATCACAATGTCACTCAATCACTCATATAATTTATCGTTAAAACGTGATTTCGTAAAAACGGTTTTTGACTCGATTCTTTTCGAAACAACGTAAAACACATGGAATCAATGACCTAGAACTCAGTATCGCACAAATATCCCTAAGAGAGTATAGAACTCACCTCTTGCGATAAAAATCGCACATAATACCGAAACTCCGTGAACTCAACCGTTCCAAAATGTCCCGAAACTCGTTCAAACTTCGAAACCGCTCCCAAGCTGACCCAATCGAACCCAAATTCGAATCCCAGCAACTACAACCCCTTTCTACTAAGCCAATCTACGATGAGGAGGTCCAGCTACTCTGAAGTTGCTCTACAGATGGGATCTGAATCAAAACAAATCTCGTCATCTTAGCACTTGAGTGCGCTGTCATATTAATGGCCAAGTTTTGCTTTGGAAACTGCCACAGTCCATCACTTCCATCACTTTGGTAATTGCTACACACGTTCCCCAAGTAACTGCCATCATTGCTCTTCCCTTTTTTTAGCGCATATAACAGGTATAAATAGGACTTTTCCTTTTCCATCTTCCCTTTTACCTTCTTTTGATTTCCTGAAATCCCTTTTCTCTCAAAACCCTTCTTCTTCTCCACGAGTACGATTCTTACGCAGAACACGCCATTAACACACCAGAGAAGCTTTTCAGTTACTGTGTTTTCTTCAATAGCTTCGAAATTTACTTCTTGCAAGTCTCAAACTTCTGGAGATCCCATTTCTCCAAAATACGTATCAGAGCCAGATTACAGCGATGAGCAAGCTCAAATATGAAAGTCTCGGGTACTCATTCCCTCTTCTCCACCTAATAAGTACGCTTTCCTTGGTCCACTTCCTGAGTTGGAAACTGATTCTGAAAAACTCCAAGAAATTTTCCCTGGTTACCATAAGTCTAAACCCAGGATCTTTACTAAAGGCCCATATGTCATGAGCTTCATGAACAGTCCCAATAGAGTCTTTAGGTCTTCTCCACCTACCGAAAATGAAACTTACCTCACTTGGCTCGACAAAATTGAGTCTAAGAAAGCTGAAACCTGGAAAAAATTAGGCATTTTCGACCTGATTCAATTGTCGAAATATGGGCCAAAATATCAGAGCCCAATGCTCGCTGCTGCACTCCATTTTTGGGAGTTAACCACTAATAGCCTTCACCTTAAGTGTGGTATGCTTACTCCTACTCTCTTGGATGTAGCTGCTATCACTGGTCTAAAACCCACAGGTGATGTTTTTAATCCCAATAGCACTGGCACTAAGTACCAATTCGACTTCAAACATGCCACTTTCAATGGGTACATCGAAGACCATCATGTCACTGATAGTGTCGAAGTCTCTGATGAAGAACATATTGCTTTTCTCACCTTATGGCTTTCCTTCTTTGTCTTCTATTCGTCGTCACTCCAAGTGGCTAAGATGTACATCAACTTGGCCATCCAAATTCATGAAGGTCGAAACATCTGTCTTGGCAAATTGATCTTAGGAAACCTTTATGAGTCTCTAGGACAAAGCTCTGTCAATTTAAAGACACTTGCACCCAATGGCAAATTCCTAGTTTCAGGACCCATTTGGCTATTTCAATTGTGGCTTATCGCCACATTTGAGTCGAAACTTGACATTTCGTTCCTGAAGATCTTACTAAGACAGTGAACCATAGAAGGATCGAAAGAATAAGGCTACCATTCTTAAGGCCTAGGGAAATAGGGCAAACTACAGAGCAACTATTTTCAACTGCCTTGGACATGCCCCTGAATTGCACTGCCTTTGTCCCTTCGATGGAACCTTTCGCTGTTAGAATTTATGGACCAGATTGGTTTCTTAAGGAATTTCCTGCTGCTTCCCCTGAAGACAAAGAAGAAACTAACCAGATATGGCAAGCATTCTTAACCCCCAACTACCTTCGTCTTGACAACGCCATTAAAGAAGCCCCTACCTTCGACCCCATTGAATTTGTACAATGCTTTGCTTGCACTAAGCATTTCTCCAAGTGGTGGAGGGAATATTACAAATCTAGGTCTACTGATGTCGAAGAGTCTAACTTGCTTCAAGAACTAATATCTGCTTTTCCTTCTGCGCAGAATAAAAAGGAAAAATCTCAAGGTACGCACATCCAAGAAATTCAAGCCTTCCAAAATTATTTCGAAATAATATATAACCCTAATAAACTTGGTCGAACTGTTTTTGAAGCCGCTAGAATTTTAAAGCAAAATATTATTGCAAAGCTTCCAACATTGTCTATTCCATCTTATGTGTTGGACAAATATACTTTTGCTCTAAAAAATAATAAAGTCAAATTTCCACCTTTGCCAACTAGCAAATTAGCTTTGGCATTTCGACCACCAATGCCTCAATGGTTCTTGTGTGGTTCGACCATGTCAATATATGATTTTCTCTCTTCTCAAAAAACGGCTAAAAAAGTAGTTCCGACAAAGCATAACATACACACGTATGAGGGTCATCTTCATTTGGACATTCAACATGTTCGAGTTACATCTCCCATGGCAACAGGTGATGTATAAACTCTTAGAAAAATTTAATTTCTCTTTATGTATGATCTCACTCACACATATGTCGAATGTTTGTAGCTGTACCCATAGCATCTGCTTCGACAGATGACACAACAGCATCCAAAGTGAAGAAGGTAGTGAAGAAGAAAAGTGTAAGGTCGAAGGATTACCTATCTTTGTAAATAAAGATGACACTTTGTAAATATAATTTATCCAAACTACTTTTAATTGTAAACTACTTTTAATTGTAAAATTTAAAGCAAAGTGTGGAGAGTTGCAAGAGGGACTGGAAAAGACTTATTCATATTCCAGGTTGTTGGTTCATTGTCTTGAAGGTAGTTGCTGTGATCAAGCTAGATTCTATCTTCTGGGGCATTCCAAGGAATTGTGAAAATAGTGATTTGTGTTGCTCGGCTAGTTTTATAAGTTCAAATCAATGGGTTCTGTTATGCTCATGCTCATGACTGAGTACACTAAACAAATCAGAATAACCTCTTTTGGAACATGCCTATAGAATTCCCCACTATGCCTATGACTTGGTTTAAGATTAATATGACTTATTTCTTTATACTATTTCAAATCTAGTGTCTATCTATCCTTCTGTGAAAAAGGTGTTTAGTGTGTAGTGATGCCAAGAGTTTCGCAAACTTAAGACAAGTATATGCTATCCAGGTAGTGTGATGCCTTGTTGCCATACAATTCACTTCAGGATGCAGAATATGTGTTAAACAGTAAAGAATAGAGGGAATAATTTGATGCAACCCCTTTTTAATTAGTCCATTTTATTGACCGATGTGCATGTGAGCCTGATCTTGGTTTTTTCTTGTTGCTTGCTACCTTCCTGAATTATGAAAACAATAAAGATCCATTATATAGCTTCAAGAAGCATGCCATTTTGATCCGGTTTTTATATGCCATTTTGATCCGGTTTTTATATTTTACCTCAACTGTCAGGTTGTTATCTCAAACAATCAAAACCGAGCCTATTTAAAACAAGATCCCACAAACTTGTGAATGCCATTTTGAATAGATCTTGTGAGTAGATCCCACAAACTTGTGAATGCCATTTTGAATAGTTTTTCTTCCTCTCTATTAGAGGTTCTTCACAAGAGTTTGTAAAAAATAGTTAATTTAGAATTAAACTTGTTGACTGATTTATACCTGCAACTAGAGGAAAAAAGAATTGATCTTTTGTTGGCACTTAAGGGGGATGTTGATATCAATACGATATACAATAGCTTGATTTGCTTGTTTTTATTTATGAATTTATTTTTACTATCTTGGTTTGATGTGATAGTTTGATTTTGTTTTAACAATTAATACCTTGGTCTATTATTTTGGAGCGTAGTCGTGGATCGTAGTTGGATGCAAAGTAATCTTCTGAGTGATGAGTATGTGAAAGGAGTCGAAAAGTTTATAAATTTTGCCCAAGCAAATATTTACAAAACTGATGTTCCTGAAACTGATGTAACTTATTCCTGCCCTTGTTCTAATTGTGTGAATCGAGCCCCACAACGACCAAGTGTAATACGGGACCATCTCTTTGTTTATGGGATCTGTCCCAGTTATACCACATGGATATGGCATAGTGAATCAACCGGCAACCCAAGTGTGTCCAAAAGTGAGAAAGTCGATGAAGATATGGATGATCGAATGGAGGATATGATACGTGACATTGGTCCTGAATCTTTTAAGCGAGCACATGAATATGATACTTTGTGCAAAGACAAAGATCAACCTCTGTATTTGGGTTGCACAAAATACACACGGTTGTCTGCGTCGTTAAAATTGATCAATCTGAAGGCGATAAATGGGTGGACTGATAAATGATTCATTGAATTGCTTGAGCTGTTGGAAGACATGCTTCCCATAGGTAACACATTGCCAAAACGTACGTATGATGCAAAGAAGATATTGTGTCCGATGGGTGTGGAGTATATGAAAATACATGCATGTCCCAATGATTGCATATTGTATCGGAAAAACTTTGAGAAGTTGCATAAGTGCCCTACGTGTAATTGGTCGCGCTACAAAGTGAAGTCAGGTGAATCTAGTTGTGACAACAACAACACAAAGGGTTCCCCTGCGAAGGTTTTATGGTATCTTCCAATAATACCTAGGTTCAAACGCTTGTTTGCTAATGCAAATGACACGAAGAGCATTAGATGGCATGCAGATGAAAGGAAATGTGACGGACAGCTTCGCCATCCGGCCGATTCTTTGCAATGGAATAAAGTTGATAATTTGTATCCGGATTTTGGCGCTGAGTCAAGAAATCTTAGGCTCGCACTTGCTTCAGATGGTATGAATCCATATGGTAACTTAAGTACGAATCATAGCTCGTGGCCTGTTCTCCTTGTAATTTACAACCTATCTCCATTGTTGTGCATGAAGCGCAAATATGTGATGTTTTCCATGATGATTTCTGGTCCGAGACAACCAGGTAATGACTTAGATGTTTACCTTAGTCCATTGATTGATGACTTGAGAAAAATGTGGGATGAAGGCGTGGATGTGTTTGACGGGTATTGTAGTGAAACTTTCAAGCTGCGAGCCTTGTTATTTTGCACGATCAATGACTTTCCAGCATACAGAAACTTGTCTGGGTATAGTGTCAAGGGGCATAAAGGTTGTCCTATTTGCGCAGAAGGCACGTGCCACCATCAACTCAAACATGGAAGGAAGACTATTTACCTTGGGCATCGGAAATTTCTCAAACCTAATCACAGATATCGTAAGTTGAAAAAAGTTGTTAATGGGTGCCAGGAAAATGACATTGCTCTGAATGCTTGACCGGAGAAGAAGTCTATCAAGTGGTTAAGGACATCAAAGTTGTATTCAGCAAAAAGCAGAAGCAGTCCAAGGAGAAAAGCAAGTGGAAGAAGAGGTCGGTGTTCTTTGATCTTCCGTATTGGTGCAATCTTGATGTAAGACAATGTCTTGATGTCATGCACGTCGAGAAAAACGTTTGTGGTGGTGTCATCGGGACGCTTCTCAACATTCTAGGGACAAAGGATGGTATAAATTCTCGTCTATATTTGCGTGAGATGGGCATAAGAGAACAATTACATTCAGTGGAAACAGGTAAAGGCACATATTTGCCTCCAGCATGTTATACCTTGTCAAAAAAAAGAGAAAACGAGCTTTTGCGAGTGTCTACGGGGAATCAAAGTGCCACATGGTTACTCTTCAAATGTAAAGTGACTGGTTTCAATGAAAGATCTCAAATTAGTTGGCTTGAAGTCGCATGACTGCCACGTCTTGATGCAACAACTACTACCTGTGGATGAGGATGAACTTACTGGGTCTGTTATATTATTTGAATCAATTCATAAATACTATCTTAATTTATATGTATTTTTTAATTATTCAGCACTCCATCTCATGTGGATCTAAGGGTAGCTGCTCACCATCTCATGTGGAGCAGGAGGAGGAGGAGGACAAAATTGATTGGCTGAGAGAGATCTTTTTGATTGGGAGAAGGTATAAAATTTTGAAATCTAGTTTGTTTGAGTCACTGTTAAACTTGTAGGTATTTGATAAACCAAAGTCATACACTGATGAGGAACTTTTAGAGGTTCGTCAGCTTTGGGCGGAATTCTTTTTGAAGATTCGCACAGAGCAAAAGGATACACTATTTCCTCAGTAGTTTAACTTGTGTTTTAGAAATATTTTGTTGCATTTAGTGGGAAACCGTTTGGTTGAGTTGGTAAAGTAGGAAAGGGATCCTAAAGTGTGTTATGGTGGATACCACATTTTGAACAAACATTCTTGCTCAGTTGCTCTTTTGTTTTCTAAATGTAAGATATTAATTTTAATGGAATTTAAAGTATTTTGATATATTTATTATGCGTTGATGACTGAAATGATCTGTATATAACAAGTTCTTATAAATTAGTCGACTGGTATGGATTAAAACTAAATAAAATATTAAAAAAAAACTAGACATTTAGCATCGGTTATTCATAACAACTGATGTTAAATGTCCCAAAATAATAACATTTAGCATCGATTATTTCATACAACCGATGTTAAATGTATTTGTAAGAGACATTTAGCATCGGTTGTATTTAATAACCGATGTTAAATGTTTGATGAAACACATTTAGCATCGGTTATTTCATACAACTGATGTTAAATGTACTTGTAAGGGACATTTAGCATCGGTTGTACTTAATAACTGATGCTAAATGTTTGATGAAACACATTTAGCATCGGTTATTCCATACAACCGATGTTAAATGTACTTGTAAGAGACATTTAGCATCGGTTGTATGGAATAACCGATGCTAAATGTTTGTTTCTAGACTATAGTAAACACTGATTAAACACATTTAGTATCGGGTATTTAAAAATCGATGCTAAAAGTGACATTTAGCATCGGTTAGATAACCTATGCTAAATGTCCCACTTTTAACATCGCGGGATTTAGCATGGACGAATAACCAATACTAAATATCCAAAACAACCAATATTAAATGTCTTTTCTGCACTAGTGCATCCAGACCAATAGAGGAAGAACCTAGCATATCACTAAGAGGTGCGCTGGTCTTATAGAATGGAAAGGAAAGTAGAAAACATAGAATGACGAATAGGTTATGAACCAATAGTACACAAGATTGACAAATACTCCAATAGTACACAAGTAAAGTAAAATATGATCTAGGAATCTAGGAATCTCCTTGAGCAATAATAGCCATAGCTATAAAATACGCTCCATTCATTCTAGGAGTTCGCCAGAAGCAAGAACTGTTCCCAAGAATAATGACTGCTGCAACATGAGATTTCATTCGTGGAATGCGACGTGGACCAAAACAGCTAATCAATTTGTGGATTGACATATTTAATTATATAATAATTATTATTAATGTAAATTATGATCTGTTATGGATTGGGCCTCAATGGCCAATCCACCAAAAAAGCCCAACACCAAAGGGTCCAATTCATCCAACGGTGGAGATTGCAGACCTAGATCCAACAGCCCTCCTCCACTCCAGATACCTATAAATAAGCATTGAATGCTCACATTAATGGTATTCATCTCTCACCTACTCTCACTTGTAATTGACTCACTCACTGACTTGAGCGTCGGAGTGTCATTGCAGGTACCACCCCACCTCGGACCGGAGCACTAACTCGGACAACCAAGGACACACGTACCAACTATCTCGGACCGGTCTATCTATCCAAGATTGGATACGTAGCAGGAGATACGGTACCGAACATGATCAATTATTGTTAAGCACTAATTAGTTGATGAATATGTGTTGGACTTTAGTTCTGAATGAATTTGATAAGTTGGATAAATCAGTTAAACTCAATGAGAGGTTCACTCCCTCAGTCGCTTATTTATTTAATTGTTATCTCATTAGACAATAATTCTAATGTTGAAACTTAGACAACATTGAGGGTAGTCCGCTCTCATAATGTTATCTTAAATCAATCAATCAACAACTGAGATATACAGTTCTTCATCCATAATCTTAATTTTATACATGATTAATTTAATTATACGCTATAATTGTATCTAAAAGGCATGTAACATTTTATCTCTATTTTATGCATTCCAATTCTAAAAGCATTTTTCATTTATCTATTTTAATGCAAACTTTTCTTAAACATTATTTGACATGATCAATGTGAGATAGAGAATATATAGTTGAACATTTTTCAAAATTTTCAAAACTTTTAGATTTACAATTCAACTATCTTTCTCAATCAAGTGGGAGAATCTTGCATTCCTAAATTAATATGACATGCTCAATTAATTAGAAATAAGAAAAAAAATGCAATTATTTGTGTAAGTATCTCTTATTTAAACATTCTCTTTCATATGTTATGAGACTTGTAGTGTGGATATTATAGTTTTTCTCAAAAATTGGTATACACTTCCATGTTATTGTATATTATTATGAACAAATTTTGTAAAAGCAATATAATTATAAAAATCCCAAAATTTATAACAATTCAATTGAGAATAATTTTCTTTACTCTTTAACATGATTCTAAACAATTATCCATGATATATTTGGGATATGTACTTCTCCTCTTATTATTATACATTATTGTAATTCTTTAATGCACATAGAAGTTTTACGACTATTTTATTTTATATTCTCAACAATAGTAACATTTAAATATCTCGTGTATTTCCGCGACATATAATGTAATTTTTCTCAAGCGTGTCTGCTATCCTATAAGTAATGCGGCACCCGTCCTGCAGTTATTCTGCAGTCGGGTTACGCGCCACTTTCCCCCTCCCCCTTTTAATAATAATAATAATAATAATAATAATACTAAAATAATAATAATCCAAAATTTGGTATTTTTTTTTCAATTTTTCATATTTTAAGTATTATTTTAGGTCTTTTAAAACCCAATTTTTTTTGGGATATACAAATATGTGAGGTTTTTGGTAAAAAAATAATGTGGAGTTTGTTAGTCAATAACCTGTTTAGTGAAGGTTATTTTTTTAGAAAGTGTGGTATAACTATAAAACTCAAACCTTGATAAAACCGTGTCATTGATAAATTAGACAAATGATTGAACTTCATATCGATATCATGTAACAGTGTACAGTTGCTGAAAAACTGCAAAGCGTCGCGACGCGAACAGATTCTGTCGCGACGCGAACAGTGACAGAAACAAAACCGTAACTATTTCTGGAAGGGATCGCGACGCGATGGATGCGTCTCGCGTCGCGATGGGTGCTGAGAATGTGCAGATTTTGCGGTTTCTCGCGAAATCCGATATTCCGCTCAATTCCGATTCTTGTTCCGATCGAAAAAAGTCCAAACAACCAGAAAAACAGATTCAATCAATATCACACAATCAATCAAATCAATCAAAAACTCAATCTAAACGAATTTTATCAAAATACGGTATATTTCGAAATAACGATTTTCGACTCAAAATATTCCGAAATCAATTCACATAAAATTCATTTCAAAACGGAATAAACCTAAACGTGAGTAAAACTCACCCTTGAAGCGAGAATCGATACCGAGCCGAAATCACCGAGACTTCAAAATCCCAAAACGGGGCCCTATAATCACCAATCCGCTTCAAACTTCGATTTGAGCTTCAAATCGCTTTGAATCTTCCTTGGCTTCGTTCCTAATCATGTTTCTATCATCAATATCGTCATACAATACTTGATTTCAACAATTTCCCCATTAAAACCCTCAATTTTCGTAGGTCAAGATGAGGGGGAAAATGGAGGAAAGCTTACCAAGTTCTTGGGCTTTGATGATGGAGAGGAGATGATGATGATGATGATGATGATGATGATGATGATGAAATTTGGAGGGATGGGTTGGTGATCTTCTTCTTCTCCCCCTCTTTCTCTTCTTCCTTTCTTCTTCTCTTTTCTCCTCTTCTCCTCTCTTCTTCGTTTCATTTCTTTCTTCTCTTTCTTTCTTTTATTCTTTTCTTTCTTTTATTTCAATTAAGTGGTAATGTGGTCAAATGACCACATTGCCCTTAATCTCTAATTTCTTTTCTAAACCGTCTGTGATCCGTATTAACCGGTTAACGATCCTAAGACAACCAATAATTAACTTCAGCACTCAATAAATTTACTAATCAAGTACTAAAATAATTCAATTGGATTAACCTCCAAATAACTCGACTAATTATTTTGAGGATGTTACATTATCCGGAACATGAAAGAATTTTGTCCTCAAAACTGAACAAACATTCCTCCAGAAAATAAATACGGATTTCATGTCCACATATCGTCCTCCAACTCCCAAGT
This sequence comes from Astragalus membranaceus, assembly GCA_039519185.1. Taxonomy (NCBI): domain Eukaryota; kingdom Viridiplantae; phylum Streptophyta; class Magnoliopsida; order Fabales; family Fabaceae; genus Astragalus; species Astragalus membranaceus. The sequence continues at coordinate 105,262,211 of CM076850.1, read as the reverse complement.
ATCTTCCTCGGTGGAAAAACCATTTCGAATCACTCTGACAATGCGAATTTTGTCCGAAGCGTTCTCTCGCCACGTTCCGTGATGTAACTAGGATGAGGTTGGAAAGACAAGTCCGGTGAAAGGTCAATCGTCTCAAAATTCAACGGCTAACCCGGATCGGAAATGTTCTTACGCAATTTGAGACACATGGAATATCTAATGCAGTTTGGACAATGGTGGAGGCAAAAGCAATACGGTATGCTAGTGGCCCACTCGTTTGGTAATTTGGAAAGGTCCAACATACCGAGGACTGAGTTTCTTCGCCCGCACTTCTCTACCTGTACTAATCGTTGGTGACAATCTTATAAATACGTGATCGCCAGGCTCAAACTCTAACGGCCTTCTTCTTTTATCGGCATAGCTCTTCTGCCTAATCAGCGCATCGGCTACAACATTGGTCCTTCCTGGATGATACATCACTCAGATCATAAGTAATGCACAACTTCGTGTTACCATTCTTCTTTTGACAAGCATCACTGGAGCATTCCATGGAGAAGTACTCGACTAATTAACTTCTTTGTTATCGACTCTTTAAGTTGGGATTTCAATTCCTTTAATTCTAAAGGAGACATTCGATAAGGAACTATAGATATTGATCCTGTGCCAGGAACCAATTCTATAGAAAACTCTACCTCTCTATCTGGTGGTACATAAGAGACTTCATCCGGAAAAACATCCAGAAATTCATTAACAACTTGGACAGATGTCAAGTCTAAACCAGTTTCAGTGGATGTAGATAATATAATAGCATAAGCTTCCGCACCTTGGAACAATGACTGGTTTGCTGAGGTGAAAGAGATAACTGCTTCGGAATTTTCCTTCGTCAATTCCACGGATTCAGAAGCGAAATTGATAGTCCACTTGGCACAGCCGATTGTAACATGATTTGCAGTCATCCAATTCATACCCAGAACGATGTCCATACCTCTCATAGGCAAACAAATAAATTCTACTACAAAATTTCTGTCTCCTATAACAAGTAGACAATTTTGACACAATACTTGGGTCTGGACACGACCCTTAGCGTCAGTTAAAATAGTTATCGGCTCGGATAGCGGAGATACTGCTAGTCCCAACCGATCTACAAATGCTTGCGCTATAAAACAATGGGTTGCACTCGAATCATATAATATACTGACAGAGTTATTGAAAAGAGATCTCATACCCCTCAGTGAATTGTCATTAGGTGTGATGGTCTGAGCATCCAGAGTGTTGATTCGCCCCTGACTAGGAGCATTGGGTGCTCGTTGGAAGTTCTTCTTTGCTGGGCACTCATTTGCATAGTGGCCCTCCTCATTACAATGATAGCATCGAGTAGTTCTTTGTTGACAATCATCACTGTGATGCCTTCCACAAGTTCTACAATTCCTGTACTGTGCAGAATCATACGATTGCACCTGCTTCCCTCTATAATCGCTTCCCTTGTTTGAGTCATGTTGGGGACCCATCTGAGAGTTAGATGGCCCAGTGTTCCTCTTATTCTGATGGAACGCCTTTCTGCTTGCATACAATCTTGCCAAATCACTTTCGACAATATAGGCTTGTTGTACCATGGCTGCGTAGTTGCTCCTCGGAAAAGAACTTAGGCTTTGTGCAATATCCTCTCTCAGCCCATACTTATACCTGTTAGTTTTCCATCGGTCGTTGGGAGCATATCCAGCTAAACCGGAGAATTGATACAACTCTTCAAATTTAGTCGTGTATTGGCCCACGGTCAAACCTCCTTGTGTGAGAGCCAAAAACTCATTCTCTTTATCAAACCTCATAGCAGTGGGAAAGAATTGTTCCAGAAATGTTCTCCTGAAGTTCTCCCAAGTCTGGGGAGTTCCCATGGTCTCCATCATGGCTCTAGCATTCATCCACCAGTTATTGGCCTCTCCCTTCAGCATATGGGATGCCAATCTCAGCTTATCTTCATCTGTCACTTGCATTGTTAGAAAAATCTTTTCAATGTCATCCAGCCAATGTTGTGCTTTCATGACATCAGGCCCGCCTCTGAACTCGGAGGGTTTCATTTTCAAGAATTCTGTGAAGACCCTTCTTGGATTCACTTGTGGCTCATGAGCTTGTTGCTGCTGAGCATTTTGCTGCTGTGTCAGTTGTTGCTGATGCATAAGCATCATATCCTGCATCATCTTCTGTTGGTTCTCATTCACATTTTGCATCCAGTCAAAATGTGGATCAGCGGGGGGAGGAACTCCTCTACCTCTTCTGGCCATGATTCTGCGAAATATGCACAAAGTATTAAGTTGATCAAGCTCAATGTCTAATAGCATACTAAGAAAATCACGACTGAAGGAAGTAAAAGACTCTAATAGCTAAGTCCGACTAGATCGAACCGCTCTGATACCAACTGTAACACCCCGGTATATTTATTTATTAAAAATACCCAAGTGCACATTAATAACACCTCAGAGATATTATTTCCTGCTCAGACACTGAATATCACTATAAATTTCAAGTTGAATTACAACAAAGCAATCTTATTTAATAATAAGACCATACAGTTCCGTGACCATAAACCATCAGCAAACTATAGTATTCAGTGTCATACAAGAAAGCGGAAGAAAAGTCATAACACTTAAAGACATTGCGTTGTTGTACATAGACAGCAAAAGGAAATAAAAATAACTTAAGCATAAAAGCTAAGTCATCAGTAGTCGCCCGAGCCCAACCTACTCGTGCCTCTTGGATTTCCGCTGTCCCCATGTCTCTGTAAAATAACAACATATAAACAGTGAGATACAATCTCAGTGAGTTCTACCGAGACCCCTACTAACACTCTCGGTTTAATTATGAAACCTTTTTAACTCAACACGGCACCGACTGCGCGAACGCTAACTCCCGATGAACCGCATTATTTTTTTTCACATAGCATTCCACCGACTGTGTGAACGCTACTCCCGGTGAACCTGCTATAACTCAGTACGACACCGATTGCAAATCCAGTGCTAAACCCGGTGAACCGTATTCTAGGACTTTATTCCATTCGTGGTTTAATTATAACCACGTGCATTTTATTTCATCACGACACCGACTGCAAATCCAGTGCTAATCCCGGTGAACCGTGTTATGACTCAGTACGACACCGACTGCAAATCCTGTGCTAATCCCAGTGAACCGTACAGTACGACACCGACTGCAAATCCTGTGCTAATTGGTGTGTGAAAAGATGTGCAAGTATACACAGTCACAAACAAGTAATATAATGATAAGAAAGGTCGAACCCACAGGGATTGGATTAACTTTATGTATGTTTAGAAAGCATATAAATTAGTACTACTATTCTACTCACAAATTTTGGGGTTTTTAGTTTAAGTAAAAACAGAATGCAAGTATGTAAAATAAGATGAAGGAAATCAGATGAGAGAGATAGTTGAGATGTCTTTACTATCTAATGCTTCTTTTGAGAGTTTCTATGTTTTTAGAGATGCAGAAGCACTATGATGCAGAAGCATCAAGTGCAGTAGCATTGAGTGCAGTAGCATAAGTGTGTGCTTTTCAGCTACTTTCTTCAGAGTTTCATTACAAGCTTCCCATGTCTGGGCTTGCTAAATAAGTTCACTCCTGCCTTTGAAGTACCCACTGTTTCACCCTAAGGACTATGTTATCCTATGTCTAGGACTTAACATGGTTTTAACACAGTTTCTTTATTAAAACAAGTTTAACAAAGCCTTTATTAAAACACTCACCCTTATTAGTCTTGATTTCTAATTATAAATCATGTCTGTGAATATAACTCTACTTATTGTAAGAGATCAACCTTAAAATAAGATGGATGTAGTATAACACAAGACCCAAAATGCTACAACACTTAAAAACATATTAACTTACTCAAAAGAACATTATAAGTTTAGAACATCTCAACTAAATGAATTTAGCTCATGTTACTCATTATATAGTAGAGAGAATCTGTAAGGAACATGATAACATGAATCATATAAAAGATATCAATAGGGTAGAAGTTATACAAATTGATGTTCCTTTGCATGAATTCTGACAGGTGCAGAAGCACTGATTCCTTCGCCTATCTATGAAGAAGTGGAGGAAGAGGGTGTCAATTCCTTCCTCACCTTCTTACAACTAACTAGTAAATAAAATGCAAGAATTGAAACTACTAAAATATAAGTAAGGTGTTTGATCTACATATAATCAAGTGAGATATGCGATGCCCTTCAAGTGAGAAGTGGGAGCCCTTTTTATAGCCTTTGGAGATTTCCTTTGCTTGAGGGTTTGCTTGAAAACCAAGTTAACCTAAGGAGGCTTAACCATGGTTGCTTTTTTGATCTTTAGACAAGGAGATTAAGTTCAGCACATTTCCATAAGAAGAGGTCCAATTATGTAAGGCCATATGTCTTTAGGTGAATAGCCTTTCATGATGATGTTTATGGTTGGCGCCTCCTTATGCATGTGGCCATGTGCTCCATGTGAATTGTGACAAAGCATGATGTCATAGAAGTTCTGGAGTAGAGGTATGAATTGAGGTGCTTCCATTGTGGGTTTATAAATCTTCAGCGCAGGATGGTGCAGAAGCATTTGTGATGCAGAAGCATTTGTGGTGCAGAAGCACTAAGTGCAGAAGCATCTGTGGTGCAGAAGCATCATCTGTAGAAAAACTGAACAAACACATCAAACATACCAATATATTTACAAAATGCTTTATTCATCACATAACTAGAATGTTGTTATTTTACTAATATTACTATATTTAACACACTTTGTACTTGAGTTTAAAGCAATTTGTTGCATTTAGAAGTATAAATAACTCTATATAAACTAGAGTTATCACTAATCCCGGTGAACCGTACAACAAAACTTTTAACATAACACCGATTGCAATCCTGTGCTAATCCCGGTGAACCCCCTTACCAATAGCATTTTTCCTAATGGCACGGAGTCTAGGGTAAGGGATCATGACTGCCCCGCCTAGTATGTTAACATCATGGGTTGTCACCCAAACTCGATATAATATATATATATATATATATATATATATATATATATATATATATATATATATATCTACTATCATATGAACATTTAGTTCATTTACGTTAGACCGTTAATCAAACATAATACCTGCATTGGGCCGTTTCCTATAGTCGATATAATATATATCGTGAATCGTAAACCGGTTTAGATGAATAAATAATAATCATCCCGCGTCAGTTATCTCTTACCACGTAGGACCCATAGTCCGCTTTATTATTAATAAAACATATTCGCACACGTGTACTATTATTCGGTTTCTCGAAACAATTTCAACTTCAAAAGCAGTTCATTTTACCTTTTAAATTGTATATTCAGTTAGGCCTCTGAATAGGCTTTCAAACGCATCTTAGAACACCTCAATCGGGTTCCCGGATCAAAAATTATCGCGAAAACAAAATCAATGTACAGTTGCTGAAAAACTACAAAGCGTCGCGACGCGAACAGATTCCGTCGGGACGCGAACAGTAACAGAAAAAAACTGTAACTATTTCTGGAAGGGGTCACGTCGCAATGGATGTGCCTCGCGTCGCGATGGGTGCTGAGAATGTGCAGATTTTGCGGTTTCTCGCGAAATCCGCTATTCCGCTCAATTCCGATTCTTGTTCCGATTGAAAACAGTCCAAACAACCAGAAACACAGATTCAATCAATATCACACAATCAATCAAATCAATCAAAAACTCAATCTAAACGAATTTTATCAAAATACGGTATATTTCGAAATAACGATTTTCGACTCAAAATATTCCGAAACCAATTCACATAAAATTCATTTCTAAACGGAATAAACCTAAACGTGAGTAAAACTCACCCTTGAAGCGAGAAACGATACCGAGCCGAAATCACCAAGACTTCAAAATCCCAAAACGGGACCCTTTAATCACCAATCCGCTTCAAACTTCGATTTGAGCTTCAAATCGCTTTGAATCTTCCTTGGCTTCGTTCCTAATCATGTTTCTATCATCAATATCGTCATACAATACTTGATTTCAACAATTTCCCCATTAAAACCCTCAATTTTCGTAGGTCAAGATGAGGGGGAAAATGGAGGAAAACTTACCAAGTTCTTGGGCTTTGATGATGGAGATGAGATGATGATGATGATGAAATTTGGAGGATGTTACATCGATACCCACCAACAATTTCCCCATTAAAACCCTCCAAATAATTCGACTAATTATTTTGAGGATGTTACATCGATACCCACCCCGTCCCCACCCCGAACTCGCTCGACAAAACATAAATTAATTATTTTATTTTATTTCATGCATATTTACTCAATTATTTTGTTTCATAAATTTTGTTTATTTTTAATTTTGATCTATTTCCTTTAGAAAAATCTATCTTAATACTTTTAACTTTATTTAATCATTGTATAATTATTATTATTTTATTTTATTAATTATTATAAATATATATTTTTTATTTTTCTTATAAATTTGTGGCGGAAACGGGTACCCGCGGAGAACCCGTCCCCGTTTGGGACAGGGTTGGGGGATGCAAAACCCGACCCCGATAGAGGTAGGGGCGGGGACGGAGAATGCCAAACCCGCCCCCGACCCGCCCCGTTTCCATGCCTAGTATTTTCGCTTAAAATCCCAATTAGCTCACCAATCAATCAACAATTCAAGTACTAATTCATTTTAGCACACAAGTACAACATAATTTACTTAATCAATCATGCTAATTAATTATCTTGACCTCTTGAAATTTCAATAAATGAAATTAGCTAAATTGGATATGTTACAATTTTTGTTATTTAAATTAAATTTTTTTATATTGCTCCAATGGGAGATATTTAAATTTCCCAACTTTTTATGAATTTCCGCTCACTCACCAAAACTTAGATCAGTTGAATGTCAAGCGTTGAAAAACATTTGTTCATTTTGACTAAAATTAATTACTTGTGTTAATGGGCTATGCCTATAATTACGCTTCTTAGACCGATATGGATATGATGCGACCTTTATGAAATTTAAAACTCATTGACAAGACCCCTACTAACCAATCACTTATATGTATGAGTTTTTTAACTCATATTATTTTGATTAAGTGTTTTGGTGTATTGCCTATTTGCAATTTGGCTTTACATAGTGCCTGTTCTCTATATTTTGAGGTATTGCTATTTGCATTGCAAGTTTAGTAATGAATGAAATGCAATAGCACTTTTTGAGTCAAAAAAAAAACTTTTTTGGTGTTTTGGGTTAGTGAAAGTTTATATTATAGCATTTGGGTCTTTTTGGTTCGGACCAACACTGGCTACTCACGGAGTGTCCCAATACTTTCAACGAAAGACTAATCTCTGCTCGTGCTTAGGATCAAATTTCGCACTGGTCAACACCGAGTTTGTCCACTGCGAAAATCGAACCCGTGAACACCGAGTCGACCCCCCATATCCTAGAGTAGATTAAGTCACTGGGCCAACGGTCTTTGGGTCATTCTTTAATAACATATTTCTCTTAACTTAAATATGTTACTCTAAAAAAATAAATATGTTACTCTATTAATCTCAAAAAAAAAAATATGTTACTCTAAATTCATCATTGTTACTTTAAAAGTAAGTCTTTATATGTATTATTTATTTTCCATATCGGATACAATTTCTATAGTTTGAAGCTTACTTTATCTTTTTTCAAATTTTCCATATCATTGTTACACCTTTTTTTCAAATTTCTTCTCCCAATGCACTTTCTTCTCACTCCCACTTTTTTACTACTTTCTTCTACTTCTTTTTTTCAATTTTCAAAATTCAAATCAAACCCACCCACTTTCTTTTTCCACTATCTACTATAATCTACTAATCAACTAAACTAATCAATTGGAACTACGAGATAACTGCACTGATATATAAAAAACACGGGATAACTACACTGATATATAAAAAGAAACTAGAGATTAATATCTAACTATCTATTTATACAAACAAACCCTACTTAAATTGCCCAAACAAACCAGACTTAAAAAGGACAACATTGTAATTTACTATCACACTTTTTCAAATTTCTTCTCACAATACACTTTCTTCTCACTCCTACTTTTTTTCCTACTTTCTCATACTTTTTTTTTCCAAATTTCAAAATTCTAATCAAACCCACTCACTTTCTTTTCCCACTATTTATTATAATCTACTAATCAACTAAAATAATCAATTGAAACTACGAGATAACTGCACTGATATATAAAAAACACAGGATAACTGTACTGATATATAAAAAAACACGAGATTAATATCTAAAAAAACAAGAAGACTTAATGACTATTTAAACTACTGATTAATATTTAAAACACATCTGACAAATATTTGTCACTAATACCTATAAAAGGACAAATAATTGTCACAAATATTTAATAAAACACGGGATAAATATTTCTTATTGATAATCTACTATCTATCTAATATCTATTTATCTAATCTAATATCTATTTATACAAACAAAACATACTTAAATTACCCAAACAAGCCTCCCTATTTATTTACTTGACAAGTCATCTAACTAAGGGAAGCATCATAATTTACTATCACATTTTTTTCAAATTCCTACTCCCAATGCACTTTCTTCTCACTCCCACTTTTTTTTCAACTTTCTCCAACTTTTTTTTTCAAATTTTGAAATTCAAATCGAACCCACCCACTTTCTTTTCCCACAATCTACTATAATCTACTAATTAACTAAAATAATCAATTTAAACTACAAGATAACTGCACTAATATATAAAAAAAACACGGGATAACTTCACTGATATATAAAAAAAAACCCGAGATTAATATCTAAAAAAAGAAAACTTAATGACTATTTAAACTACTGATTAATATTTAAAACACATGTGACAAATTTTGTCACTAATACCTAAAAACGACAAATAATTGTCACATATATATAATAAAACACGGGATAAAACCTTTTTTATTGATAATCTACTATCTATCTTTTACGATCTACTATAATCTACTAATCAACTAAAATAATCAATTGAAACTACACAATAACTGCACAAATATATAAAAAACACGGGATAGTTTCACTGAAATATAAAAAACACGAGATTAATATCTAAAAAAAGAAAACTTAAAGACTATTTAAACTACTGATTAATATTTAAAACACATGTGAGAAATTTTGTCACTTATACCTAAAAAGGACAAATAATTGTCACAGATATATAATAAAATACGGGATAAAACTTTTTTATTGATAATCTACTGTCTATCTTTTACTATCTACTATATAAAAAAACACGGGATAGTTTCACTGAAATATAAAAAACACGAGATTAATATCTAAAAAAAGAAAACTTAAAGACTATTTAAACTACTGATTAATATTTAAAACACATGTGAGAAATTTTGTCACTTATACCTAAAAAGGACAAATAATTTTCACAGATATATAATAAAATACGGGATAAAATTTTTTTTATTGATAATCCACTGTCTATCTTTTACTATCTACTATAATCTACTAATCAATTAAAATAATCAATTAAAACTATGAGATAACTGCACTGATATATAAATAAACACGGAATAATTGTACAGATATATAAAAAAACACGAGATAATTGCAATGATATATATATATATATATATATATATATATAAATACGGGATAGCTACACTGATATATAAAAAACACTGCACTTATATATTTAATAATCTACTATCTATCTTTTACTATCAACTATATATAATCTACTAATCAACTAAAATAATCAATTGAAACTATGAGATAACTGCACTGATATATAAAAAAAAACACGGGATAACTATACTGATATATAAAAAAACACGGGATAACTGCAATGATATATATAAAAAACACTGGATGGCTGCATTGATATATAAAAAAACACAGGATAACAACACTAATATATAAAAAGGACATTGCACTGATATATAAAAGAACACGGGATAAATGCAGATTGCTTTTAAATGATACTTTTACATTTTTGTATTTTAATATTTATCTATTTTTTTATTTGACACTCCTTTTTTATCTACTTTAAATTTGTCTTTTTTTTCACGGGTGTTGTCCAGACAATTTAAATTATGTCTAAGTTCATTCATTAAAAGAACACGGCAGCACCCGTGCGTATGCACGGGCATCCTACTATTCTATACATATTTATACAACTAAACCACATATGATTTTACAACTAAAACAATTATTTTTTATTGATAATCTACTATCTAACAAATTTACTATCTACTATAATCTACTATCACCTAAATAATCAATTTAAACTACCAGATAACTGCACTGATATATAAAAAAGACAGGAATAACTGCAGTGATATATAAAAAAACACGGGATTAATATTTGCCATTGATAATTATAATTTTTGAAAACTACTATCTAAAAAAACAAGAAGGCTTAATGACTATTTAAACTGATTAATATTTAAAACTCACGCGACAAATATTTGTCACTAATACCTAAAAAAGGACAAATAATTGTTACTCATATATAAAAAAACACGGGATAAATATTTGTTATAGATAATCTACTATCTATCCTTTACTATCTACAATAATCTACTAATCAACTCAAATAATCAATTGAAACTATGAGATAACTGCACTGATACATAAAAAACACTGGACAACTGCACTGATATATAAAAAAATACAGGGATAACTGCAATGATATATATAAAAACACGGGATAGTTGCCCTGATATATAAAAAAACATGGGATAACAACACTGATATATAAAAACATACGGGATAAATATTGTTTTTAAATGATACTTTTACATTTTTAGTTTTAATATTTATCAATTTTTTATTTGAAACCCATTTTTTATCTACTTTAAATTTTTCTTTATTTTCACTGGGTAATGTTCAGATTATTTAAATACTGTCTAAATTCATTCATAAAAAGAACACGACAGCATCTGTCCATATGCAAGTCATCCTCTATAGTTTACAATTGATTTTAGATTAATGAGAATTCAAATTAATGTTTCTATTTGAGGTAATCATATCACGTAACACGATCGACCCGTACGGATGCACGAGTATAGTATTAATTCATAAATAATGCACCGCCGGTCAATAAGGACAAATTGAATTATTGAGCGCATGTCGGTTTTAAAATCAGCAAAAACACAAGAACACGGTCTACGTAGCATCCCAATTAGCCACTCAAATCAAACCAAGGTTTGGGTGGTTCTGTATTTCCTCCCTCCCTTTTTATATTGAGAGTTGTTTTGATTGATAAACTAAAAGTTTTACGTTGCTTGAGAATTAAGACTTTTTTATAAGAAAAAATTTAATTAAAATAAATAGAAGAGGTACTCGAACCGGATACTGTGAATTTATGCCAAATTAAGACATCGAACCAGATTAGTGCTCTACTTAGAAAAGGAGACTTCCACCTTACTCTCTCTGGTTTTTCAATAAACCAGCCCCAAGATAGTCGTGAAACTATACAATTAAATATAGTTGTTAAATTTATTGTCAAAAAAAATATAGTTGTTAAATTTAACCTCTGCTAGACTAGGGGAAGCAACTTTCTTGATATTAAAGGAGAGTGAGACTCATCTACTAGTAGGGGAGGTGCTAGGTGCAACTTAGGGAGTGCACATACACACCCTGAAAAAATAAATTATCCCTTAACATCCTAGATAATTTTAATTTTAATCCCTTAAATTTAATGTTTTGCACATAGACTATTCATTTCTTTCAACTTTGACGGTTAAGTAAAGAGTGAACTCTCAATTTAATTCGCAATATAAATTACGCAACATAAATTTTTTGAATTAAATTGTGAACCAACAATCTTGATAATAAATTTTTGCAAAATACCATCAGGGGTCTCTTAACAATTATTTTCTGTTTTCGATTAGGTCTCTTATGTTTTTGTGGTAATAAATAGGTCCCTTAACTTTTAAAAGCATTGCGTCGTTGTCCTATTTAACATTTTAACGCTAACTCCATTAAACAATCATTTGACTATTTCACCGCTGATGTATGTCCTAGTCATCATTTCATATTTTTATTAAAAAAAACAAAATGTTCATCCGCATCATCATCTTCCTCAATCCTCTATTCCCCAATTTGCTCAACCCTCTTCTCCAAAAAACCCAAATCTGGATTTCGTTTCTCGAGCAGATTTCTCTTCTTCTCTGTTTCAATTTTGTTTTCGTTTCTGCTCCAAATCCGGAGATTATTTTTAGAGACTTTATTGTGAAATTGTGTTTGTTTATAATAGTGAAAATGATTTTTCCAATCTTCTCTCACATTTAGCACACTCATTAAAAATCAGATTTTTTTCACAAAACAATTTCTCATTTTAAACATAAAAATCAGATTATATTTAATATTTTTTTATAAGCAAACAAATATATTCAACAGAGTGCAACTATTACAAAATGTAATTGGCACCCACCAGCAAAATACAAGAGAGTCCACCACTAAAGATTTCAGATACATCCACAATACTCCACCAACTGACCAAAGTAGTATACCAACCCCACTATAAATACACAAAAAACGGAACATAACAGAGATGCAAAAATAATAGCATTATCCCCCCCCCCCACCCACACACGACTAACTCACCAATTGCAACTCGGCTCCACCAGAGTTAATCAAAGCCAATACATACCACACCAATAAGCCAAAGCAAGCTAGTAACATATGGTCCGTTTGGATCGGTTTATTTGAGTTTATCTACTGATATAAATACTTGTGAGACTGTTTGGGAGAGCTTATCGAAATAACTTGTGATATGTTCATGAGTTGTTTTCAACTGATTTCCATAAGCTCCATAAGATAGCTTATGACTTATAGAAAAGGTGGTTAACATTATTTTATCATATATTATATAAACAGCTTATGCATAAGCACTTATATGATAAGCGCTTAATTAAGCTGTTTATTCAAACGAGTCCATAATCGGCAAGCAAAATTCACCAACACCGATAAATAACGAGTAACATCATCAGCAAGCACAAGTCACCCTCACCGACAAAAACGAGGCAGTCAAGATGGGAGAGGATTTAGGGTTTAGCGTTAAGATTCTGATTAATATAAAAAGCTTAAACAAACAAATTAAAACCTCAGAAAAATGATTTTTCCCTCAAATAATATGTAGCAAATTAATGACTCCACTGCCATATGCGACCGCAACAAGATAACAAGCATATATAGAGCCAGTTTCTTTACGTTAGTCTTCTGAAGTTGCTAGTGATATATTTTTATTATAGTTGGACTACATAGCATGGTTTTGATTCCTTTTCTACTGCTTTATCTTAATTTTTAACATCATCAGGTGATCAAGTTGGGACTTGGGATGTAATATTGGGGATCTTTTCCCTACTGTATATTGGGTATCGTGTGAATAAGGGAGATCATTGTTATTGTAGGTGTTTTGATGACCCGGATTCGGATTCCTCAATTAGTGTATTCTACTTATCTATTGTTAGCATGTGATTGAGTGCTCTCTCAAACCCTTCATAGAAGGTGGAGGGAGTTCCCACTTGCGACGTTGGACTAAATATTATTAATAAAAGGAAATTATTTATCAAAAAAATCAATACCATATTGCTAAAATCCGAAATAGAATTGGATTCCTTCATGAGCAGTGATCCAAACTCTCTATGTAGAGTTTGTAGTCAAATCTTCTTCACCTTGTCAATTATTTGTAAGTGTGTTTGGATGTGGTTGCATTGGACACCATCTCAACTGAAACATGGTTTCATACTTTCATCTAAGCTTTGATGAATGAAGACATGCGCTTGTTGATCAATCTTTGATTTCAACAAAGTCGATCTCATTCTCAAGTGTGACAAAATAGTCTCATTTTGAGGTTGAGTATAATATTTCTCAACAATATCTTATGCATCAATTGAGACCTGAGGATATGTTTGGGAGGGGAGGGAGGAGGGACGTATTTTTCAATTTTAAATTGAAGAAGCTATAAAACACCATACTTAAAATATTTCAATTCAATCTGCGCTTTGATTTATGAAATTTTTTCTTTTATTCTTCGGTTTGTATTAGAGGCTTTTCGTTAATTAGAACCACGATTTTCAAATATCTCCAAATTCTTAACACTTAATCAACACTTCACTTTCTCTCTTCTTATCACATCTACCTTATTACTCTCTCAAGGTGTATGATAAGTCATAAGTGTATAGGTGTCCAAAATTTATTTTTGTTTTTGTTATCTAGACGGCCACTCATTAGAGAGTGAGAAATGATATAGACAACAAAAACATTGCAGATACGAGTTTATGCTGAAAATAAGAAACAACTTACACGCACACGCGCCCGCACACACATGCATATTCTCATAATATAAACAAACCATGTAACATTATTTACCCACAAAGAGGCAACTTATTTCAAACATAGAAAAACCCAAACATCAAACAACTTTGACATACATAATTATTAGCAAAATAAAAAGAAAATCACATGCTGGAAAGACCTCGAGCTTGAACTTTGGGAACCCAAATGAGATTATCAGCTGGGAAAAAGTGACAAACAGAAGAGCTTCCAGGAGTAACACCAAGAATTTGAAAAGAAACATGACCAGGTCCCCAATGAGAAGTATCCATATGACAAACAACCATAGATTCAACCTTATCACCATTATCACCTACAAGTGAAACCTTAAATATCCTATTCTCACTTCCTTGACTATGACAATAAAACACAGCATAAGGATAAGGCATAGTGTGACAAGCTACCATCTTAGTTGCTTCAATTCTCACAATATTTTCTAAGATAGTATAGTTCTGGAAATTCACACTTGATCTAGTTAAGTGTGACGTGGCATAAACTTGAATATCAGAATCAGATTTGACACCAAGAATATTTTGAGTGAATTCAAGCATGGATTCTAATGATGTAGGACAGAATTTTACTTCACCTTCAATTGGTTTACTTTCACATTCACCAAGTGTATCTTCCATTGCTTTGGCTTGTGGTGAATTTGGAGAGAAAGAAAAGTGTTTTAGAAGATTTGGAAGTTGATTTAATGAGAAAGGAAGTGAATCAGCTTTATCTTTTGGCCAAAACGTTGGGATAGTTCGTTTTGGGAAATAAATTGGCATTCTTTGACCAACCTTTAAATCATTCAAAGTGAAGAAAACCATTACAGAAGGATCTATGTGATTGTGACCCTTATTATGTGTATGTGATTTTTGTTGTTCTTCAGAGATTTCTTCAAAATCAGCACCTCCTTCTGTTACCGAAGCTAATTCCCTTGCTTTGATTCCGTAGAAACTCTGCAAAAGTTCAATTAGCTTTGCAATTTAATTCAAGAATCAAACCGAGAAATAGAGTTTCAAGAAGAAGAAAATTGGAAATTAGTGTACCGTGATTACTAGTAGATGAAAAAAGACAAACCAAGATATATATTTTACACCCATTTTTCTGTTGGAATTTCTGGGCATGAAACACTTGTGATTGCTAGGGTACAGAAGGAGAAGAAGAGAAGATACAGTTGTAGTGACAGTGAGTAAGGGAGAGGGTACGAGAGTAAGAGAAAAATAATGGAAAAAATGAATATCGATTTTATTCACAGAGTATAAGTTTGTATAAAGAATGTGACTTATACTAGTTGATTTACATCACATAATATGGTTACAACTAACAACTGTTTAATTTTAACTCATATTGGTTAACAGTTTTCATAACAACTAAAACACGTAACAGATTTTTAGCTAGATTGAAGTATTACATTTCACAATATTTTCTTCTTGCATGCATTGAACACCTCTGTTCAGCTTTGTGTAGAAGAAAGAAAGAGGGAGCTAGATACTGGGGAAGGTAATCCAATATTTAATCCACAAACAAATAATTTCAACAGGACAAAACATATAACACATTCATTTATTTTATCCTTTATAGTTCTTTTTTTTTTACCAATTATATCCTTTATAGTTCTAAATCTTTACTTTTAATATTTTTTAAATTATTTTTTTAAATAACACACGATACATATGATATTTGCTTGTTCACATGTCATTACTATTATTATTATTATTATTATTATTATTATTATTATTATTATTATTATTATTATTATTATTTTCTATATTTATTTAACACTAGCATATTCAGAAATACTTAGCCTTTTTAAAATATTACAAAATTGTTAACATGGAATTTTATTAAAAATTTGAATTCGATTTTTTCACGTTTTTTTGTGTAAAAATGTTTGTGCGAAATTATTAAAGCAAGATTTCTCAAACAATTATTTTGTCTGGACCATCAATCACAAAGTATGTTGACACGTGCGAAGAAGCACGAAGTATTTATTTGAGCACGACCGTGCTTGAGATTTTGGGTGTCCTGTGAGAAATTTGAATGTAGTGTCCTATTTTTATAAGTCGTATATATTAGAATTCATTAATTTAAGGTTTAAATATATGTTTAGTCCCTACAAATATACGTTTTATCCAGTTTGATCCCTATAATATGTAAAATGTTTTATTTTAGTCCCTCCAATATGAGCAGCAAAAGGACTAAAATCAAATATTTTACACATTACAGGGACCAAACTGGATAAAACGTATATTTGGAGGGACGAAAAACAAAGTTTTATTTTTACAGGGACTAAACTGGATCAAATTTATATTTGCAAGGGCTAAACACAAGGTTTTATTTTTACAGGAAATAAACTGGATTAAACGTATATTTGCAAGAACTAAACATGTATTTAAGCCTTAATTTAATACAACCTCAAGTAAGATAAGTTATTGCGGAATAAATGTCAAAGTTTACATCAATTTTGAAAAGTTCAAACCAAAATTTTAATAGAATTAATTATAGAAAAAATAGTTATACATGTATTTATCAATCAAACATGTAGTAATTATATATGTATACATGCATATAAAAAGAATTTGGTGCCCCAAAAATTTAAGGCCATGCGCGGTCGCTCCTCCCGCACTCCCTCAGGAACCCCTGTATTTGAGTCGTAAAATCATCTATAAAAATTTAGAAAATAACATTACTTTTTTTTGCAGGAGAAAATAACATATTGATATATAACACTAATTATTTGATATTAAATATAAATATGTAGCTCCTTATGCATGATGTATAATTTGAAGAAATTATATTCGCAAAATTAAAACACACTTCAAATATATGCTATTAATGCTATCATGATCACTCTTTGTTTAATCAATATTTTTCATTAATTAATTATTTTACTATTTATTTTATAAGTTTATTTCCATGTAATCTTGACTCACAAATAAAAACTAAGTACTTCCTCAATGTTGGTTGCCTTGGCAATTTAAGTGACATGGAGGCACTTATCAAAAAAAAAGTGACATGGAGGTGTCGGCTCCTGGGTTCGAACCCGGTTTTGACCAGTGGTAGTGTGTGTGGGTGATGTTTTATTTGTCATTTCATCTAAGTAGACACAAAAAATAAAAATTAAGTAATTAATAAAGAAAAGGCTAAATTACACCATAGGTCCTTTAAATTTTTAATTGTAACAAGTTGGTCCTTTAAATTTTCAAAAAAAAAGTTGGTCCTTTAACTTTTTCTGTACTACTAAGATCCTTTAAGTTATTTAATTGCACCACTTTGAAAATTCTAGGAGATTCTAGTCACCCTAATAAAAATTACACACTTAGAAAAACTCTCATTTAATCATGACTCTATTTGGTAAACCATAGAACTAGCGTTAAACGGGTAACTAATAATGAATAGGCTCGTGTTAAGTATACGTGGTACTATTACCGTATAACGATTTTCTGTATGCTAATTACTTGAAGTAGCGTTTGAATATATAACTTAGAACTTTAATTAAATTCTCCACTTAATTATCTTCCATTAAATCAATATTATCTCTCATTTTTAAGCCTTAAGTATATATGTTCATTTATGACATTTTATGTTTAAAATTTAATTTAACCACTAATTTATTAAACACTTTAAATTCAATTTGTTAGTTTTTCTATTATTCACTAACTTTTTTTTTTGATATGTCAAAAGATTGTATTAAGAGGGCACTAGGGGTGCCACAACCCGTTTACAATTAGGATGACAGGTTTAAACAAGATTTAAACAAGCGTTTGGGGAATTACTCCACACCTCAAAATCTAGAGACAAATTAATTCCCACCCGATTTGAGAACCAACCCCATGACAACCCTTTAACATGGTTTAGCATTTGATTTACGTTTGGAAAACCTCCTCTAAAGATAATTCTATTACGGTTAACCCAGATTACCCAAACAACCGCTAGCCAAAACAGGAATCTTACTTTCTTATTCTTTTTACCACCTAACTTAATCTGATGTTTCTTCAAGTGATCCCACGCTCCTGAGTGCTCCACTCCTTGAATCCCAAGCCAATCAAACACACCATTCACTACAAAAAAATTAGCCAATAGCGACGGACATTTCCCTCGCAAAATGACATAAAACCGTCGCTAATGGTCATTTGCGAGGGAATTAGCGAGGGACCAGTTCCCTCGCAGAATCCCTCCTCGCTATTGAGATTAGCGAGGGAATTTGGATCCCTCGCTAATTAGCGAGGGACTATGCCGTCGCTAGTTCCCTCGCTAATAACTGCAGCTTTTCAGGTGATGGGACTCAGTTGCAGGGGTTGGTAAATGCGCAGGAATTAGCGAGGGACAGTTCCCTCGCTAATTCCCTCGCTAATGACTGCAGTGTTCAAAAAAAAATGACACGTGTCCCATGCTGAATGACTTGTTTTTTTATATATATTTATTATTAATTAATGAATATTATATTATATTATTAATTTTGTGGTGATGTGTGGTGGTGGTGGTGGTGTGGTGGTGGCGTGGTGGTGGTGGTGGTGGTGATGGGTGGTTTAGAGTAGAGAGAGAAGGAGAAGAGAGAGAGAGAGAGAGAGAGAGAGAGAGAGAGAGAGAGAAGTGAGAGTGGTGGTGGTGGTGGCGTGGTGGTGGTGTGGTGGTGGTGGTGGTGTGGTGGTTTAGAGTAGAGAGAGAAGGAGAAGAGTAAGAGAGAGAGAGAGAGAGAGAGAGAGAAGAGTGAGAGTGGTGGTGGTGGTGGGGTGGTGGTGGTGGTGAAGAGTAAGAGAGTGAGTGAGAGTGGTAAGAGGTATGTGGTGGTGGTGGTGTTGGAAGAGTGAAGAGAGAAGAAGAGTGTTAGAGGAGGTGGTGATGGTGGTGGTGGTGGTTGTGTGGTGGTGGAGAGTAGAGGAAGAGGAAGGGAAGAGGAATGGGAAGAGGAAGGGAAGAGGAAGGGTGAAGAGTGAGTGAGTGAGAAAGAAGAGGGAGCGTGTAAACGGTTTTAAAGAAAAAAAGAAAAAAATTGCGAGGGAATTAGCGAGGGAACTGTCCCATCATCTGAAAAGTTAAATTTAGCGAGGGAATTAGCGAGGGAACTGTCTCTCGCTAATTTCTGCACATTTACCAACCACTGCGCTGAGTCCCATCATCTGAAACGGCAAATTTAGCGAGGGAATTAGCGAGGGACTTAAAATTAGCGAGGGCATTGCCGTCGCTAAAGCCGTCGCTAATCGCAAAAAAATTGACAGCCCTATGCCCTCGCTAAAGCCGTCGCTAATCGCAGTTTTTGCGAGGGACAACAAGTCCCTCGCTAATGGCCGTTGCTAATACCAGTAATTTTTGTAGTGATTCCACAGTTGCTTCGATACATCACACCCGAAGAACAAGTGGGAAGAATCCTCTGTTGAACCAAGGACAAACACTCTTTGTTTTGAATGATAACAAATTACATCTTGTCTACTAATGGTTGCAGTTGAATGAAGGTACAGTGATTAAATCAAAGAGCAGGGACTAAAGTGCAATGGCTTGCAGAAGAAGCAACAATGAATTTGAAGACCTAATTGTTTATCTGTTTTTGATAGGACTCAAATGTAAGATCCTATCCCTTCAGCTTTATGACATTTAGTAGAAGAGAGATGATGTTTTAAAAATGTTTTTAAAAATAAAATTGTTGTGTTAAAAGCCTTTGAAAAATATTTTATAAAATTGCATGGATGCATAAGGTGGCACCTAAATCTAAAAACAATTTTTGTGAAAAGCTTGAAATCGATTTCCTAAGTTATTATGCAGCTTGAAATCGATTTCCTAATTCTCATAAAGCTTGAAATCGATTTGATAAACTATTGTTGAAGCAATGAATCGACTTCAATACACAATGAGCAAAGCATGAAATCGTTTTGACTCACAATGTTTCAAAGCATGAAATCGATTTCTCCTTATGTATTTAGAGCAATGAATCGATTTCCAACTTCCCTTTCTCAAGCATGAAATCGATTTTAATATACAATGCCTTAAGCATGAAATCGATTTCATACACATTGCCTTCCTTATTTAAAAGATCATAATCGATTCTTGGCTCCCTTTTGAAAGAAATACAATCGATTACATGCTTCCTTGAAGCACAAAATCGATTGACACAAGCAAGGAATCGATTATACCTTTCCTTGTATTTAGAGCAAACAATCGATTATGCCATCTAGTGCATCAAAGCACATAATCGATTTCAACATTGTGGTTTTTATTTCAACGGTCAATTTTTTACATTCCCTATAAATAGGAAGCTTGGATTCACAAATCGAGACACCACTTTCCACTTCTCTGCTACGTACTTTCAGATCAAAAAGCAAAGAGAAAAAAAATAAGAGCTTTCATTTTCAGATCTATATTTCAAAGTTCTTCATTTTCAAAAACCAATCATCTCTCACTCTACTATATTGTTACTATACTGCTGAAGTGATTGGTTCGTAGATCTCATATTGTATTCGTTTTCTAAGTGGTTATTTTGAAATCCTGGGAGGTGTTCTTGGGTCGTTCAATCAGGAGATTGAAGCGGTTATTTTGAAATCCTGGGAGGTGTTCTTGGGTCGTTCAATCAGGAGGGAGGTGTTCTTGGGTCGTTCAATCAGGAGATTGAAGCGGTTATTTTGAAATCCTGGGAGGTGTTCTTGGGTCGTTCAATCAGGGGATTGAAGCGGTGTTGAAATCCTTAGCTAGGTGCTCGGGTTCTCAGTTCGGGGGAATTGAGATTTGCTATCTTGAAGTTGCCTGTTTGTAAAGAATTCTTCAATATAGTGGTTACCATCAAGTCCAAGGGTTGCAACGCTTGAGGCCGAGGACGTAGGGCTTTTATGCCGAACCTCGCAAAATTCCTGGTGTATCTCTATCCCTATCTCTTTACTTTGCTTTATTATCTATACCCTTGCTTATTGCTATATTGAATGTTATTTAGATCTGTTTATCATACTTTTCATCTGTCTACAACTAAACTACTCTGATCTTGTGATTATCTATTATCTTCCATATCACTGCAATTGATCTACTTTCTACTATATTCAATATCACTACACTTCTTATAAATAATCTTATTGTGTATATTGATAATAGTATTATATCTCTTTGTTCCTAAATCTGCCTGCTTGCACCATATAAAGTTTAAATCTAAGTTTCCGCATTTGATTTAAAACAAACTTATCATTTATTTTGAAAAGAATCCAAGATATACATATAACCTTATTCACCCCCCTCTAAGGTTATACTATAGTCTAACATCCTCATCGTACCTGAAACATAGAACGCAGCACCTGCTGGTCTGAGAATTCAGAACCCCTCTCTGCTGAAGTAATGTTCTCTTAGGGAGCCTATTGATTAGTAATCGCCATCCATGAATCAAGAATTTAGAGGGTGCAGAGGTGCTCCATAACTTCTTCACTGTTTTCAGTTCTTCCTCCTGTAAACCTGAATTATCGCTGCTGTCAATCAATGAACTGTACGCAGACTTGACTGAATATTGCTGCGTCTGTGAGTGCAGCCAGACCCATCGGTCTGCCCTATTCTTCAAAGGACCGATCTGCAGTAACATATTTGACAGCTTACCCGCCGCCTCCTCTTGCTCAACCGAGAGTAATTCAGTCTAATTAAATTGCCACTCCCAACTGTCATCGCTCCATTGACCGAAGTCTGCTACATTGCCTGCTGCATTGTCTGAGATCACATACAACTGAGGAAAATTTTCTGCTAGTTGCCATGGACTACACCACTTATCCTTCCAAAACTTCACATTTTTTCCATCTCCCATTTTTATCCTAACCGAATTGAATTGCTAAACCAGTTTTGTTTAAATTCCAAACAAGCATCAACCAAGTTCAAGTCCTTCCACCAAATCGAATGAGAAGATCTATTCAAAATTCCTTCTCCACCATAGAAAAGTTCAATCATTGAGTTCCATAGATTATTGTTTTCCACCAATATCCTCCATTTCCATTTTCCCAAGAGAGCCAAGTTGAATAACTCCATGTTTCTAATTCCAAGCCCCCCTTCTCCTTTGGCAAGCACACTCTACTCCACCTCACCCACGCCATCTTATGCACCTCCAAGCTTCCACCCCAAAGGAAATTTCTTTGTAGTTTCACCATTTCCTTAATAACCTTTTTTGGGGCTTTGAAAAAAGAAAAGTAGTACAAGGGAAGACTAGCTAATACCGAGTTGATGAGTGTCACTCTTCCCCCCATTGATAGTTGTCTACTCCTCCACAATGATAATCTATTCCTCATCTTCTTTACCACCGGTTTCCACGTGCTACTTACCCTTGGGTTTGCTCCTACCGGAACCCCTAGGAAATTAAACGGAACACATCCTTTCTTGCAATAAAGGAACTTAACACCTATATCCACCTCCTCTTCCTCCATTCTAACGCCTATAAGACAACTTTTATGGAAGTTAACCCGAAGTTCCGACACTAGCTCAAACACTCTCAATACCGCTTTCAAACACCATAAATTCTCCCTAGAGTTATTGCACAAACTAACCGGACAAATTGGAGAACCGGACAAACTAACCTTCCCATCACCGAAAACGCATCAAAAAATCCTTGCCTAAGGCAATTATTAATCAGCCCCGTTAACCCCTCCGCAACCATCAAAAAAAGGAAAGGTGCCAAAGGGTCCCCTTGCCTCAATGCTCTCCGTCATAAATTCTTCCGTCGGGCTTCCATTAACTAGCACCGATACGTGCCCCGAAAAGATGCATGCCTTCATCCAACCTCTCCACTTTGTGCAAAAACCCATCCTTATTATTCACTAACTTATCGACCAATTTGTTCGATATCAAACGTATCATTCACGGTGACTGTGGAGACTAATCCTTCTAAGTACCAGATATCCATTTTGAAGGGTTGACCTCTCTTAACAAATGTTTTTCATATGCACTAATCAGAGATTAAACTCAGGACCAAATAATTAAAGAACCAAAGTGTACTAATCGCACGTGTTGATATGTTCCTTTGTACTCCCTCCGTCCCATATTATATGACTTTCTAGCCAAAAAAATTGTCCCATAATACACAACTATTTAGAATCGCAATGAAATATTAATATTTCTTTCATACCATACCTTTCATTATATATTTAATAATATTTCTTTCATAAGCCTACTAATTTATCTTTCCAATGTCATCATTAATAAGGTTAATTTGGTATACTAACTCACGATTTCTCTTTCTCATACAAAATTAACTACTTTTCTTAATATGTATGAAATGACCCAAAACGACATATAATATGAGAAGGAGTGACTACTAAACATAGCTTATATGAGTGATCCACGTGCATTCAATAATTCATAAAAAAACACGCTAGATTTGCTATTGATCGTCAAATATCTTTATTTGATTTGCTTGTCACCTTTTTACGGTTTATTGGCTTAATATATAAAATGATTGATTGATATCATATAATATAGGATTTGTTCCGGTGAGTATATATCAAAAGATATCCTTTCATGTTGTCAAAAAAAAAAAGATATCCTTTCAGGTGCTTTTTTATCCCTATCCAAAGGCTATTGCTTTTCCCACACCCCCTCCTACTCGAAACACACCCCATAAATATGTGAAAAGACCAATAGGCCAGGCCAAACCTCTTTTTTTTCACGAATTTTCACCTGTTCGAACACGGGCATTCGAACAGGTTCGAATGACATCGTTCGAGTGTGTTAAATTTTGACTTCACACCCTTTTGGGCGTTTTTCACCTGTTCGCATGAGGTCATGCGAATCTGTTCGCATGAGGTCATGCGAACCTGTTCGCATGAGGTCATGCGAACCTGTTCGCATGACCTCGTTCGAACACATTCGAACGACATCGTTCGAGTGTGTTAAATTTTGACTTCACACCCTTTTGGGTGTTTTTAAACTGTTCGCATGAGGTCATGCGAACCTGTTCGAACAAGGTCGTTCGAACAGTCATAAAACACGTCCTCGCAGCGTCTCACGCGAGGTTATTTTTGGAATAAAATTTGTTAAGGGGTGTGAAAGAGTAGGAGGGGGTGTGGGAAAAGCAAAACCCTATCCAAATTGTAGTTTGCTCTTCTGACAGCGGCAGATCTTCTTTAGGGCCCATGTGCCCCACGGCCCACCCCAAAAAATCTTAGTGAAATTACTATAATACCCTAGTTTTTGAAAGCAACTATTAAATATATAACATTTTGCGGCAAATCAAACACATATAATATAATGGTATAGTGGTTAGTGTTTGCTCTCTGTATTTGTTGGTTCCAAGTTCAATCTATTTCTTTGTGTTTTCAACTTAATTTTCTTATATTACTACATGTGCAAAGAAACATTAAATCTTGTAACATGCATTAGGAAATTTTATTTTTGTTACTACACTCTTCCATATTTACTAATTTTATTTTTTATATTGCTTTGTTAAAATAGAACTCGGGAGATTATTAAATTTATATTGTGAGTTTCTTTTTTGGATTTTTTAATTTTAGTAAATTAAATTTTACGTGTATGGAATTTGGAATTTATTTTTGCTTCCCAGAACCGCCGCTGTGTTAGATTTGTTTATTGATTTTCTCTGCACCGTCTTTCAATTCGTCGCATCATCGCTGCAATTTTATTTCATTCCAGCAAGTTTCTGAAAGTAGGTTTCTACATTTTTGCGTTTATCCATCTCTGTTCACGCGTTTGGGTTTTCGTGTCTCTTTCATTAGCGGCCTGCTCGAGATTTTTAGTCAAGATCCGCCACTGCTATTCTCAACATGCTTATTTGTTGTGTAACTAAAATTTTGATTGTAAAAGTTTATAAGGCCTAACATAACTGATAAAATCAACATTATTGTGCTGGATATTTATTATAGTTATTCGAGTTCGAACTTGAAATCTCTACTTTAGATTTGTGAATTTATGAGTGATACTCATTATTCTGTTCATAAAAAAGTTGATAGTGAAAGTATGAAAAAGTTGATAATACTATATTTTAACACACCCCATTCTAGTGAAACCTAATCCTCAACCACTAAGTCCACTACCAATTAATTTAATTGGTTGAATTATGGGTCCTGTTGGTATTTTGTTGATGTTTTGTCATGCTCTGTGTGTCCATTGTTACTTGACCCAAAAATCAGTATTAATTTGTGTCCATCATTCAAATTAATTGGTTGGATCACGGGCCCTTTGGTATTTTGTCATGCTCCATGTCTCTATCGTTTATTATCTTAATGGCCCACACTTGGATTCGATTATTTCCTCACATTTTACTTGCTTGTTGGTTTTTTATTAGCGTAAGAAGTTTAAATGCTACTTGAAGTAGTGTTTGAAAAAAATTAAACGCTACCAAAAAAAGTGGAACGTTATATAGTCCAGATACATCACTTTTTCAATGAATCTAAAAAGTTGTTTGTTGTTTATATACGAGTCCGGAGGGAGTATGTAATGTCCAAAACGGCTACGGCTTGTAGTACTAAGTCATTTGCTTAGTAATAGTTACTAAATCATTACTTGCCATTGGATTGACAAAATTTCAATGAAATTCAATTTAATGGCTAGTATTTAATAAGAGTATTTGTGTCACATCCTTTTTTTGTGTTTTAATTACATTAAATAAATTATTAAATGTGCCTTTTTTTAGGGATTATTAAAGCAAATCATTTTTTTACTCATTGATTTTCTCTTCCACTATCTTCTCTCTCACAATTCCACTATCTTCTCTCTCACAATTTTATCTTACGTTCATCTGTCACATTCTTCTTCTTCTTCTTCTTCTTCTTCTTCTTCTTCTTCTTCTTCTTCTTCTTCTTCTCCTCCTCCTCCTCCTCCTCCTCCTCCTCCTTCTTCTTCTTCTTCTTCTTCTTCTTCTTCTTCTTCTTCTTCTTCTTCTTCTTCTTCTTCTTCTTCTTCTTCTTCTTCTGAAGCACGCTCTTCCTTTACGCCATTGATCATGCCTCGTTATGATGTTGATGAACATGGGACTAAAATCAGTTTTTCATCGTTAATTGCGCGTAAGTCCTTTCTTCTTCATTTGTAATATGCATGTACTCTCTCAATCACGCCACTGAGAGAACATTTAGGACCAACTACCCAAACTTGATATATTCTGTGGTTTCCACTAACCGAAGTCATATTTTTATTTGGTTAGATCGTACTAACTGAAGTTATCTTATTCCCTGACTAGAATTGGACTAACTGAAGTTATGTTATTCCCTGGTTAGAACTGGACTAACCGAAGTTATGCTATTTCCTGGCTAGAATTGGACTAACTGAAGTTATGTTATATCCTGGCTAGAAATCCACTAACCAAAGTTACGTTATTCCCTGGCTAGAATTGGACTAACCGAAGATATGTTATTCATTCCCTGTCTAGAATTCCTCTAACCGAAGTTATGTTATCCTTTAGTTAGAATTGGACTAACTGAAGTTATGTTATGTCCTGGCTAGAATTCCACTAACCGAAGTTAGGTTATTCACTGGTTAATGTCTATTAACAAATGTTCCGTACTTATGTGGTCTTTTTTTGTTTTTGTTGTTGCAGTACAGGGTTGTCAGCATCAGCATGAAAATCAAACCGACAAGATTGTCTTAGATGCACAAAGTATTATTGATTGCTTTTTATTTTATTTGAATAATTTATTTACATTGTGAGATGTACATTAATGGGTTTCTAAAATCCCATGATTAATGGGTTTTTAAAACTGTTCCTTGATTTTTGCTATTCCTACGTTTTTTTCCCGCTATTAGTGGTAGACATTTACTCCAAATCATCCAATTTTTTTTAAGCCTTATTTAATTAATATAGTAAATTACCTCTACAATCATTTAGTAACTATTACTAAGCTACTAGCTTAGTAGCATAAGTCAGACTCGTCCAAAACATATATATGTTGTCCTTTATGTATATGAATATAATCATATGGTATTATTGCTCGAGTTTTTTCTGTTCTACAAAGCATCTAAAACAGTTACGAAGTTAAACAAACTCAAGAAAATGTGTGATATAAGAGCGAAACGATTCAGTGATTTTAAGGCGCAAAAACATCACATTTTTATATTACTTTGTGTTTATTTCTCTCTTCTAAGATCTTTTTCTTATTTTGTTTCATTTCTTTTTTCACATTAACTTATAATATATAAATCACTTTATATTTCATTAGCATAACTATATATGTGCATGTGCGGGTCAATTACTAATGTACAATATATAAATTTTACATAGCCTAACACTAAAAGAAACCAAAGTAAATGCACTAGCAAAAGTCCAAAACAAATATGTTCCTTTATGTATGTAATGTTCTATGAGTATAATCATGTTTCGGTATTATTGCTCGAGTATTGTTTTGTTCTTAAAAGCCTCTAAAACAGTTACGAAGCTAAATACACTCAAGAAAATGTGATATATATATATATATATATATATATATATATATATATATATATATAAATAAATAAATAAAAGAGGGAAAGGATTAAGTGACTTTAGGGTGAAAAATATCATGCCCTTATATTGTAAAGTCACTAAACCCATATCCGATATATACATTATATATTAATTATAAGCATAGGATTAAATCGAAACCACATATTACTTGTGGTTGCAAGTAAATTCGTGCAAATGTAGGATACTCCCTCGGGCCTTGTTTAGAAGCAAAATTACCTAACTTTACATATAGTTTAGGGATAATATAGATTAATGGTCTCCTAACCATGTAAAAAACAAATTATAATTACTAAAATGACATTTTTTTCTCTTGGTACTTTAGAAAATAGGAAGAGAATTATTAAGAGGTGTTTTTGGAACAATTGTTGACTATTTTACATTGAGCTTTTATATTTACCTTTGTATATTTAACCTAACCGTGGTTATTATTTGACACTAGTTAGTTGTAATTAGTTCAGTTTTTCCAGATTCATTTAATATAAACACTACTCTCTGTACAGTTACTAATCAATTCAATGAGAAAATGTATTCTTCCATTTTTATCTTTTCTGGTTCCTGGCTTATCAAGATGGTATCGGAGCTCAATCATTGAGCTCTGGTTTTCGCCATCGTTCTCCCATTCTTCTTCTCATTGAATTGAATTAATTTCTCAGATTTACTTTTCCTCTTCCTTCGAATCAATTTCGCACTTCATTGCATTCTGATTCTTGATCCTTCTTTCGATTAGAACTTTACTTCGAATCGATTCTGCGTTCATTGCGTTTCAATTCTTGATTCGTAATTGCTAGGGTTTTTCATCACGCAATTTCTCCCTCTTTTCTGATCGATCTTTCCGCGCACCGTCTCTCCGTTGCTATTAACCCTAATTTCAGCGATGGCGAACCAGAATCTTGAACAATATGCTGATCTTTCCACCAATTCCTCGAATCCTTTCTACATACATCCTACTGAGACTCCTGCCGTGATTTTGGTTCAACCTACTCTGGAAGGAAGCAAGAACTTTCAACCATGGATTCGGCCAATGCGCGTATCCTTGATTTCGAAGAACAAGATTCACTTCGTTGATGGAACGATTACAGCACCGGCAAAGACGAGTACGATGTACAATCTGTGGTTTAGATGCAACAATTTGGTGTTAGCATGGCTTCAACGATCTGTTTCTGAGAGCGTGATGAAGTCGATTGTTTTCTTTGACAAAGCATATGACGCCTGGAAAGATCTTCACGATCGATCAAGGCGACATGTTCCAGATTGCTGACATTCAAGAAGAAATATGCAAATTATCGCAAGGTACGCGTGATGTTGGCGCATATTATACTGAATTGAAATCCTTATGGGATGAGCTTGAGAGTTTCCGTCCCTTTTCCCCTTGTACCTGCGCCATTCCATGTACGTGTAATGCTGTACAGAATGTTAAGAAGTTTAGAGATCAAGATTATACAATTAGATTCTTGAAAGGTCTAAATGAAGAATTTTCACATGTTAGAAGCCAAGTCACGATGATGGATCCATTTCCTCAAATCACTAAGGCATTTTCTCTTGTGATTCAACAAGAACGAAACATCAATATTAGTAATCCACCATCATCTGGTACTGAAACTGAGAATGAAACCATGACTACATCTATTGTGAATCATGTACAGAGTTCTAACAGAGGAGGTTATGGCAATCGTGGTAGAGGAAGGTTTGGACATGGTCAAGGTAGAGGACAAGGTTCAACTCGATTGTGTACCCATTATAGCAAAACAAATCACACGGTTGAGACCTGCTATTTCCTCCACGGATTCCCACCAGGATATCAAACAAGAACTCAAAAGAATTCCACCAATTCTGCTGCAAGTGAGAATGAATCCAATAAACAAGAGAATGGAAATGGACTCAACAACAATGTTGCCCTTACTCAGGATCAATACAGGGCTATTCTGGAGCTAATTCAACAATCTAAACAGAGGAGCCAAGGGTCTTCACTTTCTGCCAACACTGTCTTGGCACAAACATCAGTACCCAGCCAAGTTTCCTCCTATAACATAATCACAGATCCTGTTTCTGGTATGAAATTTATAATTTGGATAGTAGATACAGGTGCTACTGATCATATTGTCCCTGATTTGAATCTTTTTACTAGTTACAAACTCATTGACCTTATCAAAATCAACTGTCCCAACCTTACAACAGCATTTGCAACTGCCATAGGGACTGTTCATGTTACCAATGACATAATATTGTACAATGTACTCTATGTTGAGAACTTTGGCTCTTATTTGATGTCTGTTCCTGAGCTTGCCCTAAGTAGCAAAATCTCTGTTTTTTTAGTGATGATGGCTGCTTCCTTTTTCAGGCCCTTGCCAACCGGATGATTGGATCAGCTAAGCTGGAGAAGAAGCTCTACAAATTACCCACACAAATAACTGTGCCTGTTAGTGATCTGCACTCTGCTTGTAATGTTGACAACACTACTTTACCTAATTCTTACAAAAGTAGCACTATAGATACATCTAGACTTTGGCACATGAGATTAGGGCATATTTCTCATGATAGACATCATTGTATATCCACACAATTTCCCTTTGTTCATTTTGAAAATACAAATACACCTTGTGATATATGTCAATTTTCTAAGCAAATAAAGCTTTCTTTTTCACTTAGTATTTCCAAGACTAATCACTGTTTTGAGTTGCTTCATGCTGATATTTGGGGACCTTACTCCCACACTTCCATACTTGGACACAGATATTTTCTTACACTAGTTGATGATTTTAGTAGATACACTTGGATTATTTTAATGAAAAATAAATCTGAAACCCGTGTCCACCTCACTTCATTCATAGCTTACATAGAAACACAATTTAGCACCAAATTAATTAAAAACCATTAGAACTGACAATGGTGTAGAATTCCTCATGCATGACTTTTACCTTAGCAAGGGCATTATTCACCAAACCTCTTGTGTAGAAACCCCTCAACAAAATGGAGTTGTTGAGAGGAAACATCAACACATCCTTTATGTTGCCCGTGCCCAATTCTTCCAAGCCAACCTACCTCACAAATTGTGGAACTTTGCCATACAACAAGCCATCCACCTAATAAACAGAATCCCCACACCTATCCTACATAACAAATCTCCATATGAACTACTTCACAAAATGCCACCTTCCCTCACTACAAAAAAATTCAAGATTAGCGACGGATTTTAGCGAGGGATACCCAATTCGTCGCTAAATCCAACTTAGCGAGGGATTTAGCGACAGTCAATTCCGTCGCGACAAGGGGCGCCATTTTTTTTAAAATTCAAATCTGTCGTTAACAGTCAATTCCGTCGCTAACGGCCCGTCGCTAACGCTGACGTGACCGTTGGCAGATCTTGGAAATCGTAAGATTCCCAAATCCGTCGCTAATACTAAAATCCATCGCTATTATTCCGTCGCTAATGTTTGGGAAAATGTGAAATTTAAATTCCATCGCTAATATTCAAATCCGTCGCTAAATATCCCTCGCTAATTTTAATTAAATTTTCCTATCTCCGTAACACACTCTTCTCTCACCAATCACTCTCACCTCACTCACACTCACCCAGTTCTCCGCCGCCACCACGCCACCACCGTCCACGCTACCAAGGTTAGTTTGTTCTCACTCTTCTCTCTCTTTCTCTCTCTGAACCTTCTCTCTATTTCACTCTAATCGTTTCTCTCTCTCACTCCTCACCATATGCACAAATCTATTTTCTTACCACCCACCGGAGTTCGCATAGTCACCGGACAACCACCGCACCGGAGTTCGCATAGGCACAAAATGGTTCGTTTTTATTTATTTTTGTTTTTAGGAATGATTTTTGTTTAGTTGTTTTTAGTTGTGAAATGTGAGTTTTAAATGTGTATGTTATTATAGAATAAATTTTTGTTGTTTGAAAGATTAATATTAGTGTTTAGGATTGTGAATTTTGAAATGTTGTTGTATGTATTTAAGATAGTATTTAGAATTGTAGAATAAAATTGTTGTTGTTGTTATTAATTAGAAATGTGTAATTGGAATTGAATTGAAATTGGAAAATGTAATTGAATAACGTATGAAAAGTGTATGTTGTTGGAGATGTAATGGAAAAGTGTATGTTTGTTAGAGTTGTTAATTGAAAAATGTCTAATTGGAATTGATAATTGGTGACAAGTGTATGTTAATTTTGAAATTGAAATTGTGTTAAATTGTTGTTTTGATGTTTGATGAACCCTAGGTTAGATGACTATTTGATGTTGTTATTGTGTGTTGTTGATGGTAAAGGGTGAGGTGCTTGCTGTCCTTCACCCCCATATTTTACTCGAAATCATCTCCATTGAGATAATTGCGAGACTATACTAACAATTTTAAGGTTGGGAGTTAGAAATAACTTCCTTCACTACTTATATGGAAAAGGGTTTTGTCTGATCTGTGCTTAACTCCCATATTCGGCTCGAAATCATCTCCATTGAGATCATATCGATGCCACTAACTTGATAGGTTATATTTTAGGTTTAGTTGTGGGAATCTAACACGTTTTTTAAATGCGTGTAGATGAATTAGAATCAATTGAATCGTAGTTGGGTGTATGATCGGTTATATCCGGGAAGAGCATTTTTGAAGGAAACTTTTGTAAATGAGGTTGAAGAGTTTATTAGGGTAGCGTGGCGACATGATAAGGCTAAAAAGGAAGGGGGGATTAGATGTCCATGCCTTAAATGTGACGGTATACCTATTACACCTGATGATGAAATTAGGGTGCACTTGTATCGTATCGGGTTTAGGCCTAATTATTGGATTTGGGTGGACCATGGAGAACGACTTCCAAATTTTGACTTAGGGGCTTCTTCAAGCAGTTCTAGTTTTCATGCTCCATCTAATGAACAATTTGAGTCGATGGAAAGCATGATTTGTGATGGTCTCGGAGTGAATGTGTCATTTGATGAGCCTCAATATGACGATCATGATGAACTTCCAAATGAAGAAGCACAAAGATTTTATTGTTTGTTAAAAGGGTCAAACACACCATTGTTTGATGGCTCGCCAGAGTCAAAATTATCTATGTGTGTGAAGCTTTTATCTCTCAAGTCCATGAGCAATATTTCTGAGTTGGGTTTAGATTTTGTGACTCAAATGATGTTGGACGGGACACCTATTAAGGATAGTTTGCCAAAAAGTTATTATGAAGCAAAGATGTTAGTTTCGAAGTTGGGATATTGGAATGTAAGAAGATTGATTGTTGTGGGATGGGCACATGTTATTTTACGACAGCGAATTTGGTAAAACCGATGGTGCGCTGCAGGCTTGTAGATTTTGTGGAAAGCCGGGGTATAAAGTTCGCAAAGGGGAAAAACGTAATTATAAACCCATTTCTGTTAAGTCGATGTTCTATTTGCCTATAGTTCCAAGGTTGCAGAGAATGTTTGCATCGCCTGAAATTGCAAAGAAAATGACGTGGCATTATGAGAATAGGAATACCTCAGACATTTTACGCCATCAATCTGATGGTGAGGCGTGGAAACACTTTGATCGAGTGCATTCAGATTTTGCCTCTGACCGACGGAATGTTCGACTTGGTTTGTGCTCTGATGGATTTACTCCATATATCCAAGCATCAGCGTCGCCCTATTCTTGTTGGCCAGTCATTGTTACCCCTTACAATCTTCCTTCTGAGATGTGCATAACTAAACCGTATATGTTTTTGACTTGCTTGATACCTGGTCCATCCAATCCAAAAGCTAACATTGATATCTTTTTGGAACCTCTAATTGATGATCTCAAGAGATTGTGGCAGGGTGTTGGGACATATGATGCAGCACGAAAGAAGAATTTTATGATGAGAGCAGCATTGATGTGGACGATTAATGACTTCCTGACTTATGGTATGTTGTCAGGTTGGGGGACTCATGGTAAATTAGCATGCCCCCACGGTATGGAACACCCAAAAGCGTTTACGTTGAAATACGGGGGAAAGAATTCTTGGTTTGACTCGCATCGTAGATTCTTACCGCCAGATCATGTATTTAGAAAAAACAAAAGGGAATTCAAGAAAAGGGTAGTTGAAACAGATGTCCCACCGCCTTTATTGACATCGGGTGAAATTTGGAGTAGAGTTATGAATTTGCCACAAGCCACGGAGGTAGGTGTGCTCTCCCGATTGAATGGTTATGAACGAGTGCATAACTGGACAAAAAGAAGCATATTTTGGAATCTCCCGTATTGGAAAGATAATCTATTGAGACACAATCTCGATGTTATGCACATTGAGAAGAATTTCTTTGACAACATATGGTTCACCGTGATGAATGTTAAAGATAAAACCAAAGACAATAATAAGGCTAGAATGGATTCTGCTCTTTACTGTAGCAAAAATCGTTCCAATTTGAATTTGGTGCCAATGGCTAATGGCAAGATGTCAAAACCCAAAGCCAAATATTGTCTTACACCCGATGAAGCAAAAAATGTTTGTCGATGGTTGAAAGGATTGAGGATGCCAGATGGCTATTCTTCTAATCTTGCAAGATGTGCAGATGTGAACACCGGGAAGATGTATGGGATGAAAAGTCACGATTGTCATGTATTCATGGAGTGTTTGCTTCCAATTGCTTTTAGTTCATTGCCAAAGTGTGTTTTGGAACCACTTACTGAAGTGAGTCAATTTTTTAAAAACATGTGCTCTTCAACATTGAGAAAAGATGATCTTATTAACATGGAGCTGAATATTCCTTTCATTATCTGTAAGTTGGAGAGAATACTTCCTCCTGGTTTCTTTGATTCTATGGAGCATCTTTCGGTTCACCTTGCATATGAACCAAGGCTTGGTGGACCAGTTCATTATAGGTGGATGTATCCATTTGAGAGGTAATTATCAATTTCAACATTTTAATTAATGTGCATATTTAGTATGACTATTTATTTAATCAACTCCCCTTCCTCCATATATTTAGATTGATGGGTGATTATAAACGATCGGTGAAGAATAAAGCTAGAGTCGAAGGATCGATCTGCGCAGCTTACTTACATCGTGAAACAATTTATTTTTGTTCTCATTATTTCAACAACTTTATGTTGTCAAGAAATAATAGAAACGAAATAGAGGTTGAAGAAGAAAGACATGCCCTCACTTTATCTGTGTTTAGAAAACCTGGGCGCCTCTCGGGAAAGAAGTCGACTCAGTGGTTATCAGATATGGAGTATAAATCAGCACATATTCATGTCTTGATCAATTGCACTGAAGTTAAACCATATCTTGAGTAAGTGTGCTTCAATTCAGTTTTCAATACATAGACATTTAGAGTATGAAGTTATATCATGCCTTGACCAATTTTCATTCTAAAGAGTTTGGATAATTCTTTTTCAGTGCATTCTTACAAGTTGAGGGTATACGCACTGAAGATTCTTCTATTCGTATACATGAAAGTTTTTCATCTTGGTTTAATGATAGAGTAAGTAAATAAAATTAATGCTTTAATGTCTAAAGTTCAAAGTAGATATGAGAGATGACTTATTTTTTCCATATGTGATTACTTAGGTTTATGAAGCGGAACCAACTCCCATAATCCAACATTTGAGGAACTTAGCTTATGGTCCTTTTTGGGAAGTTAGTGAGTGGCACACGTACCTCGTTAACGGATATAAATTTGACACCCAATCATGGAGTGAGGGAAAACAAACAATTAATAGTGGGGTATATGTAAAAGGGATTGCAGAAGGAGCTGAAGATGAGTACTACGGGGTGATCCAACACATATATGAACTTGAATACAAATATTTAGACTATCAAAAGAAAATTGTTTTGTTTTATTGTAGTTGGTTTGATCCATCGGTTAGAGGAACGAAATTGAATCCAAAATGTAATACTGTGGACATTCGAATGGATAGAAGGTATAGAGCCTATGATCCGTTTATCATGCCTGAAAATGTGAGGCAGGTATATTATGTTCCATATCCATCAACCCGGGAAGGATATTGTGTTGCAACTAAGAAATTGGAGTATATGAAGAAGATGAAGAAGATGAATATGAGACTGAAGAAGATGAACCAGTATTAGAAGAAGAAATTGGAGTATATGAAGAAGATGAAGAAGATGAATATGAGACTGAAGATGTAGAAGATGTAGAAGATGAAGAAGATGAAGACTTTTTTTAATCTTATTAGTATCACATAGATAGTTTGATTAGTTTTAATCTCTGCATGTTGTTGATTGTTCATCTAATTTTAATTATTAATATATATCACATTTCGTTTATCATTATTGTACGTTGTTGTTGTATTTAAATTTATTTATTAAAATATATCATTATATATTTTTCTTGCGTTTCGTTTTTCATAAATATGCATCCAGGAGGAGGTTTTGACCCGCCGAGAGATGTTAGGGGGAAGAAGATAGCTGAACCTAGAAGGCGGTGTCGAGTTCGTGAGGTTGTACTTAATCCAGAGGATACATTTTTGGGGATGCCCCAGACCACCACTACTGCTGGAGGAACTGGGACTTCACGTTCTGCTGTAGCTGCTCCACCTGCTGGTCATTCTCCCTCTGGTCCCAATTGGTATCCTATAAACCCATCTGGCACACCAGCATCCTATGGGTATTTTCCACCTCTACAGCATCCTATGGGCACACTGGGAGGGTATATGGACTGTAGCGCCCGAAAAATCCGGAGGAGGGATTCTTCGTTGTTTTTGAACAATGGAGTCGCCATCAATATTTATTTTTAGGAAAACATTGAAAAAAACCTTTGTTTTTGGGTTCGGGGGTCGATTAAGTGCGGGGAAGGTGCTAGCACCCCGCAACATCCTAAAAAAGGTTACCTTTTAATCTAATGTGTAGAAAAAAATTAGTTTAAAGAATACATTTTTATTTACCCTTTTTATTATTTGCAAAAAAACGGAAAGGAAGACTTAATAAAAAAAATTTTAGTTTTTTTTGCGCTTGACAGGAGTGGGCCCCCGCTCCTACGTATCTCCGGGTGCGATGGAGAAATCAAAGCTACGTAGTTCTTGGGTAGAAAATATTTGTGTGTTGGTATTTTTTTTATTTATTGAAAAGTTTTTGCGAAACGGGAGGCCGTTCACGGTGACCAAACAGATAAATCCAGAGTGGTCACCACTAACGGCTTCATTTGAAAAAGAAAGTATTCACAGCGTCAAACGAGCTGAGCCCAGAGTGACTGTTGTAAATACCCGGTTAGTGATTGAGCGTTGGCTCGTTTGAAAACGTGCTTACCGGGAAGCGTGATAAAAAAGGAGTCGGAATTATGTTTGTATTTTATTAACTAAAAAAAAGAAGTTTAGGCGGATGTTTGCGATGATCAGACGAGTAACCTCAGAGTGATCACCGCTACTAATCCACTGTGAAAAAAAAGAAGGTTAGTCCTAACGGTCAAACAAGCAAGGCTCAGAGTGACCACTAGTAACAACCTATTTTTTTACGCGAATTCGATTATTCGAGAGAAAGAAAAAAAACGGTTTGTGGCGTCACGTTGTGAATAAAAGCGGAATAGGTGATAAAAGGGGGTGCAAATAATAGAGGAGTGTTGTATCAAAAATGGGGGTGTGCTTAACATCAGCCCACAATAACATTGTTTGGGTTTTTGGGCCTTTGCGCGAAAATTGGGCTGAAAGCGGGGAGAGCTGTATTTCTAAAAGGTGGGGGTGAAAACAGCGTTTTGACGCTAGAACGAGTGCTGGGGGTGCAAATAGCGCTTTGACGCCAAAACGATTGCTTGATTTTCTTTGACTAATTGGTTTGTTTATTTTAAAAAAAAAACGGTTTTGATTGACTTGATTCTCGCCTACGTTAGAAGAAAGCGTTTGGTGAGAAAAGATTTGTAAATTTGTAAGGAAATGTTTTCTTTTTTTTGAAACATTGTCATGGTTATGTTTTTTAAAAAGAAAAAGGGTGCTTTTGTTTTTTTGGAAAATGATTGTTATTGTTATTATTTTTTGAAAAGGGTAGTGGTATTAGTATTTATTTTAAAAAAAACATTTTTTTTAGTGTTTAAAAAAAAGGGCTTTATTTAATCCGAAAATTAGTAACCATTTTTTAAAAAAACAACATTTTTTTTATCACTTTTTTTAATCCGAAAATTGCAACATCAAAAACATCAATAATAACAGCAACATATATATCTATAAAAACAGCAACTAAACTAAAAAAAAGCAATAATATGTTCAAGGAAAAAAGGCAACCAATATTTATAAAAACAGCAACTAATATTTATAAAAAGTCAATAACTAATATTTATAAAAAACAGCAACTAATATAAAAAAACATGACAACAACAAAAATAAAAACAGCAACTAATATTTTTTTTTTAAAAAACGTGAACAACAATAATAGAAAAAAATAAAAAAACGGTATGACAGTAACATAAAAATGTGTCTAAAGTATTTACAGCAACTAAAATAACTAAATAAAAAAAGGCAATAATAATATATAAAACGTTACAGCAAAATAAATAGAAAGAAACAACAATAATATGCTAAAAAAAAAATTTACATTACAATACCTTGGGCAAAAAAAAACGAGATCTGGTAATGTTGAAGAACAAAGCTTTCTTCTTCAGATTTCTCAATACAATAGAAATTTTTTTTTTAAACTAAGAAAACAAAATCTAGGAAGTAGAAAAAACAGAAAAAAAAGGGGAAGAACCTAAAACAAGAAAAGTGAACAAGCCTCCTCTTCTTCGAAATCATGGCCTCCATTTATACTAAGGGTGGTGTCTCTGTCTTCTTTTTTTTCTGAAAAGCTCCATACCTTGCACAGTAGTTTTTTCTTTTTCTGACTTGAGGAAGAACTTGACATGATAGAGTTGGTGAAGGTTTGAGAGAGGAGAGGTTTATGATGTTTTTTTCTTTTGTCAGAGAGAGAGGGGTATGTGTGGGGATGGAGTGTGTGAGTGAAAAGAAAAATTTTGAGTGTGAGAGGAGAGAAAGAGGGAGAGGTCCGTGAGATGAGAGAGAGAAAGATGGAGTGTGTGAGTGTTGTGTGATGAGTGGATGAATGAGGGAGTGGGAAAGAGAGAAAGAGGGAGCGTGAGAGATGGGGAAAGAGAGAGAGAAAAAAAAATAAAATAAAATGTGGGTGTGAGAGAGGGGGTAGAGCCGTAGGAATGGGAGAGAGAGAAAGAGAGGGAAGTAAGATGAGTGTGTGAGAGAGAGAGTGGGAATCCGTGAGGGGAGAGAGGAGAGAGGTTGAGTGTATTGGGAAAGAAATATGGGGAAGAGGGAAGTGTGTGGGAAAAGGAAAGAAAAAAAACAAGTTTCAAGGCATGGAAAATGGGGAGTGAATTTGGTCACAATTTAGGGCTAGGGGGGAATGGTTAAAAAAAGGAAAAATTATTTTTTTATTTTTTTTAAAAAAGGGTGGCCGAATTTTGAGTGAGTGAGGGGAAAAAAAATTAGGATTTTGGTGGGAATTGGGTTATGGGTTGTGGGTTGTGGGTTAGGTTTTTTTTTTGTTGGGGTTGGGCCATGCGAATTGGCTAGGTTTTTTTTTGTTGGGTTGGGTTTTTTGATGGCCCAATCCATGACAGCACCTTATTATTTTTTAATAGACCCCCACTTCCTTCTTTGCTTATTTTTATTTCTTCACTTCTAATAAAATATTTTTTTGATGATTAAAACTCATAGCAATAAAAACAAGAAAATAATACATGACATAAAAAAAAGATTATTATTTTTAATAAATAAAATCTCTCAATTATGATCGGACAAAATTAGGGTATTACAGCTGCCCCTCTTTATTTATATTTTGCTAGGAAATCGGAGGGGTTCCGAGTTTCTCGAGGAAAATAGAAATAAAGATAACAAGACGCTAATTTTGTCCAGACTGAGACTTTTGGTTTTTTTTTTGAAAATTATGAAAGCAGGGTTGATTTAGACAGAAAGTGAATAGGGATTGCTGGGGATCTGAAGGATCGCTGGGGATCTGAAGGAGCACTGGGGCTCTGAAGGGACCGCTGGGGATCTGAAGGTCTAGCTCAAAGTCAATGCTTGGCGCATCGACCTGAGTTCGACTGAGGGACCGTCGGGGTCTGAGGGGCATGCCTAAGCCTGAGGGACCGATGGGTCCGAAGGAGCGCAACTAGCTATGGTACTAGTAAAAACGGTCTGTTTGTGGGGTGGCCTTTTTTCGAGCGGCCGCGAAGGACATACACTGAGTCTTAGGCTGACACAGCTAGTCTGAAGGACCTGGGGTCGGGCGATCCGTCGCGCTCAGTGTCGACTTAGTGATCTGGTGGTGTGGTTCGAAGTTGTTGCTTGGGCATGTTGATTCGAACCGACCTGAAGGACCTGGGGTCGGATGATCCGTCGCGCTCAGTGTCGACGTAGTGATCTGAAGGTAGAGTTCGAAGTCGTTGCTTGGACGTGTTGATTCAAACTGAACTGAAGGACCTGGGGTCGGTTGATCGGTCGGTTGCTCGATAACGCGACATGCGATCTGGATTGAAGGACCATTGTTGGTCTGAAGTATCTCTGCTAGACTTGGTGCTAACATTGTGATTTGGTTTGATGTAGGATCGATGCTTGTCGCGTCGACTTTTAAAAACTGGAAAGATCGACACTTGAAGTTGAAAAGCAGCAGATGCTATGCATATGACATGCATGTAATGTATGCATGTGTGATGATTGGTTTTGAGTGGAATGATGAATGAAATGTAATGGATGACTTTTGTTTTTTGCTTTTGTTTCTTTTTTTTTCGACTATTTTTGCTCTTTTGCTCTTTCTTGACTCTTTTGCTTTGCTCTTTTGCTTTTTCTTGACTCTTTTGGTTTGCTCTTTTGCTCTTTCTTGACTCTTCTTGCTTTGCTCTTTTGCTCTTTCTTGACTCTTTTGCTTTGCTCTTTTGCTCTTTCTTGACTCTTTTGCTTTGCTCTTTTGCTCTTTCTTGCCTCTTTTGCCTTGCTCTTTTGCTCTTTCTTGCCCCTTCTTGTTGATCAACTCGCAGGACTTTCGACGTAAGATACGGGAGTTGCCCAAAGTAGTGCTATTGAAGTGCGGCCTGTTGTTATCATTCGCCTTTTGAAGTGATCTTGTATGTATTTATCTTTTTTGCAATTTTATTTATGAGAGATCGCCTCGTTTATGTGACCTTTAGAAATTTCGTAATACTCTGTAATGCTTTTAGTCATGCACATGTTTCACAATTCAATATCACTTACCATAAAATGTCATTTCAAAACAAGGGAAAATAAAGAAGAAGGGAAAGTGTTTGACATTAAGACTGGAGCCGAGTGTGCGAAAGGGACACCGGCTTGAGAGCATATTAAGAATTTGAAAGAAATGAAAAGGCAAAAATACTAAGCAGATCTTTGGGTAGTTAGTGTCCTTGAAGTAACAATGTTGGCCGCCCATATTCATGACCTTGATCAACTCACCATCCGGCTTTTGTTGATTGCCTAAACATTTATTTAGTCCAACTTCCTGACCCTAATTTTTTCCTGGATTGCCCCTTCGGGTTTTCAATCCAGCGGGTCGCTCTAATTTTTGTCTAGGTCGCCCTTTCGGGTTTTCAGCCTAGCGAGCTCGTTTTTCTTGGCTCATTTTTCTCTTTTCTCTATATGCATTTTTTAGGCATCGTACTTGACCGCATCAGAATTCATCGGGGGTGGGAAGTATTCGCCCTCTACTTTCATGGGGGTTAGGGCCCCTCCAGAGAATGATTTCTTTACCGCATAAGGTCCTTCATAGTTCAGGGTCCATCTTCCACGGGGATCCTCTTGGATGGGTATGATTTTCTTGGGCACCAAGTCTCCTTGAAATTGTCGGGGACGAACCCTTTTCTGTTAATCTTTCTTTGCTCTTTTCTGATATGACACAAACAACCATCCTTTTGTTTGATAAGGTTTAATGGAAGTGCTACTTCCATCGCACGGGGTTGCCCCTGTTGAAGTGTGAAACAAGGTCTGATCTCCATGTAAGGTAAAAAGAAGCATTTGAAGGTTACTATCATCTCTGATATTCTTTGTTTGTCGCCGCAACTGCCTCATTCATTTTTGGGCGGTACGGGGAGGGGTTATGATGCTCGACTTGGGGTCTCCACACAAACCTTTCCCCACTGTTCGCGATGATCTTACTTGGAAGGTTGTAACGACAGACCAAATTTATTGACAATCACTGATTTTCTTACACCGGTGGGTATCTTGTGTCAGACAAAGTAATGCGAGCGAATTTTCTTGATTCACTACCCTTTTGGTGTGATGTTCATTCTAACATCTTTTTGCCTTCTCTCGTTCCCAAGTTAATCATCTCACTTGATTCCACGAGAAGCTGGACCACTTCATCCTCCTGCTTCATTATTCTCATTACCTCTGGAGGAGTTTTCTCAGTTATCTTCTACATCTTCCTTAGTTTGGGCTGATCGAAGTTATGAGTCAACAATGTTGTTATTTTCAAGGACAACTTATTTAGATCTGCATTAGCAGAAATTGAAAAAGGATGGAAGAAGAAGCGAATCGAGCGAATGAGCGAAGAAGTTTATGGGAGAATTCAAAATGCTATTTTATTAATATTGATACTGAAAAGAAACATGTGTGCCCTTATTGAAATGTCCTAAGGCCTTGGGCAGAGCCATAGGATTGCATTACAAGAAAATTACTTTGAACTGAAAATCACAAGAAAATCGACGGTCCCCCAATTCATAAGTGCTTCAGATGCAGGATAACGGCGCACAAGGATGATGATGTCCTCTCTAGTATTTTGAACGCCTTCAATAGCATTGACAAATGACTCTTCATGCCCCTAGAAAGGGGTTATTGCCTTCATTGAAGTTCAACCATTTGGATTCGATCAGATCCTGAATTACATGTCTCAGCACCTTGCAGTTTTCCACTGAATGCCCAATTGCGCCTACGTGAAAATCGCATGTGGCATTTGGGTCGTAGCCCCTCGGGAAAGGAGGTTCAATAGGTCTCATCGGGCGGGGGGAGATTAAGTTG
Organism: Astragalus membranaceus; assembly: GCA_039519185.1. NCBI lineage: Eukaryota > Viridiplantae > Streptophyta > Magnoliopsida > Fabales > Fabaceae > Astragalus > Astragalus membranaceus. The sequence goes on along the minus strand of CM076850.1, from coordinate 105,219,567 downwards.
TGACTGGTGAGGTGGTTGAACATGTCTGAGTAGGATACGGGAATTGGATCAAACGGTACATGTTTCCTTTCTGGATAGTTTGGTGGCCCATAGATTCTACTGGTTTGGGTAGAGAAGCGCAGGGCTTGGGGACGGTTTTTGGAAGCGTAAGAGGCTTTCCCTGGTCCTGTTATGGAATTGGTTTCTCCTTCATTGTTTTCGGTTGAACCGTGAGTAATTTTCCCGTTTCTCATTCCGCTTTCTAACCTTTCCCCTATGGTGACCATGTCTGAGAAGTTAGAGGATACACTCCCAATCAACCTGTCATAGAAGGGTGACTGCAAAGTGTCCCTGAACATGGATACCATCTCCTTTTCCAGTAAAGGTGGTGCCACCTGCGCTGCTAGTCCTCTCCAACGTTGGGCATACTCCCTGAATGATTCATGGTTTCTTTTCACCATATTCTGCAACTGTGCTCTATCAGGAGCTATGTCGATGTTGTATTTATATTGCTTGAGGAAAGCATCGGCCAGATCTTTCCAACATCGAATGTGGTTGCGTTCCAACTGCATGTACCATCTTGAGACTGCCCCAGCTAGACTGTCCTGGAAGTAGTGAATGAGCAGTTTATCATCATGTGCAAAGGCAGCCATTTTTCTACAATACATGGTCAGATGGCTAGCAGGACAGGTTACACCTATGTATTTATCAAAATCTGGCACCCTGAATTTGGGAGGAATGACTACATTAGGGACGAGACACAAGTCATAAGCGCCGGTTGCCCCAATATTGGATCCTTCAACTGCTCTCAACCTTTCCTCAAGCATTTGTAGTTTGTCTTTGGCTTGAGGGTTCTCCATAGAGTAATTGTGAGGGATCCCACTCATACCATAGTAAGGATGAATTATCGGAACTATGGCTGGGTTCACATTTGGGGTATGTGAATGAGTGGGATTCCTGAGGTCGGACCCTGAGCTTGAGCGTCAACTATCGGCGGTGGGGGGCAGCCAAGTGGGAGTCTTTGTGGTGCGATGACGGGGTTCGGGTTTTGAACTTGTGGTGCCCCCGAATTACAATCGTGACCCATCGGTGTAAGCTGTTGCTGGCCCACGACTCCTGAGGGACCGTCTTCTGGATTAGCATCGACTGTCGGAGGTGTGCAACCTTGTGGAAGTCCGTAAGGAGGCCATATGTAACCTTGGCCATTTGGCCCAGTAGGGGGCATTGTATGCGGGACCCCGACTCCATTGGGAGGAGGAGGGTTGGTAACTTGATTTTCCGTGTTCCCAGCAGAGACATCTTCACTTGTGTCTTTGCCCCTCAAAGCTTGTAAAACCTTTAAGATTTCAACCATCTGTTCTTTCATCCCATCTATTTCTGCCCTAAGCTCTTGATTGCCTAGGTTCTGATGTGGATTGCCTTGATCTGGGTTATCTTGAGGCGGATTGTCCTGATTTTCTTCCATGTTTCTAGCCTGAGAACGAGTCCAATATCGATGTTGACGCACCAGCTTGCTTTTTTTTTTTTTTACGCTCTGTTGATAGGGTACATGATATGAGTATATGAATGGATGAAAATATGAGTGATGCATGGACAATTGAATGAATGGGAACATGTATGTGTATGCTTAATGAAATGAATGCATGTAAGGACTTTTATCATTTTTTTTTTGAAATAATGATTCTGTATGATGGATGAAAGAAGAATGATGTTGCACGTGTTAAAAAAAAGAAGTTTTTTTTTGGTGATTCAACTTTGAGAAAGCATTAACTATGTGTCTCATCATATACACGTAAAAAGGAAAAGGAGATAGATGATTTTTTTTATGGCTTGATGATTTTTTTTTTAAAAAAAAACAATATCTGCGATGATGGAGCGGGTAGGTGAATTGCCCTTGTGTCCTAAACAGGTTAGGTCTTATATATAGGTCACGGTCTAGGGCTACTTGTGTGATCAATCTCTCAAGTGGCTCTAATCACTTCCTCACAAGGGTCTCCAGAGCTGAAATCTCCTTCGTGATATGACCCACAACGATAGCGAGCTACCTGGTGTGGGATACCACGAAAGAGCGTACTCTGGCTGAGGCTTTCATGAGAGTCAGACAGATAAAATCCAGAATGACTGACACTAATCGCCTCCACTCGTTGTTGCACCTGAAAAAGTCCCCGAGGGAGAACCTTCCTCGTTCACAACTTTTCCTAAGACAATGAAGCCGCCACCAATATTTATTAAGGAAAATATTAGGAAAACCTTTTTTGGAATGCGATTGGTCTTGCGAAACTAGAGAATAGGGTTCGGGGGTCGGTTACGCGCAGGGAAGGTGTTAGCACCCCACATGTCCTCTCTACTGAGAGGGAACCTTTAATTAAATGTGTGGTTTTTAGTGTGTTGACTTGAAAATACTTAATTTTGCCTCTCTACTTCTTATTGAAAAAATCTTAATGAAAATCTTTATTTATTATGAAAAAGGGGGAAAAATGGTTTTTTAGAAAAAAAGTGCTTGACGGGACATGGCCCGCTCCTACGTATCTCCAGGTGTGATGGAGAACTCAAAGCTACGTAGTTCTTCTGTGTAGAAAATGTTTGTGGGTTGGTGTTTTTTAATGTAGGGGTTTTAGGACTGTGTGATCTGTGTTGGAGGACCACTGGGGGTCTGAAGGGCCGCTGGGGACTGAAGGAGCGCTGGGGCTCTGAAGGACCACAGTTCACTTATCCTAAAACGATGATTAACCCGGCCGTACGACCGACTTAATCCCCTACTTTGAAAATAAGATTTTTGATTTTTTGAAAGAGATGTGTTTGTATTTTTTATTTAGAAATTATTTGTTTTTGCGCTTGACAGGGGCGTGGCCCTGCTCCTACGTATCTCCGGGTGGAGAATCAAAGGCGACGTAGTTCTAGGTCTTTTGAAAATAATTGTTGAAAACTTATTGTGAAAATGATTTTTATTTGTTATGCTTGACGGGATGTGACCCGCTCCTACGTATCTCCTGGTGGAGAATCAAAGCTACGTAGTTCTTCCTTGTTTGGAAAACGGTTTTTGTTATTTTATTATTTATTTATTTTTTATCTTGTTTAATTGTGAAAATTAGGCATTTATGATGATCAATTGAGCAAAGGCTCCAAGTGATCACCACTAGTACCTCATTGTTAGTAATCATGCAAGCAAAGGCTTCACAAGACTATTTAACAAAGTTTTTAACTTAGTGAAAATCTTTAGGAAAATTAGGCATTCATGATGATCAATTGAGCAAAGGCTCCAAGTGATCACCACTAGTACCTCGTTGTTGATAATCATGCAAGCAAAGGCTTCACAAGACTATTAACAAAGTTTTTAATTTATGAGAAAATATTTTGTCTTGAAGAGATTTAAATTAAATTAAAAAACGAGAAAAAGGGGGTGAAACAGTAAAGTGGGAGTGTAATTAACTGTGTGGGGTTGTATAATTAAACGGGGTGTAAAGAGGAAGCCCAGTTCGCATTGGAGGGCCCAATATGCGAAACTGGGCTTAAGTGAGGGGGTGTGTGTGTGTTAATCCGTGGGGTACTAATAGCATTCTAATAATAAAAATAAAATTAAAATAAAAATTAATTAAAACCCTACCTATAAAATACAAAACCTAAAAAATTTTCTAAACCTAATTCTCCAACTCTCTCTCTCAGCGCCGCATTCCCCCTCAAATCAACCCAACCCTAAAAAAAGCTCTCTCTCTCCTTGCCGCGGCAGATTCCCCCACCCTGTGACCTCTCCTCTTTCTCCTATACTCCGTTTCCACATCCGCCCCCCTCTCTCAACTCCATTTCTGTTTCTGTCTTCCCCTCTTCAACGCACCTACTCTCTCTCCTTCTCTCGATCGCACTTCTCTCTCCTCTCCCTAGCTCCGCTCTCTCTCTCCACCGATCCACTATTTTTCGATTTGGTTTCTGCTAGTGGTGCGGCTTGGTTCAGTGGTGGAGATGGTGAGGGGCGACGGTGGTGAATGTTTGGCTTGCGATGTTGTGGGTGGTTTCGCGCGTGGAGGAGAAGAGGGACGGCTCTGGGGTTTGGTTGGTGACGCGGTGGTGGCCGTGGCGAGGTGAAGACAAAAGCCTACAGGCTTCGATGGAGGTACTGGTGATGAGAGCGCGCAGACTTCGATGACGGGGCTTACGACGCTGCTATGGTCGCCGAAGGTGTTTTACGGCCAACAACCACCATCTACGGTGGCCGGAGATTACGAGGTGAGTTCTACTATTTTTTTTTACTTTTACGGTTCCCTTCTTCTTTTTTTCTGCTTCTGATCTTCTTATTATTTTTTTTACGTTTGTTTTTCGCTCTCTGGGGGATTTACGGCCAACGGTGGCAGGAGGGGCGAGGGCTAACGGTGTTAGGAGCGAACGGCCACCGCCTACGGCTGCCGGAGCTACAGGTAAGACTTCGCTTTTCTCTTCTCTCCTCCTCTACCTCTCCTACGCTATTCTTTCTTGTTTTTTTATGTTTTATTTTTTGTTTCATCTGTTCTACTTCATTTTCGATTTGCTACGGTTTATTGTTGTTTGCTTTATTTATCTGTTCTACTCCTATTTCTATTTCTGACTTCTCAATGTCTGTTTCTGATTCTTGCTTAACATCCTGCTACTTTGATTTTTCTAACACTACACCTATTTCCAATGAGGCCCCAATCTCAGATTCGTTTTTTTTTATTTTTAAACACTGATCCCGAGTCCTATATCTTCTAGCTGTATTCGTTCATTACTTATCCTAAAGTTGTAAGTTATACCGTCCGAGACTGACCCCAGAAAAAAACGTTTCTTGTTTTTATAGTGAGCAAATTCATATACATATATACATAATAACAAAAAGCTCTTAAGTCCAAGGACCTAATCAAAAGATTATGCGCATGCTCTTTACCTTCTCCTACTTAGTAATTAGTAATACAATAACTAACCTGTTTTCTAGCTTCTGATCTTCCTTCTCTTATTGCTCTGCTACCTTTGGATTTCTGCTGCTGCTGCTGAACCACTACTACTTCTGTTTTAGAACTTTGTGATTAGGATTCCAATGTGGAACCCTATTTTTCACTCTGATTTTCTCTCAATTCTCGTCTCTCCTTTTCTGTTTGTGAACTGTTGTCTAGACCTGTTTTTATAGGCAGAAATTCGGTTTAGGCCATTAAAAAACGATTCTGACCTGATTTTGTTTTCCTATTTCAGATTTGATACTTGCTCAGCAAGAACAAGATGTTGGGCTGGAGGTTGCAGAAGACTTGGTGGGCAAGGAACCAAGAAGGCCCAGCTGCTGTTTTTCTTTTTGGCTGAGGCGCCTCTTTTGCTTTTTTTTATTTTATTTTATGAATTTTCGGATTTTTATTATTTTTTGTATTTTTTTGGACATTTGGACTCCTAAATATTATTAAATTGTAAATAAACAATAAATATAATTTTTTGACATTTTTTAGACTATATTTACTACTCAAAATGAATGAATAGGCAAAGTAAAAATAATAAAAGAAATTGGGCCAAATACAAAACGATATCGGACCCAACTAGACAAGTGCGTGAGAACGAGGCCCAAATAGAATAAATAAGCCCGCTGTCCACTAGACGCTAACATTATCTCAGAATCGCGTTCTTAAGCCCAAATTGAAACGACAAGCCCAATTGCGAGAAAAATGACTTAAATAAGCCCGCTTAGGTTCAACTAGGCCCAAATATCAAGATTAAACTGAAGAATGCGCGAAAAGATCGATCATTCGCACGCATGCCTAGCTTAAGTAACGGTATTTCGGCTTAATTGAACGGATAATTGAAATTGGCTTAAATTAAAAAAAGGACGCTATTCTAACTACTCAAAATACAAATTAAGTAAAACAAGTGACTAGAAGAAGGCGGACAAAATTGGGGTATGACAGCTGCCCCTCTTTATTCGGATTTTATCCAGAAATATGAATTGGCCGAGACATATTTCGAAGATAAAATAGGAATAAAGAATTCAGAAATTATACCAATTTTGTCTACTTAGAGGAACCTGAATTTCTTTTTATTTTTATTTTTATTTTTATTTTTGGAAAGGTGGACACTTTCGTGTCGATGCGAAAACAGTAAATGAACACTGACGTGCAGACAGAAAAGGTAAAATGGGCACTTGCGTGCAGACAGAAAAGGTAAAATGGGCACTTGGCGTGCAGAAAGCGGTAAATTGCCCAGGCTGCCTAAAACCTGTAATCCTTAAACGAACTCTTGGTGAATCCGAGTTTGCACGTGGCTTTGAGGAGCACGCTTCCTGCTGGCCTTTTCGAGCGACCGGGGGGATCGTTATCAGCTCCGGAACTGATATACAGATCAATGCACGGCGTCCGCTGTATCTTAGGCTGATACAACTATTCCGTTGAACCTCACATGGGGCTGCGGTCCATCGCGTTGCTCGTACGCGACGTGAGACCTGGGCAGAAGGGAGCGATGATCTCTGTGCTCCAATCCGCAATGCGCGCTTGAGCGCTCTCTTTTCTTTTCTCTCTTTCTTTTCTATTTTTCTCTTTTCTTTTTTCTTTCTGAACTCCCAACTTGGGGGAACATTTTCTGGAATCTGGGGGCGAGGGCTAACACCGAAGTGCTCATCCCCTCCTTGTACCTGTAGCTGAAAATGAACAAATGCATGCAATGCAAATGCCATGATTGCTATTTTCTTTTTCTTATGATGAATGATGAGTTTCTTATTTCCTCTGTCTATGTCGGATGACTGCATGATCTTCTACTGTTCTTATATGCTTTGATGAATGCAATGATTTTCCTTTTCTTCTCTCGTCTGTACGCAATGCATGATTTTCTTTTTCTTTTGCTTATGTCTGATGAATGCATGATTTTCTCCTGTTCTTATATGTCTTTTTCTCTTTCTCTAGCTTCTCTTTTTTCTCTTTTGGCCTCTCTTTTTGCTCTTTTAAGAATCATGGGTATGTGAATGCAAAGTTTTGATGAATGCTCATGTATTTTAATGACATGCAAAGGAAAACTCTTTTTTTTTTTTATGAAATGGGGATATTGTTGTAAAATGATGAATGAAATGATGAATGACATGAGATGTTCTAGCTTTCTATGAGATGCCAGTATTGATGTGATGCAACTGTATTGCTTTGATGTTTGAATGCAAATGTATGCGGTGATTGATGCTTTGATGAATGAAATGCTCCTGTTCTAACTTCTGTTTGTTTCTTTTTGCTTGCTTCTATGAAATGCAGACATTAATATGATGCAATGCTCTGATGTTTGATGCAATGATTCTTGTTCTTTTTTTTTTATGGAAATGCTAACGTTAATATGATGCATATGCACTGCTTTAACGTTTGATGATTGAATGACAAGGGAATGCTTTGTGAAATGATGAATGACATGGAATGCTTTTTTCTTTTCTTTCTTTTCTTTTTGCTTTCTTTGTTTTTTCTGTGAAATATCTGATGCTAAATGTAATGCTCTAGTGATGAATGACATGCAATGATTTTGTTCTTTTCTTTTTATGAAGTGCGAACATTAATATGATGCCAATGCAATGAAAAGATTTCTACTTTTTCTGTGCAACTGACGTGGAACGTTTTTTTTTGCTTCTTTTGCTATGTGATGAATGAACAAAATGTGAAGATGCAAATGTAATGCTTTGATGCATATGCTATAATGCCTAGATGCATGAGGTAAACATTTCTGTGATGATGAGATGCGAGACTTTGAATGCAAGGACTTGAGATGATTATGGACCATTCTGTTGAAAAATTGAATTTGATTCAAACTCTGGTGTTCTCAAGGTTTTTATTTACAAACAACCTCACTTGTTTTCTCTTTCTTTCCATGATGACTGAATGTAAACAACTTGTGTTCTCTCTTTTTGAAGCATTGTCTAGTAAGCATGCATGAATGAGTCAGTTAACTTGGAATTGGTTTAGGGCATGGACATTTATGGCAAGTGAAGGAATGACCGACATGGTTATTGCCAAAGCTTGTGAGGGATCAAGAGATACAAGATTGCCCCGATTCAGGTCTTTGATGAGTGAATAGTTTGCCCCTGTCTAGTGGTGACAACAACTAGGGGTGTAGAAGATGATGAATTGGGAACGCTTCGGCTCTTGGGATGAAAGCTGGAATGAAAGGGGTTTTGCCTCAACCCACAGAATTTGATGTTGCCCCAGTCAGAATGACAAGGTCTTGTTTAGGATAGTGAGTTGAGAGAATGCCCCGGTGAGGTTTTTATGGGAATGAATGAGGTGAAGGAAATGGGAATGCATTTGCCCCACTTTGGAATGACCTTGACAACTGGAATGACATGGGATGGGCATTGAACAGACTTTCCCAAGACTAGGGTGTGTGGGTGGTGAAGAGAATGCCCCAACTTTTGGGTCTGAGTGGTATTCTCAGTGCAAATCTTTGGTCCTCTACTGATGTCTTGACTTTTGGTGCGAAAGAATCCTTACCTGGTGATCACTAAACCTTGTTTTAATGCATCTTGAATGTGCTTTGGAGTGCAAGTCCCTCCTTTTTTTATTTTGTCAGCTTTCTTTTTTCTGACTGTTCGTTTTTGTTTCCTCAGTTCTCTTTTTTTCTGAGGGTTTATTCTTTCTTGATCAGCTTCCTTTTTTCTGATCGCTTGTTTTTCTTTTGAGCAAACACATTGTACATAGATAAGCTTGTTCGTCCTAAGATTAGAATTTGAGAGAACAAAAGCAACCGGTCATTGATCGGAATGGACTTTTCGGGATTGTGGTGTTTTGTGGAGGAAAGAGGGTTAGGCTTAATGAAGTGTTTGAGGCTAAAGGAAGGATGAGTTTTGTTCGGCGTTGATTGACGGTTAATGGTCTATGAGGAAGATGGTTATTGGGCTTGTTCGGGCTCTGTTAAAGCAAATTCGTGTCTCATGGTAGAATGACTAAGGGGTTTGATGTTGAGGCCAAAGGAAGTGTTTGAAGGTTTATGGAATCAGGTGTTGGAATGATGAAGTGTTTGAAGGTTTATTTAGACAAGGATCTCTTGTATGTTGTGGTAACATGTACCAGCTCACCACTTTATTTTCTTTTGTTTTGGGATTTTCATTTTTGAATCCCCTTTTTTTTCTCTTTTTCCCCTCTTTTTTTTTATGATTCTTTTCCTTCTTCGACTCGGGTGAGCTGATAAAAAGTGATGCACTGTTTTTTTTATTTGGGGTGATCCTTGTCTAGGGTGATTTTTGGATTTTGGTTTTTCTTGGCTCAAGGTGGGTAGGAAAGGGACTTTCTGGGATTTTGGGGTTTTTGAGGAGATGGCCAAACTTCATTTCAAATCCCGATTGCTTATTTCTATAAGACTTAACTTTAGAACAATAATTTATCTATCTTCATGTGTTTGCTCTTTTTTCCTTTTTTTGTGCCCTAATTTTTGCCTGGACCGCTCTTTGTGAGTTTTCAGTCCACCGGGCGCTCCTTTTTGCCTAGGCCACCCTTTGCGGGTTTTCAACCTAGCGAGCTTGTTTTCTTGTTTATTATATTATTATTATTATTATTTTGAAAGAACTTGCACTGAAGGAATATGATATTAATCAAGGGGAATTAATGATCACAGACTTGCCCCAGCATGGAGGACTTGAACCAAAAGTCAAATACGCACGGATGGGGAGAATATGCACTTTATGGGTGGACGGGGCGGGACTAGACTTGGACGGGAAACTGTGGTAAGGGAGGAAAACCAACGGACTCAAACAAGAGAATGTACTCATAGCATGCACGCTCATTAGAAGAATGCTTCACAGAGAGTTAACATCAGTTAAAAATTTGTTTTTTCTTTGATACACTATTTCAGTCTTTTGTCATGGAATGGATGGGATGCAGTGCTTTTTGAAAGAAATGCAAATGAGCTATTGATTTGAAAAACTGAGTGCCTTGGAACACCTTGAGTTTGCAACCAAGTAAGGATAAACTTTTTCAAAAAGGATGATTGTTTCGCAAGAACGTCTCGCTTCTCATCACAACTCTTATTTTTATGCAATGAATGAATGAGCAAATTATGATATGCCAGTATGATGCAAATGTGTGGAGAATGACCACTCGAAGAGCGTGGCTTATTCTAAATAATTTTGTTATTTTTAATGCAAGACAAAATATGGAATGCTAATGCGAATGATGCAAGAATGATGCCCCCCCCTTTTTTTTTTTTAAATGATTTTTGATTTTGATTTTTTATTTTTTTTTACTTTTTTAGAGGCGAGACAAGGTACGAAATACCAATGCCCCCTTTTTCTTTTGAATGATGAAAGATGCAAGAATGATGCTTTTCTCTAAATGATGATGATTTTTTTTTTAGAGGCAAGGCAAGGTATGAAATGCCAATGCCCCTTCCTTTTTTGAAAGATGCATGTATGGAGGAATGATGTATTTGAACCAAAGTGATGAGGTTAATGAAATGGTGCATGAATGCTACATTTGGAATAAATTTGATGATGATTTTTATTCATGATTATGAATGAGATGCTTTCTCGTTTTCATTTTTTTTTGTGCAATGAGATGCATGATACTCACAATGATTTTCTTTTTTTGTTTTTTAGTTTTGGAACATGATTTTGAAAATTATTTGGAGGTGCAAAAGATTTATTGGAAAAGGGTTTTAGAAAAATGTGCTTGACGGGGTATGACCCGCTCCTACGTATCCCCATTGTAATGAGGAATCAAAGCTTACGTAGTTCTGCTGTGTCTTTTTTGGAAATGATGCTTATGCATGAATGTCTCATCTTGGATGAACTTGACGAGGATTTTTTTGCAAGTTGTTTTTGTTTTATCTTTATGTGATGAAAGGGAATGCAAGATGAATGTTTTTTTTTTCAAAATTGGAATTTTATGCAATGCAAATGATGCAATGATGCAGTGATGCAATGATGCGATGATGCAAGGATGCTTTTTTTTTGTGTTTTTGTAGAAAGAGGATATTTACAGGTGGTGATTTGAAAATTTTCACACTATATGCCACCTCATATAGGCGTTTATTGAAAAGGGAAAGCATATCTTTTTTTTTTAATTTTCAAAAATTTTGAAGGAAAAATTGATTGAACTGAATGCAACGATGCAACACACAATTTGGAAAGCCCTTGTGACCTAAAAGGGGGTAGAACCTATGATCTAAGGTATTTTAGGGATAATCTTCTCATGTAGCTCTATTCACTTCCTTACAAGGCAACCAAGAGCTAAAGTCTCTCTCATGATGGCACCCACAATCGTAGAAAGCTACCGAGTGTGAGGCATCATGACAAAGCGCACTCTTGGGCGGAACTTTTATGAGAGCCATACAGACAAAGGTCTACGAATGGCAGTCACTAATCGTTCCCACTCTCCTAGGTTTTTGATCAGACCTTGGGTTTTAGGCCCCACTCAATGCTCACAAGTATAGGATGTGAAGTGTGTGTCGAGGGCGCAACACCTAGGAATAACTACCCTTCCCCACCTGCAAATGAAAATCCAGAGCAGTCCAGACAAATAGCATGTTGTTTATCCTAGGGTTCAATATCGATCCAATATAAACTAATCTAGGGTGCCAATAACAATGCACGACTTACCTCAAGAAAGGGAGCAAAGAAGAGGGGGACATGATAAGAAAGGGGAAGAAATGCATGAGGGAACTAAGCAAAGAAGTAACTATCTATTGCTTTAAACGAAAGCAAACATAGAAGAAGAATGCACATGGATGTAATATGCTTATGAAAAAGGAAGAAGAAGAGAGGCAAAGCAAGATATTCGAATCAATCATATAAACCACACACTTAATTAATTAGGCTTGACCCACTTTTAAAAAAAATGTTTTTTTTTAGTGTCCCCAGTGAAGTCGCCAGCTGTTGCGCCCGAAAAAGTCCCCGAGGGAGAACCTTCCTCGTTCACAACTTTTCCTAAGACAATGAAGCCGCCACCAATATTTATTAAGGAAAATATTAGGAAAACCTTTTTTGGAATGCGATTGGTCTTGCGAAACTAGAGAATAGGGTTCGGGGGTCGGTTACGCGCAGGGAAGGTGTTAGCACCCCACATGTCCTCTCTACTGAGAGGGAACCTTTAATTAAATGTGTGGTTTTTAGTGTGTTGACTTGAAAATACTTAATTTTGCCTCTCTACTTCTTATTGAAAAAATCTTAATGAAAATCTTTATTTATTATGAAAAAGGGGGAAAAATGGTTTTTTAGAAAAAAAGTGCTTGACGGGACATGGCCCGCTCCTACGTATCTCCAGGTGCGATGGAGAACTCAAAGCTACGTAGTTCTTCTGTGTAGAAAATGTTTGTGGGTTGGTGTTTTTTAATGTAGGGGTTTTAGGACTGTGTGATCTGTGTTGGAGGACCACTGGGGGTCTGAAGGGCCGCTGGGGACTGAAGGAGCGCTGGGGCTCTGAAGGACCACAGTTCACTTATCCTAAAACGATGATTAACCCGGCCGTACGACCGACTTAATCCCCTACTTTGAAAATAAGATTTTTGATTTTTTGAAAGAGATGTGTTTGTATTTTTTATTTAGAAATTATTTGTTTTTGCGCTTGACAGGGGCGTGGCCCTGCTCCTACGTATCTCCGGGTGGAGAATCAAAGGCGACGTAGTTCTAGGTCTTTTGAAAATAATTGTTGAAAACTTATTGTGAAAATGATTTTTATTTGTTATGCTTGACGGGATGTGACCCGCTCCTACGTATCTCCTGGTGGAGAATCAAAGCTACGTAGTTCTTCCTTGTTTGGAAAACGGTTTTTGTTATTTTATTATTTATTTATTTTTTATCTTGTTTAATTGTGAAAATTAGGCATTTATGATGATCAATTGAGCAAAGGCTCCAAGTGATCACCACTAGTACCTCATTGTTAGTAATCATGCAAGCAAAGGCTTCACAAGACTATTTAACAAAGTTTTTAACTTAGTGAAAATCTTTAGGAAAATTAGGCATTCATGATGATCAATTGAGCAAAGGCTCCAAGTGATCACCACTAGTACCTCGTTGTTGATAATCATGCAAGCAAAGGCTTCACAAGACTATTAACAAAGTTTTTAATTTATGAGAAAATATTTTGTCTTGAAGAGATTTAAATTAAATTAAAAAACGAGAAAAAGGGGGTGAAACAGTAAAGTGGGAGTGTAATTAACTGTGTGGGGTTGTATAATTAAACGGGGTGTAAAGAGGAAGCCCAGTTCGCATTGGAGGTCCCAATATGCGAAACTGGGCTTAAGTGAGGGGGTGTGTGTGTGTTAATCCGTGGGGTACTAATAGCATTCTAATAATAAAAATAAAATTAAAATAAAAATTAATTAAAACCCTACCTATAAAATACAAAACCTAAAAAATTTTCTAAACCTAATTCTCCAACTCTCTCTCTCAGCGCCGCATTCCCCCTCAAATCAACCCAACCCTAAAAAAAGCTCTCTCTCTCCTTGCCGCGGCGGATTCCCCCACCCTGTGACCTCTCCTCTTTCTCCTATACTCCGTTTCCACATCCGCCCCCCTCTCTCAACTCCATTTCTGTTTCTGTCTTCCCCTCTTCAACGCACCTACTCTCTCTCCTTCTCTCGATCGCACTTCTCTCTCCTCTCCCTAGCTCCGCTCTCTCTCTCCACCGATCCACTATTTTTCGATTTGGTTTCTGCTAGTGGTGCGGCTTGGTTCAGTGGTGGAGATGGTGAGGGGCGACGGTGGTGAATGTTTGGCTTGCGATGTTGTGGGTGGTTTCGCGCGTGGAGGAGAAGAGGGACGGCTCTGGGGTTTGGTTGGTGACGGGGTGGTGGCCGTGGCGAGGTGAAGACAAAAGCCTACAGGCTTCGATGGAGGTACTGGTGATGAGAGCGCGCAGACTTCGATGACGGGGCTTACGACGCTGCTATGGTCGCCGAAGGTGTTTTACGGCCAACAACCACCATCTACGGTGGCCGGAGATTACGAGGTGAGTTCTACTATTTTTTTTTACTTTTACGGTTCCCTTCTTCTTTTTTTCTGCTTCTGATCTTCTTATTATTTTTTTTACGTTTGTTTTTCGCTCTCTGGGGGATTTACGGCCAACGGTGGCAGGAGGGGCGAGGGCTAACGGTGTTAGGAGCGAACGGCCACCGCCTACGGCTGCCGGAGCTACAGGTAAGACTTCGCTTTTCTCTTCTCTCCTCCTCTACCTCTCCTACGCTATTCTTTCTTGTTTTTTTATGTTTTATTTTTTGTTTCATCTGTTCTACTTCATTTTCGATTTGCTACGGTTTATTGTTGTTTGCTTTATTTATCTGTTCTACTCCTATTTCTATTTCTGACTTCTCAATGTCTGTTTCTGATTCTTGCTTAACATCCTGCTACTTTGATTTTTCTAACACTACACCTATTTCCAATGAGGCCCCAATCTCAGATTCGTTTTTTTTTATTTTTAAACACTGATCCCGAGTCCTATATCTTCTAGCTGTATTCGTTCATTACTTATCCTAAAGTTGTAAGTTATACCGTCCGAGACTGACCCCAGAAAAAAACGTTTCTTGTTTTTATAGTGAGCAAATTCATATACATATATACATAATAACAAAAAGCTCTTAAGTCCAAGGACCTAATCAAAAGATTATGCGCATGCTCTTTACCTTCTCCTACTTAGTAATTAGTAATACAATAACTAACCTGTTTTCTAGCTTCTGATCTTCCTTCTCTTATTGCTCTGCTACCTTTGGATTTCTGCTGCTGCTGCTGAACCACTACTACTTCTGTTCTAGAACTTTGTGATTAGGATTCCAATGTGGAACCCTATTTTTCACTCTGATTTTCTCTCAATTCTCGTCTCTCCTTTTCTGTTTGTGAACTGTTGTCTAGACCTGTTTTTATAGGCAGAAATTCGGTTTAGGCCATTAAAAAACGATTCTGACCTGATTTTGTTTTCCTATTTCAGATTTGATACTTGCTCAGCAAGAACAAGATGTTGGGCTGGAGGTTGGAGAAGACTTGGTGGGCAAGGAACCAAGAAGGCCCAGCTGCTGTTTTTCTTTTTGGCTGAGGCGCCTCTTTTGCTTTTTTTTATTTTATTTTATGAATTTTCGGATTTTTATTATTTTTTGTATTTTTTTGGACATTTGGACTCCTAAATATTATTAAATTGTAAATAAACAATAAATATAATTTTTTGACATTTTTTAGACTATATTTACTACTCAAAATGAATGAATAGGCAAAGTAAAAATAATAAAAGAAATTGGGCCAAATACAAAACGATATCGGACCCAACTAGACAAGTGCGTGAGAACGAGGCCCAAATAGAATAAATAAGCCCGCTGTCCACTAGACGCTAACATTATCTCAGAATCGCGTTCTTAAGCCCAAATTGAAACGACAAGCCCAATTGCGAGAAAAATGACTTAAATAAGCCCGCTTAGGTTCAACTAGGCCCAAATATCAAGATTAAACTGAAGAATGCGCGAAAAGATCGATCATTCGCACGCATGCCTAGCTTAAGTAACGGTATTTCGGCTTAATTGAACGGATAATTGAAATTGGCTTAAATTAAAAAAAGGACGCTATTCTAACTACTCAAAATACAAATTAAGTAAAACAAGTGACTAGAAGAAGGCGGACAAAATTGGGGTATGACACTCGTCCTAGGTTTTTTTAGACCCGGGTATAGGGCCCCGCTCAAGAGTGTGTGCAATAAACAAGTGTAATTGATGTGTGTGATATAAACAACCTAAACTACCCATGCTGCAAAAGAAATACAGATAATAGTGCAAAGGTTTTCTACCCTAAGGTTCAATAAAGCAAATAAATAGATAAATAAAAAAGACATGCGAATAGTAGGGCTAAGGGTAAATAAAGTACTAAACTAACAAATATCTACACATTTAACTAAATTAGGCTTGACCCTCTTAAATAATCCCCAGTGGAGTCGCCAGCTGTAGCGCCCGAAAAATCCGGAGGAGGGATTCTTCGTTGTTTTTGAACAATGGAGTCGCCATCAATATTTATTTTTAGGAAAACATTGAAAAAAACCTTTGTTTTTGGGTTCGGGGGTCGATTAAGTGCGGGGAAGGTGCTAGCACCCCGCAACATCCTTAAAAAGGTTACCTTTTAGTCTAATGTGTAGAAAAAAATTAGTTTAAAGAATACATTTTTATTTACCCTTTTTATTATTTGCAAAAAAACGGAAAGGAAGACTTAATAAAAAAAATTTTAGTTTTTTTTGCGCTTGACAGGAGTGGGCCCCCGCTCCTACGTATCTCCGGGTGCGATGGAGAAATCAAAGCTACGTAGTTCTTGGGTAGAAAATATTTGTGTGTTGGTATTTTTTTTATTTATTGAAAAGTTTTTGCGAAACGGGAGGCCGTTCACGGTGACCAAACAGATAAATCCAGAGTGGTCACCACTAACGGCTTCATTTGAAAAAGAAAGTATTCACAGCGTCAAACGAGCTGAGCCCAGAGTGACTGTTGTAAATACCCGGTTAGTGATTGAGCGTTGGCTCGTTTGAAAACGTGCTTACCGGGAAGCGTGATAAAAAAGGAGTCGGAATTATGTTTGTATTTTATTAACTAAAAAAAAAGAAGTTTAGGCGGATGTTTGCGATGATCAGACGAGTAACCTCAGAGTGATCACCGCTACTAATCCACTGTGAAAAAAAAGAAGGTTAGTCCTAACGGTCAAACAAGCAAGGCTCAGAGTGACCACTAGTAACAACCTATTTTTTTACGCGAATTCGATTATTCGAGAGAAAGAAAAAAAAACGGTTTGTGGCGTCACGTTGTGAATAAAAGCGGAATAGGTGATAAAAGGGGGTGCAAATAATAGAGGAGTGTTGTATCAAAAATGGGGGTGTGCTTAACATCAGCCCACAATAACATTGTTTGGGTTTTTGGGCCTTTGCGCGAAAATTGGGCTGAAAGCGGGGAGAGCTGTATTTCTAAAAGGTGGGGGTGAAAACAGCGTTTTGACGCTAGAACGAGTGCTGGGGGTGCAAATAGCGTTTTGACGCCAAAACGATTGCTTGATTTTCTTTGACTAATTGGTTTGTTTATTTTAAAAAAAAAACGGTTTTGATTGACTTGATTCTCGCCTACGTTAGAAGAAAGCGTTTGGTGAGAAAAGATTTGTAAATTTGTAAGGAAATGTTTTCTTTTTTTTGAAACATTGTCATGGTTATGTTTTTTAAAAAGAAAAAGGGTGCTTTTGTTTTTTTGGAAAATGATTGTTATTGTTATTATTTTTTGAAAAGGGTAGTGGTATTAGTATTTATTTTAAAAAAAACATTTTTTTTAGTGTTTAAAAAAAAGGGCTTTATTTAATCCGAAAATTAGTAACCATTTTTAAAAAAAACAACATTTTTTTTTATCACTTTTTTTAATCCGAAAATTGCAACATCAAAAACATCAATAATAACAGCAACATATATATCTATAAAAACAGCAACTAAACTAAAAAAAAGCAATAATATGTTCAAGGAAAAAAGGCAACTGATCGTACCTGATCAATTTACGGGATCGGCCGCATCTTGCGGAGCAAGGTAGATGATGGGCCGCGTTGGGCCGGCCTTGGTCGAGTGGGCCGCTGGCCCAGGTTGCACCTGACTGCTGCGCGCAGCACCCCCTTGCTGTAGGCTGCGCTAGACTGTCTCGTTGGGCCTATTGGGCCACTCCAGAACAGTTGCCCCCCAAGCCTAGGTCGCTTGAGAGCGGGCTGAGGCTTGAATCGTTGCCCCCCTGCATTCGAGTTGTGGAAGGGAACTGACGGTCGCTGCCGCCTATTGATCGTTGAGTTTGGAGCTAGTCGCTTCTGACCTCCATTCGAGATGTGACGTTTGGCCGATGGGAAGGCGGTCGCTGCCACCCGTGTGGTCGCACGTAGCCTGGTCGATCGCTGATAATTTGATTGCGTGGTCGCTGCCACGCGGCCTGGCCATACGGGCCAGGTGCCGTCTCGGGGGTGATGCCTGACAATAAATCGTCCTGAGTGCTGAGGCGACAGCTGCTTTAATGAGGTGACGTTTAGAGATTCGAGGAGTTTAAGTTATGATGGTACATGAAGAGTCGCGCCTCTTCACTTCCGGCCCATGATGACGGTTGGCCCATTATATAAGGGACTCATAGGGCACATCATTTGCACTTTTCTCCGAATTCTCCGCTGCTCTCGCTGATCGCTCGCTTCAAGCTCGCTCGCTTCTGCAAACGCTCGCACGCTACCGTTGAAGCTCGCTCGTAATCCTCTTGCTATAATTCCAGGTAACTGCGACCGCTCTTACTTTTTTTTTAGTTTATTTGTTCCACCTGATGGAGGGGGTGTCAGGTCTGGGGACGACCACGTCGCCCCTTCCCACGCGCGAGTAAGACCCTGACCGTTATTCCCCTCCACAGGTTCATTCTGGCGCGGACTAAACAAACCCGCCGCATATTTGGAGTCCCGGCCGTTTCTCTAGCGCAAAACATGACACGACCAGTGGAACAGAGTCCTGCACACGCCCGGTCGTCATCTTCTAGCGACGAATCTTCCTCTGGGTCGTCGTCCCAGAACAGCAGATCCGGAACGCGGCCGGACAGAAGTGGGGCCCCGTACTCCGAGGGGGTAGTTGCTGATATTGTAGAGAGCAACGCACGGGTTGCCTCTGAGGAAGGCGCTGACCGTACTGCGACCGACGTGGCCGAGACGGCCGACAGAGATCAGCAGGGCAACCAAGGAGAAGATCCTGAGGTCGCTGCTACACAAGAGATGTCTTGGGTTTCTCTCAACCTGAGGGGCCAGCGTAGCAAGATTCAACGGGGAAGCCAAGACCTGGAGTTTCTTGCGACCGAATTGAATGAAGGTTGGAGGGTAGAAGGAATGGCCAAGGGCGAAGATATTGCGGCCTGTACTGATGTGTTAAAATTCACCATGTACCGCATCGTTTTCGAACGTATGGGTATAATTCCACCATTCTCCAGGTTCCAACGCATGGTTCTAAGGTATCTTCAGGTCGCCCCCTCTCAGCTGAACCCGAACGCTTGGGCGTTCCTGCAGGCGTTTGAAGATGTCCTAGTGGTTCTGAGACGACCGGTCTCCATCCGACTGTTCTTCCATTTGTTTGAGACGAGCTATATTTACGAAAAAGGCTCCAAGGGTGCCCGCAAGGAAGCGGTCTCATTAAAGAACCGGTCGACATGCAATTTGTTCAAGCCATATCTGGAATCATTGACGACCGGGTGGAAAAAAGAATACTTTTGGGTCGTTCCTGAGTCGGCCGAAGCCCAAAATGCAATCGCCCAAATGACCAACGATCAAGAAGGAACCCCCCTGTTTCCTACAGAGTGGAGTTTCAACCACTTCTCCAAAAAACCGGGACAATATGCTTTTAAGGACGCTGATTTGGACGACCTGGATAGGGAAACGATCCATAGACTGAGAAGGATTGCGTCCCTAGTCCCTGAGGGTCGCATCAAAGTTAAAAGCATTGTCGATGCTCGTACCAAGAAGAATGTCAAGGCCGCTCTTGGTCGGTGGTCGCCCACACTTTTTATTTTCTGTCACTTTATTTTGTTAAATGTTTCTAACCATCTGCTTTTGCCTTTGCAGTTAAGATGGCCAACATGGGTGACTTCGACCTGCTGGAGCAATGGGCGGCCGAGGATGGCGATACTTCGCCCGTCCGCGTCATACCGGTGGCTCAATCTGGGGGTACACCTCAAACTGCTGCGACCGGATCTCAGCCTGATCGTCAGGCTCCTCGGGCGGGCACACCAGCCCAAGCGATCGACCTGAGCAGCCCACCCAAACATCAAGGAAAATCCAAAAGACCCAGGTCGGTCGACGATGGGGGCGAGAGGAAGAAGCACAAGAGTGGAAAAAGCCACGGGCCCAACATCGACCTGCTTGGGTTGGGTGATGAAGATTGTGCCCGCTTCAAGGAGGAACCTTTCGAGGTCATGGCCGAGGCGATGAAGGCCGCTGGCGTTCTGTTCAAGAAGTACCGAGACGAAGATTCAGATCGCTTGGAAGGTAGGCGTCTCGTCCATAGATATTCGTTGCTTGAAGACGACCTAGTAGATAAGACTTTTAAACTGAATTCTGCCTTATCATTGCTCGCAGAAATGAGGGGCGAGCGAGACGGCCTGCTCAAGAAAATGAAAGAGCTCGAACCAACAATCGAGGCGGCCGCTGACAATGAGAGGAAGCTTGTGGAAGCAGAACGCCAGCTTGTGGCTGCTGTCTCTGCTCAAACACTGGCCGAGTCTTCTTTGAACCAGGCGGTCGCTGACAAAGAAAAAGCTGAGAAAGAGGTCGAACGCCTCTCTTCCAAGAATAAAGAGCTGTCCAGCCAGGTCGCTGGGCTGAAAACTGAGATGGAGGCGATGGAGGCGGAAAAGAACAGTTTAAGAGGTCGCTACAAAGCCGTTCTTGACAAGGCGAAGGGAGCTGCAGAGGGTCAGTTCGAAAATGCGGTCGGCCAGATCAAGATTCTCTATCCTGATTTGCAGGTCGATCGCGAGATCGTTCAAAGCATGCATCGTGCGACTGAGCAGAAGATCATTCGCCCTGTGAAGATGTCAAAGGGGAAGGTTATTCAAGAAGAGATGGTCATCTTTCAAGCCCCCAGCGACTCTTAAATTGTAATTTCTTGGTGTAATCTTTGCCCGCCTGCGAGCGGTGTTTAAATGGGGCGCCCGGGTTTCGACCGAGGCGTCCTTATTTGTAATCAATGACAATTTCTGACAATTTCTATCTGAATTCCAGCCCGTTTAATCGCTTTATACTTGGATTTGATTCTTTATTGATATGGTCGGTCGCGACCAAAGAATGTCGTATGGGCCATTCGATGGCACTCTTTTTAGGCCGCTCGGCGGCTTTCGCTTGGGCCATTCGATGGCACTCTTTTCGGGCCGCTCGGCGGCTTTCGCTTGGGCCATTCGATGGCACTCTTTTTAGGCCGCTCGGCGGCTCGTTTGGGCCATTCGATGACACTTTTCTGGTCGCTCGATTGCTACTCGCATGGTGAGCGACCGTGCATTCAATTTGCATGAAAATAAAACACAAGTGAAATTTTAAGGTCGGTCCTCAGTAAAAAACCCCAGTGGGGAAAAAGAGCGACCGCCTGTTCTTTATTAATCAAATGATGTTTACAACTTAGACATAATATTTTCTCAATTTGTCAGCGTTCCATGTTCTGGGGATGGTCGCCCCTTCCATGGTTTCCAGCTCGTATGCTCCCTTTCCAGTCTTGCTGATGACACGGTATGGTCCTTCCCAATTGGCGGCGAGCTTTCCCTGGCGAGCGTTCTTATTCCCTACGTCGGCCCTCCTGAGGACTAGCTGCCCAATGGAGAATTCCCTCTTCTGGACGCGGGCGTTGTATCTTGCAGCGACCTTCTGTTTGATGAGTTGCTCCCTAAGTGACGCCTTAGTTCGCAGCTCATCAACCAGGTCGAGTTCTTCTCTAGTTGCTTGCTCATTTGCGGCCGGGGTTGGTGGGTTGGTCGTCCTCCAACTTAGCTCTCCCATCTCAATCGGGATGACCGCATCAGTACCATAGACCAGTCTAAATGGTGACTCCCCGGTCGATGAGTGGGGGGTCGTTCTGTAGGCCCAAAGGACCGACTGTAGCTCTTCTGCCCAATTGCCTTTGGCTTCATCTAATCTTCTTTTCAGCCCGCGTAGTATTACCCTGTTGGCCGCTTCTGCCTGGCCATTGGTTTGCGGGTGCTCGACCGAGGTGAAACACTGTTTCACGCCAAGGCCGGCCAGCATTTCTCTGAATTTTCTGTCAGCGAACTGAGTTCCATTGTCCGTCACCAGTTGCTGAGGCACTCCGAAGCGGGCGAGCACATTCTTCCCAAAGAACTTAGATACCTTCGCTGAGGTAATGGTGGCAAGTGGCTCTGCTTCTATCCACTTGGTGAAGTAGTCGACCGCAACGATCAGGAATTTCAGCTGACCTGGTGCAGGTGGAAAAGGGCCGAGCAAGTCCATGCCCCACCAAGCGAACGGCCAAGGTGGGGTTAGGCTGTGCAGTTCTGTTGAGGGCGCTATATGCACGTCTGCGTGGATCTGGCATTTCTTGCATTTCTGCACAAGTAACTTGGCATCCTCTTCCATGGTCGGCCAATAGTATCCGGCCCTGAGTGCTTTCTTAGCAATCGACCGACCACCTTGATGGCTACCACAATCGCCTTCATGGATATCCCTGAGTACATGGTCGGCTTCGACCGACGTAAGACATCTCAGCAATGGGGATGAAAAGCCCCTTCTGTACAGTCTTCCTTCAATCACTGAATATTTGGTCGCCCGCAACCTCAGGAGCTTTGCTGCCTTCGGGTCGCAAGGTTCTACCCCATTAAGAATATACTGCAAGATAGGAGTAATCCAGTCTCTGTCTAGGTCGACCGCTAGAATGGCTAATGGTTGAGCGGGCTTAGTAGACACGCTCGGTCGAGTTAATGTCTCCTGAATTAGACTTCTATGATTCCCAGGAGCCTCTGTCCTGGGGACGTGCTTAACATCTGCTCGGTCGAATTGCCTGAGCAGGTCCCTTACCTTGGCCAAATAATTCTTCAGGACGTCGTCCTTTGCGTCGTATAGGTCCTGAATTTGGGATACTACCAGTAGAGAGTCGGAGTGAAGTTCGACACGGTCGACATTAAACTCTTTGGCTAACTGCAGCCCGGCAATGCACGCTTCATACTCGGCCTGATTGTTTGAAGTGTGAAATGCAAAAGTTAAAGACACTTCAACAGTAAGTCCTTCTGAGTTCTCAAGTATCAAGCCGGCCCCACTTCCTTTGCTGTTGGAGGATCCGTCTACGTGCAAAGTCCAGGTAGTGACGGCCTGATCATCTGGTATTGGAGTCATCTCAGCGATGAAGTCGGCCAACACTTGTGCCTTAGCGGCCGATCTGGCCTCAAACTTGATTCCAAACTCACTGAGTTCCACAGCCCACTTGATCATACGCCCTGCAAGGTCAGGTCG
Source organism: Astragalus membranaceus (assembly GCA_039519185.1). Classification (NCBI taxonomy): domain Eukaryota; kingdom Viridiplantae; phylum Streptophyta; class Magnoliopsida; order Fabales; family Fabaceae; genus Astragalus; species Astragalus membranaceus. Next base: position 105,196,706 of record CM076850.1, on the reverse strand, counting down.
GTGAAGGATTTGCCTAATAGGCTGGTCGGTCCTTACCACGACCTGATGAGCGACGAAGTAGGGACGTAATCTACGAGCGGCCACAAGTAATGCCAAGGCTAGTTTCTCAATCTTCTGGTACCTGATTTCTGGGCCTTGAAATACCTTGCTGATGAAATAGACCGGGTTTTGCTTTAGGTCGCATTCCCTGACCAGAACGGCGCTCATGGCTTCGTCCGTTATGGCCAAGTACAAGTAAAGTGCCTCCCCCGGTTGCGGCTTGGTCATGATGGGCGGGTTGGTCAGTGCCGCCTTCAGCTCGTCCAATGCTCGCTGGCATTGATCGGTCCATTCAAATTCGACTTCCTTCTTCAAAAGCTTGAACAGTGGAAGAGATTTGCACGCTGATTTAGGTATGAATCGCGATAGGGCAGCGACCATACCATTCAATTGCTGGATCTCTTTCTTCGTAGTGGGTGGCCTCATGTCGGCGACCGCCCTACACTTATCAGGGTTCGCTTCAATCCCTCGCTCTGTTAAGTGGAAGCCCAGGAACTTGCCCGCCCTTACTCCGAAGGTGCACTTCTCTGGATTCAGCCTTAAAGAATTTTTCCTTGCTTCCTCAAAGATTTCTCTTAGGTCGTTGATATGGTCCTGGTCGGTCTTGCTCTTAATTATCATGTCATCCAAGTAGACCTCTGATATGCGACCGATCTGACGCCTAAAAACCTTGCTCATCATTCTCTGATAGGTCGCTCCGGCGTTCTTGAGACCAAAAGGCATTACCTTGTACTGGAAGTTTCCCCGATCGGTCATGAACGCGGTCTTATGACGATCGGGTGGGTACATGGTGATCTGATTGTATCCTGAATAGGCGTCTAGAAAAGACAGAAGTTTATAGCCCGCTGCCCCGTCGACCAATTTGTCAATACTTGGCAGTGGAAAGGCGTCCTTCGGGCAAGCCTTGTTCAGGTCGGTATAATCGACGCACATGCGCCACTTACCATTTTTCTTCTTTACCAACACGACGTTGGAGAGCCATGTTGTATACTTGATCTCCTCAATGAAATTGGCCTTGATGAGGTCGTCAACTGCCTGGGCGGCCGCCAGTGCTTTCTCTTCACTCTGAGTTCGCCTCCTTTGTGCGACCGGCCTTGCTGTCTCATCAACGGACAGTTGGTGGCAGGCAATTTCAATTGGGATACCGGGCATGTCTGATGCCTGCCATGCGAAAAGGTCCGCGTAATCCCTGAGACAGGTGATGAGCTCTTGCTTGTCTTCTTCAGGTAGGTCGCTCCCCAACTTAACTGTTTTAGTTGGGTCGTCCATTAACTGAATATCGATCAATTCTCCGTGGGGCTCAGGCCTCTTAAGTCTATTCTTTAGCTCGCGGGCTAAATCATCGTCGTCGTCCTCAGGGTCGCTGTCAGGGTCGTATCGAGCATCCAGGTCGGCTACATTGACCTGATGCCCCTCTCCAAGATTCTGAGGTTTAGCATTCGTCACCTCCATGTCACAAATTTCTTGATAGAGGAAATGGCTCCTCATAGCCGCCTCCATGTCGGCCATCACTGTCACCACTTGGTCGTTTTTACTGTAAAACTTCATCTTCAGATGTACAGTAGAGGCTACGGCCTCCAATTTTCCCAGAGTTGGGCGGCCAATGATGCAGTGGTAACACGATTTGATTGGCAGAACTAAGAACGTCGTTCTGACCGTCCTGTACGACGTGTTGCCGCTCGTGTCATCTCCAAAAGTGACGAGTAATTCTATCGTCCCCAATGGGTAGGTGGTCGCCCCATTGAACCCGGTCAGTGGAGTGGGTACTGCTTGGGGAATAATCTCGCTCCTATCCACATTCAACTTGTCAATCAATTCTTCGAACATGATGTCGGCCGAGCTCCCCTGGTCGACCAGTATTCTTCTAACCTCAGTGTTGGCCATTACGGCCGATACTACCAAGGGTACATAATTGTTAACTTTTCCGTCAAGCAAGTCTTCGTCCCCAAAGGAAATGGGCGGCCTATTCGAGGCCGGCCGTGGGGTTGAAGTTGAACCGACCATCATGAGTTCGTTCCACTTCCTCTTCATCGCCTTGTTGGACTCTCTGATGTCCAACGGATTACCTCCATGGATGACCATGGCTACGTTGCGGCCCTTTGATTGTCTGGGGTCGCGCTCTTCCTCTGAACTGTTACGCGGTTGCTCGATCGTTGAGTTAACGATCGCCTTACCTTTGTCATTGGCGGGTTGACCAACGGCTCTTTGATCAGGGCGATCGTTACCATCATCTTTGACATACTGCCTCAACTTGCCCTTCTGTATGAGGTCCTCTATGTCATCTTTTAGGGCCATGCAGTCATTGGTGTCATGCCCCTTACTCTTGTGATATCTGCAGTACTTCTTGGTAGGGCGACCTCCTTTCTTCAGCACTAAAGGATCAGGTCGCCTCACACCAGTGAATTCATTGTTCTGGCACTCCGTGAAGATCTGTGCGATCGGAGTGTTCAATTTGGTACGCTGCTCGTACTTCTTGGGCCGGTACTCGGGCTTACTATGATCTTGCCCCTTGGCCGACCTGCTAGTTTCTTCCTTGGGACGCGCGCGGGCGCCCTTGTCGGCCGCTAGTTGCTCCTCATAGCCCATATGGTCGTTGGCCCTTCTGAGGAACAGGCCGAGGTCGTAGTAGCGGTTCAGAGAAAACTCTTCAGCGAATCTGTGGTTCTTTCTTATACCACGCTTGAGGTACTTCAGCTTGTCCGTATCTGACAGGTTGCGGACTGTATCGGCCTCTGTCATGAACCGGTCGATAAACTCCCTCAATGATTCATTTTCTCCTTGGACGACCGAATCCAAGTGCTCTTCGTAACGATATTGACAACGGTTGGCTGTGTAATTGGCTAAGAACATTGCCACAAGACCTTCCCAAGAAGCGACTGAGTTGGGACGCAGAGATTCCCACCATTCTAGCGCCCGACCTTCGAGCGACTGAGGGAAGAGTCTGCACTTCATCGTTCGTCCCAGCTCCCTGTAGCTACAGTAGTTGTTGAAGTACATCAGATGTTTGTCTGGATCCCCGCGACCGTTGAACTTGTTCAGGTTTGGGGGCTTCCTCAGGTCCCTTGGGATGCGATAGCGCCTAATCTCGCTGGTGAATGGCCCCTGTCCGGTCGGGATGGGATTCTGCCCGTAGGGCTGCATGGCGGCATAAGCTTGGTCGACGGGCAAACCGTAAAGGCCGACCGGTTGACCAAGGAGTCTATCAGCAATTGGAGGGCGTCCATGGTATTGTGGAGCACGTGGCGACGACCGTCTTCTAGGCCGCTCTGAATTGTTCCTTCTCGGTCGGCTGATGGCATGGGAGACATCTCTAATCTCCCCGTTACTGTAGTCGTCAAACTCCTCATACGAGTCCCACGACCTGCTTCTTGATCGGCGGGATCCTGAGGACTCGTTGGACGAGTACCTTGTTGGCGACCCTTCTGACTCTGGCCGGTAGCTTGAGTCAGCGTAGTCGTAATCTTCTTCGGGAGAGTGACGGTGACGACTTCTTCGACGAGGAGGCGACCTGTGAACGATCGCCCTTCTTGGAGGATTGCGTCGGGATACGCCACGACGAGGAGGAGCTTCTCTTCGTGGTGGTGAACGATGGGGCCGGGACGGTTGGCCTCGGTGACCGCTGTCCGCTCGCGGGCGGATTGAGATCGAACCTCTCTCATAACGTTCGATCAGTTCGTCTCGATCAGCGATCACTTGATTCTTTTGCTCCAGAATTTGTATGAGCGCTTGGGTTACGTGCTCTGGTAACGCTTCTGGAATTCCTGCTTCGGCCAGCTCGGCCGGTAGTTGCGGGGCTGGTTGGGTAACTGGCCCGCGACCGCCCTGTACTGAGGGTTCTTGGCGAGGCTCATCTTGTGATTCATGAACGGTCATAGGCACGCCCTCTGGGGTCCGTTGAGGTTGGTTCTGCCCAGAGGTGTTGAGCCTTGAAGAAGTACGTATCTGACGCGGCGGCATGATTTGATGTGGAATAGCGCTCGGGCCTCCCACTGTGGTCGCCAATTGATCGTACCTGATCAATACGATGGGTTGTTGGTGTTGACGTTGATCGGTCGCTGTGATGAGGGACCGAGTTATAAGCCGCACGCGGGTGGTACCTGCAAAGGCACTCCAACGCTCAAGTCAGAGGTGCTTCAACGGGCAGGGTCACAAGGTGAGTAAAACATACCTGAAGCCACATGCTGGTGTGGTATATATAAGACTGGCGTTCTAGCCGTTGCGCAATTTACGGGATCGGCCGCATCTTGCGGAGCAAGGTAGATGATGGGCCGCGTTGGGCCGGCCTTGGTCGAGTGGGCCGCTGGCCCAGGTTGCACCTGACTGCTGCGCGCAGCACCCCCTTGCTGTAGGCTGCGCTAGACTGTCTCGTTGGGCCTATTGGGCCACTCCAGAACAGCAACCAATATTTATAAAAACAGCAACTAATATTTATAAAAAGTCAATAACTAATATTTATAAAAAACAGCAACTAATATAAAAAAACATGACAACAACAAAAATAAAAACAGCAACTAATATTTTTTTTTTAAAAAACGTGAACAACAATAATAGAAAAAAATAAAAAAACGGTATGACAGTAGCATAAAAATGTGTCTAAAGTATTTACAGCAACTAAAATAACTAAATAAAAAAAGGCAATAATAATATATAAAACGTTACAGCAAAATAAATAGAAAGAAACAACAATAATATGCTAAAAAAAAAATTTACATTACAATACCTTGGGCAAAAAAAAACGAGATCTGGTAATGTTGAAGAACAAAGCTTTCTTCTTCAGATTTCTCAATACAATAGAAATTTTTTTTTTAAACTAAGAAAACAAAATCTAGGAAGTAGAAAAAACAGAAAAAAAAGGGGAAGAACCTAAAACAAGAAAAGTGAACAAGCCTCCTCTTCTTCGAAATCATGGCCTCCATTTATACTAAGGGTGGTGTCTCTGTCTTCTTTTTTTTCTGAAAAGCTCCATACCTTGCACAGTAGTTTTTTCTTTTTCTGACTTGAGGAAGAACTTGACATGATAGAGTTGGTGAAGGTTTGAGAGAGGAGAGGTTTATGATGTTTTTTTCTTTTGTCAGAGAGAGAGGGGTATGTGTGGGGATGGAGTGTGTGAGTGAAAAGAAAAATTTTGAGTGTGAGAGGAGAGAAAGAGGGAGAGGTCCGTGAGATGAGAGAGAGAAAGATGGAGTGTGTGAGTGTTGTGTGATGAGTGGATGAATGAGGGAGTGGGAAAGAGAGAAAGAGGGAGCGTGAGAGATGGGGAAAGAGAGAGAGAAAAAAAAAATGTGGGTGTGAGAGAGGGGGTAGAGCCGCAGGAATGGGAGAGAGAGAAAGAGAGGGAAGTAAGATGAGTGTGTGAGAGAGAGAGTGGGAATCCGTGAGGGGAGAGAGGAGAGAGGTTGAGTGTATTGGGAAAGAAATATGGGGAAGAGGGAAGTGTGTGGGAAAAGGAAAGAAAAAAAACAAGTTTCAAGGCATGGAAAGTGGGGAGTGAATTTGGTCACAATTTAGGGCTAGGGGGGAATGGTTAAAAAAAGGAAAAATTATTTTTTTATTTTTTTTAAAAAAGGGTGGCCGAATTTTGAGTGAGTGAGGGGAAAAAAAATTAGGGTTTTGGTGGGAATTGGGTTATGGGTTGTGGGTTAGGTTTTTTTTTTTGTTGGGGTTGGGCCATGCGAATTGGCTAGGTTTTTTTTTGTTGGGTTGGGTTTTTTGATGGCCCAATCCATGACAGCACCTTATTATTTTTTAATAGACCCCCACTTCCTTCTTTGCTTATTTTTATTTCTTCACTTCTAATAAAATATTTTTTTGATGATTAAAACTCATAGCAATAAAAACAAGAAAATAATACATGACATAAAAAAAAGATTATTATTTTTAATAAATAAAATCTCTCAATTATGATCGGACAAAATTAGGGTATTACATGGACCCACCTCTGCAGCATCCTATGGGCACATCGGGAGGGTATATGGGCCCACCTCTGCAGCATCCTACGGGCACACCGGGAGGGTATATGGGTCCACCTATGCAACATCCTATGGACACACCAGCAGGGTATATGGTCCCACCTCTGCAGCATCCTATGGGCACACCAGTCAGGTTATCTATGCCTACACCCGAGGTACATACTGATCAGTCCCTACAGGATGATCATTCTGACCCCCATGGTCATACTGATTCAGAGCCATTATCATCCGACTCGGAGGATGAGCAGGTGGTTGTCGACCCTGATGGTCGACGTCGCAAAGTCGTATATCCCTTTGGCGATGCGTAAGTATTGTTTGACTTTTTTTTAATTTAAATTAATTGTTTGTTTGACGTGTATATATGTTTGTTAATTATGCAACGACTTAATTATGCAGGTTTGTTAGATCGAAGACTGCTTCATCAGCGATCACTTATGTCATTAAGAAACTCTATTTTGAAGAGTACCATGAAAAGGTGACAAAAATTGATAAGAGGAAAAAGAAAGATTTTGTGGACTTGTTTAGGGTAAGTATCAATTATGTCATTACCTATATTGATAATTTATTGTTTAATGTTTAATATAATTACTAATACATATTTTGATTATGTTTAATACAGACCAAAGTGACTTGGAGACCGGAAGATGATGAATTGGTGCATAAAGTTTTTTGGACTAGATTGAAAAAGCAATTGGCGGACTTACTCTACAAATTGCGTCATAAAAATGAAAGGCCGGGGTATATCCCTCAAGAAGTCTGAGATCAATACCAGGAAATTTGGAGAAGTCAGAATTTCAAAGCCAATGCTGGAAAAGCGAGGGAAAATCGGAATTCAGAAAAGGGTGGCTCACTTCACACTTGTGGCTCCGTCAACCAAGCTCAGCATGCTATGAGATTGGTAGGTTATTTTAAAAATATTTGTACTATTTTAGTTTAGTTAGGGCGATTAGTTACCAATATTTGAGAATTTGTTTCATTTTTACAGAGTAAGAAGGCTGGACGCCCTCTTACTATTGCTGAGCTGCATAGGGCCACACATGTCAGGAAGGATACCTAGACTTATCTTGATGAGCGCTCGAGGACCACTCAGGTAAATATACAACTTGATTTGTATTATATAATGTTTTCTTGAAATGGAGCGCTTATTATGCTATGTTTTGTGGTTATGCAAAACAGGAGAAACATGCTGAGACGATGTTTGAGCCGACTCAGGGGAGCTGGAACCCTGAGTCACTTGGTCCAATGTCTCATGAGATCATGGCTTTGGCAAACCGTAATTGGGAGAAGTTGGTAGGGGGATGTACAAGAAACGTTTGTATGGTACGGGGTCCTTGGCTCCAAATTTGAGATTTGAGGATGATCAGTTTGACACCAGCGAACCCTCCTCTAGTAGTCGACCTCCTCGTCCTTCAAGTGAGACAGAGCAGCTCAGGCAGCAGATGGAGTAGATGCGTGCTCAGCACCAGCAACAGAAGGCAAAAATTCTACAAGAGGGGTAGAAAAGACCGTGAGGTAACAGTGGGACCGGGGTGGCCGCTGCGGTGGACCTGGGCTGTTACATAAAAAAATAAAATAATTAAACCTTGAATTATTTAATTAAATTAAATAAATATTGTAAGCCTTAAATAACCTAATTAAATAAATAATTAAATTATTTTGGGGCGTTACAGTAGGACACGGGGGCACGCCTTTGTTTGTTGCATTAGTTTAGGCATTCCTTTTTCTTAAACTCTATTTCAAAATCGTAGAAAATAATATCCTTATTTTCTTACCCTCTTTTTATGTAAATGACACATCATTTCGCATCCACATTATTTCGCATTCACATCGTTTCGCACCATTGCATTTGCATCTAACAAAAGTTTGAAAAAAAAAAATTCATCCTGCATTCCCTTTCATTACATAAAGATAAAACAAAAAAATAATTATCATCTGCATAGCATAAGCATTTCATTTATAATCATGCAAAAAAAAATCCTCGTCAAGTTCATCCAAGATGAGACATTCATGCATAAGCATTATTTCAAAAAAAGAGACACAGTAGAACTACGTAAGCTTTGATTCCTCATTACAATGGGGATACATAGGAGCGGGTCATACCCCGTCAGGCACATTTTTCTAAAACCTTTTTTTCAATAAATCATTTGCATCTCCAAATAATTTTCAAAATCATGTTCCAAAACTAAAAAACAAAAAAAGAAAATCATTGTGAGTATCATGCATTTCATTGCACAAAAAAATGAAAACAAGAAAGCATCTCATTCATAATCATGAATAAAAATCATCATGTAGCATTCATGCACCATTTCATTAACCTCATCACTTTGGTTCAAATACATCATTCATCCATACATGCATCTTTCAAAAAAGGAAGGGGCATTGGCATTTCATACTTTGCCTTGCCTCTAAAAAAAAAATCATCATTTAGAGAAAAAGCATCATTCCTGCATCTTTCATCATTCAAATGAAAAAGGGGGCATTGGTATTTCGTACCTTGTCTCGCCTCTAAAAAAATAATAAATCAAAGTCAAAAATCATTTTGAAAAAAAGGGGCATCATTCTTGCATCATTCGCATTGGCATTTTGTCTTGCATTAAAAATAACAAAATTATTTAGAATAAGCCACACTCTTCGAGTGGTCATTCTCCACGCATTTGCATCATACTTGCATATCATAATTTGTTCATTCATTCATTGCATAAAATAAGAGTTGTGATGAGAAGCGAGACGTTCTTGCGAAACAATCATCCTTTTTGAAAAAGTTTATCCTTACTTGGTTGCAAACTCAAGGTGTTCCAAGGCACTCAGTTTTTCAAATCAATAGCTCATTTGCATTTCTTTCAAAAGCACTGCATCAAAAGACTAAAATAGTGTATCAAAAAAAAAACAAATTTTTTAACTGATGTTAACTCTCTGTGAAGCATTCTTCTAATGAGGGTGCATGCCAGGTGCAGTTTCTCTTGTTTGAGTCAGTCAATTTCCTTCATTCCTTATCCAAGTCTAATCCCGCCCCGTCCACCCATAAAGCATATTCTCTCCCATCAGTGCATACTTGACTTTTTGGTTCATTCTCACCTCCATGCTGGGGAAACTCTGTGATCACTAATTTTCCTTATCAATATCATATTCCTTCAGTGCAAGTCTCTCAAAAAAATAATAATAATATAATAAACAAGAAAACAAGCTCGCTAGGTTGAAAACCCGCAAAGGGCGGCCTAGGCAAAAAGGAGCGCCCGGTGGACTGAAAACTCACAAAGAGCGGTCCAGGCAAAAATTAGGGCACAAAAAAAGAAAAAAGAGCAAACACATGAAGATAGATAAATTATTGTTCTAAAGTTAAGTCTTATAGAAATAAGCAATCGGGATTTGAAATGAAGTTTGTCCATCTCCTCAAAAACCCCAAAATCCCAGAAAGTCCCTTTCCTACCCACCTTGAGCCAAGAAAAACCAAAATCCAAAAATCACCCTAGACAAGGATCACCCCAAATAAAAAAAACAGTGCATCACTTTTTATCAGCTCACCCGAGTCGAAGAAGGAAAAGAATCATAAAAAAAAAAAAAAGAGGGGAAAAAGAGAAAAAAAAGGGGATTCAAAAATGAAAATCCCAAAACAAAAGAAAATACAAAAGAAATGTGAGTGGTGAGCTGGTACATGTTACCACAAAACACAAGAGATCCTTGTCTAAATAAACCTTCAGACACTTCATCATTCCAACACCTGATTCCATAAACCTTCAAACACTTCCTTTGGCCTCAACATCAAACCCCTTAGTCATTCTACCATGAGACACGAATTTGCTTTAACAGAGCCCAAACAAGCCTAATAACCATCTTCCTCATAGACCATTAACCGTCAATCAACGCCGAACAAAACTCATCCTCCCTTTAGCCTCAAACACTTCATTAAGCCTAACCCTCTTTCCTCCACAAAACACCACAATCCCGAAAAGTCCATTCCGATCAATGACCGGTTGCTTTTGTTCTCTCAAATTCTAATCTTAGGACGAACAAGCTTATCTATGTACAATGTGTTTGCTCAAAAGAAAAACAAACGATCAGAAAAAAGAAAGCTGATCAAGAAAGAATAAACCCTCAGAAAAAAAGAGAACTGAGGAAACAAAAACGAACAGTCAGAAAAAAGAAAGCTGACAAAATAAAAAAAGGAGGGACTTGCACTCCAAAGCACATTCAAGATGCATTAAAACAAGGTTTAGTGATCACCAGGTAAGGATTCTTTCGCACCAAAAGTCAAGACATCAGTAGAGGACCAAAGATTTGCACTGAGAATACCACTCAGACCCAAAAGTTGGGGCATTCTCTTCACCACCCACACACCCTAGTCTTGGGAAAGTCTGTTCAATGCCCATCCCATGTCATTCCAGTTGTCAAGGTCATTCCAAAGTGGGGGCAAGTGCATTCCCATTTCCTTCACCTCATTCATTCCCATAAAAACCTCACCGGGGCAATCTCTCAACTCACTATCCTAAACAAGACCTTGTCATTCTGACTGGGGCAACATCAAATTCTGTGGGTTGAGGCAAAACCCCTTTCATTCCAGCTTTCATCCCAAGAGCCGAAGCGTTCCCAATTCATCATCTTCTACACCCCTAGTCGTTGTCACCACTAGACAGGGGCAAGTTATTCACTCGTCAAAGACCTGAATTGGGGCAATCTTGTATCTCTTGGTCCCTCATAAGCTTCGGCAATAACCATGTCTGTCATTCCTTCACTTGCCATAAATGTCCATGCCCTAAACCAATTCCAAGTTAACTGACTCATTCATTCACATTTGCACTCCTATGCATGCTTACTAGATAATGCTTCAAAGGAGAGAACACAAGTTCTTTACGTGATATCTAAAATTCAGTCATCATGGAAAGAAAGAGAAAACAAGTGAGTTTGTTTGTAAATAAAAACCTTGAGAACACCGGAGTTTGAATCAAATCCAATTTTTCAACAGAATGGGCAATAGTCATCTCAATTCCTTGCATTCAAAGTCTCGCATCTCATCATCACAAAAATGTCTACCTCACGCATCTAGGCATCTCAATCTATTCATTATAGCATTTGCATCAAAGCATTACATTTGCATCTTCACATTTTGTGCATTCATCACATAGTAAAAAGAGAAAACGTTCCACATCAGTTGCACCATATTAATACTTGCATTTCATAGAAGAAAATAGTAAAGAAGAAAAAGCAGAAATCTTTTTCATTGCATTGGCATCATATTAATGTTCGAACTTCATAAAAAAGGGAAAAGAACAAAATCATTGCATGTCATCCATCATTAGAGCATTACATTTTGCATCAGATATTTCATAGAAAAAGCAAAAAGAAAAACAAAGAAAAGAAACCACAAAAGCAACACAAAAACATTCCCTGTCATCCAGCATTCCATATCATTCATCATTTCACAAGCATTCCTTTGTCATTCAATCATCAAACATTAAAGTAGTGCATATGCATCATATTAACGTTAGCATTTCCATAAAAGAAAAAAAAAGAACAAAAATCATTGCATCAAACATCAGAGTATTGCATCATATTAATGTTTGCATTTCATAGAAGAAGCAAGAAGAAACAAACAGAAGTTAGAACAGGAGCATTTCATTCATCAAAGCATCAATCACTGCATTCAAACATCAAAGCAATACAGTTGCATCACATCAATACTTGCATCTCATAGAAGAAAAGAAAGCTAAAGCATCCCATGTCGTTCATCATTTCATTCATCAGCAATATTCACACTTCATAGAAAAAAGGCAAAGAAGAAAAATTTTCCATTACATGTCATCTGTCATTCCATTAAAATACATGAGCATTCATCAAAACTTTGCATTCATCAAGCATATAAGAACAGGAGAAAATCAAGCATTCATCAGACATAAGCAAAAGAAAAAGAAAATCATGCATTGCGTACAGACAAGAGAAGAAAAGGAAAATCATTGCATTCATCAAGCATATAGGAACAGTAGAGGATCACGCATTCATCCAACATAGACAAAGGAAATAAGAAACTCATCATTCAAAGAAAACAGCAATCATGGCATTTGCATTGCATGCATTTGTTCATTTTCAGCTACAGGTACGAAGAGAGGATGAACACTTCGGTGTTAGCCCTCGCCCCCAGATTCCAGAAAATGTTCCCCCAAGTTGGGAATTCAGAAAGAAAAAGAAAAGAGAGAAATAGAAAAGAAAGAGAGAAAAGAAAAGAGAGCGCTCAAGCGCGCATTGCGGATTGGAGCACAGAGATCATCGCTCCCTTCTGCCCAGGTCTCACGTCGCGTACGAGCAACGCGATGGACCGCAGCCCCATGTGAGGTTCAACGGAATAGTTGTATCAGCCTAAGATACAGTGGACGTCGTGCATTGATCTGTATATCAGTTCCGGAGCTGATAACGATCCCCCGGTCGCTCGAAAAGGCCAACAGGAAGCGTGCTCCTCAAAGCCACGTGCAAACTCGGATTTATCAAGAGTTCGTTTAAGGATTACAGGTTTTAGGCAGCCTGGGCAATCTACCGCTTTTTGCACGCCAAGTGCCCATTTTACTTTTCTGTCTGCACGCCAAGTGCCCATTTTATTTTTCCGTTAGCACGCCAAGTGCCCAGTTTACTTTTCTGTCTGCACGCCAAGTGCCCATTTTACTTTTCTGTTTGCACGCCAAGTGCCTATTTTACCTTTCTGTCTGCACGTCAGTGTTCTTTTACTGTTTTCGCATCAACACGAAAGTGTCTTTCCAAAAAAAAAAAAGAAGAAAAATTCGGATCTCTCCAAATGGACAAAATTGGTATAATTTCTGAATTCTTTATTTCTATTTTACCCTCGAAATATGTCTCGCGCAATTCATATTTCTTGGTAAAATCCAAATAAAGAGGGGCAGCTGTTATACCCCAATTTTGTCCGAGCTCTTGTTAATAGTGTTTTAATTTACTAGGTCGCATTTTTTTTGAAGGTCTCGAGTCCTGTTAACGCGTGTCGGTGTCATGCGAGTGTCGTTAAGATGCCATTTGTGTAATTGGGCCAACAGTTGGGTTATTGGGCCTACACATATACAAATTGGGCTTATCATTTTGGGTTGGGCCCACGAACGTGGTTCCTAGTTAATTTTTAGTGTTAACGGGCCTATTTGTTCTATTTGAACCTCGTTCTAGCGCATTTGTCTAGTTGGGCCTGATTTCGCTTTTGTATTTAGCTCAACTTCTTTTTTATTTACAATTTAATAGTGTTTAGGAGTCCAAATATCCAAAAATATACAAAAATAATAATAATCCAAAAAAAATCCAAAATTACAAAATAAATTCTTAAAAACACAAAAAAATAGAAAAACGAAAATACAAAAAAAAATCAGAAAAAAACGAAAACACAAACAGCAGCAGATCCATGGGCTAATTCTTGTTGCCCAAGAGTCCAATACCTGAAATAGGAAAACAAATCAAATTAGAATCAAAAATTAATTTCCTAAACCTGAAATTTTCCTATAAAAACAAGCTTGAATCAGAGAGAAAGGGGGACGGAAATACAGAGAAAATCAGAGCAAAAAAGTTAGGGTTCCACACTGGAACCCGAATCACAAAGTCCTAAAACAGAAGCAGTAGCGGTTTGAGAAGCAGCAACAGAGGCAAAGCAGTAGCAGGGCAGACAATAGAGAATAATCAGAAGCTGGACAAGAGGTTAGTTCATTTTGGATTTTATGAAGTCTAATTTGTAAATAAGTTTTTCTAATAAACTGTAATCAACAATAGGTCCAAACAGTACATACGATTAAAAAATAATCAAAAGCTTCAGCTTAGGTTTCGTTGATGCCGTAAATAAATTAGGATCAGGGAAAATTAGTGTCAGAAAACGTAGGGTTTCAGAATTAGTTTTTAGAAAACAAAATTAGCAGTTAATAGAAATATTTGCTAGTGATAATAAATTAGGGTTTAGAGTTCCTTTTGATAAATAACTAAAAATCAAAAAATCAAAAAAACAAGAAAAACAGAGGCATGCGAAGGAACAGATTAGGAAAAGGAAAAAATATAAAAAGAAATAAGAACCGAAACCTTGCCTGTTAGCTCCGGTCGCCATAGACGGTGGCCGTTCTGCCCCTCCTGTCACCGTTGGCCGTGAATCCCAGGAAAAGCAAAAAACAACATATAAAAAAAAAAGAGAAGGGCAATCAGATTAGAAGAGTGAAGAGAAAATATAGAAAATATAAAAAAAAAATAATAAAAAAGACAAGCGGAGCCGTAGCCTTACCCACTAGTTCCGGCCACCGTAGACGGTGGCCGTTCGCCCCAAGCACCGTCATCAGCCCTCCTCAACCGAGCCTTCGCCGTCGCACCACAAACCGAACCACGGTCCCATCTTCTTCGCGAACAACCCTCTCACTGTCACTATCATCCATCGCCGAACCAACACGCGAAGAAGGGAACAAAACTGGTTTTGGAGAGGAGAGGAGAGGGTGAAAGAACGGCGTGAGTGAGAGAAGAAAACAGAATCGATTTGGTGCTTTCGTGGGTGGAGAGAAAAGGGAAACGAAACAGAGTAGAGGAGAGGGGATGGTGATGAACGGCGTAGAGAGGAGGACGGTGGTGGTCGAAGAAGAAAGGGGAGGGGTCGCAGCTTCCGCGAAGTGAGGCGGGGAGAGAGGGAAGATTAGAGAAATTTGGGTTGAGAGGTTTGGGGAGTGGGACGGCGCCGCAGCTGAAAAGGAAGAGTGAATTAGGTTTAGGGTTTATTTTGTTTTAGGCTTTTATAGTGTCTCCAATAAATTATTTTATTTTAATTTTATTTTTAATATCAGACTACTATTCACACCCATTGTTTTAATTCACGCACCCTCCCTCACTTAAGCCCAGTTTCGCATACTGAGCCCTCAGATGCGAACTGGGCTTCTTTTTTTTTACACCACCTATTAATCATACAACCCCTTGCTGCTAATAACACCCTATTTTACCATTTCACCCCCCTTTTTCTCATTTTTTTTAATTTAATTTAATTCTCTTCAAGACAAAATATTTTCTCATAAATTAAAAACTTTGTTAATAGTCTTGCGAAGCCTTTGCTTGCATGATTATTAACAATGAGGTACTAGTGGTGATCACTTGGAGCCTTTGCTCAATTGATCATCATGAATGCCTAATTTTCCTAAAGATTTTCACAAAATCAAAAACTTTGTTAGTAGTCTTGCGAAGCCTTTGCTTGCATGATTATTAACAATGGAGTGCTAACGGTGGTCACTTGGAGCCTTTGCTCAATTGATCATCATGAAAGCTCAATTTTCACAAATTAAACAAGATAAAAAACAAAAAACCGTTTTCCAAACAAACAAGAACTACGTAGCTTTGAATTCTCCATCGCACCGGGAGATACGTAGGAGCGGGTCACATCCCGTCAAGCATAACAAATAAAAATCATTTTCACAATAAGTTTTCACACAATCATTTTCAAAAGAAACAAGAACTACGTAGCTTTGAATTCTCCATCGCACCGGGAGATACGTAGGAGCGGGCCATGTCCCGTCAAGCACTTCTTTCTAAAAACCCTTTTTTTCTTCCTTTCTCGCCAAAAATAAAAATTTTTATTAAGTTCTTTAATTCATTTTTCAATAAGAAATAAAGAGGCAAATTAGGTATTTTTCAAATCAACACTTAAAACCACACATTTAATTAAAGGTTCCCTCTCAGTAGAGAGGACGCGTGAGGTGCTAATACCTTCCCCGCGCGTAACCGACCCCCGAACCCAAAACTCTCAGTTTTCAAAGGCCAGTCGCTTTCCAATAAAAGGTTTTCCTAATATTTTCCTTGATAAATATTAGTGGCGGCTTCATTGTCTTAAGAAAAGTTGTGAACGAGGAATGTTCTCCCTCGGGGTGTTACATCTATCACTACTCTCATAATCATCTGCTTCCCACCCCACCTATCATTCTTACCATCCTTGAGGTACGGCTCGCCCATACTGCGACGAGTCCTTGCCCATACTGCGACAAGGTTCCTCCTACAATTTCAACTATTAAGGTACGGATCGCCCATACTGCGACGAGTCCTTGCCCATACCGTGACAAGGTTCCTCTTACAATCTTCAACTTTAAAGGTACGAGTCACCCATGCTGCGACGACTCTCCAAATCTCGATCACGAAGATACAACTCGTCCATACTGCAACGAGTTCTTGCCCATGCTGCGACAAGATTCTTCAACACGAACCAGCTAGTTAGTCATCGGTGAAGGTTAACTTGCCCATTTTGCAACAAGTTTGCCATAAATACCAATACACCATACCAACCAGCAATCACAACAAAACATGAACGTCAAATCACTTAATAATCTTCACGATTTCGAGTCGATATAAGGTGTCAGTCTAGAACTTAAACGATATTAACTTTGTATCATTTAGACTTACCTGTCATTCTAATCAATTAGCACATTAAAGGTTTTCCTAATATTTTCCTTGATAAATATTAGTGGCGGCTTCATTGTCTTAAGAAAAGTTGTGAACGAGGAATGTTCTCCCTCGGGGTGTTACATCTAGACAAAAGAGGAGAAAAGAAAATAAGAAAAGAAAACATAAAGTTTAAATAGCGAGAAAATAAAAGAAAGCGGTAAAGTGCAAAATTATAAATAGCGGAATTGTAAATGACAAGAAAGTAAATTGCTTGAAAACTAAATTGCCAGTAATTTACTTGACTTGCCAGTAATTTACTTGACTTGCCAGTAGTTTACTTGACTTGGAAATTTAAAGAGCAAGAAAAATAGATAAATATTAGTGGCGGCTTCATTGTCTTAAGAAAAGTTGTGAACGAGGAATGTTCTCCCTCGGGGACTTTTTCGGGCGCAACAACGATTTCATGCAAACCATCCATTCACCTTCGAACCCTAATCTCATCTTCTCTGTTCTCACTCTCATCTTCTCCGTTCGAACTATCAACAATTCGATCTATTCTTCTCACCTGAAATCGCACCTCTCTCTCAGTGTCATCGCAAGCTGAGATCTCAATTTCGATCATCTACCAACGATATCGCATCTTTCTCTTAGTGTCGTTGCAAGCTGAGATTTCGATTTTGCATCTCTCCCAGTGTCATCGCATTAAGATTTTGACTTCGAATTTCGATTTCGCATCTCTCTCAGGTTTGTACCCTTCCATACTTTGCATTTCAAAAAATCATGTTAAGAACTTGTTTGATGTTGGTTTCACACCTCATTTTTCTGCCTTCACCGATTTCTCTAGTTACTTTTTAGTTATCTTACTTTGTTGTTACTTCAGTTTGTATCAGAGTTCTTCAATTTATATAGCATTTTTCAAGCTGAGATAAATTTCCAGAATCCGTTTCTGGTTGAAAAGATGGAGATAGAATGGAGCATTTTGTTAAAATGAGGTGACAAGTTGGTAAAGGTTTTGTGGTAATATAAAATTGTATTTTATTGTGTGTGTGGGGGGGGGGGGGGTGTTGTTCAGTGGAATCAAAGTCATGACATCAGTTAATATAATGATGTTTTTGGTCGAATAAAGTTATCGGGTCTGAATGAATTTCTATGTTCTTGATATTACCTTTGTGCTTGGTGTTATAAACACTGGTTATTCTACATGTTTGTAAGCCTTTAACTTTAATTGGTTGGTAGTATCTCTTTATGTTGCATATGCTGCACAGGATTGGTCAATGTAGCTGTGTCTGATAAAGCTCCCAGCTTCCTTGTTAATCAAAGGATTTGTATTTGTAGCCAGCATTCCACTCCTTTTCTTAATTAGTGTATATCCCAGTTTGGATTAATTTTGTAGGAGCCTAACAATTAATACAAGTGTTTGATTTGATTCTTGGCTCAAATGAAACCTTATAAATTTACAGGTTTTGGTGATGTTATGTAAAAGGATCCAACAAAATTTGTGAGTTGAAAACGGCTTACTTCATATTTTTGCAAGAATTAGCCTAATTTATGATGGTGGTTCCAACTAGTACATGACTCATCTGTCATGAAACCTGTTTCTGGTTTAACCTCATTCCTGTTGCTATATTGGATACTATAAATTGAAGAAATGAAACTGAAAATTAACTTGTTTTAACAACTGTCGGTTGTTTTCCATCAAGCTCCGGATGCTATCTAGTGATATAAATTTTCTTTCTCATTTTGTTTATAGACTTGTGCAGGTGCTGCAGTGCTCACTCACTCTGTATTCTGGTTCATCATTTATCCATCCTCGACAGCAATGAGAGACAACAATGCTCACTCACTCTATATCAATGCGATTGACACTACAGGTTCTGTGCATGATTTCATCTGTGAGGTGATACAAGGTTGTATTCAACCAGATCCAAAGTAAAGGCCAGCAATGAGGGACATAGCTTCATAATTAGCAAAGTGATAAATATATCTGCATTTTTAATATACAAATTCATGACTATTGTTTATATAATGCTGTTTTTTGTTGAATAAAATGGAGCTTAACTTTAACTGGTTTGTACTATCTCTTTATTCTACATGTTTGTCAGCCCTTAACTTTAACTGGTTGGTACTATCTCTTGATTCAACATGTATATGTGTTTTTGTGGAAGTGTTTGTTTGGAATTAGAAGCAAAAAAAATTTAACTTAGGTTCATGGATTTTTGCAGATGTGTCTTGTTTCCAGGGTCTATTTTTCTTCCCAGATACAAATTCTTTGCTAATTCATAACTTCTGCATTTATCACCATTTATCACATCAATGCTCCGGGGCATGAGGTCGGTATCACCATTATTGCTCGTACTGCTACTCTTCCTTACAAGCCATTAATGCTGTGACATTTAAACCAGCTTCTATTTATTAAGTTATTATTAGTTTAGCTACCATCTAGTTAATGGAGCTTCAATTTCCATGAGCGGTGCTTTTTAAGTTTACCCTATGAAGAGGATTGAATTGATGTGGTAGACATCTGATGTCTGGGCATATATATAGGCCTTTATATGTCCATTTCATATTAAAGTTCATAGGCACTCTCCTCTCCTAGAGTATAATCCTAATTTTTTCTCATTTGTTTAAGAGCTGTTGCAGTTGGGAGATGATGTGATTTCTTCAGATGAACCATTGCTTTTTGTGGATGACCTAGTTGAGCAGGTTGCAGAAGTGCTTGATTGACATCTATAAGGCTTACCACCTTCAATTTCCCCCGATGGAATTATAGCATTGGTTCTTTTGATAAAGGGAAAACTTGAGATTGTGAATTTCTCATGTTATCACTATGTACGTCAGGCACCATCATGTAAAACATTTTTTTATGGAAAACAATTGATGTTGTGCCGAAGATTTTGTGTAACACCCCGGTATATTTAACTTGTAAAAATACCAAAGCGTACCAAAATATAAACATCAGAGATAATAATTTCCTGCTTAGACACTGAATACCATTATAAAATTTTGCTGAAATACAACTTAACCATCTTATACACAAATAAGATCATACGGTACTCAGACCATAACTGTCAGCAACTGTGGTAATCAGAGTCATACAAGAAAGCGGAAAAGGATAAACAATACACTAATGCCATAGTGTTGTAATACATAGGCAACAGAAGGAAAATAAACTTGAACATAAAGCTAAGTCATCATTCTCCTCCCGGGGCCACCTACTCATGCCTCTGAGGCTTCTTCTGTCCCTGTTTATCTGTAAAACAACAACATTTAAACAGTGAGATACAATCTCAGTGAGTTCTACCGAGACCCCTACTGACATTCTCGGTTCAATTATGAAATCCATTTTAAGATTTGACACGGCACCAACTGCAAACCTGCTAATCCTGGTAAACCGTGATATAAGGTTTTAGTTCAGTACGACACCGACTGCAAACCTGCTAATCCCGGTGAACCGTACCATAAAACCTTTTTACGTACCACCGACTGCAAACCTGCTAATCCCGGTGAACGTAACGCATAACTTTTTAACATAACACCGACTGCAAACCTGCTAATCCCGGCGAACCCCATAACCAATAGTGTCTCCTAATGGCACAGAGCCTAGGGTAAGGGATCATGACTGCCCCGCCTAGTATGTCAACATGGGTCGTCACCCAAACTCGATATAATATATATATATCTACGATCATATGAACATCTAGTTCATCAATTTGTGCTTTGCTACATAGGACTCACAATCCATTTGTTATCAATAAACATATCCGCACACGTACGCTATTATTCGGTTTTTCGAAACGATTTAGTCATCAAAAGCGTTTTGTAAAACCCGTTGTGACACACCCGAAATCATGGCATCATAAGCCTAATATCATTACATAAGGGTTAGAAAAGGGTTAGGAGAAGATCGGAATCGAAACGGAATCATTTTGGGCACTTTGAAAATTTTGGGCAGAACTTGGCGCACGGGTCGTGCCTCTGGACGCACGGGTCGTGCGCCCTGTTAGAAAATTTTGAACACTGAACCCGAACCAGGCGCACGGGTCGTGCGCATTTGACAGCATTGCCAAAAATGCCCTGTTTCATGAAATTTTGGTTTCCGGTTGATCCGAAACTTCCCCCGATCGATTCCTAACTCAAAAACAGACAGTACCAGACAATATACCAGTCCAATCAACATTAAACAATCAAGCGATTCAATCAAAAACTCAACGATTACGAATTTCATTAAAACGCGATATATTTCAAAATAACTTTTTCGACTCAAAATCTTTCGAAACTACGTCACACAATTAACTTCAAAACGGAATAAGCCTAAACGTGAGTAAAACTCACCCTTGAAGCGAGAGTCGTTGCCGAGTCGAAATCACCGATATGTCAAAATCACCGAATCGAACCCAATCAACACCGAATTGCTCCTAACTTCGTTTCGAGCTTCCAATCGCGTTCAATCCGCTCCTAGCTTTGTTCCTAAACATAACCCAACCATCAATTTCATCATTGAATCCAATTTTTCAACAATTTCCTCCCTCAAAACCCCTAAAATTCGTAGGTTACAAAAGGGGGAGAAAATCGGATGGAATCTTACCTAGGTCTTGGGTTATGATGAGGAGAGTGAGATGATGAAGATGATGAATTTTGGGGCTGTGGGCTTAACTCCTCTTCTTCCTTTCTCTTCTTCTTTTCCTCTTCTTCTTTCTCTTTCTCTTTTCCTCTTCCTTTCTTCTCTGCGTGAATTCCTTCTTTCTTTCCTCTCTTTATTCTTTCTTTTCTTTAATCACACACACACACAACACATATTTAATTAATAAATAAGTGGTAGCGTGGTCCAATTACCGTATTGATCTTTATCCCTTATTTCGATTCCAAAACTTCATTGACCCGTATTATCCAGTTAACGACTTAACGTTATCCAGTAAATAATTTTAGTACTCACTAAATTTACCAGTCAGGTACTAAATTACTCCCATTGGGTTAACATCCAAACAATTCGCCTAATTATTTTGAGGATGTTACATTCTCCCCTACTTAAAAGAATTTTGTCCTCAAAATTAAACACAACGTACCTCAAGAAAACAAATACGGATACTGGGTCCGCATATCGTCCTCCAACTCCCAAGTAGCTTCGTCGACGGAAAAACCATCCCAAACCACCTTGACAATGGGAATTGACTTCGTCCGTAGCGTCCTCTCGCCACGTTCCATGATATAATTTGGATGAGGTTGGAAAGACAAGTCCGGTCGGAGGTCAATCGTTTCAAAATCTAACGGTTGACTTTGATCGGGAATGTACTTTCGCAACTGAGACACATGGAATACATCATGCAAATTTGACAATGGAGGAGGCAAGGCGATGCGGTATGCAAGAGGCCCAACTCGCTCGATAACTTGGAAGGGTCCAATATACCGAGGACTGAGCTTCTTCACCCGTAATGCTCTACCTGTGCCAATTGTTGGTGATAATCTCAAAAACACATGATCACCTGACTCAAACTCTAACGGCCTTCTCCTTTTGTCGGCATAACTCTTTTGCCTACTTTGAGCAGTTTTCATTCTTTCCCTGATCTGGCGGATCTTTTCAGTAGTGTCTTGAATCACCTCGGGTCCTAACAATCGGTTCTCACCGACTTCCCACCAACACAATGGAGTTCTACATTTCCTTCCATACAAGGCCTCAAAAGGCGCCATTCCGATACTGGAATGATAACTGTTGTTATATGAGAATTCAACCAGTGGGAGATGATCCTCCCATTTCTTCCCGTTATCAAGTACCGAAGCCCTAAGCATATCCTCTAATGTCTGGATAGTTCTCTCGGTCTGCCCGTCTGTCTGCGGGTGATAAGCGGTACTAAGAAGTACTTTAGTCCCCAATGCTTCATTCAGAGCTTTCCAAAATCGAGAAGTGAACTTCGGATCTCGATCCGACACTATACTGGTAGGAACCCCATGTAACCTTACTATGTTCTTCAAATACACCTCAGCTAACTTGGATACTTTACTGCTAGAACGAACTGGAATAAAATGGGCTGATTTGGTTAACCGATCTACAACTACCCAAATGGAGTCGTTACCGGCTTGATACTTTGGTAATGCCATTACAAAATCCATGGAAATGTCTTCCCATTTCCACACTGGCACATCTAGTGGCCGTAGCAGACCAGCAGGCTTCTGATGTTCTATCTTAACTCTTTGGCAAGTTAAGCACTTTGATACAAATTCAGCAATCTCTAACTTCATTCCTTGCCACCAATACATCTGCTTTAAATCTCTATACATCTTGGTGGACCCAGGATGTACAGAAAATAAACTTCGGTGTGCTTCTTCTAGCACTTGCCTTTTAATATCTTCATTATCAGGTACACAGATCCTACCGTTGAAACAAATCACTCCATCCCTATCTTCAGTAAAATCTGGCAACAATTTCTGCGATTGCAGCTTCACATCATTTTCCTGTTCCAAACGAATAGAATCCCTTAATGAGCTAGAGATCCTCATGTGGCTCAGCACTAACCGGTTTTTTCTTGATCTTGCATCCAAATTTAAGTCCCTAAAGGATTCCAACAATTTCATTTCATGCATCATAATCTCTGCTACGTGGATGGATTTCCTACTTAGTGCATCAGCTACAACATTAGCTTTTCCCGGATGATACCTCAATTCGAAGTCATAATCCTTCAGAAATTCCACCCACCTTCTCTGCCTGTTATTCAATTCCTTCTGATCAAACAAATACTTCAAGCTTTTATGATCACTGAAGACTTCGAAACGAGACCCATATAGGTAATGTCTCCAAATCTTCAGTGCGTACACAATAGCTGCCAACTCCAGATCATGAGTCGGATAATTCTCTTCATGAGTTTTCAACTGTCTGGAGGCATAAGCTACAACTTGTTGGTTCTGCATGAGAACACATCCCAAACCCTTCCCAGAAGCATCGCTGAAAATTTGAAATTCCAAAGACGGATCTGGGAGAATTAGGATTGGAGCAGAAGTCAACCTAACCTTCAATTCTTGAAAACATTCCTCACAATCGGCATCCCATATAAACGGTTGGGCCTTACGAGTCAACCGGGTAAGTGGAAGAACCAGTTGTGAGAAACCTTGAATAAACCTCCTATAGTAACCAGCTAGACCCAAGAAACTTCTTATTTCTGTAACAGATGTTGGTCTTTCCCAGTTCAATACAGCTTCCACTTTACTGGGATCCACGGCAACTCCCGATTGGGAAATCACGTGTCCCAAAAACTTTACTTCTGGCATCCAGAAGTCACACTTCGATGGCTTGGCATACAATTTCTTTTCTCGGAGTACGTTCAGAACAATGCGGAGATGTTGAACATGGTCCTCAATGGTCTTAGAGTACACCAAGATATCATCAATAAAAACTACTACAAACTGATCGAGATAAGTATGGAATACTCGGTTCATGTAATCCATGAATACCGCTGGAGCATTAGTCAAACCGAAGGGCATTACTACGAACTCGTAATGTCCATACCTCGTACGGAAAGCTGTCTTCGGGATATCTAAGGCTCGTACCTTTATTTGATGATAGCCCGATCTCAGATCAATTTTTGAAAATACCACTGCACCTCGAAGTTGGTCAAGCAAGTCGTCTATCCTCGGTAATGGATATTTGTTCTTAATCGTCACCTTGTTGAGTTGACGGTAGTCAATACACAACCTCATGCTTCCGTCCTTCTTCTTAACTAGCAATACCGGAGCACCCCATGGAGAAGCACTCGGTCGGATAAATTTCTTCGATATTAACTCTTCAAGTTGAGACTTCAATTCCTTCAATTCTAAAGGAGACATCCTATAAGGGGCAATAGATATCGATCCTGTACCAGGAATCAATTCTATTGAGAATTCTACCTCTCTGTCAGGAGGTAAGGATGAAACTTCCTCTGGAAAGACATCTAGAAATTCATTTACCACTTGCACAGACGACAAGTCTAAACCCGTTTCAGTAGATGCAGACAACATAATAAGAATAGCTTCCGCACCTTGGAATAATGACTGGCTTGCCTCGGTGTAAGAGATCATCGCTTCAGAATCTGCCTGTGTCAATCCTACGGATTCGGAGGCGAAGCTAATGGTCCGATCGGCACAGTTAATTGTCACATGATTGTCAGCCATCCAATTCATACCCAGAACAATGTCCATACTCCTCATAGGCAAGCAAATAAATTTCACAACAAATTGTCTGTCCCCTATGACAAGTAGGCAATTTTCACACAATGATTGGGTCTGGACACGACCCTTGGCAGCGGTTAAAATAGTTATCGGTTCGGATAGCTCAGATATTGCTAGTCCCAACCGATCCACACATGCTTGTGATATAAAACAGTGAGTTGCACCGGAATCATATAAAATATTGACTGAGTTATTAAAAAGAGATCCCGTACCCCTTAGAAGATTATCTGTTGGCGTGATGGTTCGAGCATCCAATGTGTTAATTCGTCCTTGCCTTGGCGCATTCGGGGCTCCTTGGAAACTTTTCTTTGCTGGGCACTGATTGGCATAGTGGCCCTCTTCGTTACAATGATAGCACCGGTTTGGCCTTTGTCGACAGTCACCCTGATGATGTCTTCCACAAGTTTCACATTTGCGGAACTTTGATGAGTCAAAGGATTGCACCTGCTTTCCTTTATAATTACTTCCCTTGAATGGCCTGGATGGAGTAGAAGATTCAGCAACCTTTTTCTTACCCTTCCAGTAATCTTTCTTTTCAGCATACATTTTCCTCAGATCCTCCTCAGCAACATATGCTTGTTGCACTAAGGCAGGATAGTTAACCAAAGTGTAAGAACTGAGTCCTTGGCTCACATCAGCTCGGAGACCTTCTTTGAACATTTGCATTTTCCACATATCATTTGGGGCATACCTTCCCAACTCATAGAACTGAGATAGTCTTTCAAATTTCGCAGCATATTCCCCAACCGACATATCACCTTGCTTAAGATTTACAAACTCTGCTTGTTTACTCAGCTTCTTCACCGAAGGGAAATATTGCTTCAGAAATAATTCCTTGAAGTTGTCCCAAGTTAGGGGAGTTTCTTGGAGTTCCATCATATGTCTTGCATTACACCACCAGGTGTGGGCATCTTCATCGAGCACATTTGCCGCAAATATTACTTTCTCTTCTTCCCCGCATTGCAAGGTTTGAAAAATTTTCTCCATTGAATCAATCCAATAGTAGGCGGTCATTGGATCTGATCCTCCTTTGAAAGTCGGGGGCTTCATCTTTTGAAATTGAAAATATGCCCGGTTAGGATCTTCCTGATGGGGTTGAACATTGGGCTGCTGCAGAGCCATTTGGTCATGCTGCATTTGCAACATATCCTGCATCATCTTTTGCTGATTCTCGATGATATTCTGCATCCATTCAAAGTTTGGATCAACAGGGGGAGGAACGCCTCTACCTCTTCTGGCCATGATTCTGCGAAATATGCACAAAGTATTAAGTTGATCAAGCTCAATGTCTAATAGCATACTAAGAAAATCACGACTGGAGAAAGTAAAGACCCTAATAGCTAAGTCCGACTAGGTCGAACTGCTCTGATACCAAATGTAACACCCCGGTATATTTAACTTGTAAAAATACCAAAGCGTACCAAAATATAAACATCAGAGATAATAATTTCCTGCTTAGACACTGAATACCATTATAAAATTTTGCTGAAATACAACTTAACCATCTTATACACAAATAAGATCATACGGTACTCAGACCATAACTGTCAGCAACTGTGGTAATCAGAGTCATACAAGAAAGCGGAAAAGGATAAACAATACACTAATGCCATAGTGTTGTAATACATAGGCAACAGAAGGAAAATAAACTTGAACATAAAGCTAAGTCATCATTCTCCTCCCGGGGCCACCTACTCATGCCTCTGAGGCTTCTTCTGTCCCTGTTTATCTGTAAAACAACAACATTTAAACAGTGAGATACAATCTCAGTGAGTTCTACCGAGACCCCTACTGACATTCTCGGTTCAATTATGAAATCCATTTTAAGATTTGACACGGCACCAACTGCAAACCTGCTAATCCTGGTAAACCGTGATATAAGGTTTTAGTTCAGTACGACACCGACTGCAAACCTGCTAATCCCGGTGAACCGTACCATAAAACCTTTTTACGTACCACCGACTGCAAACCTGCTAATCCCGGTGAACGTAACGCATAACTTTTTAACATAACACCGACTGCAAACCTGCTAATCCCGGCGAACCCCATAACCAATAGTGTCTCCTAATGGCACAGAGCCTAGGGTAAGGGATCATGACTGCCCCGCCTAGTATGTCAACATGGGTCGTCACCCAAACTCGATATAATATATATATATCTACGATCATATGAACATCTAGTTCATCAATTTGTGCTTTGCTACATAGGACTCACAATCCATTTGTTATCAATAAACATATCCGCACACGTACGCTATTATTCGGTTTTTCGAAACGATTTAGTCATCAAAAGCGTTTTGTAAAACCCGTTGTGACACACCCGAAATCATGGCATCATAAGCCTAATATCATTACATAAGGGTTAGAAAAGGGTTAGGAGAAGATCGGAATCGAAACGGAATCATTTTGGGCACTTTGAAAATTTTGGGCAGAACTTGGCGCACGGGTCGTGCCTCTGGACGCACGGGTCGTGCGCCCTGTTAGAAAATTTTGAACACTGAACCCGAACCAGGCGCACGGGTCGTGCGCCCTAGGCGCAAGTGTCGTGCGCATTTGACAACATTGCCAAAAATGCCCTGTTTCATGAATTTTTGGTTTCCGGTTGATCCGAAACTTCCCCCGATCGATTCCTAACTCAAAAACAGACAGTACCAGACAATATACCAGTCCAATCAACATTAAACAATCAAGCAATTCAATCAAAAACTCAACGATTACGAATTTCATTAAAACGCGATATATTTCAAAATAACTTTTTCGACTCAAAATCTTTCGAAACTACGTCACACAATTAACTTCAAAACGGAATAAGCCTAAACGTGAGTAAAACTCACCCTTGAAGCGAGAGTCGTTGCCGAGTCGAAATCACCGATATGTCAAAATCACCGAATCGAACCCAATCAACACCGAATTGCTCCTAACTTCGTTTCGAGCTTCCAATCGCGTTCAATCCGCTCCTAGCTTTGTTCCTAAACATAACCCAACCATCAATTTCATCATTGAATCCAATTTTTCAACAATTTCCTCCCTCAAAACCCCTAAAATTCGTAGGTTACAAAAGGGGGAGAAAATCGGATGGAATCTTACCTAGGTCTTGGGTTATGATGAGGAGAGTGAGATGATGAAGATGATGAATTTTGGGGCTGTGGGCTTAACTCCTCTTCTTCCTTTCTCTTCTTCTTTTCCTCTTCTTCTTTCTCTTTTTCTTTTCCTCTTCCTTTCTTCTCTGCGTGAATTCCTTCTTTCTTTCCTCTCTTTATTCTTTCTTTTCTTTAATCACACACACACACAACACATATTTAATTAATAAATAAGTGGTAGCGTGGTCCAATTACCGTATTGATCTTTATCCCTTATTTCGATTCCAAAACTTCATTGACCCGTATTATCCAGTTAACGACTTAACGTTATCCAGTAAATAATTTTAGTACTCACTAAATTTACCAGTCAGGTACTAAATTACTCCCATTGGGTTAACATCCAAACAATTCGCCTAATTATTTTGAGGATGTTACATTTTGTAATATGTACTTGAGATTGTGATGTTTCATTTTTTAATTATATGAATATTTGAGATTATACAGTATAAAGTCCTGTCTCATGTATGCTGATCAGAAACACGTTTTTTTTTTAAAAAAAAACTCCACTTTTAATATCGGTTCCTCTGGATAACCGATGTTAAAAGTACTTTTTATATCAATTCCTCTGGATAACCGATGTTAAAAATACTTTTTATATCGGTTCCAACAAAAAACCGATGTCAAAAATACGCTTATATTTGATAAAAACGGACTTTTCATAACAGTTCTAGGTGCAACCGATATAAAAACAACTTTTCATAACGGTTTAGGAACCGATATGAAATGTACCTCTTTTTTATATCTCCTTTTTCGGCATCAGTTCAGGAACCGATATGAAATGTCAATTTTAACCGATATGAAATGCCTTTTTTTCATTAGTGACTTTCCCTTTCATACCACTCCTTCAACACCAACTCCTACAAATACTAATAATTCTACACCATCACCAAGTTCTCCGTTTGAGACTATACTTCCAGACACTCCAGACCCACTGGTTGATTCAAACACTCACTCATCTGCACCAACTACTATAGATTCTACCAACAACTCACATGAAAATGAACAAATCAATTCCCCTGCACCTGCAAACAACCCCATATCTTCCTCCAACTCTCCCACCAGTTCTGAACCACGGCCTCAACCCACCATACAGCCCACAAGACATTCAACTAGAGTCTCTCACAAACCCAGTTATTTGCAGGAATAACATTGTAGTTTCTCCAGATGGGCCAATCATTCAAAAGGTAATTCTCAACCATATCCCTTATCTTCTGTCATTTCCTATGAAAAATTTGCCCTACCATATAAGACATTATGTTTCAATGTTTCCTCACATTCTGATCCTTTAACCTTCACTCAAGCCGCTTCACACCAATGTTGGCAAAAGTCTATGCAAGCTGAGCTTGATGCCCTTGCTTCCAACAACACTTGGTCCCTTGTTGATCTCCCTGCAGGTAAAACACCTATTGGTTGCAAATGGGTGTATAAAACAAAGTTTAGGGCTGATGGTGCCCTTGAAACACACAAAGCAAGACTTGTGGCCAAGGGATACAATCAGTTAGAAGGAGTTGATTATTTTGAGACATTCGGTCCTGCTGTGAAGCTCACTACAGTTAGAGTTTTATTGGCTATTGCAGCCTCCAAAAATTGGTTTCTTGAGCAGTTGGATGTCAACAATGCCTTCCTTCATGGAGATTTGAATGAATAAGTTTACATGGATGTTCCCCCTGGCTTGTTCAGTCCTAATTCTGCTCTTAGCAACAAAGTATGCAAGCTCAATAAGTCACTTTATGGCTTGAAACAAGCAAGTCGTCAATGGAACCACAAGCTCACTACAACTCTTCTTTCTGTGGGATACATCTAATTTGAGGCTGACCACTCCCTCTTTGTCAAGTCCTCACACACTTCAATTACTGTATTGTTAGGTTATGTGGATGATCTGGTGTTAACTGGTAACAATATGACTGAAATTACTGCTGTTAAGCAGATGCTGGATGCCAAATTTCGCATCAAAGACCTTGGTGTGCTAAGATTCTTCTTAGGTTTAAAAGTAGCACGTTCTAAAACTGGAATCACACTGAATCAGAGAAAATATACTCTGGAATTATTTGAAGATTGTGGTGTGCTTGCTGCCAAGCCTCAATCCACTCCTGCTGACCCCTCTGTCAAACTCAATAGTAGCGAGGGGGCCCCTTTTTCTGATCAGTCTGCATATAGGCGCTAAATTGGGCCCTTACTTTACCTCACCAACACAAGGCCTAATATTGCATTTTCTGTACAACAACTTAGCCAATTTGTTGCTAATCCCCTTGATGCTCATTTCCAGGCTGCCACCCGTGTGCATCGCTATTTGAAATCAGCACCTGCACAAGGGCTTTTCTTTCCTGCAGAAAATTCTTTGAACATTTCAGGTTTTGCAGACTCTGACTGGGCATGTTGCAGTGACACTAGGCGCTCAGTTACTGGCTACTGTGTTTTTCTGGGCCCTGCCCTTGTATCCTGGAAGTCAAAGAAGTAAAACACTGTGTCACATTCTTCATCTGAAGCTGAGTACAGAGCTCTAGCAAGTCTGGTTTGTGAAGTGCAGTGGCTGCATTATCTGCTGAAAGACCTTCAACTTGCTCAAAGCAGCCCTTCAGCTATCTATTGTGACAACAAATCTGCCATATACTTGGCACATAATCCCACATTTCACGAATGCACGAAACACATTGAGATTGACTGTCATGTAGTGCGAGAAAAGATTCAGAAGGGAGTAGTTCATCTCCTACCTGTTAGATCAGAAGCTCAACTTGCAGATGTGTTTACCAAGCCCCTGTATGCTACTTCCTTTCATGGTTTTATACCCAAGTTGGGACTTTACAATATCCACAGTACAACTTGAGGGGGGATGTTGACTATTGTACATTGACCTTTTATATTTACCTTTGTATATTTAACCTAACCATGGTTATTATTTGACACTAGTTAGTTGTAATTAGTTCAATTTTTCCAGATTCCTTTACTATAAATGTAACACCCCAGTATTTCTTTTAACAAAGAAATACCTAAATATACAATTTGGTTTACATCAGAGTATAAAAATTCTTGTTCAGATATACATCCTTACAAGAAACAGCAAAAACTATGAAATAAAACAATATACAAGTTCGAGTCATAAGACCGAATACAGAGACGACGATGTTTATGAGAGGATTATTTGAAATCAAACTACGCGGTATCCGGGAGAAAAGTTTTCTTCTCTCCCTGAGTTACACTCACATAAGTGCTTGACTCATTCTACAAAACAAAAAAAAAAATCTTGACTGAAGTAAACAAAGTTGTGTTATAAAATAGGTTGACTCTCAGTCGAAAGAATGTAGAAAACGATTTTCCTTGCAACTTGACCCAAGAAAGCTCTAAAATAGTAGCGAAATATTCTTACGTTAAATCTGTTCCAATTGAAAGTACCTTCGTTTCATTTGGATAAAATTCTTTTCAATGGGGTTTTCAATAATGACAGTTCGAAAAATACGACTATCCAAAAATGATAATTCACCCCAACTTATAAACGACCTTACTCAATGCACGACGTTTCAACAAAAGTAACCTCATTCTCGGATTTTTAAAAATTTACAATATCGAAAGTGAGAATAAGAGTGTTACTTTATTGACATCAACCATTTGTGTGATCAAAATCTCACAAACTTCCATTATTGTGCTTGGGATTGGCTCCGTTAAGAGAAAATAATTGGGTTCGTTTGAGGAAGGGATCGGGAAGACATTGAGTCGAAAGGAAAGCGGATATATGCTTTTAAAATTTTTTCTCAAATCGCTATTCTATTCGATCCAATTCATTTCCTTTCAATCCTCTTCTCGAATTTGCCCAAGATGAAATTTCAAGTTTAAAACAAAGACTCGCATTTCGTGATGAAAAACAAGCGGGAATTTAATGTCTCGAGAGACTACACAAAATGGTTATAAGTTTCACTATCAAGGGCTCATGTGTTATACACTCACTGTCCAATCATTTAGTCTCAGACCGACACATGGTTCATCCTTAGACATTCTTCCATCATACGGGTGTAGTAGGTGAAAAGGGAAAAGTATTACACGTACCCAACTCATCGGATTCTTAGAAAAGCCTCAGGTGCTGGACCACAATCAGACAATTCTGAATTCAGCACACATTTGCTTCATTGACGCCTAACCAAATGGTTATTAGAATGGAGAAACTAGCCTTGATCCATCATATGGATCAAGTCACAACAACTTACTGCTAACCCTAACTAGGTCAAGATTACGATTGCAGTTTTACCTCGGTAGCGGGAACTTGAACACTATAACAGCCGAAAGATGATTGTCCTAACATGGCTTGATACCTATCCTTCTTAGATCTTTATCACTCAGATCCTAAGGAGATGCGAATTTCGATATTAGGAATCTTACTAGAACGACATAAGGTTTTCTTTAGAAGTTACTATTTAGTGCCATCCTATGCAATCCTTGGTTTCAGGATTAACTTCAACGTAGCAATTATTCTCGGATTAGTTACGAAATTGGAACTGCGACGGTACCAATCAAACGAGCACACCTTGAGTGTTTTCGTATTGATTCATAAAATTTCAAGTACATGTTATTTGGAATTTTCCTTGGCCCAGCTTCTTTCCGAACTTTCGTAACTATTCAGATATAATGATTACTATCATGTAAATCAATCTAGTTCCAGAACGAGTTCTATCCCCATGACAACGTCAAGTTCGCCACTTAGGTGACCTTAAGCTCCTCACTCTTCCAATTTCTCGCACACAGGGAGGTTCACACTCCACGAAAGGTTTAGAGTTTACGGTTCAGATTAAAAACAGAGGCACACTTCACAATACAATTGGAGGTACGGCTAACAACCCATCCATCGGTGTAGATATTTTGTTAGCTTTCCAACGGCTCTCGGAACATAAAAATCGGAGTTCCGGAGCAGAAGTTACGAACAAAATAAATCGGAAGACTAACGAGAATTTCTCACAGACCGCGATCGGGATGCTTCTAGTCAGAGGATTGAAATAAGGTCACTTCTACTGATTCCACATACTAAACTGCTTTAAAGGATTTGAATAGTAATTCCTGATCGGGACTTAACCTGATCGGCATATTATGATTCTGCTAGTCAATACTGACGACGGAGTATCTTTACACAGTTGGCTTTATCACCCGTCACATTGTGACTCTGAAGAAGAATCAAGATTTATGCTTGGGTTTAACCGATAAGGACTTTCTTAACTGCTACCTAAACTGGGATTGACTTATACCAGAAGGTAAGATTTTCGATGAAACAATATTTCGATAATTGATAGGCTGACTAAATAAGGGTCAGGGTTTCAGGTGTTAACTACTTCTGATAGATTTCAGTATGCTGACACTACTATTTCCCAATGGCTTCGCTTAGCTTGTACTCTCGATAAGACCTACGACGTCTTACACTGCGACTCACTAGCCGTATCCGATTCATTTACTGAACAGTCGCCCACAGTTTCCTCGAACCATCGCGGATGCCCATCAGTGTTTCCAAATGTCATATGTAGCCCTCTGCTTCCGCTGCGCGCTCTGATGAAATGAGAAGGCTAAGAATCCTATGTCTCGATCCTATACTCTTGACCCGAAGGTCACTAAGTCCGACAAGGTCGAACCGCTCTGATACCAAATGTAACACCCCAGTATTTCTTTTAACAAAGAAATACCTAAATATACAATTTGGTTTACATCAGAGTATAAAAATTCCTGTTCAGATATACATCCTTACAAGAAACAGCGGAAACTATGAAATAAAACAATATACAAGTTCGAGTCATAAGACCGAATACAGAGACGACGACAAGAAACATAAAACAATTAGAACTGAGTCAATCTTCTCCTCGAGCGTGACAACTGAACATTCCACCTGCTTTCCTGTTTCCCTGCTTCTCTGTAAAAACAACAACAATGATTGGGTGAGACAACTTGTCTCAGTGAGTTCTACCGTGCCCCCTCACTATCACTCGGTTTAATTTATAAAACCGTTGCAACATAGTTATATTTATAAGCTATTTGCGTCAATATATACCTAGCCCATTACCGACTGTGCAAAGCCCACAATCCCGGTAAATGAAGTGCTATTATATATTTTTAAGTCTTGTCAATTAATATATAATTACAAGCTTTTACAAACGAAATATCGACTGTGCAAAGCCCACAATCCCGATGAGTCGAGAACTTAACTTAGCATAAATCGGCTGTGCATAGCCCATAATCCTGATAACCCACGTTAGACCACACCATAACGTTTCAGGGCCTAGGGTGAGGGCTCATGACCTTCCCTTCCTAGTATGCCATTCGTCGGGTCATCACCCAACTCGATATAATTTATATATCGTACCCGCATTGGGCCGCCTCTTAAATTCTAGATAATCAATATCTATTTTCGATCTATAATCCGTTTTGATGAATTCAAAGTTAGACATCCGACATTATAATCACATTATCAAGTTGAATCCACGATCCAGTTTATTATTCAAAACATGAACTCACACGCAGTCTACCTTTCAGTTTTTCGAGCAATTGTACATTCAAAACCTTTTTCCCAAAACCAAGTTGAACACACTCAAAACGTTGATTTTATTAGGGCAATTACATCGCGATTGGTTGGAAAGAAGATTAGAAGTGGTTTGGGATCGAAAGGAGCGACGAAACGAGAAATCGGAGTCCGGTAACAGAACCTCACGAACGGTCCGTGCCCTAGGGGCGCACGACCCGTGCGTGATGCACCAAATTAAAATCCCCATCAGCGAAGTGGGCGCACGGTTCGTGCCCAGGGGCGCACGACCCGTGCGTCCTATTCTATTTCCCGAATACCATTCTGATTCTCTCGATCCGCTTCTCCGTTCGCGCCCAATTCAATTTCCAATCTTAATCCAACCTGAAAAAATATATTTTACATAGCATTCCAGACATATTCCAGTTCACAACATTCAATCAAAACAACATAGAACGCCCATATTTTTTATAAAACCCGTAAAACGTTATTATTTCAAAAAACGGTTTTCGACTCGATAGTTTGTTCGAAATCAAAACAAGTCATAGAACCAGTAAATCCAATTAAGTTTAAATGATAGAACAAAACCTAATCGTGAGTAAAACTCACTGGTATGACGAGTCCCCGAGAAGTCGCGTCCTCGCTCGAACAATCGAACCGTTAACCACTGGAACAATCCCCGTAATCACGAACACGCTCCGAATGCCTCCGCAACTGAACTCAATGGGCCCCACTTGTACAAACAGCAACTCAATCAATCATACTTGCTACTGAACTCCTCTCCTGTATATTGAATTGATGTCTCTCGTAACTTTGACGACTCGAACCAAAATTCGACGAAACGAGATTCTCAGCTCTTACTTCGGTTTTCCAGAATCAGTGTACCGATTTATAACAAGTGTATCTAGGGCAATTCGTAACCAAAATCCCTCAAATCAGTGCCCATTGCGTAGAGATTTTTGTCTATTTTCAGATGGTGGAAACTTCAAAGGCATGCAACCAGTATTCCAGTAATTATCACAAAAATAAGGGGACTGGTTCAGTACTGGGCCAGATTCAAAATCGAAACTTGTGGACACAATATCTCCCTCATTTCCTAATGGAACCTGATGGTTCTTGTGCCCAAAATGAAGAGCTTTATGTCTAGTTTCCAGAGGAACAAAAATAACTTTCATAGGAGTTATGTACAGGGAGATACAATGTAAACACTGAAGATAGATCATACGGGTTTTACCCAGAATTTCCAGCAACACTCTCCTTTCTTCACCAACCATCTTGTCTCCACGAATTTGAGCTCCAAACTTTCAGAACCAGTAACCTAAAACCTAACTATAACCCTTTGATGACTAATTTGGTTCAGTACACACCATGACAAGTTCCCATGTTCAGCTCTTAGCTCCAATTCAACATGCAAGCAAGGAGATTGAGGTTTGGCCTATGTTTGAGCTTCAAGCTCCATCCATGGCAAAATGAATTAGGATCAGAATGGGTGGCTGAAACTTGGATCAATGGAGAGAGCATGAAAATTGGAGAGGAAAGGAGAAGGAATTTCCTACATGCATTGACGAACCTAGATGATCTTGCTTCTTCTTCCTCTCACACTCCCCCTTGTTTCCTCTCTCTCTCTCTCGACCCCCATTTCTCTCTTTCTCACCTTCTGAATTTCACTACAAAATCAGAGGGTGTGTTTGTGCCTTTGGCTTTAATGAGCTGAAGGTAATTTTAAAAAGTACAATGACCAAAATACCCTTTTTGCTTAAATCCTCACTTAAGCTTAAATTTCAATCAATAATGCATCTACTCCTATCATTAGCAATTTGCTTAGTTAAATCCCTTGGGTAGACTAACAACTATAGCCATGACCTCTTACTAGATTGATCCAGTGACATTTAGTGAAATGACCATTTTACCCTTGCGCTCCAATTCCCATTTAAAATTTACACAACTCGAAAATTTGCGCGTATTTCATATGCTTGCGCGATTAAACATTGCTTTCCCGAAAGCATTAAATCCATGACCCGATTTATCATCTAATCGAATAATAAATCGTTAGTTAATTTCGTAATCCGAAATTAACAAAAACTAGGAATGTTACAATAAACACTACTCTCTGTACTGTTACTAATCAATTCAATGAGAAAATGTATTCTTCCATTTTTATCTTTTCTGGTTCCTGGCTTATCAAAGAACAATATTAAATAGAGTTGAATTTGGTGTCTTGCGCTTATATTTGTCATCAAATTATATTTTTTTGTTTATAAATAAGATTGGAGGGAATATGTAATGAGTCCCACATCGGGTGGACCAAGCCCGGTGTGAGAGCTTTTAAAGGTTGGGTAAACCTCCACTTATAACCATGGTTTTGGGTGGAGTTAGGCTTAACTGGCGTGAGTCAGTTACATTGGTACTTTCATTGAGAGGCTGACGGCTCTCGGACACGGAGGGTTCTGACCGATGGAGGGTTCTGACCGGCGGCGTAACCCGTCGAGTGAAGTGCCATCGAGTGAAGTGTCGTGGGCCACCGAGGACGTTGGCCTTGAAGGAGGGTGCTATGTAATGAGTCCCACATCGGGTGGACCAAACCCGATCTGAGAGCTTATAAAGGTTGGGTAAACCTCCACTTATAGCCATGGTTTTGGGTGGAGTTAGGCTTAACTGGCGAGAGTCAGTTACAGAATATATATTACATTTAATTTTTTGTTTACCATGTTATTGGTACGCAGTATTCACCGACTGTGCCGGTGGCTAATATATGTCGGAGAACCTGGCTGGTCACGTGTATATACCCGGCTTTGCCGACACCAATATTCAAACCCGAGAGCTTGGAGTGGGATCAAGTGTTGACCAACCTACATCTATTATAATAAATTTTGAAGAAGCCAACGTGTTTTCTAAAATAGATTAGAAGAAGTGTTTTTGTTCCAATAAATGCGAAAATCAGGTTGGGATCAAGTGTTGACCAACCTACATCTAATGATTACATGCTCTATAAATAGCGAGTGGAACATCTTTCAGAATCCATCCATACTACAAGTGAAGAAAAAGAAGAGGAGAAATCGAGGCTACATTGAAAATGAGATCTGCTCTTCTTATGCCCACTTTCCTCTGCCTTTTCTTGGTATGTTTTAGTAGTAGTTTTAACAACTTATGCTTTTTTAATTATTGTTATTTACTCTACTGGTTTTCGAAAGATGAAATAGATTTATCTAATTTACAATTATTCATTGGATAAAGAAAGTTAAACAGATATTTTTTAGTGAAAGCAAACTTATTTTATTTCATCAATGACCAACTATATATGCTAAATTGGTTAATCAAATACTCCCTTAATTACTAAATGTCATTAAATTGAAATGTTATCCCAAATATACATCTAATATTATGTTTTGTACTCATTAAGTGAATTTTTAGTAAACATACATACACCTCACAATAAATAGGGATATAAAAAGAATTTTAACAATAATGTTCCTTCAAATTAATGAGTTTCTTTTTCTTCTAATAATTGGGATAAAAAATACATTCAAAAATTTCTTATAATAGGGACTCATTATTAATGTTACGTATTAACACTAAATTGAGTGTTTATCTTTTATAAACTAACACCAGATTATTTTTTTCTTATTTCCTCACTGTAATATGGTAAAGTTATCTGTTACTATCGAATCAAGAAAAGACCTACAAGAATATTGGGTGAACTCCAAGGTTCATGAAAAATTTGCTGAAGGTTTCAAGCGCGATTACAAAGAGTCTCTCGTAACAAACACATTGGATGTCATAGAAAAAAAGGTGAGTACGGAAGAGTTTGAACCAGCTTATGGTGATAACGAAAATAAGAAATACAAGAAAGATTTTGAGCCGAGACCTAGTGCTACAAAATATGGCGATGATAGTTATAAACTTGAGAAGCATTCAGTGAATAGTGAGTTTGAGCCTAGGCCAAGTGCCACAAAGTATGGAGATGATGATTATAAAAGTGGTAAGCTGTCATTAAACTATGAGTTTGAACCAAGACCAAGTGTCACAAAATATGACAATCACCATGGTTATAAAAGTGACAAACTACCATTGAACAGTGAATTTGAACCTAGGCCAAGTGCCACAAAGTATGGAGATGATGATTATAAAAATGAGAAGATGCAAGTGGACGATGAATTTGAACCCAGGCCAAGTGCCACAAAATATGATGAATAGATGAAGGAAATGAAAAATAAATTGTTTGTTTTATAGATATATATATATCCAAATATCAGTGTGTTGTATTATGATCCCTAAATATATATATGTAAAATAATGGGTGATCTAAAACCATCATTATATTAATTAATGTGTCGTATTTTGATTGATGTTGCTCTTTTTTGCCTACTCACAAAGTTGTTGGCACGTCTCATCTTAAATTTGTTTGAAAGAAAAAATTGGTCCAACCCACTTGAAAATTCTTTATCTCGTATTTGGGAAAAATAGGTGATCTAAAAGGTAGAAAATGAATTAGAGTCCCATCGCTCCCGTCCCTTATTATACCGAGTAGACACCTCTTTTTTTAGACAAAGTTGATTGATTCATTCATAGGGGCAAGGCCTAAACCAAACAACTACAAAGTTGAACAAGTTCTATCGGGTATAACCGGGAGTAATTAACAGGGTATAACAAATAAAAACAACTTGTAGAAGGCCTCAGAAACTAACAGAAGGCCCAACAAAACCCGACCCATTACCAACACAATAACTTGTTACACGAAAGAGGAAATACACCAAACACCCAGCTGCGCCTTCGTCTTCTTCATACCCTAATTCGGCAAAGACATCAATGCATCATCAAGGAAAGCCAACCACCATGATCCACAACAGATCAATCCAAACATCAATTCCACAACCAACGCCAACGCAGAGCTAATGGAGGCATCGAGATCCAATTTCCAGTGAGCGCATCTTCCACCATAAGAGCCGCAACCACATGAGCAACTCTATTGCCTACTCGCTTCGTCCAGGTAAAGCCACAAGCTTGAAATTTACATTTAAACGAGATAATGTCTAACACAATGCCTCTAATCTCTTCTTTCATGGTGTTTCCTCTGCATGCTTTAATAAGCGTCTGGTTGTATGATTCAAATATCACGCGAGGCATATAGATTTGATGCAAGAACCAAGGCTTCCCTAAGCCCTAGGGCTTCAGCAATCAACGGAGACGTGGCCACAATCTTCTTCTTCGTCGCAGTAAGTAAAGAACCCTCCAAATCTCTGCATACTATGCCATCATTATATTAATGTGTCCAATTTCCAGAGCTTTCTTGTCCCTGATCAGAGCTTCACGCAGAGCTAATGGAGGCTTCGAAATCCAATTTCCAGTGAGCGCATCTTCCACCATGAGAGCCGCAACCACATGAGCAACTCCATTGCCTACTCGCTTCGTCCAGGTAAAGCCACAAGCTTGAAATTTACATTTAAACGAGATAATGTCTAACACAATGCCTCTAATCTCTTCTTTCATGGTGTTTCCTCTCCATGCTTTAATAAGCGCCTGGTTGTTTGATTCAAATATCACGCGAGGCATCACTACAACATTTTGACCCTACGGCAACGCCTAAAATTGCTACTCTTAAAAAACCGTTGCCTTAGGTAGAAATCGCAACGGTTTTATGAAATCGTTGGTATTCCATTTTTTTTTATTTTTTTCGGCAACGGCTAGAAACTGTTGCTTAAAGGTTAATAGCAACGGTTTTTTGTTTTATCTTCAGCCAACGGTTTAAAACCGTCCCCGAAAGGTCAAGGGCAACAGTTTTGTTTCATCTATATCCAACGGTTTAGAACCGTTCCCATATATCCATTATTAAAAAAAAGTTAAAAAATAGGCGCTAAAATATGCTGCGTACTGATTTCGCCCCACTAAGCTCTGATGATTTTAATTCTTCTTTAACCTCTTTCTTTTTTTTTTTAAAGAAAAAAACATAACCAGCGTGAAGATCAGAGAGAGTATTCGCGTGAAGATCAGAAAACCCAGCGTGAAGAGATCAGAAAACCCAGCGTGAAGATCAGAAAACCCAGCGTGAAATGGAAACCCAGAAGACCCAGCGTTCGATTTCATCACTGCAACAGCGTTTTTCTTAAACCCAGCTTGAAATCCAGAGTTCGATTTCATCACTACAATGGCGTTTTTCTTCACGTCCGAACCTTCTTCTTCTCTGCATATCACACCGCTCCGACAACACCATTTTTTTCATTTGCTGGTGAGTTCTCTTCTACTGGATTTCAATTTGAATAAACCCTAGTTAGGTTCAGATTTCAATTTCACATCATCTACTAGAATAGTTTGCGATTTCAAACCCTAGTTAATGCATCTTTTATTTTTTTTAATCATTTGGGAATTTAAGTGGAACTTAATGCTTGTAATTTCCTTGTGAACCTACTCTATGTCATCTGGGGCTTGTTTAAGCCAAGTCAAGATTTTTTGTTTTGGTAGGAGATTATTTATATAATGCCTGGAAATACATCAGTCCAATTGATGGAGAGATGCAATCCAACCACGAGTCTCAAATTTGGGACGTGTACTCTAGAATAGGTGGGAAAGGAATTGTGTAATGTAACAGAGGTGAAGGTGTGTGTCTGTATTAGGTGGTTATGGGGTAAGGGAATCTATGATGTGTGTAAGGGTAATATAGGGAGGGTGTGTTTCCAGGTGGTTTCTTTGCATTATGTTATTCTATTTTCCTTTTAGTAGTAACCTGGTTAGAGGTGATTGCACTCTCCAAAGGAACTGTCATCTAGAGATTATAAAGGGAAACTACGAGCATCTTCCAGGCAGTAGTTGGTACCATGTATATCATAAGATCACAAGTTTAAATATAAAACAACCAATTTGATCATACCATGCTTTTAAAATATTTTTACAGTTTAGAATGGTCACATTAATGTCCATCTTAAATGTTCATCTCTACTTTCAATTTCATGATCTCTAATCGTCCTTTCCTATTTTAGATTCTTGAGACTACGAAGGAAACTATCTGCCTGGACATCAGAACATAGAGTAGTAGTATGATGAGTGGGTCTACCTCTTATTGCAATCAAAAGGTAATTATAATGATTCATATTTCACTTACCTTTAAAATATTCTGATTGTTTGAAAATATTTTCATGGTCAAGTTGTTGCTTTTGTATTATATAGCTTCATACAATATTCTGTTATCAAACTTTGCCTGGCTCCACTGTGGTTACTCTATAATGAATATTTGCTATCTCTAATCGTGGTGGAA
Source organism: Astragalus membranaceus (assembly GCA_039519185.1). NCBI lineage: Eukaryota > Viridiplantae > Streptophyta > Magnoliopsida > Fabales > Fabaceae > Astragalus > Astragalus membranaceus. Next base: position 105,155,268 of record CM076850.1, on the reverse strand, counting down.
TTTATCGAAGATATTCATTATTTCTATAGAAAAATTGAGGTATCTGATTATTAGATTTTTTTAACTAACTTCAAATGCAAATAGTTAGTCGATGTTTGCAATAAATCTGTTATGATGGATTGATGTACAACATTACAAGTAAGATATATATGTAGTTTGAACTTTGAATAAACAGTGTGAAAATTGGGTAAAGGCTTGGTTAAAATTGAACTGATAAGGGGTGAGTGAATGGCATAAGCCATTTACTGTAGAGAAACAAATTTCTCCTTGACCACAACGAGAAAGGGTCACTTACTGTCTTTAATAACTTAAATTGTGAAGAATATATGTTGCTCATCTTGCTCATCTCACGTGAAACTAATGAAGGCAATGAATGTTCAAAAAGCCTTGAAATAGTGAATACCAACTCATGAGGACAAGCCAGCCTGTTGTTTTAACAACTAATGAAGGCAAGGAGTGTCTTGGGATTTTAACAACTAATTACTGCTTCATGCATATGGATTCTCTGCACTATATATATAGTGTTAGCAGAATTGTAAAACTCTCTGCACAAACTTTGTTGTGTGGTAGAACTGAACTGAGTTTATAAGCTGCCAGAACAAAATAATAATCATATTATATCTCCCCTTGGCAAGATATTAACTCCAAATCCTAGTAAAGCTTCAACAACCAATTAAGTCACATAGCTTCAGCTTTATGCATTATCAGTTTCAACCTGACATATAACAACTAGGATCCTGAAATATGATTAAATGCAGAATCAAAGTCATAATTTTATCTTCGTAAAACTTGTGAACTATTTGGACAAGCCTTCATACGAAGAAAACAAGTATAAAGCCTGAGAATGAGATATTCGAAATTGTCCTTTTCAGATTTGTACTTGGAATGTAGCATAATGTATAATGATATGAATTTGCTAACTCCCAGCATATCAATCTTGTTACGTTATTGTTATTATTATAGAGAATGAAATTTGTATTATACCGAATCAATTTTAGTATTGCTATTGTAATATATTACAAAAACATATCACACTAATTTTACTATTAAACTTTGGTTCTTAGGTTATGTTGCTTTTGAGTTCTTGGAAGACAAACTAGTAGGTGACCTTCTAGCGACGAGATTTGAGGAAAGATTTTTGCTCATCGGGTATGCTTCAATTTAATGTCGAGTGTTTTACGGCGACAGCCTAATTCTATATGTCAAACTACAACTTTTGTCATGCTATGTTATTTGTAGATCTTTGATTGGAAGAAAGGTTTTGTGAAATGCTTTTGCCTCTTAACAAGCATGACTTAAGATGCATCTATTTTCTAAATTTGTTTTAAATGTGTTATATTATAGTTATAATTGTAGTGTTGATAGTTCTTTTCATTATGTATTTGTTAACAATTAGATATTCTTCAACCTTCTTATTTGTTACTATTCTAGTAAACTCGATGGACAAAGAGTGGATGAAATCAGCAAGAGATAGCCCAGAGTACATTCTTGGTGTTGAGTTTTTCCTAAATTATGCATACACCATAGGAACACCCCAAGGGAAAGAGATTCTATGCCCTTGTATTGATTGTCACAATGCTTTTTGAAAAACAAGGGCAGTTGTGTTTAATCATTTGGTAAATTTCGGATTTGAAAGAGGATATGATGTCTGGATTTGTCACGGTGAAAAGCGTAAAGACCCCAATCGTCTCGATGGTGGCACAAATGAAGAAGATGACGAAATTGATGATGTTGATGGACTACTATATGAAAGATTCAGAAATGTCGCACACAGAGAATGTGGAGTTAATGAAGGCCTCAGTGAAGGTGCTAAAAAGTTCTATGGTCTTTTAGAAGAAGCAAAACAAGAGTTGTACCCGGGTTGCAAAACCTTCTCTAAATTATCGTTCACCATTCGACTATATTTGTTAAAGTGTCTTTATGGTTGGAGCAATGCATCATTCAATGCTCTCTTAGAGCTTTTGAGAGAAGCTATGCCTCAGATGAACATTCCTGAAACATTCAATAAAACCAGAGGCATGATAAGGGACCTAGGTCTTGATTATAAAAATATCGATGCTTGTCCTAATGATTGCATGTTATATTGGAAAGATCATGAGAATGACACATCCTGCTCTGTTTGCGGTTTTCCACGGTGGGTTGTTAATGCCGAAGGAGATTATCAAGTTGAGGAAAACAATAAAGCCCATAAAGTTCCTAATAAAATTTTGAGACACTTTCCCTTGATTCCTCGACTTCAAAGGTTATTCATGTGCTCAAAGACAGCTGACTCATTAAGGTGGCATGAAGAAGAGCGTTCTAAAGATGGGAAGTTGAGGCATCCAGCTGATGGAGAGGCATGGAAGGACTTTGATAAGCGCCATTCTGACTTTGCTGCTGATTCACGCAACATAAGACTTGGGCTAGCTAGTGATGAATTTAATCCTTTTAAATCCATGAATCTGTCTCATAGTACTTGGCCTGTCGTATTGATACCATATAATTTCCCACCTTGGTGGTGCATGAAGGCTGAGTATTCTATGTTGTCTTTACTAATTCCTGGACCATTTTCACTAGAGAATAACATTGATGTATACCTCCAACCACTGATTGAAGAGTTGAAGGTGTTGTGGGAGGTAGGAGTAGAAACATAAGAAATAGTGATATTTGTGTTTTGTCTTACATTCATTTCTCAAATTTAATAAATTGCAATGTCCATTAATCAACTCAGGAAACCAGTCAGCAAAATGCTCAAAATATAGCTCAACAAAAATGCAGACATCGAGCTGGTCCTGTAAGCTTTGCTCGCATAAGGGAGACAATGGTAAATCAGCTTATTTCATGTTTCCTCCTACTAAATCAATAACTCGGATTTTGACTTGTTTCTACTTTCTACACATGGTTCTGTTTTAGACCTTACCTTTGCTAATGTGTTAATGAGCTTATTATCTTGGTAGTGTGCAAGTAGTGAGGATGGAGAGCCTCCTTCTCAACTTGAGTTGTTCATCGAAACACGCCAAAGTAAGAAAGGAAAGCAATTGAACGAAGAAACAAATGATACAATTGTAAGTTTTATCAAATGAATTTATCATTTGATTCATTTCAAATATAATAATGTATATCTTTAATTAAGTGTGATTGCTTTTTAAATATGGTAGATAAAACTTCAAGACTTCGTGAGTTCTGGTCATTCTCCTTCGGAAGCTTTTCAAAAGGTGGTTGGTAAAGAAAAACATGGGAGAGTACATACCCATGGAAGAGCGGTAACACCTACTATGTTGAAGAGAAATGAAGAAGTTGTAGAAATGAAGAAAAAGTTTCAGCTTCTAGTAAAGATCGTATTAGATCAAAATAATTCAGGGTTGAATGTGGAGGCTTTGGCAGCTATGTTTTCAACTCCGCCGGATGCTACTAGTGCTCCACGTTCTTCGACATCAACACATGCCCCGGAAGCTCATAGAGTAAGTATCTAACACCAGCTGTTTTTATATCTAATACTTTTACTGCTACTCTTGATAACTGTGCTCTGTTTATCTGAGATTGATCTTGTTTCTGAAACTGTTATATGGATAATTTTGCCTTGTTGCTGTTATGAGTTTTCTTATTCATAACCTTCTTACCAATACTTTTTGAATGATTCAGAAGCATGCTTATAGCACACCCTAAGTGTATCGGTCTTACTTACTACCTTCCATAAGTTGTTTACCTTGCTACATTCTAAATAGTAGACATATTTGTACAAGATCATTTTTTCCTTTTATTGTCACATGTTGCTAAGAATGAATAATGATGCTTATAATGCCAATTTTGAGTCCTATAGTATATATTCCAAAACTTAGATCTCGTATTTCCTTTTTCCTTTTATTTTAGTTTCCTTTTATAGAGTATTGTATATTGTATATTGCATTAATCAAATTTTGTTATCTTTGTAGGAAAATAATGAAGGTTATCTTGGTCTTGATGGCTTGGATGATGAAGAGTTTGAAGACATGTGTTGAAGACTTGACAAGTTTTATTTTGGAAATGGAACATATTTTTTGCAAAATAACTTTTGCAATGTTTTTTTGTACTTATTGAAGCAACAAATTATGTTGTTTAAGATACATTATTATGTCTTTGAAGTAGCAATATAATGATACATTTTGTCGGTTAAATTGTTACATTTTAGGTACAACTTTAATTTTTCCCTTGATTAGATTAAGAAGTTTGGAATGTGATTAAGAAGCTTGGATGATGAATAGCAATGTTTTTTAAACCATTGTTGTTATTAAAATAAACAGGGAATGGTCAATGTTTGGTTTGTGATTGTATCACTTGGATTTATGGCAACGGTTTGTACGTGTTGCCATACATGGCAACGGTTCTAAAGTGTTGCCATAGCTGGATATGGTTTGAGACCGTTTCCATAAATGGCAACGGTTTCTACGTGTTGCCATACATGGCAACGATTCTAAAGTGTTGCCATAGCATGGCAACGGTTTTGGTTTCTACGTGTTGTCATAGATGGCAACAGTTTTGGTTTCCACTTTATGGCAACGGTTTCTACGTGTTGCCATACCTGGCAACGGTTTCAAAGTGTTGCCATCATGGTTGTCAGACTCGAGAGTCTACATTGACTCGTGAGAGGACCGTAGACTCGACTCGTAGACTCGACTCGTAGACTCGTAAGAGTCTATGAAAAAAAAAATACACTAAAAAAATATGAAAAAATACTACTGTAGTGTCAAACAGTATCAATAACAATGAAGATATTTCATCAATAACAGCAAAATTTATCAAAATTTTCAACATTCCAACTTCAAACACCATAACTAAGCAAAATAATAAAGTATGTAGATAACAATTCCTATTAGATAAAACTCCAAGTTTCTTTAAAAGCTTTTCTCTAATTTCATGATATGAATGAGGTTTGTAACCGATTCCATACCTCCCAATCATGTCAAACATCTTTACAAACTCCACATTTTTAATACAATTGAAAGGAATAGCACTTGTACACATCTTAGACATAATGAGCTTCATCTACAAGTTAACCTAAAACACATCGTTTTGGGCTTTTTTAAAAAAAAAATCAATTCTGTGATAAACTCGTGAGTCTGAGCGAGTTTGAGCGAGTCTGACCGAGTCTGAGCGAGTCTGACCGAGTCTGACCGAGTTTATGAAGATTCCGATTCTACACGAAATTTGACTCGTTGGGGCATCATAAACTCGTAAACTCGTAGACTCGTACGAGTTGACTCGCGATTTTGACAACCATGGTTGCCATAACTGACAACGGTTTTCAACCGTTGCCATATAGTGGAAACCAAAAACCGTTGCGTTCCAACTGGAATTGGCAACGGTTTTCAGCTTCTGTTGCCTTTGGGGACAAATAACCGTTGCCTAAATCTAAGGCAACGCCCGCAGGTACAACGGTTTGAAAATCGTTGCCGTAACTTTTGGCAACGGTTTTCCGGCTTTATGGAACGTTTTTCGACAGTTGCCGTAGGGTCAAAATGTTGTAGTGCATGGATAGATTTGATGCAAGAACCATGGCTTCCCTAAGCCCTAGGGCTTCAGCAATCAACGGAGACGTGGCCACAATCTTCTTCGTCGTCGCGGTAAGTAAAGAACCCTCCAAATCTCTGCATACTATGCCAATTGCCCCTCTCCCTGTTGCTGAATTAAACGCAGCATCAATATTTATTTAGATAGCTGGGTGCGAGGAGGTATCCACCCATTCTTTCCAATTGCATTGTTGGGGTTAGGGACACCATTTTTCTCAGAGATCTTCTCCTGGGACTGTAGAAATTCACACCAAATACTCATTGTTTGAATGGTAGTACCCATAGGGTTAGGGGGTACCATTGAAGGCAACCTCTTTCCTTGTCTTCCAGATATGCCAAGGCAAACATCAATCTGCTGATAACATTCTCATAAGGACCAGGATACCCTTCTAGGAGTTTCAAACGATCCACGAGCCATTGCTGTAGAGTAGATAAACCAACTCTATTAAGGAGTTGACCAAGCTGAAGTGCAAACCAGCATGGCTCTGTCCACATGCAGAGTAGAAATAAGTGCTCCATTGTTTCATCTTCATTCCTGCAAACTGGGCAAATAGGGCTTCCAACTACTTTTCCTTCTCCAAAGTGCTTCTCTAGAGCATTATGACTTAGATTCCACATGAAGTGCTTGAATTACAAATAACCCAGAGCGTGGGGTTCAGCGGTTGGGGCTGATCCTCCCTTAACCAAGGGTCGGGGGTTCGATCCCCACCTTGGGTACGGAGTAGTGTTAACACTCTGGGCCAGCTGTCTTGCCCCTCGAGGCACCTACAATTCAGCGAGGGGATTAGTCACTGCGGTCGGCGGTGGATACCCTGGGTAAAACCAAAAAAAACATTGAATTACAAATTGTATGTCCAATAAATTACACCTCAATAAAAATAAAATATTTTTCACTCTAATTATGTTTCTTTGACCAAATATATATTATATGTCGGATACAATGTTTTTAAGAAAAAGAAAACAAAAACGTCAAAAAAAAATTCAGGGGATTCAAGTGGGTCAATTGGGAGTTCAAAGTTGTTCAACTACTATTCAATCTGCTCTAACCTGATAAATGATGATTTAACCAAACTGCGGTTCAATTGCAATTGAACCAATCAATTGATTTCTCATTTCTGGCTCAACTGGTTGAACCAATATGTCCGTTTTTTTAACACGGGTTAAATATATATTCGCCACAATATTTTATATACTCTAATTGCCGTATTTGTTTGATTTTTTTTACAGTTATAGTATAATAATAGTTATAACATAGTAAAGGTTGGATAAAGATAAATAATTTTTATCAAAAATTATGAAAAAAATATAAAAAATTGCAACAATAGTTGGATGATAGTTGGTTATATTGAATTAACACATTGATTGATATTAATATTAACAGACATGTATAGAAAATCCCGTATATAAAATTAATGTATAAAATGAACAATTTTTTGGACCAAATCTATAAAAAAATGATTATCTTTTTGTCAAAAATATGAAAGAAGGATTTTTTGTCAAAAAAATAGAAAAAAGTGTTTACTGTTTGTAAAAAAAATCGCAAAGTGTTTAGAAATAAATACATTATTTTTTCAAAAAAAAAGCTACATGATTGATTATTGAGTTTTTTTACGTAGATTATCGAGTTAATAGTCAATTTGATCCCTCAATTTTGTGGGAATGGGGGAATGTTAATTACATGATTGATTATACTGAGTTTATTTCAAAAATTTGACCTTTTGAACCCTATTCCCTTACTTGTTTTCTCTCTCCTCTAGAAAATGAAATGCTAGCGATCAAACTGTAGCAGCATACTTCTAATATGAAATTTGAGAGGCTACTGATGATAGGATTAATGTGTTCTTTAAAAATACCATGGAAAAAATATTGTTGAACTCTTTAAGATTATATTTTACTGGTTTAATGCGGTCATGTTTTTTGGGCATATTTTGGAGAATTTGATAATTGATACTTTATTCCATGAAAGGGAAAGATCTCATTGAATTTGATAAGCACTTCCTCAACGTTGGTTGCCTTGGCAATTTAAGTGACATGGAGGTGTCGGCTCCTGGGTTCGAGCCCAGTTTTGACCAGTGGTAGTGTGTGTGGGTGCTGTTTTATTTGTCATTTCATCTAAGTAGACAAAAAAATAAAAACTAAGTAATTAATAAAGAAAATGCTAAATTACACCATAAGTCCTTTAAGTTTTTGATTATAACAAGTGGGTCCTTTAAATTTTCAAAAAAAAAAAGTCCTTTAAGTTTTTTTGTACTACTTAAATCCTGTAAGTTATTTAATTGTACCACTTTGAAAATTCTAGGAGATTCTAGCTAGTCACCCTAATAAAAATTACACACTTAGAAAAACTCTCATTTAATCATGGCTCTATTTGGTAAACCATAGAACTAGCGTTAAACGGGTAACTAATAATGAATAGGCTCGTGTTAAGTATACGTGGTACTATTACTGTATAACGATTTTCCGTATGCTAATTACTTGAAGTAGCGTTTGAACATATAGCTTATAACTTTTCATTTTTTTATCTCGTTTTTATCATTATTACTTTAATTAAATTCTCCACTTATCTTCCATTAAATTGTTGGAACAAATTGAGCATTGCTCAATGGCAGAGAGAGAGTAGAAGAGAGAAACGGTTGTAACCGTAAAATGAAGGAAACAGAATATATTGATACTGATTATCAGAATTACAAATAGTGTGGTATTTATATGAATACCAATTACAAGTCAATGTGTAAACTTGAGCTACTTAAGTAAAGACTTAAAATATAAATGCAAGTGTATTAATGAACTATAACATGTGGGCTCTTTACATACTAACGCAGTGTACCCCTTTATTCTAACTATCAGAGTTACTCACCGAACTTGATTGCTCACAACATAAATCAATATTATCTCTCATTTTTAAGCCTTAAGTATATATATATATATATATGTTCATTTATGACATTTTATGTTTAAAAGTTAATTCAACCACTAATTTATTAAACACTTTAAATTCAATTTGTTAGTTTGTCTATTATTCACTAACTTATCGACCAATTTGTTCGATGTCCAACGTATCTTTCACGGTGACTGTGTAGACTAATCCTTCTAAGTACCATATATCCATTTTGAAGGGTTGACCTCTCTTAACAAATGCTTTCCATATGCACTAGTCAGATCGAACTCAGGACCAAATAATTAAAGAACCAAAGTGTACTAATAGCACGTGTTGGTATGCTCCTTTGTACTCCCTCTGTATTCCGTCCTATATTAATATGACTTTCTAGCCAAAAAAATTTGTCCCATAATATACGATTAGAATCCCAATGAAACATTAATATTTCTTTCCTACCATACCCTTCATTATTTAATAATATTTCTTTCATAACTCTACTAATTTATCTTCCCAATGTCATCATTAATAAGGTTAATTTGATATACTAACTCACAATTTCTTTTTCTCATACAAAATTAAGTACTTTTCTTAATATGTATAAAATGACCCAAAACGACATATAATACGGAACGGAGGGAGTACTAAACATAGCATATATGAGTGATCCACGTGCATTCAATAATTCATAAAAAAACACGCTAGATTTGCTCTTGATCGTCAAATATCTTTATCTTGATTTGCTTGTCACCTTTTTACGGTAAATGAAAACAGCTTTATTGGCTTAATATATAAAATGATTGATTGATATCATATAATATAGGATTTGTTCCGGTGAGTATATATCAAAAGATATCCTTTCAGTTGTCAAAAAAAAGATATCCTTTCATGTTGTCAAAAAAAAAAATATCCTTTCAGGTGCTTTTTTATAATTATAAAAGAATATATAGATATCATTTCAATAATGCTATTCAGCCAAAAATGGTAGCCAAAATACAGCCAAAAATACAAAATACGTATGATACAATGGAAATACAGTTGTGGGACCAGCTGATTTAATTGAAAAAAAAAACAGAAGCCCCCTCACTCCCTCGCACTCCCTCATCTCTCGCTCTCACTCCCTCGCACTCCCTCCTCTGTCGCTGTCACTCCGTCGCACTCCCTTCTCCCTCGCGGTCTCTCCTCCTTCGCCTTGCTCTCCCGTTCAAGCGCTCATCGCCCTCCGCCGCCATTCAAGAAGGTAGCGTGTGTGTCTCCCTCCAATCGCGCGTCTCCTCTGCTCCATTCCTCTCCGTTTTTATCTCCGCCGTGACTCCGCCGTTTAATCGCTTCTCCACCTCTTCTCCACTGCAACCTTCTTCCACTCAGGTAATGGATACTGATTTATTCCTTAATTTGTCCCTAATTTGACTGATTGCAAAAACCCCAATTTAATTTGAAAGGAAACCCTATTGTTTCTTCATCTTCGTACCAGATCGTTCTCTTCTTCAACATGATGGTAGATTAATTGATGGTACAATGTTTGTTTGCTTCTTTCAATTAACACGATGATAGGGTTTCTCCAAGTATATTTTGTAATTGTGTTTGACTCAGGTAAATGTGTTTGTGCTATTAAGGACATTTGACTTTGTGTTTGTATTCTGGTTACTGGTTAGAAAGAAAACACTTTGAAAAATCAGCTTGGTTTATGACATCCAAAAGTTGGTTAATTGTAGTTGTAATGTGGCTCTTTGGTTCAAGTTGAGCATGTACATGTCAGAGTAGAAACCTTTTAGTTATAGTTACATTAATTGTCCTATTTAGCACTTAAATAGAGTCCTCATGTTGTTCATAGTGAGTAGGGAAGAATAGCATGTGAAAAACCAAGTTTGGGTTACATTGAGCCCTCTTGTCCTTTACAGTTAGATTGAAAGAAATAAATGTGAAATACCAGATTGGTTTATGGCTTTGAAAAGTTGGTTAATTGGGGCAGTAATGTGGCTATCTGGTTCAAATGGATTTTCTACATGTCATACCACAAACAATTGAGTTATACTTAAGAAATTGGGGTTGAAAAGTTGGTTAATTGGGGTTGTTTAGCTGATATGTTAAGATGTTTATTTGATGACCACAAAATGTGGCACTGAAGAAACCTTTTGACTTGAGTTGTTGTTACATAAATATGAGTGACATATCTATTTCATTATAATGTATTGCTGAGAATAAAATGTGACAAGAGCCTTGGTGTAAGACCTTTTAAACTTTGTTTTCTACTTATATTGGTATGATAAATTTAGAGTTAAGATAAGAAACTTCCTATTATTTCCTATTATTGGTATTCTGCATATTATGGCATACACATTTCGGTTTACATCTACACACTATATTAATTTTGATATAAGCTATACATAATTGGATTTTATTGTGCAGTACTGATGTGACGCCGCCGACATCTAAAAGTTCATGGAGGGTGGTGATACATTCGTTGAGGGTGATAGTTGTAACACCCTAAATATTTAATTAATTCATTTAATTAGGTATTTAGGTATTTCTTTTATTTAATTGAGTATTAATTATTTGTTAGAAGTGTTTTAATTAATTTTGGTGGTATTAGGAGGGAGTGGAGGCGCCACTTGCATGACTTGGGCTTAAGTGAAAAGCCCAAGCCCATGATCCACAAGTATGCGAAGTGGTTAGGTTGTTGGGGGCTAGGGTTTTGGGTGGCCAATTGCGAAATCGAAAAAGAGAGCAAGAGAGAAAGAGAGGAGTGTGAGAAAGAGAGAGAGAGCAAGGGGCGGCCAAGAGGAGAAGGAGAAGAGGAAATTCGAAGAGCAAGGAGAGAAGAGATCTCCATCGTAGCTGAGGTTATGTTGGTGATTGCATCCTAGGGCATCGAATTCTTCTTCTTGAAAAGGTTAGGGGAGGTCTATCATTCTATCTAATAGATCACATGATGGGTCCTAGATCTAGGGTTAGACTAGATTTCTTGATGTCTTCTTGATAGGTTGTTGATGTTGATCTTTATATATATATATATATGCGAATTGATGTGTTCCTTATAGGTTGTTGATGTTGATCTTTACATATATATATATATATATATATATATATATATATATATATATATATATATATATATATATATGTGAATTGATGCATGCCATGAATTATTGATGTGTTCTTGATAGGTTATTGATGTTGATTTTCATGAGATGCGAATTGTTGGAATATGTATATATATATATGTTGATTTCTTGATGTGTTCTTGATTTGCGAATTTTGGTATGTGGGAGTGTTGGAGTTTTCGTAAATTTGGTGAGTGTGTGCATAGGCGCCTAGGGCGCCAAGGTGATGTGATGATAGTGCTCAAAGGAATTTTGTTAATTGATTAAACTAAGTGTTATTTTGAGTGTTGAAAAATATAAGATTTTGATGAGTTAAATTGCTAAAAATCAGTTTTAGGTGTTTTGGAAAGTTGCTGGAAAATTGGTGATTTTTGGTTGCTGCAAGGGCGCCTAAGGCGCCTTGTGTGTGTTGCTGTGTGTTGCCAGATTCCTGTGTGGCTGGGCGCTGGGCGCTGGGTGCCAGCGCTGGGCACCAGCGCTGGGCGCTGAGCGCCCATGCGCGTGTGTGTGGGCTGCGCCAAGGCGCTGGGCGCCAGGCGCTGGGCGCTGAGCGCCCGTATGTGTTGCCTGCGTGTTGCGCGCCTGGGCGCTGGGCGCCTGTGGCGTGTTGCGTGTGTGCGTGTGTTGCGCGCCTGGGCGCTGGGCGCCAGTGCGCGTGTTGCCTGGTTGCCTGGGCGCCTAAGGCGCCAATTTCAGTATGTTGCTTGATTTTTCCCAAACTTATTTTTAACATAACTTTTGACTCAGACGTCCGTTTTGAACGATTCGAAAAGTGTCGTGAAGCTTTTTACGTTGTCTATCTGTGGGTCCAATTTTTAAAATAAAAAGTTGTTATTTTCTGATTGTTTGTGGGCGCCCAAGTGGCCATCCCCGGTGATCGTCCAAGTGACATTGAAAAAATTTATGGAGCTCTTTAAAAATCCTTTTTAGTGTATAAACAACAGTTTTAACGTGGTAGTGTCAAAATGATGATTTTGACGAGGATGCCCTTGGTGGCTAGTCAAATGACTGTTTTGCCCCTAGTGGCCAAAGTTGTAGATAATGATGTGTAAATGACGAGGATGCCCTTGGTGGTTAGTCAAATGACGTTTTTGCCCTCAGTGGCTATTGTTTGAGTTGATTGATATTTATGTGTAAGTGACGATGAAAACCCAGTGACGTTCGAGGCCCGAAGGGCTAAGTGATGTTAAGGTCTAAATGGCCAAGTGACGTTGTGTGCTGATTGTGAATTTGGCAGGTGCTGTTCTCTTTGCGAGCAAAACCGGTAAGTGACGGGTCACATAGTTGACCATGATTTGAGTAATTGAGTGTTTGTGTGTTGTGAGTGGTGCATGTCATAGTGTCTCATGCCCATATGCATAAACCCAGTGACGTTTTTGGGGCCTGAGTGGCTAAGTGACGATGAGGCCTTAAGGGCTAAGCGACGTTTTATGAAAAGGTACCTCATGCATATGCCCGCGAGTGGGTTGCATTTCATAAGCCTACATGACATGAGATGAGTTATTGTAAGTGATGTGAATGATGACTGTGATGTGGATATTTAATGTGTTGGATGTTGATTGTTCTAGGGCGTAGCCTACGATTAGTACTTATCATATTTTCTATTATATGGATTGAAATGATGCTCACCCTTTCCTGTTTGAATGTTACCCCCGTGTTGGTAACGTGCAGGTGATTCCCAGTGAATGCCTTAGCTTCACTTCTTGAGTCGAGTCGTCATGCTCTGATACGTAGCACTCAGGGGGGGGGGGGGGGAAACGAACTCGACATTTATTCATGATTTTTGGTTGTTATGTCCATGTGGACTCTTCTGTTATGCTTTACTATTTCCGCTGCGTAGTTGGTTTTGTTATGTTGAGTTTTATAAGCGACGTTAAAATTGAGGCTTGAGACTCTTTTAATTGCGACGTGCTACGTGAATGCATGATTACTGAGTTGAACTGTTTTAAATTGATAAGCGACGTTTTATTGGAGTATGTGTAACATTTCCTATGAACGAATTTTTTTAAAAACTCTGATTTTTATAAATAAAGTGACGGGTAGAAAGGGGTGTTACATTAGTGGTATCAGAGCAGTTCGGTCTGTCCGGCCAAGGTTGTCCTGTCATAGTGTCTTATGACAATAGATTAGTTCTGAATCTTTGGTTTGTGCTGCAGTGATAGTTCATAATGGCTGGGAGGAACGACGCTGCTCTTGCTGCTGCATTGCAAGCTATGGCTCAGGCTGTGCAGGGTCAGCAGAATGCTGGAGATAATGCTGGTTTTCGGAGTCTGACAACCTTCCAGAGAGAGAATCCGCCCACCTTTAAGGGCAAATATGATCCAGATGGTGCTATGGCTTGGTTGAAGGAGATCGAGAGGATTTTCAGGGTGATGGACTGTACTGTTGAGCAGAAGGTCCGTTTTGGTACCCACATGTTAGCCGAGGAGGCCGACGACTGGTGGTTGGCTACTAGGCAGAGGTTAGAGGCTGTGCAGGAAGAGATTACTTGGGAGGTATTCAGCAGGGAATTTCTTAGAAAATATTTTCCTGAAGACGTCCGAGGGAAGAAAGAGATAGAGTTTTTGGAGCTGAAGCAGGGTGGTATGTCTGTGACTGCCTATGCGGCAAAATTCGTGGAACTAGCAAAATTTTATCCACACTACAGTGAGGCTACAGCTGAATTTTCAAAATGCATCAAATTTGAGAATGGGTTAAGGCCTGATATTAAAAAGGCCATTGGTTATCAGAAGATTCGTGTGTTCGCAGATCTGGTTGACAGTTGCAGAATCTTCGAGGAGGACAGTACTGCTCATTACAAAGCTACTTCTGAGAAAAAGGGTAAGTTTCAGGGTCGAAGCAAGCCGTATGAGGTTTCTGCGGGTAAGAGTTATCAGAAGGCTGCTGGAGGTAAGGGTTCTAGTGGGGGAGATGCCCCTGCTAGCATTGTCTGTTATAAGTGTGGCAAGCCTGGCCACAAGAGTACTACATGCAGGTCTGATGAAAGGAATTGCTACCGTTGTGGTAAAAAGGGTCATATGGCAGCCGAGTGTAAGGTCAAGGATGTGGTGTGTTTCAACTGTGGTGAGTGTGGGCATATCAGTACAAAGTGTACAAAGCCGAAAAAGGAAAGGTCTACTGGGAAGGTATTTGCATTGGCAGGAGAGGAGCCTGATGACGATGATGGTCTGATTAGAGGTACGTGTTTTATTAATGGTACTTCTCTGAAATCTCTTATTGATACTGGTGCTACCCATTGTTTTATATCTGTTGATTGCTGTAAAAGATTGGGTCTTGTTTTATCTGCTATGTGTGGGGATATGGTTGTCGATACTCCTGCGAAGGGGTCGGTGATTACGTCCCAGGTGTGTTCTCAGTGTCCCGTGTCGATCTTCGGCAGGGACTTTATTGTGAATTTTGTTTGCTTGCCGTTGAGAGGTCTGGATGTAATCTTAGGCATGGACTGGTTAGAGAATAATCACGTTCATATCAACTGTCGTAGTAAGTCGGTTAGTTTCGGTGAAGAAAGTTCCATTTTGATATCTGCTGGTCAGCTGAAGAAGTTGAAGAAAGAAGGAGTTCAGTTGTTTGCGTTGATGGCTTCGTTGTCTGCTGAGAGTCAGGCTGTTATTGAAGAACTGAAAGTGGTACGCGAGTTTCCTGAAGTCTTTCCTGATGAAATTCCGGGTGTACCACCGGAAAGAGAAGTTGAGTTTTCGATTGATCTTGTACCTGGTACGAGGCCTGTGTCTATGGCACCGTACAGAATGTCGGCGTCAGAATTGTCTGAGTTGAAGACGCAACTTGAAGAATTGCTTGAGAAAAAGTTTGTGAGACCGAGTGTATCACCGTGGGGAGCTCCGGTATTGTTAGTGAAGAAGAAAGATGGGAGCATGAGGTTATGTGTGGACTATCGTCAGTTGAATAAGGTAACTATCAAGAATAAGTATCCGCTTCCGAGGATCGACGATCTGATGGATCAGTTAGTGGGTGCCCGTGTTTTCAGCAAAATTGATTTGAGGTCCGGATAGCATCAGATTAAAGTAAAGGATGAAGATGTTCAGAAGACAGCGTTCAGGACAAGGTATGGGCATTATGAGTATTCAGTAATGCCGTTCGGTGTGACCAATGCTCCTGGTGTATTTATGGAATATATGAACCGTATTTTCCATAATTACCTAGATCGGTTTGTGGTGATCTTCATAGATGACATTCTAGTTTATTCTAGGTCAGAGGAAGAGCATGCTGAGCACCTGAAGTCAGTGTTGGAAGTTTTAAAAGAGAAAAAGTTGTACGCTAAGTTATCGAAGTGTGAGTTCTGGCTGAAAGAGGTGAGTTTCCTTGGGCACGTGATTTCTGGTAATGGTATTGCGGTTGATCCGGCAAAAGTAGAAGCAGTGTTGGAGTGGGAGTCTCCGAAGTCCGTAACAGAGATTAGAAGCTTTTTGGGTTTGGCTGGGTACTACAGGAGGTTCATCGAGGGTTTTTCCAAGTTGGCCCTTCCGTTGACTCAGTTGACTTGCAAGGGTAAAGTTTTTGTTTGGGATGCCCGGTGTGAGGAAAGTTTTATGGAACTGAAAAAGAGATTGACGACGTCGCCTGTTTTGACGTTGCCTAATCCAGAGGAACCGTTCGTTGTATATTGTGATGCTTCGAAGATGGGTCTCGGAGGTGTGTTGATGCAAGATGGGAAAGTCGTTGCGTATGCGTCGAGGCAGTTGCGGGTTCATGAGAAAAATTACCCTACGCATGATTTGGAATTGGCTGCTGTGGTATTTGTGCTTAAGATTTGGAGGCACTACCTTTATGGTTCGAGGTTCGAAGTGTTCAGTGATCATAAGAGTCTAAAGTATCTGTTCGACCAGAAAGAGTTGAATATGAGACAGCGTCGGTGGTTGGAGCTCTTGAAGGATTATGACTTTGGTTTGAATTATCACCCCGGCAAAGCTAATGTCGTGGCTGATGCTTTAAGCAGAAAGTCTTTGCATATGTCGGCAATGATGGTGAAAGAATTAGAGTTAATTGAGGAATTCAGAGATTTGAGTTTGGTTTGTAAAATGACACCTCGCAGTGTCAAGCTGGGAATGTTAAAGATCGATAATGATTTCCTGAGCAGCATCAGGGAGGCTCAGAAGTCAGATGTCAAGTTAGTGGATTTAATTAATGGGGTTGGTCAATCTGAAGAGGAAGATTTCAAATTAGATTCCAGTGGTGTGTTGAGGTTCCGGGGTAGGATCTGTGTTCCGGACGATGAAGAGATGAGAAAGGCAATTTTAGAGGAGGGTCACCGTAGCAAGTTGAGTATCCATCCTGGAGCGACGAAGATGTATCAAGATCTGAAAAAGATGTTTTGGTGGTATGGTATGAAGAGAGATGTGGCACAGTTTGTGTATGCCTGTTTGACCTGTCAGAAATCTAAGGCTGAGCATCAGAAGCCTGCAGGGCTAATGCAACCGTTGGAAGTTCCAGAGTGGAAATGGGATAGCATAGCGATGGATTTTGTGACGGGATTGCCGAATACAGCTAAGGGCCATGACGCTATTTGGGTGGTCGTTGATAGGTTGACGAAGTCTGCTCATTTTATTCCTATTAATATCACTTATCCGGTGTCGAGGTTGGCAGAGGTCTATGTCAAAGAAATTGTGAAGCTGCACGGTGTTCCGAAGAGTATTGTGTCAGATAGGGATCCGAGGTTCACTTCTGAGTTTTGGAAGAGTTTGCAAAAGGAATTGGGTTCAAAGTTGAAAATGAGTTCGGCATATCATCCTCAGACGGATGGTCAGTCGGAAAGGACAATTCAGTCGTTAGAGGATTTGTTGAGGGCGTGTGTATTGGAACAGCGGGGTTCACGGGATTCCTACCTTGCGTTGATTGAGTTTACCTATAACAACAGTCACCATTCCACTATCGGGATGGCACCGTTTGAAGCATTATATGGTCGAAGGTGTAGAACGCCATTGTGTTGGTATGAGTCGGGAGAGAGTGTAGTGTTGGGACCGGAGATTGTCCGGGAGACTACAGAGAAGATCAAGATGATCCGTGAGAAGATGAAGGCTTCGCAGAGTCGTCAAAAGAGTTATCATGACAAGCGGAGGAAGGATTTAGAATTTCAGGAGGGTGAGCATGTGTTCTTGAGGGTTTCTCCTATTACCGGTGTTGGTCGAGCGTTGAAATCGAAGAAGCTCACTCCTCGATTTGTTGGTCCTTATCAGATTTCTGAAAGAATCGGAAATGTGGCTTATAGAGTGGCTTTACCGCCAAATCTTTCGAACTTGCACGACGTGTTTCACGTGTCGCAACTTCGGAAGTATGTTTCGGATCCATCTCATGTGATCCATACGGATGATGTGGAGGTGCGGGACAATCTCACTGTGGAGACGATGCCCGTACGGATTGAGGATCGTGAAGTGAAAGCGCTTTGAGGCAAAGAGATTGCATTAGTGAAAGTGGTCTGGCTAGGAGCTGCCGGCGAGAGTATGACTTGGGAGCTAGAGAGCAAGATGCTAGAATCCTACCCAGAGTTGTTTGATCAGGTAAATTTCGAGGACGAAATATTCTAAGTGGGGGAGAGTTGTAACACCCTAAATATTTAATTATTTCATTTAATTAGGTATTTAGGTATTTCTTTTATTTAATTGAGTATTAATTATTTGTTAGAAGTGTTTTAATTAATTTTGGTGGTATTAGGAGGGAGTGGAGGCGCCACTTGCATGACTTGGGCTTAAGTGAAAAGCCCAAGCCCATGATCCACAAGTATGCGAAGTGGTTAGGTTGTTGGGGGCTAGGGTTTTGGGTGGCCAATTGCGAAATCGAAAGAGAGAGCAAGAGAGAAAGAGAGGAGCGTGAGAAAGAGAGAGAGAGCAAGGGGCGGCCAAGAGGAGAAGGAGAAGAGGAAATTCGAAGAGCAAGGAGAGAAGAGATCTCCATCGTAGCTGAGGTTATGTTGGTGATTGCATCCTAGGGCATCGAATTCTTCTTCTTGAAAAGGTTAGGGGAGCTCTATCATTCTATCTAATAGATCACATGATGGGTCCTAGATCTAGGGTTAGACTAGATTTCTTGATGTCTTCTTGATAGGTTGTTGATGTTGATCTTTATATATATATATATATATATATATATATATATATATATATATGCGAATTGATGTGTTCCTTATAGGTTGTTGATGTTGATCTTTACATATATATATATATATATATATATATATATATATATATATATATATATGCGAATTGAGGTGTTCTTGATAGGTTGTTGATGTTGATCTTTACATATATATATATATATATATATATATATATATATATATATATATATATATATATATATATATATATATATATATATATATATATATATATATGTGTGAATTGATGCATGCCATGAATTATTGATGTGTTCTTCATAGGTTATTGATGTTGATTTTCATGATATGCGAATTGTTGGAATATGTATATATATATATATATATATATATATATATATATATATATATATATATATATGTTGATTTCTTGATGTGTTCTTGATTTGCGAATTTTGGTATGTGGGAGTGTTGGAGTTTTCGTAAATTTGGTGAGTGTGTGCATAGGCGCCTAGGGCGCCAAGGTGATGTGATGATAGTGCTCAAAGGAATTTTGTTAATTGATTAAACTAAGTGTTATTTTGAGTGTTGAAAAATATAAAATTTTGATGAGTTAAATTGCTAAAAATCAGTTTTAGGTGTTTTGGAAAGTTGCTGGAAAATTGGTGATTTTTGGTTGCTGCAAGGGCGCCTAAGGCGCCTTGTGTGTGTTGCTGTGTGTTGCCAGATTCCTGTGTGGCTGGGCGCTGGGCGCTGGGTGCCAGCGCTGGGCGCTGAGCGCCCATGCGCGTGTGTGTGTGCTGCGCCAAGGCGCTGGGCGCCAGGCGCTGGGCGCTGAGCGCCCGTATGTGTTGCCTGCGTGTTGCGCGCCTGGGCGCTGGGCGCCTGTGGCGTGTTGCGTGTGTGCGTGTGTTGCGCGCCTGGGCGCTGGGCGCCAGTGCGCGTGTTGCCTGGGCGCCTAAGGCGCCAATTTCAGTATGTTGCTTGATTTTTCCCAAACTTATTTTTAACATAACTTTTGACTCAGACGTCCGTTTTGAACGATTCGAAAAGTGTCGTGAAGCTTTTTACGTTGTCTATCTGTGGGTCCAATTTTTAAAATAAAAAGTTGTTATTTTCTGATTGTTTGTGGGCGCCCAAGTGGCCATCCCCGGTGATCGTCCCAGTGACATTGAAAAATTTTATGGAGCTCTTTAAAAATCCTTTTTAGTGTATAAACAACAGTTTTAACGTGGTAGTGTCAAAATGATGATTTTGACGAGGATGCCCTTGGTGGCTAGTCAAATGACTGTTTTGCCCCTAGTGGCCAAAGTTGTAGATAATGATGTGTAAATGACGAGGATGCCCTTGGTGGTTAGTCAAATGACGTTTTTGCCCTCAGTGGCTATTGTTTGAGTTGATTGATATTTATGTGTAAGTGACGATGAAAACCCAGTGACGTTCGAGGCCCGAAGGGCTAAGTGATGTTAAGGTCTAAATGGCCAAGTGACGTTGTGTGCTGATTGTGAATTTGGCAGGTGCTGTGCTCTTTGCGAGCGAAACCGGTAAGTGACGGGTCACATAGTTGACCATGATTTGAGTAATTGAGTGTTTGTGTGTTGTGAGTGGTGCATGTCATAGTGTCTCATGCCCATATGCATAAACCCAGTGACGTTTTTGGGGCCTGAGTGGCTAAGTGACGATGAGGCCTTAAGGGCTAAGCGACGTTTTATGAAAAGGTACCTCATGCATATGCCCGCGAGTGGGTTGCATTTCATAAGCCTACATGACATGAGATGAGTTATTGTAAGTGATGTGAATGATGACTGTGATGTGGATATTTAATGTGTTGGATGTTGATTGTTCTAGGGCGTAGCCTACGATTAGTACTTATCATATTTTCTATTATATGGATTGAAATGATGCTCACCCTTTCCTGTTTGAATGTTACCCCCGTGTTGGTAACGTGCAGGTGATTCCCAGTGAATGCCTTAGCTTCACTTCTTGAGTCGAGTCGTCATGCTCTGATACGTAGCACTCAGGGGGGGGGGGGGGGGGGAAACGAACTCGACATTTATTCATGATTTTTGGTTGTTATGTCCATGTGGACTCTTCTGTTATGCTTTACTATTTCCGCTGCGTAGTTGGTTTTGTTATGTTGAGTTTTATAAGCGACGTTAAAATTGAGGCTTGAGACTCTTTTAATTGCGACGTGCTACGTGAATGCATGATTACTGAGTTGAACTGTTTTAAATTGATAAGCGACGTTTTATTGGAGTATGTGTAACATTTCCTATGAACGAATTTTTTTAAAAACTCTGATTTTTATAAATAAAGTGACGGGTAGAAAGGGGTGTTACAATAGTGCTGAGGCTGAAGGTATAACAGTCGACAACCCCAACAATGATGATACATGTTGGGAGCCAACAATCGGGATGTGTTTTGCTTCATTAGATGAGGGGATATCATATTATGGTGAGTATGCTTTAAAAAAAGGATTTGGATGGAAAATTAGAACATCAGTAAAGGGAAAGGATGGGGCAATCAACTACAGAATTCTGTCATGCTCGAGAGAGGGGTCTAGCGCGCAAATGTCAAAAATTCCATGTTCATTGAAGACACTTCCGACTAGGGTGAGCAATTGTCCTGCCAAGATATGTTTCAAGTTAGAAACAGATGGAGTATGGTATATCAAAAAATTTGTAGATGAGCATTGTCACCAGTTGAGCCCCACAAAGTCAAGGTTGTTTAGGGCAAACAAGAAAATAAATCTGCATGTGAAGAGAACAATCCAAATCAACGATGAAGCGGGCGTGAGGATCAACAAAACTTTCCAATCTCTTGTCACGGATGCAGGAGGGCATGAAAATATACTATTTTGTGAAAAGGACGTAAGGAATTTTGTCAACAAGGAAAGGCGTTCAATTGGTAAAGGCGGTGATGGGAAGGCGTTGATTAGTTACTTTTATGAAATGAGGGAACAAAATTCAAATTTCTTCTATGATCTTGATTTGGATGATGGTTTTCATGTCAAGAATGTCTTTTGGGCCGATGCGAGAAGTAGAGCTGCTTATGAATATTTTGGAGATGTGGTGACATTTGATACAACATATCTCACCAATAAATATGAGATGCCTTTTGCTGCGTTTGTAGGTGTCAATCACCATGGTCAATCAACATTACTTGGGTGTGGCCTAGTTTCCGGTGAAGACGAAGAGTCATTTGTGTGGCTTTTTCAATCATGGCTTTCTTGCATGCTAGGAAAGGCCCCCTTGGGTATTGTCACCGACAAATGCAAGGCTATGAAAAATGCCATTGAGACAGTCTTTCCTACTACTCGCCATAGGTGGTGTTTATGGCATATCATGAAAAAAATTCCCGAAAAACTTAGTGGCTATGGTGAATATTACAAGATAAAGGCGGCAATGAAAGAAGCAGTTTATGATACTTACACAAGACTTGATTTTGAAGATAAATGGCGTTCCTTCATAGACAAATTTCAGCTTCAAGAGAATGACTGGTTAAGTGGGTTGTATAAGGAGAGACATAGATGGGCACCGACATTGTTAAGGAAATTTTTATGGGCGGGGATGTCAACAACACAACGCAGTGAGAGCATACATGCTTTCTTTGATGGATATATCAATTCAACAACAAGTCTTGGTCAATTTGTAAAACAAATAATGTGATTATTAACAGGTAGGAGGTGACATTCCATTCATGGAACTTTTGGCAAACATGGAAACAGACTTCACGGGATTGTCACAATTGACTACAAATCCCTGACTTTAGCTTGAAGGATACTCCCTGCATATTAATGGTCATGAGTATTTTTTGTTGTAATTAAAGATATATGTATATTAATGCTCATGACAAATTTTTGTTGTAATTAGACATATATGTATCTTTTGATTAGTATTGATGTAAATGTTGTAAATGACATCGGGTTCATGTCCCAACCCACTGATTTAGTAACCTCTTAATGTCCCATGGTCAATTTCAAAAGAAATGATGGTTATTATATGTTGGTCATTTGTATTCAAAACTTGGTTATTTCTGTGTGGAACTTGGTGATTTGATTATAACTGATAAACTATATGCCATTTGAAGGATCCATCATGCTGTGCTTACATATATGCGTCTAAACCCACTGATTCAGTACCCTCTTGTAGTCTCATGGTCAATTTCACAAAGAAATGATGATTATTAAAGGTTGGTCATTTGTATTAAAAACTTGGTTATTTCTATGGGGAACATGGTGATTTGATTAGAACTAACAAACTATATGCCATTTGAACGATCCATCACGTTGTGCTTACATATATGTGTTCCAACCCACTGATTCCGTGCCCTCTTGTAGTCTCATGGTCAATTTCACAAAAATGATGACTATTATATATTGGTCATTTGTATTAAAAACTTGGTTATTTCTATGGGGAACATGGTGATTTGATTAGAACTGACAAACTATATGCCATTTGAACGATCCATCACGTCGTGCTTACATATATGTGTTCCAACCCATTGATTTCGTGCCCTCTTGTAGTCTCATGGTCAATTTCACAAAAAAGATGATTATTATAGATTGGTCATTTGTATTAAAAACTTTGTTATTTCTAAGAGTCCTATGGCACTCATATAGTGCCCTCATGTTGTTTCATATAGTGCTCTCATTTGCATTTAGTTTCAAAGAAAACCTTGTGAAAGGAATTCACCAACTTTTTTAACAACATAACCAACCCACGTTTGTCCAAAACAATTAGGGAATATCACTGTGTGTTCACATGGGGCACCAAATAAGGGTACTCTGAACCTGGATATATCAGATATTGGCATAGGGGTTCGGTCATGTCCTTTCATTTGAGTAGCCAAGACGTATGACCAACACAGCAAAGCAATTCACCAACTTTTTTAACAAGATAACCAACCCACGTTTGTTCAAAACTATTAGGGAATATCACTGTGTGTTCACATGGGGCACCAAATAATGGTACTCTGAACCTGGATATATCAAATATTCGCATAGGGGTTAGGTCATCTCATTTCATTTGAGTAGCCAAGACCAATGACCAAGGTATCCAACCAATTCACCAACTTTTTTAACACAATAGCCAACCCACCTTTGTTCAAAACCATTATAACATATGAATGTGTGGATACATGGGACACCAAATAAGGGTACTATGAACCTTGATATGTCAGATATTCGCATAGGGGTTAGGTCATGTCCTTTCATTTGAGTAGCCAAGACCAATGACCAAGATAGCCAAGCAATTCACCAACTTTTTTAACACAATAGCCAACCCACCTTAGTCCAAAACCATTATGACATATGGCTATTGTGTTAAAAAAGTTGGTGAATTGCTTGGATACCTTGGTCATTGGTCATGGCTACTCAAATGAAAGGAGATGACCTAATCCCTATGCGAATATATGACATATCAAGGTTCAGAGTACCCTTATTTGGTGTCCCATGTGAACACACAGTCATATGTCATAATGGTTTTGTACTAATGTGGGTTGGCTATTGCGTTAAAAAAGTTGGGGAATTGCTTGGCTACCTTGGTCATTGGTCATGGCTACTCAAATGGAAGGAAATGACCTAACCCCTATGCGAGTATATGACATATCAAGGTTCAGAGTACCCTTATTTGGTGTCCCATGTGAACACATAGTCATATGTCATAATGGTTTTGCACAAAGGTGGGTTGGCTATTGTGTTAAAAAGGTTGGTGAATTGCTTGGATACCTTGGTCATTGGTCTTGGCTACTCAAATGAAAGGAGATCACCTAACCCCTATGTGAATATATGACATATCAAGGTTCAGAGTACCCTTATTTGGTGTCCCATGTGAACACACAGTCATATGTCATAATGGTTTTGGACTAAGGTGGGTTGGCTATTGTGTTAAAAAAGTTGGTGAATTGCTTGGATACCTTGGTCATTGGTCTTGGCTACTCAAATGAAAGGAGATGACCTAACCCCTATGCAAATATCTGACACAGTTAATAAAATCTCATCATTCAATATGAAATTTACCAAAACATTCAAAATCAATTGATACCGATGGAGCATTTGATACATAATCATTGAGAAAATATCAATTACAGTTAAAAAATGTACAGCTAAAGCCACTCCAAAATAACAATTAATAAATGTACAGCTAAAGACGCAGTGACCATCAGGCTTTATTTCACAAACAGTCAAACCAATAGGCTTCAACTTCTTTCTGAGTTTCTCATTTTCAACCATACGATCACTTATAATGTCGTTCTGCTCTACTTGAATTCTTTGTTCCCTGTCGATTTCTTATTGAGCTTATTTGTCGCGCCTCTGAAACGATCGTCACAACATTGTTAACAACTTCCCCTTGAACAATGATACTCAGTAACTCTTCAAAACGGGTGCACTAAAAAATCACAATTATTTAAATTGTCAATTTATTTGAAAGGCTTGAAAAGTGTTAAATGAAAAACCTGAAAATCAAAAAGTGTTATCGTAACACAATACCATTGCCAAATCAAGCAAAAACCAATTCTCATTCCTTTCGTGTTCCAATGAGTCCAACACATACATATTCTTTTCGTGTTTGTTTAGCACGTAGCACACCCAATGCCCATTAAACACGGCTGGTGCAAAAATCAAAAACATGTATACAAGTTAATTAGGTAATTTTCATAATTTGAACATGTACAACAATGGGACCCAAAGAACTCCAAATACACGCTTACCAAATTGGAAGACCGTAAGAGATAAATGGGTTTTCCCGGGAACTTATGAAATTCCAAATAATCTTTCAAAGTCCAACGCTTTTGGGTCCCATTTTGGAACATTGGTAATTCACGAATAACTTTGTCCTACATTATAAATCACTACGGTCAGTCAAACTGTATTAACAAAATGTTCCCTAAATGAAATGGCTTCAATAAAAGAGTTTTAGATTTCCTCGCCGCGGTTCCTCTCCATTGAGAGTGGTTTCTAGGGAACCTTGAGGAAATCAAACATTAATAATAGCTTAACATAATTCTCAAGTTAGATAAAGTGGGAAACATGAAGACTTCGTTATGTCAACGGGTTTCCAAGCTGAAGTTAACAACTTCCATAGTTAAAGACACCTAAATAAGAGACCAAGGGAGCTGAGTATATAAAAAACAAATGAAATCAATAGAACATATCACACATGTGTCGTAACCTCATGTTGCTGGTTTTATTCAGTCCACTAATTACCCATAACACAAAGCATACAGAATTCTTTGATTTCTGATAGAGAATGGATTGCAAAACTCTAGTTTCATTTTTAGTATTTGTGCCTTATTGATATGATATCTACATGTGCACACAACTCAAAGATATATCTAACTCACTACATCAAAATTTCAAAGTTATAATCCAAATAAAAAATACATGGACGCACCTGGTTAGCAATAGTAATTTGTGGAAGTTGTAACTCTTTTCCAAGCTCTACAACCTTACCATTCAACACATTTATATCATTGATATTTAGAATTATATCTATTGCTTATTTGCTTTACAGAACTGTGGTTGTTAACCAATGAAGCACAATAGGTCGTGCAGTATCACAAATATTTACCATAGAGCTAAAACTTTTTGTTTGCATTTTGCACTATGCAGAGTTTTATGCTAACTGGTTCTGTCATTATGTAAACCTCGAGGTTTCAAGTTCCAATCACCACAATCTAAAAATTAGGTACGAGAAAACAAAGACAAAATTTGGTGTACCTGGGAACATAAACAATTTTGAGTGTCAACTGTCAAGCAATGCCATGACCATAAAAAATCTCACTGTAAAGGGTAATTTTCACAGCAACAACAAGTAAACTTTCATGCCCTTATCTGGTCCATAACTTTGTGTTAGTGTTAGTAGCAAGCTGCAATTATAACATCAAAAAATTGTGAAAGTTTCATTATTTTGACATCAAGTATAAGTTTCATTACACCTGGGAAGCAAACACATATATTTCACGACCAAAGGAAGAAAACACACTTAAAGGTGGTGATGCACAACAAAGCACTCAAGTATAAGTTTGATCCAGCTTATCTGTCTAGTCCATTTCTCTATCGCCGCTGTCGTGTCGATCTTATCTGACCTGTGAATTATTAGACCAGAAGATTAATATCAATATTTTCATAGCAAAATCAATATATAAAGTCAATATGTCATATTGCAATCGCATAGTCAAAATTAGATTCTAGTAATTAAAATATATATAAAGTATTGTTTTCCATCACAATAGCCTGAAGACAAATAACACTTCTCCTGTATATTCCCATCATCACAACTTGAGGTTAAGTATGTTCTAATAGAAACTCACTCACTCTATTACAAACAACAAAAAGCATTTTATTTGTCAAAACTTTTGGCTTTAGTGTTTTGCTCATTTTGCTATCACTATAAATATCAAAGATAAGAAAGTTAAACCAAATCATAGAAAGCAAATCCATCTTTGACCATCCTCTTGAAATATGCGTACATGGTGGGGCAAATCCATCTAAACCTACATTTTATCAAACACGTGGTGTGCAATTTGGTAGAGGTTATACCTCACCCGAAGTTCTTTGCACGATGGTGTTGTTGTTGTTGTTGTTGTTGTTCTCTTCTCTGTTTTGTGATTGACAACATTGTGGTTGTTCAAATTTTCTTCTCAGTTTTTCAAGTTGAGATGACTACAATCTGCAAAATTTAGAAAACAAAAAACAAAATGAAATCAATAGAAGGAAGTGAAATCCAGAAGAAACGGGGAAAACAAAAAATGAAAATCAAACTGAAAAGGTGAGATCGAGAGAGAATGTTTTAGGAAAATGAAAATCAAACTCTAGATCTCCAATGAGAGCAAAAGCGTGGACGAAGAATTCGAGAACGAGAAGTTATTCTTGGATGGTTTCTGAAAGGGAGAGCAATGCGAGGGAGGAGAGAGTGCGAGGGACTGATGATTTTTGCTATAAACCTAAACATTTGTTTTATTTTTCAATGAAATGATAGGTGGTCCCACCACCGTATTTCTGGAGGTATTTTTGGCTAAATTTGGCTGGAATTTTTGGCTGAATAGCATTATTGATATCATTTATATCCTTTCAGCAGCTGCACTACACTTGTTGCGTTTATTTGTTGAGGGTGACAGGCTCCTCTCCCTATCCAAATTGTAGTTTGCTCTTCAGGCAGCGGCAGATCTTCTTTAGGCCCAGGTGGCCCACGGCTCACCCCAAAAAATCGTAGTGAAATTACTATAATACCCATCCTGGATTCGAACCATGTTCACGGAGCATCCTTAAAGACTAATTTGCCACTACGTTATCGATCTAATTCTTTCTGTTTTCAACTTAATTTTGTTATATTACTACATGTAACAAAGAAACATTAAATCTTGAAAAGTTAACTTGCATTAAGAAATTTTATTTTTGTTACTACACTTATCCTCTCTCATATTTACTAATTTTATTTTTTATATTGCTATGTTAAAATAGAACTTGGGAGATTATTAAATTTATGTTGTGAATTTCTTTTTTGGATTTGTTAATTTTAGTAAATTAAATTTTACGTGTATGGAATTTGGAATTTATTTTTGCTTCCCAGAACCGCCGCTGCGTTAGATTGTTTATTGATTTTCTCTGCACCCTTTCAATTCGTCGCATCATCGTTGCGAGTTTATTTCATTCCAGCAAATTTCTAAAAGTAGGTTTCTACATTTTTGCGTTTATGCATCTCTGTTCTTGCGTTTGAGTTTTCGTGTTTCTTTTATTAGCGGCCTACACGAGATTTTTAGTCAATATCCGCCACTGCTCTTCTCAACGTGCTTATTTGTTGTGTAACTAAAATTTTGATTGTAGAAGTTTATAAGGCCTAACATAACTGATAAAATCAACATTATTGTGCTGAATATTTATTATAGTTATTCGAGTTCGAACTTGAAATCTCTACTTTAGATTTGTGAATTTATGAGTGATACTCGTTACTCCGTTCATAAAAAAGTTGATAGTGAAAGTATGAAAAAGTTGGTAATACTATATTTTAACACACCCTATTCTAGTGAAACCTAATCCTCAACCACTAAGTCCACTACCAATTAATTTAATTGGTTGAATTATGGGTCCTGTTGGTATTTTGTTGATGTTTTGTCATGCTCTGTGTGTCCATTGTTACCTGACCCAAAAATCAGTATTAATTTGTGTCTATCATTCAAATTAATTGGTTGGATCACGGGCCCTTTAGTATTTTGTCATGCTCCATGTCTCTATCGTTTATTATCTTAATGGCCCACACACTTGGATTCGATTATTTCCTCACATTTTACTTGCTTGTTAGTTTTTTATTACTGTATTATTGGTGCGTAATATTTCTTTGACTCTGTTGGTGACTGTGACTATAATCTATAGTAAAAATGACAAAAAAAAAAGGAACGTTATACGTTGTAAGTTTAAATGCTACTTGAAGTAGTGTTTGAAAAAAATTAAACGCTACCAAAAAAAAGTGGAACGTTATATAGTCCAGATACATCACTTTTTCAATGAATCTAAAAAGTTGTTTGTTGCTTATATACGAGTCCGGAGGGAGTATGTAATGTCTGAAACATATATATGTTGTCCTTTATGTATATGAATATAATCATATGGTATTATTGCTCGAGTTTTTTCTGTTCTACAAAGCATCTAAAACAGTTACGAAGTTAAACAAACTCAAGAAAATGTGTGATATAAGGGCGAAACGATTCAGTGATTTTAAGCCGAAAAAACATCACATTTTTATATTACTTTGTGTTTATTTCTCTCTTCTAAGATCTTTTTCTTATTTTGTTTCATTTCTTTTTTCACATTAACTTATAAAATATAAATCACTTTATATTTCATTAGCATAACTATATATGTGCATGCGCGGGTCAATTACTAATGTACAATATATAAGTTTTACATAGCCTAACACTAAAAGAAACCAAAGTAAATGCACTAGCAAAAGTCCAAAACAAATATGTTCCTTTATGTATGTAATGTTCTATGAGTAATACATATGGCTGTATAATCATGTTTCGGTATTATTGCTCGAGTATTGTTTTGTTCTTAAAAGCATCTAAAACAGTTACGAAGCTAAATACACTCAAGGGTGAAAAATATCATGCCCTTATATTACACAGATTTTTTAGATTTTTCACAGATTTCTTTTCACAGATTTTTCTCCCCAAAAAAAACGTAAAGTCATCAAAGGAATATATTGTAAAGTCACTAAACCCATATCCGATATATACATGATATATTAATTATAAGCATAGGATTAAATCGATACCACATATTGTCTCCTAACCAATGTTTTAAAAGTCGGACCGGACCGGCCGGTTCAACCGGTTGAACCGGGAACCGGACCCCTGGCCGGTTGGTTCAATCCCATTTGAATCGCAGTCCTATTGAACCGCCCAGAACCGGATAGAACCGGGGAAGAACCGGGTTGAACCGCGGTTCATCCGCTTTGAACCGGAAACCGAACCCGATTGAACCGCCTGAAATACATTTTTTTATTTTTAAATTTACTTTTTTCTCCAAAATTTAATATTTTTTATTTTTTATTTAATAAATTACTCATCCGGTTCAACCATGGTTGAACCGGTTGAACCGATTCAACCATGAACCGGAGGCCTCGCCGGTTCGATCTCCGCTCCGGTTTTAAAAACATTGCTCCTAACCATGTAAAAAACAAATTATAATTACTAAAATGACATTTTTTTCTCTTGGTACTTTAGAAAATAGGAAGAGAATTATTAAGAGGTGTTTTTGGAACAATTGTTGACTATTGTACATTGAACTTTTATATTTACCTTTGTATATTTAACCTAACCATGGTTATTATTTGACACTAGTTAGTTGTAATTAGTTCAGTTTTTCCAGATTCCTTTACTTTAAACACTACTCTCTGTACAGTTACTAATCAATTCAATGAGAAAATGTATTCTTCCATTTTTATCTTTTCTGGTTCCTGGCTTATCAAGATGGTATGAGAGCTCAATCATTGAGCTCTAGTTTTCGCCATCGTTCTCCCATTCTCCTTCTCATTGAATTGAATTAATTTCTCAGATTTACTTTTCCTCTTCCTTCGAATCAATTTCGCACTTCATTGCATTCTGATTCTTGATCCTTCTTTCGATTAGAACTTTACTTCGAATCGATTCGGCGTTCATTGCGTTTCGATTCTTGATTCGTAATTGCTAGGGTTTTTCACCATGCAATTTCTCCCTCTTTTCTGACGATTTATCAGCGCACCGTCTCTCCGTTGCTATTAACCCTAATTTCGGCGATGGTGAACCAGAATCTTGAGCAATATGCTTATTTTGCCACCAATTCCTCCGATCATTTTGCCACCAATTCCTCCGATCCTTTCTACATACATCCTAATGAGACTCCTGCCGTGATTTTGGTTCAACCAACTCTGGAAGGAAGCAAGAACTTTCAACCATGGATTCGGTCAATGCGCGTATCCTTGATTTCGAAGAACAAGATTCACTTCGTTGATGGAACGATTACAGCACCGGCAAAGACGAGTACGATGTACAATCAGTGGTTTAGATGCAACAATTTGGTGTTAGCATGGCCTCAACGATCTATTTCTGAGAGCGTGATGAAGTCGATTGTTTTCTTTGACAAAGCATATGACTCTTGGAAAGATCTTCACGATCGCTTTGATCAAGACGACATGTTCCGGATTGCTGTCATTCAAGAAGAAATATGCAAATTATCGTAAGGTACGCTTGATGTTAGTGCATATTATACTGAATTAAAATCCTTATGGGATGAGTTTGAGAGTTTCCGTCCCTTTTCCCTTTGTACCTGCATGCGCCATTCCATGTACGTGTAATGCTGTACAGAATGTTAAGAAGTTTAGAGATCAAGATTATACAATTAGATTCTTGAAAGGTCTAAATGAAGAATTTTCACATGTTAGAATCCAAGTCATGATGATGGATCCATTTCCTCAAATCACTAAGGCATTTTCTCTTGTGATTCAACAAGAACGAAACATCAATATTAGTAATCCACCATCATCTGGTACTAAAACTGAGAATGAAACCAAGACTACATCTATTGTGAATCATGTACAGAGTTCTAACAGAGGAGGTTATGGCAATCGTGGTAGAGGAAGGTTTGGACGTGGTCAAGGTAGAGGACAAGGTTCAACTCGATTGTGTACCCATTGTAACAAAAAAAATCACACGGTTGAGACCTGCTATTTCCTCCACGGATTCCCACCAGGATATCAAACAAGAACTCAAAAGAATTCCACCAGTTCTGCTGCAAGTGAGAATGAATCCAATAAACAAGAGAATGGAAATGGACTCAACAACAATGTTGCCCTTACTCAGGATCAATACAGGGCTATTCTGGAGCTAATTCAACAATCTAAACAGAGGAGCCAAGGGCCTTCACATTATGCCAACACTGTCTTGGCACAAACATCTGTACCCAGTCAAGTTTCCTCCTATAACATAATCACAGATCCTGTTTCTGGTATGAAATTTATAATTTGGATAGTAGATACAGGTGCTAGTGATCATATTGTCCCTGATTTGAATCTTTTTACTAGTTACAAACTCATTGACCCTATCAAAATCAACTGTCCCAACCTTACAACAGCATTTGAAACTGCCATAGGGACTGTTCATGTTACCAATGACATAATATTGTACAATGTACTCTATGTTGAGAACTTTGGCTCTTATTTGATGTCTGTTCCTGAGCTTGCCCTAAGTAGCAAAATCTCTGTTTTTTTTAGTGATGATGGCTGCTTCCTTTTTCAGGCCCTAACCAGCCGGATGATTGGATCAGCTAAGCTGGAGAAGAAGCTCTACAAGTTACCCACACAAATAACTGTGCCTGTTAGTGATCTGCACTCTGCTTGTAATGTTGACAACACTACTTTACCTAGTTCTTACAAAAGTAGCACTATAGATACATCTAGACTTTGGCACATGAGATTAGGGCATATTTCTCATGATAGACATCATTGTATATCCACACAATTTCCCTTTGTTCATTTTGAAAATACAAATACACCTTGTGATATATGTCAATTTTCTAAGCAAAGAAAGCTTTTTTTTTTTCACTTAGTATTTCCAAGACTAATCACTGTTTTGAGTTGCTTCATGCTGATATTTGGGGACCTTATTCCCACACTTCCATACTTGGAAACAAATATTTTCTTACACTAATTGATGATTTTAGTAGATACACTTGGATTATTTTAATGAAAAATAAATCTGAAACCCGTGTCCACCTCACTTCATTCATAGCTTACTTAGAAACACAATTTAGCACTAAATTAAAAACCATTAGAACTGACAATGGTGTAGAATTCCTCATGCATGATTTTTACCTTAGCAAGGGCATTATTCACCAAACCTCTTGTGTAGAAACCCCTCAACAAAATGGAGTTGTTGAGAGGAAACATCAACACATCCTAAATGTTGCCCGTGCCCTATTCTTCCAAGCCAACCTACCTCACAAATTGTGGAACTTTACCATACAACAAGCCATCCACCTAATAAACAGAATCCCCACACCTATCCTACATAACAAATTTCCATATGAACTACTTCACAAAATGCCACCTTCCCTCACTACAAAAAAATTCAGGATGAGCGACGAATTTTAGCGAGGGATACCCAATCCGTCGCTAAATCCAACTTAGCGAAGGATTTAGCGACAGCCAATTCCGTCGCTACAAGGGGCGCCATTTTTTTAAAAAAAATTCAAATCCGTCGCTAACAGTCAATTCTGTCGCTAACGGTCCGTCGCTAACGCTGACGTGACCGTTGGCAGATCTTGGAAATCGTAAGATTCCCAAATCCGTCGCTAATACTAAAATCCGTCGCTATTATTCCGTCGCTAATGTTTGGGAATGCGTGATATTTAAATTCCGTCGCTAATATTCAAATCCGTCGCTAAATATCACTCGTTAATTTTAATTAAATTTTCCTATCTCCGTAACACACCCTTCTCTCACCATTCACTCTCACCTCACTCACTCTCACCTCACTCACACTCACCAAGTTCTCCGCCACCACCACGCCACCACCGTCCACGCCACCACCGTCCACGCTACCACCGTCCACGCTACCAAGGTTTGTTTGTTCTCACTCTTCTCTCTCTTTCTCTCTCTCTCTGAACCTTTTCTCTATTTCTCTCTAATCGTTTCTCTCTCTCATTCCTCACCATAGGCACAAATCTATTTCTTACCACCCACCAGAGTTCGCACAGTCACCGGACAGTCACCGCACCGGAGTTCGCATAGGCACAACGGTTAGTTTTTATTTATTTTTGTTTTTAGGAATGATTTTTGTTTAGTTGTTTTTAGTTGTGAAATGTGAGTTTTAAATGTGTATGTTATTATAGAATAAATTTTTGTTGTTTGAAAGATTAATATTAGTGTTTAGGATTGTGAATTTTGAAAGGTTGTTGTATATGTTTAAGATAGTGTTTAGAATTGTAGAATAAAATTGTTGTTGTTGTTATTAATTAGAAATGTGTAATTGGAATTGAATTGAAATTGAAAAATGTAATTGAACAACGTATGAAAAGTGTATGTTGTTGGAGATATTAATTGAAAAGTGTATGTTTGTTAGAGTTGTTAATTGAAAAATGTCTAATTGGAATTGATAATTGGTGACAAGTGTTTGTTAATTTTGAAATTGAAATTGTGTTAAATTGTTGTTTTGATGTTTGATGAACCCTAGGTTAGATGACTATTTGATGTTGTTATTGTGTGTTGTTGATGGAAAAGGGTGAGGTGCTTGCTGTCCTTCACCCCCCATATTTTGCTCGAAATCATCTCCATTGAGATAATTGCGAGACTATACTAACAATTTTAAGGCTGGGAGTTAGAAATAACTTCCTTCACTACTTATATGGAAAAGGGTTTTGTCTGATCTGTCCTTAACCCCTATATTCGGCTCGAAATCATCTCCACTGAGATCATATCGATGCCACTAACTTGATAGGTTATATTTTAGGTTTAGTTGTGGGAATCTAACGCGTTTTTTTAAATGCGTGTAGATGAATTGGAATCAATTGAATCGTAGTTGGGTGTATGATCGGTTATATCCGGGAAGAGCATTTTTGAAGGAAACTTTTGTAAATGGGGTTGAAGAGTTTATTAGGGTAGCGTGGCGACATGATAAGGCTAAAAAGGAAGGGGGGATTAGATGTCCATGCCTTTAATGTGACGGTATACCTATTACACCTGTTGATGAAATTAGGGTGCACTTGTATCGTATCGGGTTTAGGCCTAATTATTGGATTTGGGTGGACCATGGAGAACGACTTCCAAATTTTGACTTAGGGGCTTCTTCAAGCAATTCTAGTTTTCATGTTCCATCTAATGAACAATTTGAGTCGATGGAAAGCATGATTTGTGATGGTCTCGGAGTGAATGTGTCATTTGATGAGCCTCAAAATGACGATCATGATGAACTTCCAAATGAAGAAGCACAAAGATTTTAGTGTTTGTTAAAAGAGTCAAACACACCGTTGTTTGATGGCTCACCAGAGTCAAAATTATCTATGTGTGTGAAGCTTTTATCTCTCAAGTCCATGAGCAATATTTATGAGTTGGGTTTAGATTTTGTGACTCAAATGATGTTGGACGGGACACCTAATAAGGATAGTTTGCCAAAAAGTTATTATGAAGCAAAGATGTTAGTTTCGAAGTTGGGATTGGAATGTAAGAAGATTGATTGTTGTGAGGATGGGCACATGTTGTTTTAGGACAACGAATTTGGTAAAACCGATGGTGCGCTGCAGGCTTGTAGATTTTGTGGAAAGCCGAGGTATAAAGTTCGTAAAGGGGCAAAACGTAATAATAAACCCATTCCTGTAAAGTCGGTGTTCTATTTTCCTATAGTTCCAAGGTTGCAGAAAATGTTTGCATCGCCTGAAATTGCAAAGAAAATGACGTGGCATTATGAGAATAGGAATACCTCAGACATTTTACACCATCCATCTGATGGTGAGGCGTGGAAACACTTTGATCGAGTGCATTCAGATTTTGCCTCTGACCCACAGAATGTTCGACTTGGTTTGTGCTCTGATGGATTTACTCCATATATCCAAGCATCAGCGTCGCCCTATTCTTGTTGGCCAGTCATTGTTACCCCTTACAATCTTCCTCCTGAGATGTGCATGACTGAACCGTATATGTTTTTGACTTGCTTGATACCTGGTCCATCCAATCCAAAAGAAAACATTGATATTTTTTGGAACCTCTAATTGATGATCTCAAGAGATTGTGGCAGGGTGTTGGGACATATGATGCAGCACGAAAGAAGAATTTTATGATGAGAGCGGCATTGATGTGGACAATTAATGACTTCCCGGCTTATGGTATGTTGTCAGGTTGGGGGACTCGTGGTAAATTAGCATGCCCCCACTGCATGAAACACACAAAAGCGTTTATGTTGAAATACGGGGGAAAGAATTCTTGGTTTGATTCACATCGTAGATTCTTACCGCCAGATCATGTATTTAGAAAGAACAAAAGGGCATTCAAGAAAAGGGTAGTTGAAACAGATGTCCCACCGCCTTTGTTGACATCGGGTGAAATTTGGAATAGAGTTATGAAATTGCCACATGCCACGGAGGTAGGTGTGCTCTCCCGATTGGATGGTTATGGACGAGTGCATAACTGGACAAAAAGAAGCATATTTTGGAATCTCCCGTATTGGAAAGATAATCTATTGAGACACAATCTCGATGTTATGCACATTGAGTAGAATTTCTTTGACAACATATGGTTCACCGTGATGAAGGTGAAAGATAAAACCAAAGACAATAATAAGGCTAGAATGGATTCTTCTCTTTACTGTAGCAAAAGTCGTTCCAATTTGAATTTGGTGCCAATGGCTAATGTCAAGATGTCAAAACCCAAAGCCAAATATTGTCTTACACCCGATGAAGCAAAAGATGTTTGTCGATGGTTGAAAGTATTGAGGATGCCAGATGGCTATTCTTCTAATCTTGCAAGATGTGCAGATGTGAACACCGGGAAGATGTATGGGATGAAAAGTCATGATTGTCATGTATTCATGGAGTGTTTTCTTCCAATTGCTTTTAGTTCATTGCCAAAGTGTGTTTTGGAACCACTTACTGAAGCGAGTCAATTTTTTAAAAACATGTGCTCTTCAACATTGAGAAAAGATGATCTTATTAAGATGGAGCTGAATATTCCTTTCATTATCTGTAAGTTGGAGAGAATACTTCCTCCTGGTTTCTTTAATTCTATGGAGCATCTTCCGGTTCACCTTGCATATGAAGCAAGGCTTGGTGGACCAGTTCATTATAGGTGGATGTATCCATTTGAGAGGTAATTATCAGTTTCAACATTTTAATTAAAGTGCATATTTGGTATGACTATTTATTTAATCAACTCCCCTTCCTCCATATATTTAGATTGATGGGTGATTATTAGAGCTGTCAATTTGGGCCCGGCCCACTGGGCCGGCCCAGTGACCCAATTTTTTTGTTGGGTTTGGGCTCTAAAATTAGTGGCCCAAAATCAACGGTGTAACACCCCGGTATTTCTATCTAGTGAAAATACCCAAGTGCACATTAGTAACACATCAGAGATATTTTTCCTGCTTAGACACTGAATATCACTATAAATTTTTCGCTGAATATAACCCAAACAGTCTTATATACAACAAGACAATATGGTTCTCAGACCATATACCATCAGCAATTATAGTATTCAGTATCATACAAGAAAGCGGAAGAAAGATATACCTTAAATACATAATGTTTTAGTATACAGACAACAAAAGGGAAATAAGCTTAAACATAAAGCTGAGCTATCAGCAACCAATCCGAGCTCAACCTACTCGTGCCTCTTGGATTTCCGCTGTCCCTGTGTCTCTGTAAAACAACAACATTTAAACAGTGAGATACAATCTCAGTGAGTTCTACCGAGACCCCTACTAACTCTCTCGGCTCAATTTAAAAACATTTTCTTTTTAACTCAACACGGCACCGACTGCGTTACCGCTAACTCCCGATGAACCGCATTATTTTTACGCATAGCATTCCACCGACTGCGTTACCGCTAACTCCCGGGGAATCTACTATGACTTAGTACGACACCGACTGCATTACTGCTAACTCCCGGTGAACCGCACAACAAACAATTTTAAAAACATTTTCTTTTTAACTCAACATGGCACCGACTGCGTTACCGCTAACTCCCGATGAACCGCATTATTTTTTTTTTACGCATAGCATTCCACCGACTGCGTTACCGCTAACTCCCGGGGAATCTACTATGACTTAGTACGACACCGACTGCATTACTGCTAACTCCCGGTGAACCGCACAACAAACAATTTTAAAAACATTTTCTTTTTAACTCAACACGGCACCGACTGCGTTACCGCTAACTCCCGATGAACCGCATTATTTTTTTTTACGCATAGCATTCCACCGACTGCGTTACCGCTAACTCCCGGGGAATCTACTATGACTTAGTACGACACCGACTGCATTACTACTAACTCCCGGTGAACCGCACAACAAACAATTTAACATAACACCGACTGCGTAACCGCTAACTCCCGGTGAACCCCCTTACCAATAGCATTTTTCCTAATGGCACGGAGCCTAGGGTAAGGGATCATGACTGCCCCACCTAGTATGTCAACATGGGTCGTCACCCAAACTCTATATATATAAACATATATATCTACAGTACTATGAACCCACGGTCCATCAAATCAGACAATCAATGAAACACTTTAATCCACATTCTATAAAATCCAAGTTCACACTCGCATTCTAGTTGACCGCTTTTCGACACAATTTTCCATATCAAAAACAATTCATTTTGCCTTAAAAATAGAATATTCAGTTAGGCCTCTGAATAAGCTTTCCAACGCATCTTAGAACACCTCAATCGGGTTCCGGAATCAAAAGATATCGCGAAAACAAAGTCAGTGAAAAACTGTTGAAAATCTGCAAAACGTCGCGACGCGAATTGCTACCGTCGCGACGCGAAAAACGACAGAAACATTTTTCGTAACAAAACTGGGCCAGGTCGCGACGCGATGAGAACGGGTCGCGACGCGACCCTCTGCAGAAAAGTGCAGGTTTTCCGTTTTCTTGCGAAATTCGCTATTCCGCTCAATTCCGATTCTTGTTCCGATTAAAAACAGATTTGACAACCATGAAAACAGTTCCAATCAAAGTCACACAATCATTCGAGTCAATCAAAAACTCATTCAAAACGGATTTTATCAAAACGCGACATATTTTCCAATTATCGGTTTTCAACTCAAAATCTCTCAAACTCGATTACCAAATAATATTCCAGTCCAGCGAAAGCGGTAAAACAGTTAATTAATTAATTCGAAACATAAAATCCTAAGCGTGAGTAGAACTCACCCTTGAAGCGTGTGCCGACACCGAGACTCCAAAATCACCGAGACTTCGCCAAATCACCGAGTAGCCACACGAACGCTCCCCGCTCCGGCGACACCCAATCCGCTTCCAAAGCTTCCCACTCGATCACGAAACCGCTTTTGTCCGGAATACCGATTTCCCGAAATTCTCCATGGGCACTATTCATCATCTTCTTCACCTCAAGCCACTATTCACATAAACCTCAAATCTTGATTTTTTTCAACCTAACTCACCCAATCGATCTTCAATATTCGAGTAATCCACCTCGTGCTCGCTCCTAAACATCGTCCTTAGCTTTCCCTTGAGCTTGAACCACAAAACCTCTATTTCTTTCCTCTCAAATCGAAAATGGTAAAATGAGAGAGAGTGAGTTGATGATGAAGATCTTGGTACCAAATCGAAGAGGAAGTAACGCTGAGCATTTTTCGTGTTGGACGGAAGTCGTTTTGATGAATTCTCCTTCCTCCCTCTTCTCTTCTCCCTCACGCCATCTCTCTCTTTTCTTCTCCTTTCCATTCTTCTTTCCCTCTGTTTCTCCTTTCTTTCTTTTATTCTTTCTAACTCTTTCTCACCCACACACACGTATACACATATATATATTTAGTATATAATTAGCAACGCGGTCCAATTACCATATTGATCTAATTCTCCTATTTCGATTCCGGAACTTCCTTGATCCGTATTATCCGGTTAACGATCCGATGATAACCAATAAATAATTTTAGCACTCAATAAATTTACCAGTCGAGTACTAAATTAGTTTAATTGGGTTAACATCCAAATAATTCCATTAATTATTTTGGGGATGTTACATTCTCCCCAACTTGAAAGAATTTTGTCCTCAAAATTTTGCTAAGTCTTTCATCCGACTACCCGAGGATCGATATCCTCAGAAAGGTCTAAATCTGCTGGAAAACAATCTTGAATTAATGAAATGTGCGTAGAAAATCTTTCCAATCCAGCACACCAATCGTCAAGTATGATCCACTACTACCTTGATACGAACTCTCTGGTTACGCATCAACACGAGAAACTCCTCTTCCGCCTATATAGGCTCGGCACCGCATTCGAAAACACTTCCGAAGCTTCATTCCAATTATCCTCGTTTACTCCCCAACTTTGATTAATCTAACTCAAAGGATTTAATACAAGACACTCGATGGAGATACAGGTTGAAAATGAGATCCACAAATTGGTACTCCACGGTAGTGATAAGCACAAACATGATTTTCTCGAAGGGTGTAAACACTTCCTCAACAAATCTCTTAAAATCCATAACAGTTCCTGCACACATTGAAAAATGTGATGGAAGGTCATCTGTGAAACTTCTTGGCTCGCCCCCAAGATTTCGAGACAACACTTTTCAAAAGGAGATGAAATGAGGATTTACCAGAGACGTTTATCTTAAACGTAGAAATAAACCGCGGGGACACCGAATAAATTTGAACGTAATAAAAATCACCTCTGTTGTTCTCAAAACAACTATCAAACAGAACTCAGAGCTCTTTTTCCTCTATTGCAATTTCATCACGAGGTTTTTACCAACGATGCATCTGATTCCTTTCCAAATTAGTCAATAGCGTTGAGAGCTTCCCCTCAACCTAAGTAATCCTCCTAGGATTTTCCTCCTCAATCATAATCTATTTTCCTCTTAATTCGTTCCCAAAATTAACTTTAGCATGCGGTTTTCACAAAAACGATTTTTCAAAACTATTACACCGCACGCCAAGCTTCACTTCGGAAATTTCAGTCACCTACAAGTAGATCCATCAATTAATCCTTTGACGGTTATTCGCAACGTGACAACCGTCAGCAGTTACCTCATTTACATATTCGTATTCACGTTCGACTTGTCAAACGGAATTTCGTAAGACAATCTCATTGTCAACCTTCACCAAGGAGAGGTTAACAAACTAATACCTCGCCACCAAAGTGGAAACTTATGGATGTACTCCAATTTAGATCTAAAAGGCTCTAACAATTCCATTTCTTGCGTCATCAACTCTGTCGTATGAATGGATTTCTTACTTAGCGCATCAGCTACAACATTGGCCTCTCTTGAATGTTACATCAACACGAATTTATAATCCTCCAGAAACTCAACACACTTCTCTGCCTGTTATTCAGTTCTTTCTGATCAAACAGATACCTTGAACTCTTGTGATCACTAAAGACATCGAAACGAGACCCATACAGGTAACGTCTCCAAATCTTCAGTGCATACACAATAGCTGCCAACTCATAATCGTGAGTCGGATGACTCTTCTCATGAGACTTTAATTGTCTGGACGCATAAGCTACCACTTGATGATTCTGCATGAGAACACATCTCAAACTATTCCCAGAAGCGTCGCTGTAACTTTGGAATCACAAAAACGGATCTGGGAGAATCAGGGTTGGAGCAGAAGTCAAAATCTTCAACTCTTGAAAACGTTCTTCACAATCGGCATTCCACGTAAACGGATGACCCTCACGAGTTAACCGAGTAAGTGGAATAACTAACCGTGAGAATCCTTCGATAAACTTCCTGTAGTAACCGGTAAGACTTAGAAAACTTCTGATCTCTGCGACTGATGTCGGTCACTTCCATTCCACACTGCTTCCTTCTTTCTGGGATCTACAGAAACTCCCGACTTGGGAAATCACATGTCCCAAAGACTTTGCTTCTGACACCCAAAAATCACACTTCGAAGGTTTCAAGTACAACTTATTTCCTCGGAGTACTTTCAGAACAATGCGGAGATGTTGGACATGCTCCGCAACGACCTTCAAGAACATCGAGATACCATCAATGAAAACGACTACAAATTGACCTAGGTAATTGAGGAAAAACTCAGTTCAGGTAATCCATGAATATCGCTGGAGCATTAGTCAAACCGAAGGGCATCACTACAAACACATAATGTCCATACCTAGTACGGAAAGCTGTCTTCGGAATATCTAAGGCTCTAACTTTTATTTGATGATATCCTGACCTCAGATCAATTTTTAAAAAACACGGCAGCGCCTCAAATTGCTCAAGCAAATCGTCTATCCTTGGCAAAGGGATATTTATTCTTGACCGTCACTTTGTTAAGTTGTTAATAATCAATAAACAATCTCCTACTTCCATATTTCTTCTTGACAAGCAACACCGGAACACCCCATAGAAAAGCGCTCGGTCGAATGAATTTCTTTAACATCGACTCCTCAAGTTGAGACTCCATTTCCTTTAATTCTCAAGAAACCATCAATAAGAAACAATAGATATTGATCCCGTGCCAGGAATCAATTCTACAGTAAACTCTACTTCTCGTTCTGGAGGTTCAGAAGAAACTTCATCGTGAAAACATCCAGAAAGTCATTCACAACTTGTACAGATGATAAATCTAATACTAGTTCCAGCGGATGCAGATAACCTACTAACATGTGCTTCCGCACCTTGGAATGAAGATTGACCGTCTAAGGTGAACTAGGTAACCGTTTCAGAATTTGTCCTAGACAATTCAACTGATTCTGAAGCGAAGCTGATAGTTGATTAACACAGTCGATAGCAACATGATTTGAAGTCATCCAATTCATACCCAAAATGGTGTTCACACTTCTCGTAGGCAAACAATAAATTCTATAACAAAATTTCTGCCTCCTACGACAAGTAGACGATTCTATACAAAGATTAGGTCTGGACACGACCCTTAGCAGCAGTTAAAATAGTTATCGGCTCGGATAGCGATGATAAGGCTGATCCCAACCGATTCACATGCGATCGGGATATACAGCAATAGGTTGCACCCGAATCATATAATATACTGACGGAGTTATTGAAAACTGATCTCATACCCCTCAGTAGATTGTCTGCAGTTGTAACTGTCTAAGCATCTAGAGTGTTGACTCGTAATAGCCTTGGAGCTGCTCGAGACTCCTTGGAACTCATCCTCGCAGGGCACTCTTTTGCATAGTGACCCTCTTCATTACAATAATAGCACCGATTAATCTTTGCTGACGATCACCATCGTGATGTCTTCCATAGTTAGAACATCTTCTGACCTTTGAAGAATCGAAGAATTGCATCTGTTTTTCCTTTGATGAAATTCTCTTAGGACTTTGCATTCGGAGTTGATATTTCAAC
This sequence comes from Astragalus membranaceus, assembly GCA_039519185.1. Taxonomy (NCBI): domain Eukaryota; kingdom Viridiplantae; phylum Streptophyta; class Magnoliopsida; order Fabales; family Fabaceae; genus Astragalus; species Astragalus membranaceus. The sequence continues at coordinate 105,112,174 of CM076850.1, read as the reverse complement.
TACCTTCTTTCCTTTCCCATATTTCCTATGAGATCATCCTCGGCGACATTAGATGATTGCACCAAGGCAACATAATTGGTAGCAGTATAAGAACTGAGACCATAAATCATAAAAGCACTTATGGCCGTCTTGTACTTCTGTATTCTCCGTTCGTCATCCGAAGCTTACTTTACCACTTGGTAAAACTGAGACAATTTCTCAACTTAGCGGTGTATTCTTCCACCATCATGTCACCTTTCCTAAGGATGCACCGGTTGAAGATTCCGATTGTGGTCGAGGATTGCATCTTGATCATCCAGTCATAATTCCGCTTATGATGCACTAAGTATTAAGTTGATCAGGCTCAATGTCTCTTAGCATCACAAGTGTAAGTACAAAAAGGACTAACAAGGAATCGACTCAACCCTAAACTAAGTCCGACTAGGTCGAACTGCTCTGATACCAACTGTAACACCCCGGTATTTCTATCTAGTGAAAATACCCAAGTGCACATTAGTAACACATCAGAGATATTTTTCCTGCTTAGACACTGAATATCACTATAAATTTTTCGCTGAATATAACCCAAACAGTCTTATATACAACAAGACAATATGGTTCTCAGACCATATACCATCAGCAATTATAGTATTCAGTATCATACAAGAAAGCGGAAGAAAGATATACCTTAAATACATAATGTTTTAGTATACAGACAACAAAAGGGAAATAAGCTTAAACATAAAGCTGGGCTATCAGCAACCAATCCGAGCTCAACCTACTCGTGCCTCTTGGATTTCCGCTGTCCCTGTGTCTCTGTAAAACAACAACATTTAAACAGTGAGATACAATCTCAGTGAGTTCTACCGAGACCCCTACTAACTCTCTCGGCTCAATTTAAAAACATTTTCTTTTTAACTCAACACGGCACCGACTGCGTTACCGCTAATTCCCGATGAACCGCATTATTTTTACGCATAGCATTCCACCGACTGCGTTACCGCTAACTCCCGGGGAATCTACTATGACTTAGTACGACACCGACTGCATTACTGCTAACTCCCGGTGAACCGCACAACAAACAATTTTAAAAACATTTTCTTTTTAACTCAACACGGCACCGACTGCGTTACCGCTAACTCCCGATGAACCGCATTATTTTTTTTTACGCATAGCATTCCACCGACTGCGTTACCGCTAACTCCCGGGGAATCTACTATGACTTAGTACGACACCGACTGCATTACTGCTAACTCCCGGTGAACCGCACAACAAACAATTTTAAAAACATTTTCTTTTTAACTCAACACGGCACCGACTGCGTTACCGCTAACTCCCGATGAACCGCATTATTTTTTTTTTACGCATAGCATTCCACCGACTGCGTTACCGCTAACTCCCGGGGAATCTACTATGACTTAGTACGACACCGACTGCATTACTGCTAACTCCCGGTGAACCGCACAACAAACAATTTAACATAACACCGACTGCGTAACCGCTAACTCCCGGTGAACCCCCTTACCAATAGCATTTTTCCTAATGGCACGGAGCCTAGGGTAAGGGATCATGACTGCCCCGCCTAGTATGTCAACATGGGTCGTCACCCAAACTCTATATATATAAACATATATATCTACAGTACTATGAACCCACGGTCCATCAAATCAGACAATCAATGAAACACTTTAATCCACATTCTATAAAATCCAAGTTCACACTCGCATTCTAGTTGACCGCTTTTCGACACAATTTTCCATATCAAAAACAATTCATTTTGCCTTAAAAATAGAATATTCAGTTAGGCCTCTGAATAAGCTTTCCAACGCATCTTAGAACACCTCAATCGGGTTCCGGAATCAAAAGATATCGCGAAAACAAAGTCAGTGAAAAACTGTTGAAAATCTGCAAAACGTCGCGACGCGAATTGCTACCGTCGCGACGCGAAAAACGACAGAAACATTTTTCGTAACAAAACTGGGCCAGGTCGCGACGCGATGAGAACGGGTCGCGACGCGACCCTCTGCAGAAAAGTGCAGGTTTTCCGTTTTCTTGCGAAATTCGCTATTCCGCTCAATTCCGATTCTTGTTCCGATTAAAAACAGATTTGACAACCATGAAAACAGTTCCAATCAAAGTCACACAATCATTCGAGTCAATCAAAAACTCATTCAAAACGGATTTTATCAAAACGCGACATATTTTCCAATTATCGGTTTTCAACTCAAAATCTCTCAAACTCGATTACCAAATAATATTCCAGTCCAGCGAAAGCGGTAAAACAGTTAATTAATTAATTCGAAACATAAAATCCTAAGCGTGAGTAGAACTCACCCTTGAAGCGTGTGCCGACACCGAGACTCCAAAATCACCGAGACTTCGCCAAATCACCGAGTAGCCACACGAACGCTCCCCGCTCCGGCGACACCCAATCCGCTTCCAAAGCTTCCCACTCGATCACGAAACCGCTTTTGTCCGGAATACCGATTTCCCGAAATTCTCCATGGGCACTATTCATCATCTTCTTCACCTCAAGCCACTATTCACATAAACCTCAAATCTTGATTTTTTTCAACCTAACTCACCCAATCGATCTTCAATATTCGAGTAATCCACCTCGTGCTCGCTCCTAAACATCGTCCTTAGCTTTCCCTTGAGCTTGAACCACAAAACCTCTATTTCTTTCCTCTCAAATCGAAAATGGTAAAATGAGAGAGAGTGAGTTGATGATGAAGATCTTGGTACCAAATCGAAGAGGAAGTAACGCTGAGCATTTTTCGTGTTGGACGGAAGTCGTTTTGATGAATTCTCCTTCCTCCCTCTTCTCTTCTCCCTCACGCCATCTCTCTCTTTTCTTCTCCTTTCCATTCTTCTTTCCCTCTGTTTCTCCTTTCTTTCTTTTATTCTTTCTAACTCTTTCTCACCCACACACACGTATACACATATATATATTTAGTATATAATTAGCAACGCGGTCCAATTACCATATTGATCTAATTCTCCTATTTCGATTCCGGAACTTCCTTGATCCGTATTATCCGGTTAACGATCCGATGATAACCAATAAATAATTTTAGCACTCAATAAATTTACCAGTCGAGTACTAAATTAGTTTAATTGGGTTAACATCCAAATAATTCCATTAATTATTTTGGGGATGTTACATTCTCCCCAACTTGAAAGAATTTTGTCCTCAAAATTTTGCTAAGTCTTTCATCCGACTACCCGAGGATCGATATCCTCAGAAAGGTCTAAATCTCTAATATTTCTCCGTTTGTACCTATCATGTCCAATGAAATAAAGGAAAAAAGTTAATTAAAGTTAGCAAACACCAAAGTACAGAGAAATTGTAAACTACACCGTGGAAGTCATATATTGTATCAGCTCCGTATCTTAACGAGACATTAAAACTATTTTTTTATAGTCAAAATTCTAAAAAGTCAATGATTTGTGGCCCGTTGGCCCATGGGCTGGTGTTGGTCGGGCTCGGGCCGTAAATTTTGCAGCCCAACAGAATATTGGGCCGGCCCGACCCGGCTCGTATATGCTGTTTGACCCGATGGGCCGGCCCGGCCCGAACCCGGCCCATTGACAGCTCTAGTGATTATAAACGATCGGTGAAGAATAAAGCTAAAGTCGAAGGATCGATCTGCGCAGCTTACTTACACCGTGAAACAATTTATTTATGTTCTCATTAATTCAACAACTTTATGTTGTAAAGAAATAATAGAAACGAAATAGAGGTTGAAGAAGAAAGACATGCCCTCACTTTATCTGTGTTTAGCAAACCTGGGCGCCTTTCAGGAAAGAAGTCGACTCAGTGGTTATCAGATATGGAGTATAAATCAGCACATATTCATGTCATGATCAATTGCACTGAAGTTAAACCATATCTTGAGTAAGTGTGCTTCAATTCAGTTTTCAGTACATAGACACTTAGGGTATGAAGTTATATCATGCCTTTACCAATTTTCATTCTAAAGAGTATGGATAATTCTTTTTCAGTGCATTCTTACAAGTTGAGGGTATACGCACTGAAGATTCTTCTATTCGTATACATGAAAGTTTTCCATCTTGGTTTAATGATAGAGTAAGTAAATAAAATTAATGCTTTAATGTCTAAGGTTCAAAGTAGATATGAGAGATGACTTATTTTTTCCATATGTGATTACTTAGGTTTACGAAGCGGAACCAACTCCCATAATCCAACATTTGAGGAACTTAGCTGATGGTCCTTTTTGTGAAGTTAGTGAGTGGCACACGTACCTCGTTAACGGTTATCAATTTGACACCCAATCATGGAGTGACGGAAAACAAACAATTAATAGTGGGGTATATGTAAAAGGGATTGCAGAAGGAGCTGAAGATGAGTACTACGGGGTCATCCAACACATATATGAACTTGAATACAAATATTTAGATTATCAAAAGAAAATTGTTTTGTTTTATTGTAGTTGGTTTGATCTATCGGTTAGAGGAGCGAACTTGAATCCAAAATGTAATACTGTGGACATTCAAATGGATAGAAGGTATAGAGCCTATGATCCGTTTATCATGCCTGAAAAATGTGAGGCTGGTATATTATGTTCCATATCCATCAACTCGGGAAGGATATTGTGTTGCAACTAAGACAAAACCACGGGGTCGCATTGAAGCCACTGATGTGGGGGATGAGGTTCATTATCAAGTGGATGAAATGTCAGGCGTCAATGAGGTAATTGAAGTTGAACCAGTTGATACCTTATGTGATGATCGACTCCACGTTGAAGAAGTTGAACCAGTATTAGAAGAAGAAATTGGAGTATATGAAGAAGATGAAGACGATGAAGATGAGACTGAAGATGTAGAAGATGTAGAAGATGAAGAAGATGAAGACTTTTTTTAATCTTATTATATCACATAGATAGTTTGATTAGTTTTAATCTCTGCATGTTGTTGATTGTTCATCTAATTTTAATTATTAATATATATCACATTTCGTTTATCATTATTGTACGTTGTTGTTGTATTTAAATTTATTTATTAATATATATCATTATATATTTTTCTTGCGTTTCGTTTTTCATAGATATCCATCCACGAGGAGGTTCTGACCCGCCGAAAGATGTTAGGGGGAAGAAGATAGCTGAACCTAGAAGGCGGCGTCGAGTTCATGAGGTTGTACTTAATCCAGAGGATACATTTTTGGAGATGCCCCAGACCACCACTACTGCTGGAGGAGCTGGGACTTCACGTTCTGCTGCAGCTGCTCCACCTGCGGGTCATTTTCCCTCCGGCCCCAATTGGTATCCTATAAACCCATCTGGCAGACCAGCATCCTATGGGTATTTTCCACCTCTGCAGCATCCTATGGGCACACCGGGAGGGTATATGGGCCCACCTCTGCAGCATCCTATGGGCACACCGGGAGGGTATATGGGCCCCCCTCTGCAGCATCCTATGGGCACACTAGGAGGGTATATGGGTCCACCTCTGCAACATCCTATGGGCACACCAGCAGGGTATATAGTCCCACCTCTGCAGCATCCTATGGGCACACCAGTCGGGTTATCTATGCCTACACCCGAGGTACATACTGATCAGTCCCTACAGGATGATCATTCTGACCCCCATGGTCATACTGATTCAGAGCCATTATCATCCAGGTCGGAGGATGAGCAGGTGGTTGTCGACCCTGATGGTCGACGTCGCAAAGTCATATATCCCTTTGGCGATGCGTAAGTATTGTTTGACTTTTTTTTAATTTAAATTAATTGTTTGTTTGACATGTATATATGTGTGTTAATTATGCAACGACTTAATTATGCAGGTTTGTTAGATCGAAGACTGCTTCATCAGCGATGACTTATGTCATTAAGAAACTTTATTTTGAAGAGTACCATGAAAAGGTGACAAAAATTGATAAGAGGAAAAAGAAAGATTTTGTGGACTTGTTTAGGGTAAGTATCAGTTATGTCATTACCTATATTGATAATTTATTGTTTAATGTTTAATATAATTACTAATACATATTTTGATTATGTTTAATACAGACCAAAGTGACTTGGAGACCGGAAGATGATGAATTGGTTCATAAAGTTTTTTGGACTAGATTGGCAAAGCAATTGTCGGACTTGCTCTACAAATTGCGCCGTAAAAATGAAATGCCGAGGTATATCCCTCAAGAAGTCTGGGATCAATACCAGGAAGTTTAGAGAAGTCAGAAATTCAAAGCCAATGCTGGAAAAGCGAGGGAAAATCGAAATTCAGAAAAGGGTGGCTCACTTCACACTTGTGGCTCCGTCAACCAAGCTCAACATGCTATGAGATTGGTAGGTCGTTTGAAAAATATTTGTACTATTTTAGTTTATTTAGGGTGATTAGTTACCAATATTTGAGATTTTGTTTCATTTTTACAGAGTAAGAAGGCTGGACGCCCTCTTACTATTGCTGAGCTGCATAGGGCCACACATGTCAGGAAGGATACCCAGACTTATGTTGATGAGCGCTCGAGGACCACTCAGGGAAATATACAACTTGATTTGTATTATATAACGTTTTCTTAAAATGGAGCGCTTATTATGCTATGTTTTGTGGTTATGCAAAACAGGAGAAACATGCTGAGACGATGTTTGAGCCGACTCAGGGGAGCTGGAACCCAGAGTCACTTGGTCCAATGTCTCCTGAGAACATGGCTTTGGCAAACCGCAATTGGGAGAAGTTGGTAGGGGGATGTACAAGAAACGTTTGTATGGTATGGGGCCCTTGGCTCCAAATTTGAGATTTGAGGATGATCAGTTTGACACCAGCGGATCCTCCTCTAGTAGTCGATCTCCTTGTCCTTCAGGTGAGACAGAGTAGCTCAGGCAGCAGATGGAGGAGATGCGTGCTCAGCACCAGCAACAGATACAAGAGATGCATGCTCAGCATTAGTAGGAGCAGCAGAAGCAGAGTCGGACTATGAAAGATATGCAGACAGACTTCTTTAGGTTTGCACGTCAGCAAGAGAAGCTGTTAAAGTACTATAAGAGCATGAAGCCAGATGCCTCTGAGTCTGAGGAGTCTGAGTCTGATGATGGCCCGTTTTAGTATTATGTTGTTATTTGCTGGTTTGGACTGGTTTAGAATTTGGATTGTTATTGCTGGTTTGAAGTTGTTTAGGATTTGGATATTTGGTATTGTTGGTTAGTTTGGATGGATTTTATTTGAGTATTCTCAAAATTTTGGATATTTGGTATTGTTGGTTAGTTTATATATATGGTATTAGTTTGGATGGATTTTATTTGAGTATTCTCAAAATTGTGCTGCATTTGATATATAGTTATTAAAAGAAAAAAACAGGTTTTTCAAATTTGGACACGTGGCATAAAAATAAAGCAGTTTTTTTATAAAAAATAAAGCAGTTTTTTTATAAAAAAAATTGAATTAGCGACGGATTTGCCCTCACTAATTTCCCTCGCTAATTAGCGAGGGAAAATCCGTCGCTAAAATTCCGTCGCTAAAATAAAAAACTCTGTCGCTAAATATTAGCGACGCCCTTTTTAGCGACGGAAAAATTCCGTCGCTAATTCCCTCGCTAAGCCACTTTAGCGACGGATTTTTGAGGTTTAGCGACAGAAATTTTCGTCGCCTATCCTGCTTTTTTTTGTAGTGCCTCACCCACCTTAAGACATTTGGATGCCTTGCCTATGCTTCCACCTTAACTGCCCACAGAACCAAATTTAATCCAAGAGCCACTAAAACAGTTTTCTTAGGCTCCAAAGAAGGCCTCAAAGGTTATGTTCTATATGACCTTGCCTCACACCAACTCCTACAAATACTAATAATTCTACACCATCACCAAGTCCTCCGTTTGAGACTATACTTCCAGACACTCCAGACCCACTGGTTGATTCAAACACTCACTCATCTGCACCAACTACTATAGATTCTACCAACAACTCACATGAAAATGAACAAATCAATTCCCCTGCACCTGCAAACAACCCCATATCTTCCTCCAACTCTCCCACCATTTCTGAACCACAGCCTCAACCCACCATACAGCCCACAAGACATTCAACTAGAGTCTCTCACAAACCCAGTTATTTGCAGGAATACCATTGTAGTTTCTCCAGCTGGGCCAATCATTCAAAAGGTAATTCTCAACCATATCCCTTATCTTGTCATTTCCTATGAAAAATGTGCCCTACCATATAAGACCTTCTGTTTCAATGTTTCCTGACATTCTGTTCCTCTAACCTTCACTCAAGCTGCTTCACACCAATGTTGGCAAAAGGCTATGCAAGCTGAGCTTGATGCCCTTGCTTCCAACAACACTTGGTCCCTTGTTGATCTCCTTGCAGGTAAAACACCTATTGGTTGCAAATGGGTGTATAAAACAAAGTTTAGGGCTGATGGTACCCTTGAAAGACACAAAGCAAGACTTGTGGCCAAGCGATACAATCAGTTAGAAGGAGTTGATTATTTTGAGACATTCAGTCCTGTTGTGAAGCTCACTACAATGAGAGTTTTATTGGCTATTGCAGCCTCCAAAAATTGGTTTCTTGAGCAGTTGGATGTCAACAATGCCTTCCTTCATGGAGAATTGAATGAAGAAGTTTACATGGATGTTCCCCCTGGCTTGTTCAGTTCTAATTCTGCTCCTAGCAATAAAGTATGCAAGCTCAATAAGTCACTTTATGGCTTGAAACAAGCAAGTCGTCAATGGAACCACAAGCTCACTACAACTCTTCTTTCTGTGGGATACATCCAGTCTGAGGCTGACCACTCCCTCTTTGTCAAGTCCTCACACACTTCAATTACTGTATTGTTAGTTTATGTGGATGATCTGGTGTTAACTGGTAACAATATGACTGAAATTACTGCTGTTGAGCAGATGCTGGATGCCAAATTTCGCATCAAAGACCTTGGTGCTCTAAGATTCTTCTTAGGTTTAGAAGTGGCACGTTCTAAAACTGGAATCACACTGAATCAGAGAAAATATACTCTGGAATTACTTGAAGATTGTGGTGTGCTTGCTGCCAAGCCTCAATCCACTCCTGCTGACCCCTCTGTCAAGCTCAGCAGTAGCGAGGGGGCCCCTTTTCTGATCAGTCTGCATATAGGCGCTTAATTGGGCGCTTACTTTACCTCACCAACACAAGGCCTGATATTGCATATTCTGTACAACAACTTAGCCAATTTGTTGCTAAGCCCCTTGATGCTCATTTCTAGGCTGCCACCCGTGTGCATCGCTATTTGAAATCAGCACCTGCACAAGGGCTTTTCTTTCCTTCAGAAAATTCTTTGAACATTTCAGGTTTTGCAGACTCTGACTGAGCATGTTACAGTGACACTAGGCGCTCAGTTACTGGCTACTGTGTTTTTCTGGGCTCTGCCTTGTATCTTGGAAGTCAAAGAAGCAAAACACCGTGTCACGTTCTTCATCTAAAGCTGAGTACAGAGCTCTAGCAAGTCTGGTTTGTGAAGTGCAGTGGTTGCACTATCTACTGAAAGACCTTCAACTTGCTCAAAGAAGTCCTTCAGCTATCTATTGTGACAACAAATCTGCCATATACTTGGCACATAATCCCACATTTCACGAACGCACGAAACACATTGAGATTAACTGTCATGTAGTGCGAGAAAAGATTCAGAAGGGAGTAGTTCATCTCCTACCTGTTAGTAGGGGTGTTCAGTGGTTCAGGCAAATCCAAACCAACCCACGATCCAATCCAAACCGATATGTTTAGTTCGGATATTTTTCGTGTTCGGGTCAAAATCGAAAAAATCCAAACCAACCCGTAGTTGTTTGGATCGGGCAACGGATTTTAAAAAACAAATCCACGAACCCGAACCAACCCATATTACGTCATAACAATTTTGTAATTTTAGATGCACACGATTTTATTTACTTAGAATTTTTACCTTAATAATTTATGATTAAGTTGTAAAATTTTAATACTATGAATAGGAAGACTATTAGTGGATTTGAGTTTGATTTCGTATGATTTTCCATTTTTTTAGCTATTTAAAGTGTTGGAATATCATAAAAAAATGTTTTTTTTATATTTAGAAAATTAATATTTTAGTGAATGACCCGTGAGCCCAATCCAAACAAACCCGTCCAATATCAGTTCGGTTTGGTTCGGATTTTGGAAGAAAAAATGTAAAATCCAAACCAACCCAAACCGAATAATTATCATTGGTTCGGGCAACAGATTTGGTCAAATCCGATCCAAACCGACCCACGAACACCCCTACCTGTAGATCAGAAGCTCAACTTGCAGATGTGTTTACCAAGCCCATGTATGCTACTTCCTTTCATGGTTTTATACCCAAGTTGGGACTTTACAATATCCACAGTACAACTTGAGGGGGGATGTTGACTATTGTACATTGACCTTTTATATTTTTACCTTTGTATATTTAACTTAACCATGGTTATTATTTGACACTAGTTAGTTGTAATTAATTAGTTCAGTTTTTTCAAATTCCTTTACTATAAACACTACTCTCTGTACGGTTACTAATCAATTCAATGAGAAAATGTATTCTTCCATTTTTATCTTTTCTGGTTCCTGGCTTATCAAAGAACAATATTAAATAGAGTTGAATTTGGTGACTTGCGCTTATATTTGCCATCAAATTATATTTTTTTGTTTATAAATAAGATTGGAGGGAATATATATTACATTTAATTTTTTGTTTACCATGTTATTGGTGCGCAGTATTCACCGACTGTGCCGGTGGCTAATCTACGTCGGAAAACCTGGCTGGCCACGTGTATATACCCGGCTTTGCCAACACTAATATTCAAACCCGAGAGCTTGGAGTGGGATCAAGTGTTGACCAACCTACATCTATTATAATAAATTTTGAAGAAGCCAACGTGTTTTCTAAAATAGATTAGAAGAAGTGCTTTTGTTCCAATAAATGCGAAAATCAGGTTGGGATCAAGTGTTGACCAACCTACATATAATGATTACATGCTCTATAAATAGCAAGTGGAACATCTTTCAGAATCCATCCATACTACAAGGGAAGAAAAAGAAGAGGAGAAATCGAGGCTACATTGAAAATGAGATCTGCTCTTCTTATTCCCACTTTCCTCTGCCTTTTCTTGGTATGTTTTAGTAGTAGTTTTAACAACTTATGCTTTTTAATTTAATTATTGTTATTTACTCTACTGGTTTCCGAAAGATGAAATAGATTTATCTAATTTACAATTATTCATTGGATAAATAAAGTTAAACAGATATTTTTTAGTGAAAGCAAACTTATTTTATTTCATCAAGGACCAACTATATATGCTAAATTGGTTAATCAAATACTCCCTATTGTTTTTTTTGTCCATTGACCTACTGACAATTACATCCATAAACTCACACACACAAAGTGGAGATCCTGAGTTTAAGCCTGAAAAATCGCGGTAAAAGTTCCAGCTTAACAATATTGGTTTTTTAGTCAATGCATGATACTCTCTCAATATAAGTGGAAATTATGAAAAATTATCTAGATCAAGAGCACCTTAATTACTAAATGTCGTTAAATTGAAATGTTATCCCAAATATACATCTAATATTATGCTTTGTACTCATTAAGTGAATTTTTAGTAAACATACACCTCACAATAAATAGGGATATAAAAAGAATTTTAACAATAATGTTCCTTCAAATTAATGAGTTTCTTTTTCTTCTAATAATTAGGATAAAAAATACATTCAAAAATTTCTTATAATAGGGACTCATTATTAATGTTACGTATTAACACTAAATTGAGCGTTTATCTTTTATAAACTAACACCAGATTATTTTTTTTCTTCTTATTTCCTCACTGTATGTAATATGGTAAAGTTATCTGTTACTATCGAATCAAGAAAAGACCTACAAGAATATTGGGTGAACTCCAAGGTTCATGAAAAATTTGCTGAAGGTTTCAAGCGCGATTACAAAGAGTCTCTCGTAACAAACACATTGGATGTCATAGAAAAAAAGGTGAGTACGGAAGAGTTTGAACCAGCTTATGGTGATAACGAAAATAAGAAATACAAGAAAGATTTTGAGCCGAGACCTAGTGCTACAAAATATGGCGATGATAGTTATAAACTTGAGAAGCCATCAGTGAATAGTGAGTTTGAACCTAGGCTAAGTGTCACAAAGTATGGCGATGACAGTTATAAAAGTGGTAAGCTGTCATTAAACTATGAGTTTGAACCAAGACCAAGTGTCACAAAATATGACAATCACCATGGTTATAAAAGTGACAAACTACCATTGAACAGTGAATTTGAACCTAGGCCAAGTGCCACAAAGTATGGAGATGATGATTATAAAAATGAGAAGATGCAAGTGGACGATGAATTTGAACCCAGGCCAAGTGCCACAAAATATGATGAATAGATGAAGGAAATGAAAAATAAATTGTTTGTTTTATAGATATATATCCAAATATCAGTGTGTTGTATTATGATCCCTAAATATATATATATATATATATATATATATATATATATATATATGTAAAATAATGGGTGATCTAAAACCATCATTATATTAATTAATGTGTCGTATTTTGATTGATGTTGCTCTTTTTTGCCTACTCACAAAGTTGTTGGCACGTCTCATCTTAAATTTGTTTGAAAGAAAAAATTGGTCCAACCCACTTGAAAAATTCTTTATCCCGTATTTGGGAAAAATAGGTGATCTAAAATGTAGAAAATGAATTAGAGTCCCATCGCTCCCGTCCCTTATTACAACCGAGTAGACACCTCTTTTTTTAGACAAAGTTGATTGATTCATTCATAGGGGCAAGGCCTAAACCAAACAACTACAAAGTTGAACAAGTTCTATCGGGTATAACCGGGAGTAATTAACAGGGTACAACAAATAAAAACAACTTGTAGAAGGCCACAAAAACCAACAGAAGGCCCAACAAAACCCGGCCCATTACCAACACAATAACTTGTTACATGAAAGAGGAAATACACCAAACACCCAGCTGCGCCTTCGTCTTCTTCATACCCTAATTCGGCAAAGACATCAATGCATCATCAAGGAAGCCAACCACCATGATCCACAACAGATCAATCCAAACATCAATTCCACAACCAACGCCTCAACAGATTCTACGAACATAGAGCTTTCTTGTCCCTGATCAGAGCTTCACGCAGAGCTAATGGAGGCTTCGAGATCCAATTTCCAGTGAGCGCATCTTCCACCATGAGAGCCGCAACCACATGAGCAACTCCATTGCCTACTCGCTTCGTCCAAGTAAAGCCACAAGCTTGAAATTTACATTTAAACGAGATAATGTCTAACACAATGCCTCTAATCTCTTCTTTCATGGTGTTTCCTCTGCATGCTTTAATAAGCACCTGGTTGTTTGATTCAAATATCACGCGAGGCATCACTACAACATTTTGACCCTACGGCAACGCCTAAAATTGCTACTCTTAAAAAACCGTTGCCTTAGGTAGAAATCGCAACGGTTTTATGAAGTCGTTGGTATTCCATTTTTTTCGGCAACGGCTAGAAACTGTTGCTTAAAGGTTAATAGCAACGGTTTTTTGTTTTATCTTCAGCCAACGGTTTAAAACCGTCCCCGAAAGGTCATGGGCAACAGTTTTGTTTCATCTATATCCAACGGTTTAGAACCGTTCCCATATATCCATTATTAAAAAAAAGTTAAAAAATAGGCGCTAAAATATGCTGCGTACTGATTTCGCCCCACTAAGCTCTGATGATTTTAATTCTTCTTTAACCTGTTTCTTTTTTTTTAAAGAAAAAAACATAACCAGCGTGAAGATTAGAGAGAGTATTCGCGTGAAGATCAGAAAACCCAGCGTGAAGAGATCAGAAAACCCAGCGTGAAGATCAGAAAACCCAGCGTGAAATGGAAACCCAGAAGACCCAGCGTTCGATTTCATCACTGCAACAGCGTTTTTCTTAAACCCAGCGTGAAATCCAGAGTTCGATTTCATCACTGCAATGGCGTTTTTCTTCACGTCCGAACCTTATTCTTCTCTGCATATCACACCGCTCCGACAACACCATTTTTCTTCATTTGCTGATGAGTTCTCTTCTACTGGATTTCAATTTGAATAAACCCTAGTTAGGTTCAGATTTCAATTTCACATCATCTACTGGAATAGTTTGCGATTTCAAACCCTAGTTAATGCATCTTTTATTTTTTTTAATCATTTGGGAATTTAGGTGGAACTTAATGCTTGTAATTTCCTTGTGAACCTACTCTATGTCATCTGGGGCTTGTTTAAGCCAAGTCAAGATTTTTTGTTTTGGTAGGAGATTATTTATATAATGCCTGGAAATACATCAGTCCAATTGATGGAGAGATGCAATCCAACCACGAGTCTCAAATTTGGGACGTGTACTCTAGAATAGGTGGGAAAGGAATTGTGTAATGTAACAGAGGTGAAGGTGTGTGTCTGTATTAGTTGGTTATGGGGTAAGGGAACCTATGATGTGTGTAAGGGTAATATAGGGAGGGTGTGTTTCCAGGTGGTTTCTTTGCATTATGTTATTCTATTTTCCTTTTAGTAGTAACCTGGTTAGAGGTGATTGCACTCTCCAAAGGAACTGTCATCTAGAGATTATAAAGGGAAACTACGAGCATCTTCCAGGCAGTAGTTGGTACCATGTATATCATAAGATCACAAGTTTAAATATAAAACAACCAATTTGATCATACCATGCTTTTAAAATATTTTTACAGTTTAGAATGGTCATATTAATGTCCATCTTAAATGTTCATCTCTACTTTCAATTTCATGATCTCTAATCGTCCTTTCCTATTTTAGATTCTTGAGACTACGAAGGAAACTATCTGCCTGGACATCAGAACATAGAGTAGTAGTATGATGAGTGGGTCTACCTCTTATTGCAATCAAAAGGTAATTATAATGATTCATATTTCACTTACCTTTAAAATATTCTGATTGTTTGAAAATATTTTCATGGTCAAGTTGTTGCTTTGTATTATATAGCTTCATACAATATTCTGTTATCAAACTTTGCCTGGCTCCACTGTGGTTACTCTATAATGAATATTTGCTATCTCTAATCGTGGTGGAATTTATCGAAGATATTCATTATTTCTATAGAAAAATTGAGGTATCTAATTATTAGATTTTTTTAACAAACTTCAAATGCAAATAGTTAGTCGATGTTTGCAATAAATCTGTTATGATGGATTAAAGTACAACATTACAAGTAGGATATATATGTAGTTTGAACTTTGAATAAACAGTGTGAAAATTGTGTAAAGGCTTGGTTAAAATTGAACTGATAAGGGGTGAGTGAATGGCATGAGCCATTTACTGTAGAGAAACAGATTTCTCCTTGACCACAACGAGAAAGGGTCACTTACTGTCTTTAATGACTTAAATTGTGAAGAATATATGCTACTCATCTTGCTCATCTCACGTGAAACTAATGAAGGCAATGAATGTTCAAAAAGCCTTGAAATAGTGAATACCAACTCATGAGGACAAGCCAGCCTGTTGTTTTAACAACTAATGAAGGCAAGGAGTGTCTTGGGATTTTAACAACTAATTACTGCTTCTTGCATATGGATTCTCTGCACTATATATATAGTGTTAGCAGAATTGTAAAACTCTCTGCACAAACTTTGTTGTGTGGTAGAACTGAACTGAGTTTATAAGCTGCCAGAACAAAATAATAATCATATTATATCTCCCATTGGCAAGATATTAACTCCAAATCCTAGTAAAGCTTCAACAACCAATTAAGTCACATAGCTTCAGCTTTATGCATTATCAGTTTCAACCTGACATATAACAACTAGTATCCTGAAATATGATTAAATGCAGAATCAAAGTCATAATTTTATTTTCATAAAACTTGTGAACTATTTGGACAAGCCTTCATACGAAGAAAACAAGTATAAAGCATGAGAATGAGATATTCGAAATTGTCCTTTTCAGATTTGTACTTGGAATGTAGCATAATATATAATGATATGAATTTGCTAACTCCCAGCATATCAATCTTGTTACGTTATTATTATAGAAAATGAAATTTGTATTATACCGAATCAATTTTAGTATTGCTATTGTAATATATTACAAAAACATATCACACTAATTTTACTATTAAACTTTGGTTCTTAGGTTATGTTGCTTTTGAGTTCTTGGAAGACAAACTAGTAGGTGACCTTCTAGTGACGAGATTTGAGGAAAGATTTTTGCTCATCAGGTATGCTTCAATTTAATGTCGAGTGTTTTACGGCGACAGCCTAATTCTATATGTCAAACTACAACTTTTGTCATGCTATGTTATTTATAGATCTTTGATTGGAAGAAAGGTTTTGTGAAATGCTTTTGCCTCTTAACAAGCATGACTTAAGATGCATCTATTTTCTAAATTTGTTTTAAATGTGTTATATTATAGTTATAATTGTAGTGTTGATAGTTCTTTTCATTATGTATTTGTTAACAATTAGATATTCTTCAACCTTCTTATTTGTTACTATTCTAGTAAACTCGATGGACAAAGAGTGGATGAAATCAGCAAGAGATAGCCCAGAGTACATTCTTGGTGTTGAGTTTTTCCTAAATTATGCATACACCATAGGAACGCCCCAAGGGAAAGAGATTCTATGCCCTTGTATTGATTGTCACAATGCTTTTTGAAAAACAAGGGCAGTTGTGTTTAATCATTTGGTATATTTCGGATTTGAAAGAGGATATGATGTCTGGATTCGTCACGGTGAAAAGCGTAAAGACCCCAATCGTCTCGATGGTGGCACAAATGAAGAAGATGACGAAATTGATGATGTTGATGGACTACTATATGAAAGATTCAGAGATGTCGCACACAGAGAATGTGGAGTTAATGAAGGCCTCAGTGAAGGTGCTAAAAAGTTCTATGGTCTTTTAGAAGAAGCAAAACAAGAGTTGTACCCAGGTTGCAAAACCTTCTCTAAATTATCGTTCACCATTCGACTATATTTGTTAAAGTGTCTTTATGGTTGGAGCAATGCATCATTCAATGCTCTCTTAGAGCTTTTGAGAGAAGCTATGCTTCAGTTGAACATTCCTGAAACATTCAATAAAACCAGAGGCATGATAAGGGACCTAGGTCTTGATTATAAAAATATCGATGCTTGTCCTAATGATTGCATGTTATATTGGAAAGATCATGAGAATGACACATCCTGCTCTGTTTGCGGTTTTCCACTGATTGCATGTTATAATTTTGATAAGCGTCATTCTGACTTTGCTGCTGATTCACGCAACCTAAGACTTGGGCTAGCTAGTGATGGATTTAATCCTTTTAAATCCATGAATCTGTCTCATAGTACTTGGCCTGTCGTATTGATACCATATAATTTCCCACCTTGGTGGTGCATGAAGGCTGAGTATTCTATGTTGTCTTTACTAATTCCTGGACCATTTTCACCAGAGAATAACATTGATGTGTACCTCCAACCACTGATTAAAGAGTTGAAGGTGTTGTGGGAGGTAGGAGTAGAAACATAAGAAATAGTGATATTTGTGTTTTGTCTTACATTCATTTCTCAAATTTAATAAATTGCAATGTCCATTAATCAACTCAGGAAACCAGTCAGCAAAATGCTCAAAATATAGCTCAACAAAAATGCAGACATCGAGCTGGTCCTGTAAGCTTTGCTCGCATAAGGGAGACAATGGTAAATCAGCTTATTTCATGTTTCCTCCTACTAAATCAATAATTCAGATTTTGACTTGTTTCTACTTTCTACACATGGTTCTGTTTTAGACCTTACCTTTGCTAATGTGTTAATGAGCTTATTATCTTGGTAGTGTGCAAGTAGTGAGGATGGAGAGCCTCCTTCTCAACTTGAGTTGTTCATCGAAACACGCCAAAGTAAGAAAGGAAAGCAATTGAACGAAGAAACAAATGATACAATTGTAAGTTTTATCAAATGAATTTATCATTTGATTCATTTCAAATATAATAATGTATATCTTTAATTAAGTGTGATTGCTTTTTAAATATGGTAGATAAAACTTCAAGACTTCGTGAGTTCTGGTCATTCTCCTTCGGAAGCTTTTCAAAAGGTGGTCGGTAAAGAAAAACATGGGAGAGTACATACCCATGGAAGAGCGGTAACACCTACTACGTTGAAGAGAAATGAAGAAGTTGTAGAAATGAAGAAAAAGTTTCAGCTTCTAGTAAAGATCGTATTAGATCAAAATAATTCAGGGTTGAATGTGGAGGCTTTGGCGGCTATGTTTTCAACTCCGCCGGATGCTACTAGTGCTCCACGTTCTTCGACATCAACACATGCCCCGGAAGCTCATAGAGTAAGTATCTAACACCAGCTGTTTTTATATCTAATACTTTTACTGCTACTCTTGATAACTGTGCTCTGTTTATCTGAGATTGATCTTGTTTCTGAAACTGTTATATGGATAATTTTGCCTTGTTGCTGTTATGAGTTTTCTTATTCATAACCTTCTTACCAATACTTTTTGAATGATTCAGAAGCATGCTTATAGCACACCCTAAGTGTATCGGTCTTACTTATTACCTTCCATAAGTTGTTTACCTTGCTACATTCTAAATAGAAGACATATTTGTACAAGATCATTTTTTCCTTTTATTGTCACATGTTGCTAAGATTGAATAATGATGCTTATAATGCCAATTTTGAATCCTATAGTATATATTCCAAAACTTAGATCTCGTATTTCCTTTTTCCTTTTATTTTAGTTTCCTTTTATAGAGTATTGTATATTGTATATTGCATTAATCAAATTTTGTTATCTTTGTAGGAAAATAATGAAGGTTATCTTGGTCTTGATGGCTTGGATGATGAAGAGTTTGAAGACATGTGTTGAAGACTTGACAAGTTTTATTTTGGAAATGGAACATATTTTTTGCAAAATAACTTTTGCAATGTTTTTTTGTACTTATTGAAGCAACAAATTATGCTGTTTAAGATACATTAATTATGTCTTTGAAGTAGCAATATAATGATACATTTTGTCGGTTAAATTGTTACATTTTAGGTACAACTTTAATTTTTCCCTTGATTAGATTAAGAAGTTTGGAATGTGATTAAGAAGCTTGGATGATGAATAGCAATGTTTTTTAAACCGTTGTTGTTATTAAAATAAACAGGGAAAGGTCAATGTTTGGTTTGTGATTGTATCACTTGGATTTATGGCAAGGGTTTGTACGTGTTGCCATACATGGCAACGGTTCTAAAGTGTTGCCATAGCTGGATATGGTTTGAGACCGTTTCCATAAATGGCAACGGTTTCTACGTGTTGCCATACATGGCAACGGTTCTAAAGTGTTGCCATAGCATGGCAACGGTTTTGGTTTCTACGTGTTGTCATAGATGGCAACTGTTTTGGTTTCCACTTTATGGCAACGGTTTCTACGTGTTGCCATACCTGACAACGGTTTCAAAGTGTTGCCATAACTGACAACGGTTTTCAACCGTTGCCATATAGTGGAAACCAAAAACCGTTGCGTTCCAACTGGAATTGGCAACGGTTTTCAGCTTCTGTTGCCTTTGGGGACAAATAACCGTTGCCTAAATCTAAGGCAACGCCCGCAGGTACAACGGTTTGAAAACCGTTGCCGTAACTTTTGGCAACGGTTTTCCGGCTTTATGGAACGTTTTTCGACAGTTGCCGTAGGGTCAAAATGTTGTAGTGCATGGATAGATTTGATGCAAGAACCATGGCTTCCCTAAGCCCTAGGGCTTCAGCATTCAACGGAGACGTGGCCACAATCTTCTTCGTCGTCGCGGTAAGTAAAGAACCCTCCAAATCTCTGCATACTATGCCAATTGCCCCTCTCCCTGTTGCTGAATTAAACGCAGCATCAATATTTATTTAGATAGCTGGGTGCGAGGAGGTATCCACCCATTCTTTCCAATTGCATTGTTGGGGTTAGGGACACCATTTTTCTCAGAGATCTTCTCCTGGGACTGTAGAAATTCACACCAAATACTCATTGTTTGAATGGTAGTACCCATAGGGTTAGGGGGGTACCATTGAAGGCAACCTCTTTCCTTGTCTTCCAGATATGCCAAGGCAAACATCAATCTGCTGATAACATTCTCATAAGGACCAGGATACCCTTCTAGGAGTTTCAAACGATCCACAAGCCATTGCTGTAGAGTAGATAAACCAACTCTATTAAGGAGTTGACCAAGCTGAAGTGCAAACCAGCATGGCTCTGTCCACATGCAGAGTAGAAATAAGTGCTCCATTGTTTCATCTTCATTCCTGCAAACTGGGCAAATAGGGCTTCCAACTACTTTTCCTTCTCCAAAGTGCTTCTCTAGAGCATTATGACTTAGATTCCACATGAAGTGCTTGAATTACAAATAACCCAGAGCGTGGGGTTCAGCGGTTGGGGCTGATCCTCCCTTAACCAAGGGTCGGGGGTTCGATCCCCACCTTGGGTACGGAGTAGTGTTAACACTCGGGGCCAACTGTCTTGCCCCTCGAGGCACCTACAATTCAGCGAGGGGATTAGTCACTGCGGTCGGCGGTGGATACCCTGGGTAAAACCAAAAAAAACATTGAATTACAAATTGTATGTCCAATAAATTACACCTCAATAAAAATAAAATATTTTTCACTCTAATTATGTTTCTTTGACCAAATATATATTATATGTTGGATACAATGTTTTTAAGAAAAAGAAAACAAAAAAGTCAAAAAAAATTCAGGGGATTCAAGTGGGTCAATTGGGAGTTCAAAGTTGTTCAACTACATTCAATCTGCTCTAACCTGATAAATGATGATTTAACCAAACTGCGGTTCAATTGCAATTGAACCAATTAATTGATTTCTCATTTCTGGCTCAACTGGTTGAACCAATATGTCCGTTTTTTAACACGGGTTAAATATATATTCGCCACAATATATATAAAAGTGGTAAGCTGTCATTAAACTATGAGTTTGAACCAAGACCAAGTGTCACAAAATATGACAATCACCATGGTTATAAAAGTGACAAACTACCATTGAACAGGGAATTTGAACCTAGGCCAAGTGCCACAAAGTATGGAGATGATGATTATAAAAATGAGAAGATGCAAGTGGACGATGAATTTGAACCCAGGCCAAGTGCCACAAAATATGATGAATAGATGAAGGAAATGAAAAATAAATTGTTTGTTTTATAGATATATATCCAAATATCAGTGTGTTGTATAGATATATATATATATATATATATATATATATATATATATATATATATATATATATATATATATATATATATATATATATATATATATATGTGTGTGTGTGTGTGTGTAAAATAATGGGTGATCTAAAACCATCATTATATTAATTAATGTGTCGTATTTTGATTGATGTTGCTCTTTTTTGCCTACTCACAAAGTTGTTGGCACGTCTCATCTTAAATTTGTTTGAAAGAAAAAATTGGTCCAACCCACTTGAAAATTCTTAGTCTCATATTTGGGAAAAATAGGTGATCTAAAAGGTGGAAAATTTTGTCAAAAAGAAAAAAAGGTGGAAAATGAATTAGAGCCCCATCGCCCCCGTCCCTTACAACCGAGTAGACACCTCTTGGAAATGTTCTTAGATTTCCATTTTACTCGTAGATTAGACAAATTTTGAAATTAATGACATAATTTGAAATGTTAACACTTGTTTATTATGAGAACGTGACAACATTTAATTACAATTGTTGGATTAAAATTAACGGCTCAGATTCTGTCTTTAATTACAAAATTTCGTATGATTATTTCCTTTTTAATTAAAGATCACGAGAGATCTTGTAATTAATGAGAGAATTTAATCCAACGATTATAATTAAATGTTCTCATGTTCTCACAATAACCAAGTGTTCTCACCCGAGTCGTCCCATATATATATATATATATATATATATATATATATATATATACTAGTGTGTAAGACCCGTGCGATGCACGGGTATGCACGGGTATACACAATCTTTTTTTTTGGGTAAACCCGGGTATCCATCGCACGGACAGCAGTGACTAATCTCTCGCTCATTGTAGGTGCCTCGAGGGGGGACAGCTGGCTCAGAGTTTTAACGTTGCTCCGTACCCAAGGCAGGGATCGAACCCCCCGACCCTTGGTTAAAGGAGGTTCAGCCCCAACCGCTGAACCCCACGCTCCGAAACATATTAAAAGATTTTACTATTATTTGATATAATATTTGAAACATATTAAAAGATTTTACTATTATTTGATATAATATTTTATTATAGTATTAATATTGATACATTAGGAAATCATCATCGGCATCACAAATACAGTATCTAATATATTTATCCACTTGTCAAAAAAATCCACTTTTTTTGACAATATATATTTATCCACTTGGAAAGTCTATAATTAAACATATATAGTGAAATATATAATATTTGTTTAACATTGAATTACAAATTGTATGTCCAATAAATTACACCTCAATAAAAATAAAATATTTTTCACTCTAATTATGTTTCTTTGACCAAATATATATTATATGTTGGATACAATGTTTTTAGGAAAAAGTAAACAAAAAAGTCAAAAAACAATTCAGGCTATTCAAGTGGGTCAATTGGGAGTTCAAACTACTATTCAATCGGCTCTAACCTGGTAAATGATGATTTAACCAAACTACGGTTCAATTGCAATTGAACCAATCAATTGATTGCTCGTTTCTGGCTCAACTGGTTGAACCAATATGTTCGTTTTTTTAACACGGATTAAATATATATTCGCCACAATATTTTATATACTCTAATTGCCGTATTTATTTAATTTTTTTTTACAGTTATAGTATAATAATAGTAACTGTTCTGTACCTAGCAGTATTTCGTCGGCTGCTGTTGGTAGGTCTCTTGCTGCCCTGGCAGGAGGTTAGTGAGCTCCCGGGGGGAACCTGCAAAGCCACTCCGACGCTCAATTCAGTAAGAGAATAGGCTAGTGAATTTGCAAGGGAATAGTGTGTACCTTGTAAATGGCTATGCGAGCCTGTATTTATAGGAAATCGTGCCCGTTTGTGGGTCGTCGGATCAGCGGAATTGATCTTAACCGTCCAAGTGTGATTGGGCTTGTATGTTGTGGATAAGGGCCAAAGTGATTAGGCCAATCCATATCCATTGCTAAATGCACCTCCTGGAATTGCTAAATGGACCTCTTGGTCCAGTCCAGAACAGTAACATAGTAAACGTTGGATAAAGATAAATAATTTGTATCAAAAATTATGAAAAAAAATATAAAAAATTGCAACAATAGTTAGATGATAGTTTGTTATATTGAATTAACACATTGATTGATATTAATATTAACAGACATGTATAGAAAATCCCGTATATAAAATTAATGTATAAAATGAACAATTTTTTGGACCAAATCTATAAAAAAAAATGATTATCTTTTTGTCAAAAATATGAAAGAAGGATTTTTTGTCAAAAAATAGAAAGAAGTGTTTACTATTTGTAAAAAAAACGTAAAGTGTTTAGAAATAAGTACATTATTTTTTCAAAAAAAAAAGTTACATGATTGATTATTGAGTTTTTTTACGTAGATTATCGAGTTAATAGTCAATTTGATCCCTCAATTTTTTTTGTGGGGGTGGGCAAATGTTAATTACATGATTGATTATTGAATTTATTTCAAAAGCCGACCTTTTGAACCCTATTCCCTTGTTTTCTCTCTCCTCTAGAAAATGAAATGCTAGCAATCAAACTCTAGCAGCATTCTTCTCATATGAAAATTGAGAGGCTACTGATGATAGGATTAATGTGTTCTTTTAAAAATACCCTGGAAAAAATATTGTTGAACTCTTTGAGATTATATTTTATTGGTTTAATGTGGTCATGTTTTTTGGGCATATTTTGGAGAATTTGATAATTGATACTTTATTCCATGAAAGGGAAAGATCCCATTGAATGCTCTTCATGTACTTGAATGGACTAATTTTACACAAAATTATTGGGTCGGTTAAGGTATTATATTAGCGTAAATAGCCAATTTGGTCCTCGAAAGTGTATCTCGCTGTCAATTTAGTCCCTCATTTGAACAAAAATACAAAAAAGTCCCAAATGTGTATTCTGTCAATCACATTAGTGGTGTCCTTAACTCCGTTTTAATTGGGTGACATGGCATGTTAAGTGCCACAACATAATGTGGCTCTGTTTGGGGGAATCACATTATAAATGCAAATTTTTCATGAAAAGGTTTGGCAGAGTCGTATTAGACCAAAGCAAGTAAACATGCTGAAATTTAGCAGGGTGTTATTCACCATTTTTAGACTTAACAGAGTGTCATTCACTTGTTTTTTTCCAAATGATATGGTCTTATTCACTCTTTTTCACCAATGAAAAAATTTGAAAGGTCTTATTCACTCCTTTTCTCCAAATAATAATGTTGAAATTTCCAAACACTCATCATGGCTCGTACAATTAGATGAAGAAAATGGAAAATATAAAACTTGTACAACCAAACTTGTGTTTTTTTTTTATAAGCAACGTATTTTATTAAGATAGAGAGCCCAAAGTACATGTACAAGGCACCAATAATTAGTACAAAGTTGCTAGAATGAGGCAAAACACATAAACATAGATCACCATGATATCACCCAACCCTCCTATTTTCTAAAATTCTGCTCCTGAACCACGTACCAAGCCCATGACAGCATCAAATTTACTCTCTTTCCATCTAGCAGTAGCAGCGCCCTTTATGTACCTTCCATTCTTCTTATCAGCAAATCAAACATACCCCTCCATACTGCATTCCAAAGTGAAACCACTACAATATCATATCCTTATTTGCCTCCCCATTGAGCTAGTGCAGTAGCTTGGGTCCATCACGCCAGTATGGTTAATAATTTGATTCTGCAGCATCATAGCTTCTTTGAGCCAGTGTGCTCTCCTCTATATGTCCACTGCAGAAGACTCCTTGATGGCAATCTTGCTGCATCAGCGCCATCCATAGTTGTGTATTGTATCATATGGCAAAGGACAAACTTACAAGATCAAATATGATATTATTGATGATAAAGATAACAATAACAGCCTTTGAGAACAAGATTCTCCTATTTATCTTACTCTAGGGACTCAAAAGAGAGTCAAAGGAACCCTTTTGTGATCTTTACAATCATCATTACCAATAGAAATAAAAAAATGCATCTAGTAATACAATCCTTCTTAGTTCAGACACATAACTGTTGCCTCATAATGTTAAGCTTTGACAAAAGCATCATTCTGCTGTGACTTTGTTAAGCTTTGACCACCAAAGTAGTTGGTGACAAAATTTTGGCTTCTTTCAAATAGGCATGGCATCAATAGATACTTAGATAGTCCCTGTTTCTAAATTCATCTTGCACTGCTGCTCTTGTTTGTTCAAGCTTCGGTACTCTTTGAAGCATTTCATCAAACGCCTTCTTTGCATCGCTCAAACAACATAGCTCCCCAATTTTTACACCTGAACGCTTCCACAGCTGCATCAAACACGGGACTTATTTAGAAATTAAACTTTACCATTTGTTTCGTTGGTGCGTGTGTCGAAGGCTTTGTCCATCTTTATACATATAGGACTTTTTCTGGCGGCAGTGGCAGCAACAGAATCATATATGGTGAATTGGTTATTGAGATAGAAGGCGAGAGAGGAGGGTGGTCGATTTACTGGTATTGAAGGTGGAACCAGAGAGATTGAAAGACTAAAATTCATTGAACTGAAATGAATGAATTACAAAATGGAAGATGAGTATATATGCGCTGTACTTCCCAATTCAGTTAACAAGCTAACCGAATGCTCAACAATCTAACTGAACAGATTAACTTTAACTAATCTAACTAGGACTAACTAAGCTGTAGTTAATGTAACTAAACTAGAGTTAAGTAAATTACAACTGAAACAGTAAATGGTAAATATACTAACTCTAATACTCCCCCTCAAGTTGGGAGGTACATATCATGAATGCCCAACTTGGACAATAAGCTGTGAAACAGTGTTGCAGTAACTGGTTTGGTCAGAATGTCTGCAAGTTGATGTATTGACTTCACATGAACTAGTCTGATTACATTTGAGAGCACCTTTTCTCTAATAAAGTGACAATCAATTTCTATATGTTTGGACCTTTCATGAAATGTGGGATTTGAAGCTAGATGAATGGCAGACTGGCTATCTGAAAATACCATGGCAGGACCAGTTTTTACTTCAAAATCATGGAGCAAATGATGGAGCCATTGTAACTCACTGGCCACAGCAGCAAGTGAGCCATATTCAGCTTCAGTAGAGGAGCGTGAGACGACTTGTTGCTTCTTAGATTTCCAAGACACTAGAGAGCCACCAATGAAGACACAATAGCCAGTGGTACTGCGCCTGGTGTCAGGACAGCTGCCCCAATCTGAGTCAGCATATGCCTTTAGAGCTAGAGAGGAGTGTGCAGAGAAGAATAAACCAGTTCCGGGGGAACTCTTCAGGAATCTGAGGAGGAGATGAACAGCTGCTAGGTGAGCAGTGGTTGGCTTGGACATATATTGGCTGAGTTTATTTACAGCAAAGCAAATGTCAGGCCGTGAAATACAGAGATACAGTAATCTTCCCACTAATCTCCTATATTGAGATCCATCAGGTATAGGATCACCATCAGATGCACTTATCTTCAAGTTTGGATCCATTGGTAATGTAGCAGGCTTGCTGTCAGTGAAGCCAGCATCTGAGAGCAGTGACGGGGTGTATTTTCTTTGGGACAGAGAGATTCCATCAGTTGTTCTGGCAATTTCCAGGCCAAGAAAGTACCTAAGTGAACCAATGACTTTGAGCTTAAACAGTTTCTGAAGCATCTACTGAACTTGAGTAATTTGGATGGAGGAGGGGCTTGCCACAATGATGTCATCTACATAGACAAGGATGGCCACAAAATCCTCACCAGTGCCAATAGTGAATAAGCTGTAGTCACTCTTAGACTGAGAGAATCCACACTGAATGAGGGCAGTAGTGAACTTAGTGAACCACTGTCTAGATGCCTGTCTCAATCCATAGATGGACTTGTTCAGTTTACATACAAGATGCTCCCCCTTAGTCTTATATCCTAAGGGTAGATCCATGTAAACTTCTTCAAAAAGGTCCCCATTTAAAAATGCATTATTTATGTCAAGTTGTAACAGTTTCCAACCTTTGATAGCAGCTAAAGTGAGGAGAACTCTTACTGTAGTCAATTTAGCAACAGGGGAGAATGTGTCCTTGAAATCAATACCTGCTTGTTGTGTGTAGCCTTTGGCTACTAACCTAGCTTTGTGTTTGTCAAGAGAACCATCCGGATTGGTTTTGACCTTGTAAACCCATTTGCAACCTATGGTGTGTTTACCATTTGGCAAAGGCACAAGTGACCAAGTATTGTTGTGTTCCAAAGCCTCAATTTCAAGCTGCATGGCCTTTTTCCACTCAGGATACTTAGCAGCTTGATGGTAAAATTGGGGCTCATAAAAGGACGAGATTTGGTTGATGAAAGCAGCATAGGAGTTAGACAATCTGTCATGAGAGAGGTAGTCCTGTATAGGGTATAGGGAAACACTATTGCATTGGTATTGATTTAGGTAAGAGGGTGGCTTGGAGGACCTTGTGGATCTCCTAAGGGGTGTTGTGATGGTGGTGTTGAGGCCAGGATCAGGTGGAAGGTGGGGTTCTGATATAGTATCAAGAATGGCTGTATCAGTGGCTGTATCAGTGGCTGTATTAGTGACTTTATCAGTGACAGTATCAGTGACTGTATCAGTGGTTGTTTCTATGGCTGATGTGGTGTCAGGTAGAGAAACAGGGAGGACCAAGTCTGGGAACAAGTTAGGGGATTGGTCAATGTGAGGTAGGTTGTGAAAAGGGAAGTTGAACTCATGGAATACCACATCTTTAGAGATGAAGAAGGTTCTAGTTTGGAGATTGTATAATTTGTAGCCTCTGTAACCAATGGGATAGCCTACAAAAACAGAGGGAATGGCCCTAGAGGATAAGCCAAACAGCCAAAAACTCTAAGGGAACTAAGGTCAGGGTCTTTGTTAAAGAGTAAATGGTATGAAGATTTTCCTTGAAGTAGAGTGGATGGTGTTCTATTGATTAGAAAAACAGCTGTCTTCAAGCATTCCCCCCAAAAGGATACAGGGGTCCTGGCTTGAAAATTCAAAGCTCTAGTGACATTTAGGAGGTGTTGGTGTTTTCTTTCCACCACAGAATTTTGTTGGGGTCTCTCAACACAACTAAATTGGTTGAGGGTGCCCTTAGCATTTAAAAAATCAGTTAGGGCCAATTCTTTAGCATTATCAGTTCTAATTGCTTTGATGGTGGTGTGAAATTCAGTTTCCACCAAAGCAAAGAACTGTTGGATAAAGGTGGATGCCTCTGATTTTTGTTGCAAAAGGTAAATCCAAGTAAAACGTGAATAGTCATCTACTATAGTGAGAAAATATCTTTTGTTATCAAAAGTTGGTGCATGATATGGTCCCCAAATGTCACAATGAATGAGTTTAAACATAGAGTCAGACATATGATTGAATGAAGGAAAAGACAAACGTTTTTGTTTTGATAAAGGGCAAATAGTACAAGGTTGTTGTATGTGAGAATTACAAATATCAATTCCTAGGGCCTTACTAAGGCCTGCTAGACATTTATTTGACAGGTGGCCCAAACGGGAATGCCACAATTGAAAAAATTTGGATGAAGAAACAGAATTACATGAAAGAGAACCTGTGGGTTGTGTGTGTGTATTATGTAGTGAACTAGCACTGATTTGGAAGGGATTTTGATGAGACTTGAAAAGGTAAAGCCCTTTAGAAAGCTCAACGCTCCCAATCAATTTCATGTTGCTGAGTTCCTGCATGAAGAGACAGTTTCCTCTTAAGAACATAGAGATGTTGGACTTAGTTAATAAGGAACCAACAGAAAGAAGATTAACACGAAAACTAGGGATATAAAGCACATTATGCAGGATGATGCCATTTCCTAGTGAGACTGAACCTATGGAATGCACAGGGACAACAGACTGATTTGGTAGTGTGACAAAGTAATTGGTTACAGGTTTGCTGAAAATGAAATTTAGAAGAGTATATGCAATGTGACATGTGGCACCAGTATCAATGATCCAAATATATGCTTCAAAAGAAGATTTCAGATATTTAGCAGATGTAAGATTCAAGCAAACATTGAAAATTTTACCTGATGCCCATGTGACAGTGGATGCATCTGAAGCAAGAGTGGCTGCTTGTGTCATTTGGGAAGACAATAGAGCCATCAGCACCTGGCATTGATCTGCAGTGAAGGTAGGGCTCTGAGAAGTAGCTGCATTTGCAGAGACTTGATTTGCAGAGGCAAGATTGGAACCAGAACCGGTTGTAGGTTTGCCCTTGCCATAGCCTGGGGGATAACCGTGGATCTTGTAGCATTTGTCCATCGTGTGGCCAATGACACCACAGTGAGTGCATACAGGGCGATCCTTCTTGATAGTATTGGGCTTACTAGTCGTCTTGGCTTGATAAGCCTTCACAGCAAATGCAATCTGAGACTCCACAGAATTGCTCTTTGATATGGCCCCAATTTCCCGATGCTTTTCATCTTGCAAGACAAGTGAAAACACCTTGGAGATGGGAGGTGTAACACCCTAAAATATTTAATTAATTTGTTAATTAAGTATTTAGGAATTTATTTAATTTATTGGGTATAATTTAATTAATTAAAAATTATATTTAAATGGTGTAGGTGGTATTAGGGGAGGAGGGCGCCAATTAGTTAGACTTGGGCTTAAGTGGAAAGCCCAAGCCCATAATCCAAGATCATATGCGAAGGGGGCAAGCCAATTGGGGGTTAGGGATTTGTGTTGGCATTTGCGAAATTGAAAGAGAGAGAGAGCAAGAGAGAAAGAGGAGCGTGAGAAAGAGAGAGAGAGAGAGCAAGGGGGCGGCCAAGAGGAGAAGGAGAAGAGGATTCGAAGATCAAGAGGGAGGGATCTCCGTTGTTGCTGTGGCTCTGTAGGTGACTTCTCCTAGGGCATCGAATTCTTCTTCTTGAAAAGGTTAGGGGAGCTCTATCACTCTATCTAATAAATTATATGATGGGTCCTAGATCTAGGGTTTATACTAGTACCATGTGTTCTTGATGTTCTTTAGTGTTCTTGAACGTTTTTGGGTTGCCCATGATGATGATCTTCATATATACATATATGTATGCCCTATGCGAATTGATTTAGTGTTTGAACCTTGAGACAATACGAATTATGTATGTGTTTTGATGATGTTGATATTTGTGAGTTCATGGAATTGTGAATTGATATGTTAGAGGGCTTGATGTTTCGCAAATTGAGTGTGGGTGTGCAAGGGCGCCTAGGGCGCCAAAGTGATGATGATTTTAGTGCTCCAAAAGAATTTTGTTGATTGATTAAATTAAGAGTCATTTTGAGTGTTGAAAATTATAAGATTTTGATGAGTTAAATTGCTAAAAATCAGTTTTTAGTGTTTTGGAAAATTGTTGGAAAAATGGTGATTTTTGGTTTTTAGTGTTGAAGAGTTGTTGGAAAAATTCTGGGTTTGTTGTTGCTGTTTTCTGGGCACCAAGTGCCTGTGCTGGGCGCCTGTGGCCTGTGTGTGTTGCTGTGTGTTGCCAGATTTCCTGTGTGGCTAGGCGCTGGGCGCTGGGTGCCAGCGCTGGGCGCTGAGCGCCCAAGCGTGTGTGTGTGTGCGCCAAGGCGCTGGGCGCTGAGCGCCCGTGTGTGATGCTGCGTGTTGCGTTTGTTGCGCGCGCCCGTGCCTAGCTGCGCCAAGTTCCCTGGGCGCCGGATCCCCAATGTTGCGCGCCTGTTGCGCGTGTTGCCTGTGTTGCGTCTAGGCGCCCAGCGCCTGGGCGCCAGCGTTCCCAGAGTGTGCTGATTTTCCCTAAACTTGTTTTTAACGTAATTTTTGACTCGGGACTCCGTTTTTGACGATTCCAAGTGCGTTGAAAACCTTATTTCAGTGTCTGTGTGATTGTCCAATTTTTAAAATGCAGTGACCCAATTTTCCGAAAATGGTTGGCTGTGGCCCAAGTGCCCGTGGCCCTGCGTCGTTGGGAGATGACTTGTGCTATAATGATTTCTAGAAACTTGTAACTTATTTAGTGCCTTGTGGGTGTTGCTGAATGGGCGCCATGTGGCTGCCCAGGTGTCTCTAGTGATGTTTTTGAGTTAAAGGTCTGTTTTGCCCTTGGTGGCTAATAATAATTGTAGTGACGTGTAAAAGTCTGTTTTGCCCTTGGTGGCTATAATAATTATAATGACGTGTAAAAGTCTGTGCTGCCCTTTGTGGTTATTATTATATATATAATGACGTGTAAGTGGCTGTTCCGCCCTTAGTGGCTATTGTTAATTAAAGTGATGTGTAAATGACTGTTCTGCACTTGTGGTTATTATTATTTATAGTGGCGTGTAAAATGACGTTGTGCCCTCAGTGGCTATTGTTTGAGTTGATGATATTATTGTATAAGTGACGATGAAAACCCAGTGACGTTTGAAGCCCGAAGGGCTAAGTGATGTTAAGGGCTAAATGGCCAGCGATGTTGTGTGCTGATTGTGAATTTGACAGGTGCTGTGCTCTTGCGAGCAAAAACCGGTAAGTGACGGGTCACATAGTTGACTATGACTTGAGTAATTGTGTGTTTGTGTGTTGTGAGTGGTTCATGTCATAGTGTCTCATGCCCATATGCATAAACCCAGTGACGTTTTGGGGCCTGAGTGGCTAAGTGACGATGAGGCCTTAAGGGCTAAGCGACGTTTTGTGAAAAGGTACCTCATGCATATACCCGCGAGTGGGTTGCATTTTCATAAGCCTTCATGACGTGAGATGAGTTATTGTGAGTGATGTGAATGATGACTGTGATATGGACATTCAGTGTTTTTGGGATGCTGATTTGTTCTAGTGTGTAGCCTATGATTAGTACTTATCATATTTTCTATTATATGGATTGAAATGATGCTCACCCTTTCCTGTTTGAATGTTTCCCCATGTTGGTAACGTGCAGGTGATTCTTAGTGAAGGCCTTTAGCTTCACTCCTTGAGTCGAGTCGTCATGCTCTGATATGTAACACTAGGGAGGGGAATGAATGTTGTTTAAGTCATTATGACTGTTGTGGTTATTGGATTTTAGTATTGCAAGCCTGGCTTAGTTGTAATGCCTTTTATGATTAAACTGTTGGATTTTGGGTGCGAAGTTGTAATTTAATTGATAATGATGTTTTGAAGTCATTATAAGACTGTTTTCGAAAAGCGAGTTATTTGAAGTGTGACGTTTAACGAAGTAAGTGTGACATCCCTTGAGGTGTAATTAAATTTTGAAAACTCTGATATTTTTACTAAACAAATTACCGGGTAGAAAAGGGGTGTTACATTAGTGGTATCAGAGCAATGGTTGGTCTGTCCGGCCGAGTCGTCGAGTCGTTGTGTCAGTGACCAACTGTTGTCTTTCAGTGCTGACCGTTGTTTGTGTTGCAGGTACACCGGAAAGTTTCTATTGGTAAGTGAACTAGTGGGGGAGATTTCCCTACTAGTGCTGTGTGCCCTATTGTGTATTTAGTGTGAGAACTGTGTTTTGCTGTTGTGATCCTTGTTGTTGACCTTATTGCTGCATGCTTCTAAATGAATTGTCATGTTGTTTAAATGTTCACATGTGTTTTAGTTGATATTGAGCTCTGTGTGTTCTACATAAAATGTCGAATTAATTGCTGTTGCTGTGGAATGTTAAGTCGCATGTACTTTCTTATGTTGATATGTCCGAACTATTTTAAGAGGTCGACGCTGAGCTTTTACGAAAAATCCTGTGAATATGTTTGATGTTTGAAAACTGAATGCGTTGTAAAATTATTTTGTGGACTATTTCAAGTTATTGCTGCACTAATAACTGTCGTAGCGTTTTAATCACTACAAACGAAAAATATCTTCATTGAGTGCTATAATTTTGACCTCAACTCTTTTTGGAAAAGACCGCAATTTGATGTAACAATTTTAGCTGAGGACTACCGTCTCATGTGATTGCTATTTTGACTTGCCTAATTTTCCTCAAGGTGGAGTCTTGTATGCTTGAGTTTTATGACAAAATCTTTTGGTCGTTACTTCTTGAATTGCGCCATAGAGTTTTATGATCCGAAAAATAATGGAAGTTCTGAAATTGTTTTTGAACATCCATTAAACACTTTTACGTCTGGATGCCGAGATTAACATTGAAAATTACTTTTATAAACGATTCGGATTTTGTTTTAGCAGTTGCACTCTTGCGATATGCGTTACGTGGTTTTAAAAATCTTAAGATTTAAAAATGTGCATTTTGGACGCTTGTGCACTTGGGCCGAATTAACTAATTACTGTAAATGTTAATGTGACTATTCTTTGGGCTGACTAGTTGCAATGAGGTTTTAAATGTTAACCGTGTTCCTGTGTACGTAGTTGATAATGTTTCGTGGGTTATCCTGAGCTATTTGCTATTGCTGTTTGAATGATAAATGCCATGCTGTTTTAAAAGTCGAATGCTACTGCTGTTTTGTTTAAACTGCTGTTGTTGTTTTATTTAAATAATTGTTGCTGTTTCTGAAAAATGATCATTTCTGTTTTCAGAAAATAATGTTGCTGTTTTATTCGGATAATTGTTATGGTTTTCTGCAAAATGACTATTGCTGAAAATGATTGTTGCTACCTTTTTAAAAGTTGTTGTTGCTGCTTCCTAAGGCCGCTGTCAGTGTTTTCAAGAATAACTGTTACTGTCCCTACTTTTGTACACTGCTGCTATTTTACGAGTTGTGCCTGTTTTTGAGTTGTTGACTGTCTCTGTTTTTATGAGTTGTCCTATTTGGTGGTTTGGAGTCTAAAGGATGAAGAGATTTTGAAAATTGCTTTTGAACGACTCATAGACAATTTTATGGTTGGATACTGATAGTAGCATTGAAAACTATTGTTGCAGTTTTTTTTTTCTGAAAAACTATTGTTACTGTTTTTGTGAAAAATTATTGTTGTCACTTCCTGAAAAACTATTGTTGTTGTTGCCATGTGACATTATGCCATTGTTTCCGTGCCGTGTGCCTTGTTGTTGCTATAGTTACGCATTTAGTGAGCTTCCTCGGGATGTTGTTGATGTTATTGTTGTTGTTGTTTTTCGAAAAACTATTATTGCTGTTTTCTGAAAGCTACTGCTGCTGTCCTCCTGTGATGATTGTTGTTGATTCCTGAAAAATCATCGTTGCTGTCTTTAAAAATTACTTTCACCGTACCGAAAAGTACTGTTACTGTTCCTAACTTATGCGCTGCCCCTATTTTTATGAGTTGTGCCTAATTCGATTGTTAACCGTTGCCGGTGCCTTAGTGCCCGATTGTGTGACTGAGTTGTTAATATTGTGTTGTTGATGATGTTGCTCTGTTGTTGGTTTTTAGTTGTTGGTGTCGCCTGAGTGGCAATTGTAGTTGTTGATGTCGCCTGAGTGGCAGTTGTGATTGTTGATGTCGCCTGAGTGGCATTTGTAATTGTTGATGTCGCCTGAGTGGCAATTGTAGTTGTTGATGTCGCCTGGGTGGCAAAGTTGTTTGTGGATGACTGTCGCCGTGTTACTAAAATTATGAGACTTGTTGTACGACTGTTATGCACCCTGTGAATTTCGTTGTGATGTTATGATGATTGAAGTATTTTGTTATCCTTAGGGGTAGATGAGGGGGGTAGGATGCGAGCTAGTTTATCAGAGTAGCGCAGCGGAGTAGAGAGTGAGTCTGATTATTACTGCTTGAGGTTACCTGGCTGAACGAGTAGGAGGGACGGCCGCCCAAGCACTTACCGCCGGAAATCAAAGCAATAGTAATCAGCATGATTGATAGCACTAGTTGTCTAAGTGGCCTTAGTGGAAGAGTGTTGGCGTTGGCAGGTGAATTTCGAGGACGAAATATTCTAAGTGGGGGAGAGTTGTAACACCCTAAAATATTTAATTAATTTGTTAATTAAGTATTTAGGAATTTATTTAATTTATTGGGTATAATTTAATTAATTAAAAATTATATTTAAATGGTGTAGGTGGTATTAGGGGAGGAGGGCGCCAATTAGTTAGACTTGGGCTTAAGTGGAAAGCCCAAGCCCATAATCCAAGATCATATGCGAAGGGGGCAAGCCAATTGGGGGTTAGGGATTTGTGTTGGCATTTGCGAAATTGAAAGAGAGAGAGAGCAAGAGAGAAAGAGGAGCGTGAGAAAGAGAGAGAGAGAGAGCAAGGGGGGCGGCCAAGAGGAGAAGGAGAAGAGGATTCGAAGATCAAGAGGGAGGGATCTCCGTTGTTGCTGTGGCTCTGTAGGTGACTTCTCCTAGGGCATCGAATTCTTCTTCTTGAAAAGGTTAGGGGAGCTCTATCACTCTATCTAATAAATTATATGATGGGTCCTAGATCTAGGGTTTATACTAGTACCATGTGTTCTTGATGTTCTTTAGTGTTCTTGAACGTTTTTGGGTTGCCCATGATGATGATCTTCATATATACATATATGTATGCCCTATGCGAATTGATTTAGTGTTTGAACCTTGAGACAATACGAATTATGTATGTGTTTTGATGATGTTGATATTTGTGAGTTCATGGAATTGTGAATTGATATGTTAGAGGGCTTGATGTTTCGCAAATTGAGTGTGGGTGTGCAAGGGCGCCTAGGGCGCCAAAGTGATGATGATTTTAGTTCTCCAAAAGAATTTTGTTGATTGATTAAATTAAGAGTCATTTTGAGTGTTGAAAATTATAAGATTTTGATGAGTTAAATTGCTAAAAATCAGTTTTTAGTGTTTTGGAAAATTGTTGGAAAAATGGTGATTTTTGGTTTTTAGTGTTGAAGAGTTGTTGGAAAAATTCTGGGTTTGTTGTTGCTGTTTTCTGGGCGCCAAGTGCCTGTGCTGGGCGCCTGTGGCCTGTGTGTGTTGCTGTGTGTTGCCAGATTTTCTGTGTGGCTAGGCGCTGGGCGCTGGGTGCCAGCGCTGGGCGCTGAGCGCCCAAGCGTGTGTGTGTGTGTGCGCCAAGGCGCTGGGCGCCAGGCGCTGGGCGCTGAGCGCCCGTGTGTGATGCTGCGTGTTGCGTTTGTTGCGCGCGCCCGTGCCTAGCTGCGCCAAGTTCCCTGGGCGCCGGATCCCCAATGTTGCGCGCCTGTTGGGTGTGTTGCCTGTGTTGCGTCTAGGCGCCCAGCGCCTGGGCGCCAGCGTTCCCAGAGTGTGCTGATTTTCCCTAAACTTGTTTTTAACGTAATTTTTGACTCGGGACTCCGTTTTTGACGATTCCAAGTGCGTTGAAAACCTTATTTCAGTGTCTGTGTGATTGTCCAATTTTTAAAATGCAGTGACCCAATTTTCCGAAAATGGTTGGCTGTGGCCCAAGTGCCCGTGGCCCTGCGTCGTTGGGAGATGACTTGTGCTATAATGATTTCTAGAAACTTGTAACTTATTTAGTGCCTTGTGGGTGTTGCTGAATGGGCTCCATGTGGCTGCCCCGGTGTCTCTAGTGATGTTTTTGAGTTAAAGGTCTGTTTTGCCCTTGGTGGCTAATAATAATTGTAGTGACGTGTAAAAGTCTGTTTTGCCCTTGGTGGCTATAATAATTATAATGACGTGTAAAAGTCTGTGCTGCCCTTTGTGGTTATTATTATATATATAATGACGTGTAAGTGGCTGTTCCGCCCTTAGTGGCTATTGTTAATTAAAGTGATGTGTAAATGACTGTTCTGCACTTGTGGTTATTATTATTTATAGTGGCGTGTAAAATGACGTTGTGCCCTCAGTGGCTATTGTTTGAGTTGATGATATTATTGTATAAGTGACGATGAAAACCCAGTGACGTTTGAGGCCCGAAGGGCTAAGTGATGTTAAGGGCTAAATGGCCAGCGACGTTGTGTGCTGATTGTGAATTTGACAGGTGCTGTGCTCTTGCGAGCAAAAACCGGTAAGTGACGGGTCACATAGTTGACTATGACTTGAGTAATTGTGTGTTTGTGTGTTGTGAGTGGTGCATGTCATAGTGTCTCATGCCCATATGCATAAACCCAGTGACGTTTTGGGGCCTGAGTGGCTAAGTGACGATGAGGCCTTAAGGGCTAAGCGACGTTTTGTGAAAAGGTACCTCATGCATATACCCGCGAGTGGGTTGCATTTTCATAAGCCTTCATGACGTGAGATGAGTTATTGTAAGTGATGTGAATGATGACTGTGATATGGACATTCAGTGTTTTTGGGATGCTGATTTGTTCTAGTGTGTAGCCTATGATTAGTACTTATCATATTTTCTATTATATGGATTGAAATGATGCTCACCCTTTCCTGTTTGAATGTTGCCCAATGTTGGTAACGTGCAGGTGATTCTTAGTGAAGGCCTTTAGCTTCACTCCTTGAGTCGAGTCGTCATGCTCTGATATGTAACACTAGGGAGGGGAATGAATGTTGTTTAAGTCATTATGACTGTTGTGGTTATTGGATTTTAGTATTGCAAGCCTGGCTTAGTTGTAATGCCTTTTATGATTAAACTGTTGGATTTTGGGTGCGAAGTTGTAATTTAATTGATAATGATGTTTTGAAGTCATTATAAGACTGTTTTCGAAAAGCGAGTTATTTGAAGTGTGACGTTTAACGAAGTAAGTGTGACATCCCTTGAGGTGTAATTAAATTTTGAAAACTCTGATATTTTTACTAAACAAATTACCGGGTAGAAAAGGGGTGTTACAGGAGGAATGGGATCCATTGTCAAAATCTGGCCCCGGACATGTGAAAAACCATCAGATAGGCCCATCGGGAAGAGCATCACATATTCGCGTTCGGTTTCAGCGAGGAGAGGCTTGACGCCGCCGCAATCACAAGTGTGCTCAGTCTTGAATTGTTGTAGTTCTTCCCAGAGTGACTTTAACTTGGTGTAGTATTGGGTAACAGATGAAGTACCTTGCGTAATACTATTCAGTTCTTTCCTGAGTTGGTAGATGCGAGGACCGTTGATTTGCTGGAAACGAGTCTTGAGGTCAGACCAGATTTCTGCAGCAGAACCAGCGTAGAGGATCGAAGAGACGACTTCCTTGGAGACGGCGTTGAGTAGCCAAGAACACGCGATGTTGTCGTTGCGCTTCCATGCGGTTTGCTGCTTGGAATCACCGCCCTCTGGATATGGAACGGAGCCATCAACGAAGCCAAATTTGTTCTTTCCTTTCAAAGCGAAGCGCATTGACCGGTACCAAGAGTTGTAGTTGTCGCCGGTGAGAGTTTGTGTGACGAGTACAATCCCAGGGTGATCGTTCGAATGCAAGTATAGAGGATCCGAAACCTGATCTTGAGATTCAGTCGAAGCCGCCATGGATGAATGAAGACGAAGAGAAAGGTGAACAAAGAACGATTCTTGGAAAAAATCGTATGATACAGAAATGAGATAATTTCTGGAAATTGAAGGTTGAAGAACACGATTAGAGGAATTTCGAACAAGAATTGAAGAGTCAAAAGACGAAATCGTGAAGGAAATTGAAGAATCGAAAGGCGAAATCGTGAAGGAATTCACAGATCGAGAGCAAATTAGGGTGCGGAAGGTGTGAGATATCCTACTGATACCATATTGAAGGTGGAACCAGAGAGATTGAAAGACTAAAATTCATTGAACTGAAATGAATGAATTACAAAATGGAAGATGAGTATATATGCTCTGTACTTCCCAATTCAGTTAACAAGCTAACCGAATGCTCAACAATCTCACTGAACAGATTAACTTTAACTAATCTAACTAGGACTAACTAAGCTGTAGTTAATGTAACTAAACTAGAGTTAAGTAAATTACAACTGAAACAGTAAATGGTAAATATACTAACTCTAATAACGGGTGGTAAGAAGATGGAGTGTTACTCTGAAAACCATGGTTATGTGGTTGAGAAATTTGTGATGTAATAGGATTTCTGATAATGAAGACGAGCGAGAGCAGTTTCGCGAATTCCCTCTCGCGATAATCAACATTTTCCTTTATTTTAATATTTATTTAACAAAAGAAAATTTTAATAAGGCAAATTCTTATGTACCCCAGTGAAAAAGTTGGGTGCAGCACCCTCACGATTTGTTTTACTTATAAATTGCTATGTCACACTATATTTTAACTCATTTTTTGTTTTCTTATTTTCATTTATGGGTCTTGGTTTTTAAAAATTATAGGATTACCCTAATTATAGTTTGAATTAGAATTCTATTTTTTTTATTCCCTAATTTCTTATTTTTGCTCATCCTTGTTTGTGCAATTGCTATTTTCTTCCCATCATTCTTAACTCCACTCGGCAGACTTGTTCTTCTCATTGTTGGCAACCACACCTTAAAAAATTGTTTTGTATTAGTCTCAAAACTGCGTTGTTGACACACTTTGGGTACTTTAGTTGTCATGGGTACTTTAGTTGTCACCTTTTAATAAGCCATGTGACATTAAAAAGCCACATAATCAGGTCTATGTGGCACTTAACGTGCCACATCACTCAATTGAAATGGAGTTAAGGATGCCATTAACGTGGAGGACTAACGCGACTAACAGAATACACACATTTTTGCATTTTTGCACGATTGAGGGACCAAATTGACAGCGATATACACTTTCAATCACCAAATTGGCTATTTACCCTATTATATTATGTTGGTGAGATAATTTTTTTTGTTGCATATTTGTAACTTTATCATTTTAGTAGCTAGGGAATGTGGTTGGAATAGTTGAGCAGGAATTATGCAATTTTGGGTAATGTAGAAGGCTCCTAAGATTGAGAGCAAGACTGGCATTTACATGGCATCAGCTGCGGCCTTTGTTATTGTTTCGCAAATATAAGAAAACATTTAATTACTTACTTTCTCATCTTTCACTCATTAGTGTGTGCCACCACGAGTTTCATAGTGTTGCACTATGAAGTGCATTTGCAGAGAGAATTGAGAGGGAGAAGAAGTTGGTTGGAACGGAAATAACAGAAAATGAACTGTTGCATTGAATGAAGTACAAATGTACTTATATGAGGGAATTACAATGCTAAGGGTAAAATAGTAAACTGTATAATGAGTAAAATACAGAAAACTGAAATACAATACTACTAGTACTTATACCCTATATTAAGTATACTATACGGACTATAACAAGTATAATTTCTGGCCTTGAATTGCCTTCAACACTCCCCTGCAATTTAAGCATCCAGAAACATCAAGTTCAAACAATTCCTCAGCTCCTCAAATCCGTCTCCAGTTACAGACTTGGTAAAAATATCAGCAACATTCTGAGCAGTGTTGCAGTAGGACATTTCAAGTCTTCCCTTGCTAACTTGATCTCTAATAAAGTGATACTTCGTCTCAATATGTTTGCTACGGCAATGAAGCAATGGATTCTTGGCCAAATTAATTGAAGACTTGTTATCCACATTCAACTTCACTGGTTTCTTATGTATGATCTGCAGCTCATCCAACAGAGAATCAATCCATAATGCTTGACAGGCAGCTTGACAAGCAGCTTGACAAGCTGCTATGTACTCAGCCTCACAAAATTATAAAGCAATAACACTTTGCTTCTTAGAACTCCATGAGATTGGAGCACCAAGGAAACTAAACCAATACCCTGAAGTACTCTTTTTCTCTACCTTATCCCCACACCAATCAGAATCAGAAAATGCTGCCACTGCAGGTATTCCAGAAGTGCTCTTCTTTGGAAACAATAGAGCCAACTTCTGTGTACCCTTAAGGTATCTCAAGATCCTCTTAGCAGCCACCATATGTGATACTCTAGGATCACTCATAAATCTACTAACTAGGCCCACACTAAAAGCAACATCAGGTCTGTTATTACAAACAAACCTTAAAGAACCAACAATTTGTTTGAACAAAGTTGCATCCACTGTCTTCTCTTCCTCTGCCTTAGTTAGTTTCATATTGGATTCACAAGGTGTAGTAACACACTTGCAGTTTTCCATATTGAATCTTTTCAACATATCACAAATGTACCTCCTTTGATGAAGAAGTATACCACTATCAGCATATACAAACTCCATGCCCAGAAAATAGCTTAACAAGCCTATGTCAGACATTTCAAATTCTGTCATGAGTTTCTTCTTGAACAAATTGATCTTCTCTTGATCATTTCCAGTCACTAAGAGGTCATCTACATAGAGGCAAATCAATATCACCTCTCCTCTTTCCTTCCTTCTGAAGTATACACCATATTCAACAGAGCACTTCACAAAACTCTGCTTCTGCAGAAACGTATCAATCCTCTTGTTCCAAGCTCGTGGAGCTTGCTTCAATCCGTATAAGGCCTTGTTCAATTTGTAGACTTTGTGTTCTTCACCCTTCAACACAAACCCAAGTGGTTGTTGAACATAAACTTCTTCCTCAAGCTCACCATTAAGGAAGGCAGACTTCACATCTAGCTGGTGAAGTTGCCAATTGTTGAAAGCAGCTAGTGCTACAACCAATCTCACTGTTTCTAGTCTAGCCACTGGTGCATAGACCTCAGAATAATCAACACCCTCCTTTTTCAAGAAACCTCTTGCAACTAACCTTGCCTTATACTTTGCAA
This sequence comes from Astragalus membranaceus, assembly GCA_039519185.1. Classification (NCBI taxonomy): domain Eukaryota; kingdom Viridiplantae; phylum Streptophyta; class Magnoliopsida; order Fabales; family Fabaceae; genus Astragalus; species Astragalus membranaceus. Next base: position 105,070,684 of record CM076850.1, on the reverse strand, counting down.
TTGAGCCATCTGGTTTCCTTTTCAACTTGAACACCCACTTCAAATCTATAGGCTTCTTGGTTTTTGGTAACTCAACCAAATTCCAAGTATTGTTCTTCTTGATTGCATGCATTTCTTCCTGCATTGCATTCTTCCATTCCTTCATCTCAATTGCTTTCTCCCACTTGACAGGTTCTAACTCAGCTGCTAGAGCCATTTGCAACAACTCACCATCATCTTCTATGTTGTTGTCTGCAATTATATCATAACCAGCAAGTCTGACAGAGGGAAATAGTTCTCTTTGTGACCTCCTTAGACCCTGCTCACTACTCTCAGGTTCGTCAACATTAGTCACTGGTTTTAGTATTTTCCTCTTCACTATCAAAAGGAAAAGTCATTCTAGTCACTGATTCACTCTCCCAATTCCACATAGCAGATTCATCAATCTTCACATCTCTGCTAATTACCAATTTCTTCAACTTTGGATCATACAATCTATAAGCACCAGTTGGATTATATCCAACTAACACAAGTGGTTCACTCTTGTCATCTAGCTTCCTCCTTCTCTCATCAGTAATGTGTCTAGGACAAATTGATCCAAAAATTCTCAGATGCTTTACTGTTGGTTTGTTTCCTGTCCAAGCTTGTTCAGGAGTCATATCAACCAAACCTCTAGAAGGGCATCTATTGAGCACATAAGCACCTGTGTTCACTGCTTCACCCCAGTAGTTTTTAGGCATCTTCTTCTCTTTCAGCATGCCTCTTGCCATGTCAAGCAAGGTCCTATTTCTCCTCTCTGCTAAGCCATTATGCTGAGGAGTATAAGGGGCTGTCACCTCATGTGAAATGCCTCTTTCTTCACAAAAATCTTTCAATTCATTTGAATTGAACTCACCACCACCATCAGTCCTCAATGTCTTCAATTTGTTACCACTTTTTCTCTCCACAAGTGCACAAAACTTCTTGAAAACTGAGAACACTTCTGATTTTTCTTTCAACAAATACAACCATATCTTCCTTGTGAATTCATCAACAAAGGTCAGGAAATATTTGTTTCCACTGAAAGTTTGCTCTTCAATAGGGCCACACACATCAGAATAAACAACTTCTAATGATTGCTTTGCCCTCTTTGGAGCACTTGACTTGAAATTGTTTCTAGGTTGCTTGCTCACCAAACAGCCTTCACACAACTTCTCAGGTTCCTTTATAGCAGGCAAACCATGCACCATCTCACTGTCATGAAGTAACTTCAAGCTCTTGAAGTTGAGATGCCCAAACCTATGATGCCACAGCCACCTTTCTTCATCAATAGTTCTGTTAAGCAGACACTTCACCTCTGCAGCCTCCAATTTCACTTTGAAGGTCCCGTTCTTACTCATTATAGCTTTGCACAACAACTTCTCATTGGAATCAAACAATTTCAGATAATTGCTTCTCATTGCAATTGAAAAACCTTTCTCAAGCAGCTGTCCAATACTCAACAAATTGCTCTTGAATAAAGGTACATACAACACATCAGTTATGAATGTAGGTTTACCATTCTTCCCTTTAATCATCACTTTACCTCTACCTTCTACAGTTATGGCAGTGTGATCAGCAAACCTAACTGTATTTCTAACACTATCATCAAAATCAAACAACCACTCTCTATGTCCAGTCATATGATTGCTACATCCAGTGTCTAGGTACCAATCCTCAATATTAATACTCTTAATTTCATCACTATCAGAACTAACAGTAGTAAATTGAGTTACCTCACTCTTATCAGAAGTCACTTCCTGCTTCACCATGTTTTCATCATCAATCTTAGCCATCAGCATCACTGGATCTGAATCAGAGTCATCATCTTCAACAGCTAAAGCCTCCTCATCAGCCTTAGACTTTCCTCCCTTCAAGTCAGGGCATTCATCTGCAAAATGGCCATATTTGTCACAGTTATAACACTAAATGTTTTTCTTGTTAAATTTCTTCTTTCCTCCTTTGTTATGACTGGAATTCCCCTTTCCTGATGTGCTATCTGAGTTACCAGAATTGTTCTGGTTCTGAGAAAAATTTCCACCATTCTTCTTCTTGTTTTTCTCCTGAAACAAGGCTTGTTCACTAGTCTTCTCCTTATCTTTATCAGATCCTCTCTCTGTAATTCTGATCTCGTGCGCCTCTAAATTGCCTTGTAATTCATCAATTCTCATCGTGCTCGCATCCTTTGAGAATTGAATTGCAACAACAACATAATCAAATTGAGGTGTGTGAGATCTGAGTACCTTCTCAACGATCGTTTCTTCACTGAGAGTTTCTCCACATAACTTCATCTGACTTGTCACTGTAACAACATGTGAGAAGTAATCAGCAATCTCGTTGTTCTTCATCTGAAGATTCTCATATTGCTTGCGAAGTGCTTGAAGCTTCACTTTCTTCACCGTCGCATCACCACCGTAGCACCGCACTAGTGTATCCCACGTCGTCTTCGCCGTCGTTGCCTCGGAAATTTTCCCAAAGATCTTCGCATCCACGCACTGATGGATGTAGAACAATGCCTTCTGATCCTTCTTCCTTACTTCACGATTTGCATTTCTTTGAGCTTCATTCGCGTTTTCTGCTAACTCTGGAACTCATGTGTTGACGATCTCAAGCACATCTTGAGCGCCAAACAGAACTCTCATCTGAATTGACCACCTGCTCCAATTCTCTCCGTCGAACATCGGCAAACACCACAACAGAAAAGGCCATCAGGGGCGCTTTTTTTTTATCCATTTGGGGCGTTTTCGGGCGCCCCTAAAGCTTGCGCTCCTGTAGGTGGTGACCAACTGGAGCGCTTGTAAGAGGCTCCCCTGATGGCCATAGCGCAGGTGACCAACTGGAGCGCTTGTAAGAGGCGCCCCTGAATTTCAAAGGACAAAGGACATCAGGGGCGCTTTTCCTAAGCGCTCCTGATGCTATATTTTTTTTTTAAAATTCTTTTTACCAAATCTAACCAGTTCCAAATCTAACCAGTTCCAAATCAAACCTGCAGCAACAACAACCTAAAATAACCAATTGAATTGGGGGATCAAACCAGCCAATTCAAAATCAAACCAGCCAATTCAAAATCAAATTCCAAATAAAAAACTTATAAATGCATCTAATATCCATACATAGAGAGAACAAAAATAATATGACATCCAATGCAGCAACAAAATTTACATGTCCACTTATTGAGTACAAACAAGCTACCCAAAATGAGCAAAAAAACAAGCTACCCAAAATGACTTGAATTTCGATTTTGATTAATCAAAGAAGCAACATAATGACACCACTCGCCTTTGACCTCAGTAAGTATGTCATCAGAAAATGGAGCTCCAACCTCGTATCCTGGAAAATACTTCCAAAATAAAATAAAATAAAATAAAGTTAGAACTAAGTTGTTAAATGCTTGATATGGAATTGCTAGCTTATCAAAAAAGAAACTATATAAATTACATACATTTAGGGGAATTTCCATTTGTATGTCAGTGATTATGTCCTTCATATACTTCATAACGTAATATCCACAATCAACATTGTTTGGTTGTCTCGGACACTACAAATCAAAAAAAAAATTAATTGTTAAAATGCGAGCAAAATTTACATGGATAAGAATAATATTGATTATAAACTTACCTTTATTACTATCCAATTTGTTTTATTGTTCCCACCTCTAGTCCTAACCTCATTTGATGCCCAAAAAGTTGCCAAACAACTGAAACATCATACATATAACTATATTAATTAATCGAAATAGATACATAATTAATATTGAAATATGCGATGTATCTAAATACACACCTTTCAAACATTCCTCTCATCATGGCGTGTTTGCTATAATCACCGTGACACGAATCCAAATAGAAAATTCTATTTCTCCTAGCATCAATCACCAACAATACCCAATGTACACTACCAAAATATTTCGATAATTAAATAAATAAGACATTTTTGAAAAAACACATTATATATATAGAGAGAGAGAGAGACAGAGAGAGAGAGAGACAGAGAGAGAGAGATTAAATTTCTTACCCTCGTAAGTTAATGGGTGCCAAAAACCAGCAATCACAGCTGCTTTCAAGTGCCGAAGCCAAGCGTGTATTGATATAGGCTTTTATCGCTTCCTTGCTTTGTAACACCCCGGTATTTGTAACATGTAAAAATACCCAAGTGCACCATTACTAAAACATCAAAGATATATTTCCTGTTTAAATACTGAACACCAATGTAAAATTTTCACTGAATAACAACAGAACAGTCTTAAACATAAATAAGACCATAAACCATCAGTGAAATACAGTGTTCAATATCGCACAAGAAAGCGGAAAATAAATAGATAACTAACAAGGGAAAACATAACTTAAGCATAAAAGCTAAGTCTTCATCAACCATCCGAGTACCACCTACTCGTGCCTCTTGGATCTCCATTTTCCCTGTTTATCTGAAAAACAACAACATATAAACAATGAGATACAATCTCAGTGAGTTCTACCGAGACCCCTAACTACGCTCTCGGTTCATTTATGAATTCTCATACATTCGTAGTTTACTTTATAAACTACATTCTTTTAATTTAGCACGACACCGACCCCAGCTTTGGTAATCCCGGTGACTCGTACTAGTCAACATAGTATGATACTAGCCCCAGCTTTGGTAATCCCGGTAACCATACTATTGATATCTTTAGAATGACACCGACCCCAGCTTTGGTAATCCCGGTGACCATTCTTTCTAACTTTAACACGGTACCGGCCCCAGCTTTGGTAATCCCGGTAACCCGCTTCATTACTTTATTACAGCACCGACCCCAGCTTTGGTAATCCCGGTGAACTGTTTTATAACTGTGACATAACACCGACCCCAGCTTTGGTAATCCCGGTGAACCCCCTTACCAATAGTACTTTCCCTAATGGCATACGGGCCTAGGGTAAGGGATCATGACTTCCCCGTCTAGTATGTCAACCTCATGGGTCGTCACCCAAACTCGATCTAGTATATATATATATATATATATATATCCACCCGCATTTGGGCTAACTCCTATATTCGATATAATTTATATATCGTGAATCATAGACCGTTTTAGATGATTTAAATAATAATCATCCCGCGTCAGTTATACAATACCACATCGGACTTATAGTTCGTTTTCCTTTCGATAAAACATGACCTCACACGTGTTCTTATTATTCGGCTTTTTCGAAACGATTTGGACTTCAAAAGTATTTTATAAAACCTTTCTGGAACATACCCAAAATCAAGGCATTATAAGCCTAATATCATTATAGAAGGGTTAGGAAAGGATTGGGAGAGGATTGGAATCGATCGGGATCGTTTCGGGCAGTTTTGGAAAATTTGGACAGAACACAGCGCACGGTTCGTGCTCCCATACGCACGGGTCGTGCGCCCTGTAATGCGTTTTTGAAAACAGAAACAGAAAGACCCGCACGGTCCGTGCGCCTGAGACGCACGGGTCGTGCGCTTTTGACAGCATTGTATTTTATCCCGTTTTCGCAATTTTTGTCGTTCTGACCAATTCCGATACCTGTTCCAGTCCAGTCCCAACATAAAAACAATCCAAAACATATACAAACAATAACAATCATCAACCAATCAATCATATAATTCCATAACACTCAAACATCAATTTCCTCAAAATCCGTTAATTTTCGATCTAACAGTTTTTCGACCAAAACGATATTTTACACGCAATTCAAGTCGAAACAATCATATCAAACAAACAGTCGAATCAATTAACATAAAATTCGTTTCAATCAATCAATTCAAAACATAAATCCTAAACGTGAGTAAAACTCACCTATCGTGATGAAAATCACGAAATACCGAGACTTTCTGCTACTCGAACATCCGGCTCGTGAGACTCGAGAAATCCTCGTTCGGTACCAATTTGCACCTAGACACCAACAATGGCTCCTAAGGCTCCAAGCTCCTCTCGCAAACACAAACTCGATTCCTAGCTTTGAATTTCCAAAATCCCACTTGACTTCAAACAACCACTATTCATCATCTTCCTCCTCTCACCTCCATGACACTATTCACACATAACCCCAATTTTCAACCTTAACCCTTGATTCCTCCATATGATCCAAAACTTGAGTGATTGAACTACCCAACCAACAATATGGCTCCTATGGACCATCAATCCTTCACCTAAGCTACCCTTTGAGCTTTAATCATCAAAGCCCTCTTTTACCCCTTGAAAAACGAAAATGGTGGAGAGTGGGAGGATGGTTTGTTGGTGATGATCGTTGAATCAAAAATGGAGAGGGTGATGAGATGGTGCTAGTGGAAGAAAGAAGAAGAACATTTGGTGAGGATTTCTCACTCCCTCTTCTCTTCTCCCTCTTCGCCACTTTCCTTCTTTTCTCCTTCCCTTCTTTTCTTTCTCTCGTTCTCTGTTTCTTTCTTTCTTTCTTAATTTTAATTCTTTTCTTCTCTTCACTCTCACACACATTCACGCATACTTATATATATTTATTAATATATACGTGGTAACGTGATCCAATTACCATATTGATCTAACTCTTTTATTTCGATTCCAAAACTTCCTTGATCCGTATTATCCCGTTAACGATCCGATGACAACCAATAAATAATTTTAGCACTCATTAAATTTACCAGTCGAGTACTAAATTAGTTTAATTGGGTTAACATCCAAATAATTCCATTAATTATTTTGGGGATGTTACATTCTCCCCAACTTGAAAGAATTTTGTTCTCAAAATTTCGTCGAGTCCTTTATTCAACTAACCGAGAATCGACATTCTCAGAAATGACTCAATTTGATGAAAAACAATCTTGAATTAGCGAAATGAGTGTAGAAACTCTTCCCAAGTTGGCACACCAATCTCTAAGTATGATCTGCTACTATCCTAGAATGCTCCCAAGGTTATAGTACAGACTCTCTTGTTACGAATCAACACGAGAAACTCCTCTTTCGCCTACATAAGCTCGGCACCGCATTTGAAAACACTTCTGAAGCTTCATTCTAATTATCCTCGCTTGCTCCCCAACTTTGATTAATATAAATCAAAGGGTCTAAAACGAGACACTTGATAGAGATACAGGTTGGAAATGAGATCCACAAACTGGTACTCCTCGGTAGAGGTAAAAACAAACACGATTTTCTCGAAAGGTGTAAACACGTTCTCAACAACTGTCTAAAATTCCATAACAGTTCTCGTACACATTGACAATTGTGTCGAAAAAGTCACTTGTGAAACTTCCTGACTCGCCCTTGGGATTTCGAGATAAAACTTTTTAAAAAGATGGAATGAGGGTTTTACTAAAAACTTTGACCTTAAACGTAGAAATAAACCGTGGGAACATCAATTAATTTCGAAGGCAATAAAAATCACCGCAGTTGTTCTCAAAACAACTATCAAACAAAATTCAGAACTCTTTTTCCTCTATTGCAACTTCCTCACGATGTTTTTACCAATGACGCGCCCGATTCCTTTCTGGATTAGTCAATAACGTTGAGAGTTTCCCCTCAACCATAGTAATCCTCCTAGGATTTTTCTTCAATCACAATTTATTAGCCTCTTGATTCGTTCCCAAAAATTTAACTTTAGCATGCGGGTTTTCACAAAAATGATTTTTCAAAACTATCATACCGCACGCCAAGCTTCACTTTCGGAAATTTCAGACTCTTGCAAGCAGATCCATCAATTAATCCTTTGGCGGTTAATCGCAATGTGAAAAACAGTCAACAGTTACCTCACTTACATATTCGTATTCACGTTCGCCTTGTCAAACGGAATCTCGTAAGACAATCTTATTGTTAACCTTCACCAAGGAGAGGTTAACAAACTAACACCTTGCCACCAAAGTGGAAACTTATGGATGTACTCCAACTTAGATCTAAAAGACTCTAACAATTCCATTTCTTGCATCATTAACTCTGCCATGTGTAACATCCTCAAAATAATTAATCGAATTATTTGGATGTTAACCCAATTGAATTAACTTGGTACTTAATTGGTAAAATTATTGAGTGCTAAAATTAATTACTGGCTGTCACAGGGTCGTTAACCGAATAATACGGATCAAGGAAGTTTTGGAATCGAAATAAGGAATTTGGGTCAATATGGTAATTGGACCACGCCACCACTAATTTATTAATTAAATAAATATGTGTGTGTGTGTTAATTAAAAGAAGAAAGGAAAGAAAGAAAAGAGAAAGGGAGCGCTGGAAACAGAGAAAGGAAACAGAGAAAGGAAGAAGAGAAAAGAAGAAGGAAAAAGAAGAAGGAAAAAGGGAAGAGAAGAAGAAGGATCCTCAACCTCCAAGCTCCAAACTTCATCATCTTCATCACCTCGTCTCCCTCAACATAACCCTATAGTTTGGTAAGTTTTCCCTCAATTTCTTCCCCTTTTCATGGCCTACGAATTTCCATGGTTTTTGGGAATTGATTTGTTGAAATCTCAAGTTGTGAGCTGGAATTAATGATTGATTCATGCTTAGGATCGAAGCCAAGAGCGGTAGAACGCGTTTGGGAATTCGAAACGAAGTTAGGAGCGATTCGGTGTTGTTTGGGTTCGATTCGGTGATTTCGATACTTCGGTGATTTCGGCTCGGCAACGACTCTCGCGTCAAGGGTGAGTTTTACTCACGTTTAGGATGTTTTTGTGTCTCGTTAGTTTTTACGTTAATCGAGTTTGAGAAATTTTGGGTTGAAAACCGATAATTGGAAAATATGTCGTTTTTGATAAAATCCGTTTTGAATGAGTTTTTGATTGACTTGAATGATTGTGTGATTTTGATTGGAACTGTTTTTATGGTTGTCAAATCTGTTTTTAATCGGAACAAGAATCGGAATTGAGCGGAATCGCGGTTTTCGTGCGAAATCGTCAAAATCTGCATTAACAGACCCCCCTTTCTGCCTATTCGCGCCTCACCTGCGCTCCAGCGCGACTTCAGCGCAGTTTGGCAGAAACTTTCTGCCAGTTCGCGCGCAACTCGCGCGCCAGCGCGACTTCAGCGCAGTTTGGCAGAATTTCAGCAACAAAACACTGTTTTTCGTTTTGCGATAACTTTTGATCCGGGAACCCGATTGAGGTGTTCTAAGATGCGTTGGAAAGCTTATTCAGAGGCCTAACTGAATATTCTATTTTTAAGGCAAAATGAACTGTTTTTAATATTGAAAATTGTGTCGAAAAGTGGTCAAATAGAGTGCGAGTGTGAACTTGGATTTTATAAAACTTGGAATTAAAGTGTTTCATGGATTGTCTGATTTGATGGACCGTGGGTTCATAGTGCTGTAGATATATATATATATATATATTATATCGAGTTTGGGTGACGACCCATGTTGACATACTAGGCGGGGCAGTCATGATCCCTTACCCTAGGCTCCGTGCCATTAGGAAAAATGCTATTGGTAAGGGGGTTCACCGGGTTTGGAAGCGGTTACGCAGTCGGTGTTATGTCAGATTTGTTTATTGTACGATTCACCGGGTTTGGAAGCGGTAACGCAGTCGGTGTCGTACTGAGTCACAACAGGTTCACCGGGTTTGGGAGCGGTAACGCAGTCGGTGATCTGTTAAAAGTTAAGTAATGCGGTCCACCGGGTTTGGAAGCGGTAACGCAGTCGGTGCCGTGTCACGTTATAAAAGAAAAATTCATAATTGATCCGAGAGTGTTAGTAGGGGTCTCGGTAGAACTCACTGAGATTGTATCTCACTGTTTAAATGTTGTTGTTTTACAGATAAACAGGGACAGAAGAAAACTCAGAGGCACGAGTAGGTGGCCCCGAGAGATGGATGATGACTTAGTTTTACGTTTGAGTTTATTTTCCTTCTGTTGTCCATGTATCACAACACCATGACATCGGTGTTATGTTATCCTTTATTCCGCTTTCTTGTATGATACTGAGCAGGATAGTTCGCTGAATTTTTTGGTCTTATGTGTATTAAGACTGCTTGGTTGTTGTCCAGTGAAAACTATTTTGCAGTGTTCAGTATTTATGCAGGAATTTTATATCTCTGATGTGTTTCTAATGTGCACTTGGGTATTTTTAATAAATAGAAATACCAGGGTGTTACAGTTGGTATCAGAGCGGTTCGACCTAGTCGGACTTAGCTTATAGGGTCTTTGCTTTTTCCAGTCGTGATTTTCTTAGTATGCTATTAGACATTGAGCTTGATCAACTTAATACTTTGTGCATATTTCGCAGAATCATGGCCAGAAGAGGTAGAGGCGTTCCTCCTCCTGTTGATCCAAATTTTGAGTGGATGCAGAATGTAATTGAGAACCAGCAGAAAATGATGCAAGACATGATGCTTATGCATCAGCAGCAACAAATCCTACAGCAAAATGCTCAGCAGCATCAAGCTCCAGAGCCACAAGTGAACCCAAGGAGAATTTTCACAGAGTTCCTGAAAATGAAACCCTCCGAGTTTAGAGGTGGGCCGGATGTCATGAGAGCACAACATTGGCTGGATGACATTGAAAAGATCTTTGTAACAATGCAAGTGACCGATGAAGATAAGTTGAGGTTGGCATCCCATATGTTGAAGGGAGAGGCCAATAACTGGTGGACAAATGCTAGAGCCATGATGGAGACAATGGGAACTCCCCCGACTTGGGAAAATTTCCGAACATCATTTTTGGAACAATTCTTCCCCACGGCTATGAGGCTTGATAAGGAAAATGAGTTTTTGGCTTTTACACAAGGAGGCTTGACCGTGGGCCAATACACGGCTAAATTTGAAGAGTTGTATCAATTCTTCGGTTTAGCTGGGTATGCCCCCAATGACCAGTGGAAAACTGACAGGTACAAATATGGGTTGAGAGAGGATATTGCTCAAAGTCTTAGTTCTTTTTCGAGAACCAACTACGCAGCCATGGTACAACAAGCTTATATCGCCGAAAGTGATTTGTCCAGGTTGTATGCAAGCAGAAAGGCATTCCATCAGAATAGAAAGAGCACTGGGTCATCTAGTTCTCAGATGGGCCCCAAGCATGACTCGGGCAGGGGTGGTAATTATAAGGGGAAGCAGGTGCAAACAGCTGACCAAACGAGGTTTAAAAATTGTCCTAAGTGCGGAAGGTATCACCGTGGTGAGTGTCAACTAAGATCTACTAGGTGTTACCATTGTAATGAGGAGGGCCACTATGCCAATGAGTGCCCAGCAAAGAGGAACATCCAAAGAGCACCAAATGCACCTAGTCAGGGGCGGATCAACACACTGGATGCTCGAACCATCACTCCTTCTGATAATCTTCTAAGGGGTACGGGATCTCTTTTTAATAATTCAGTCAATATTTTATATGATTCTGGTGCAACTCACTGTTTTATCTCGCAAGCATGTGTGGATCGATTGGGATTAGCATTGTCTGAGCTATCCGAACCGATAACTATTTTAACTGCTGCCAAGGGTCGTGTCCAGACCCAATCATTATGTGAAAATTGTAACATCCTCAAAATAATTAGTAAAATTATTTGGGTGTTAAACCAATTAAACCAATTTAGTACTTAACTGGTAAATTTATCGAGTGCAAAAATTATTTATTTGTTGTCATCGGATCGTTAACCGGATAATACGGACCAGGGAAGTTTTGGAATCGAAATAGGAGATTTCGATCGATATGGTAATTTGACCGCGTTACAACTTATATAATAAATAAATATATATGTGTATACGTGTGTGCATGTGAGGAGAGGAAAAGAATTAATTAAAAGGAAAGAAAGAAAGAAGAAAGGAAGCACGAGACAGTGAAGAGAAAAGGGAGAAAGAAGAGAAAAAGAAGAAAATGGCGTGAGGAAGAAGAGAAGAGGGAGGAGAAGACTTCACCGAAACGACTTCCGTCCAACACGAAAAATGTTCATCGCCACTTCCTCTTCGTTTTGGTACCAATTTCGTGACGATCAGCTCACTCTCTCTCACTTGGCCATTTTCGTTTTTTTTGGAGCTTTTGTGGGAAATCCGATTTTGGGTTGGTTTTGAAGGTTTAGGTTCGGTTAGGAGCGAACCCAAGGATGATGGATCGTTGATTGAGGTTCGATTGAAAGATTGGAAGCGAGTTGGGTGATTTGGGGTTTTGGTGAATAGTGTCATGGAGGTTCGGGGAGGAAGATGATGAATAGTGTCCGTGGAGAATTTCGGGGAAATCGGTATTTCGGTCAAAAGCGGTTTCGTGATCGAGTGGGAAGCTTTGGAAGCGGATTGGGTGTCGCCGGAGCGGGGAATGTTCGTGTGGTTACTCGGTGGATTCGGCCGTACGTGGTTCACGCTTCAAGGGTGAGTTCTACTCACGTTTAGGATTTTTTGTTTTTCGAATTAATTAATAAACTGTTTTATCGCTTTCGCTGGACTGGAATATTATGTGATACTGTCTGATTCGGGTTAGGAATCGATTGGGGCGAGTCTCGGGTTGCGTCGCGTTAAAAATGGAATTTTTGGTGATTTGATTCGAGAGATTTTGATTTAAAACCGTTATTCGGAAAAATATGTCGTTTTTGATAAAATTCGTTTTGATTGAGTTTTTGATTTGATTAATTGATTGTGTGGTATTGGTTGGATTGGTTTTGCTGGTTGTCAAATCTGTTTTCAGTCGGAACGAGAATCGGAATTGAGCGGAATAGCGAATTTCGTAAGAAAACGGAAAATCTGCATTTTCTGCAGAGGGTCGCGTCGCGACCCGTCCCCTTCGCGTCGCGACCTGGCCCAGTTTTGTTACGCAAAATGTTTCTGTCGTTTTTCGCGTCGCGACGGTAGCAATTCGCGTCGCGACGTTTTGCAGATTTTCAACAGTTTTTCACTGATTTTGTTTTCGCGATATCTTTTGATCCGGGAACCCGATTGAGGTGTTCTAAGATGCGTTGGAAAGCTTATTCAGAGGCCTAACTGAATATTCTATTTTTAAGGCAAAATGAACTGTTTTTGATATTGAAAATTGTGTCGAAAAGCGGTCAACTAGAGTGCGAGTGCGAACTTGGATTTTATAAAATTGTGGATTAAAGTGTTTCATTGATTGTCTGATTTGATGGACCGTGGGTTCATAGTACTGTAGATATATGTTAATATATCGAGTTGGGTGACGACCCATGTGTAACATACTAGGCGGGGCAGTCATGATCCCCTTCCCTAGGCTCCATGCCAATGGGAGAATGTACTATTGGTAGGGGGGTTCACCGGGATTAGCGATGTTCCGCAGTCGGTGTTATGTTAAAGATTATTGTACGATACACCGGGATTAGCAATGTTCTGCAGTCGGTGCCGTACTTTGTTTATTGTGCGATACACCGGGATTAGCAATGTTCTGCAGTCGGTGCCGCACTGTGTTTGTTGTACGATACACCGGGATTAGCAATGTTCTGCAGTCGGTGCCGTACTTTGTTTATTTTGCGACATACCGGGAGTAGCAATGTTTTGCAGTCGGTGTCGTGTTAATCTATAAAAGAACTAATAAATGAACCGAGAGTGTTAGTAGGGGTCTCGGTAGAACTCACTGAGATTGTATCTCATTGTTTAAATGTTGTTGTTTTACAGAGACACAGGGACAGCGGATATCCAAGAGGCACGAGTTGGTTGAGCTCAGACTGGATGCTGATAGCCTAGCTTTATGTTTAAGCTTATTTCCCTTTTGTTGTCTGTATACTAAAACATTATGTATTTAATGTATATCTTTCTTCCGCTTTCTTGTATGATACTGAATACTATAATTGCTGATGGTATATGGTCTGAGAACCATATTGTCTTATTGTAAATAAGACTGTTTGACTTACATTCAGCGAAAAATTTATAGTGATATTCAGTGTCTAAGCAGGAAATATATCTCTGATGTGTTACTAATGTGCACCTGGGTATTTTTGGTCAATAAAAATATCGGGGTGTTACAGTTGGTATCAGAGCAGTTCGACCTAGTCGGACTTAGCTTAGGGTTGAGTCGATTCCTTGCTAGTCCTTTTTGTAATTACACTTGTGATGCTAAGAGACATTGAGCCTGATCAACTTAATACTTAGTGCATCATAAGCGGAATTATGACTGGATGATCAAGATGCAATCCTTGACCACAATCGGAATCTTCAACCGGTGCATCCTCAGGAAAGGTGACATGACGGTGGAAGAATACACCGCTAAGTTTGAGAAGTTGTCTCAGTTTTACCAAGTGGTAAAGTAAGCTTCGGATGACGAACGGAGAATGCAGAAGTATAAGACGGGCATAAGTGCTTTTATGATTTATGGTCTCAGTTCTTATACTATTACCAATTATGTTGCCTCAGTGCAATCAGCCTATGTCGCCGAGGATGATCTCATAGGAAATATGGGAAAGGAAAGAAGGTAGTTGAATTATCAACTCCGAATGAAAAGTCCTAAGATAATTTCATCAAAGGAAAAGCAGATGCAATTCTTTGATTCTTCAAAGGTCAGAAGATGTTCTAACGGTGGAAAGCCTCACAGCGGAAATTGCAAGCAAAGATTTAATCGATGCTATTATGGAAATGCAGAGGGTCACTATGGTAAAGAGTGCCCCGTAAGGAAGAGTTTCAAGGAGTTACAAGCAGCTCTAAGGCAAGGACGAGTCAACATTCTGGATGTTTAGGCAGTTACGACTGCAGACAATCTACTGAGGGGTATGGGATCAGTTTTCAATAACTCGATCAGTATATTATATGATTCGGGTGCAACCTATTGCTGTATATCCCGATCGCGTGTGAATCGGTTGGGATTAGCCTTATCATCGCTATCCGAGCCGATAACTATTTTAACTGCTGCTAAGGGTCGTGTCCAGACCTAATCTTTGTATAGAATTGTCTACTTGTCATACGAGGCAGAAATTTCGTAGAAGGATTATTTGTTTGCCTGTGAGAAGTGTGGACACCATTTTGGGTATGAAAGGGATGACTACGAATCATGTGACAAATGTCCGTGTTAATTAGCTATCAGTTCCTCTTCAGAATCAGTTGAATTGTCTAGGACAAATTCTGAAGTGGTTACCTAGTTCACCTTAGACGGTCAATCTTCATTCCAAGGTGCGGGAGCACATGTTAGTATGTTATCTGCATCCACTGAAACTAGTTTAGATTTGGCGAACGTTCAGGTCGTGAATGACTTTCTGGATGTTTTCACGATGAAGTTTCTTCTGTACATCCAGAGCGAGAGGTAGAGTTTTCTATAGAATTGATTTCGGTACGAGATCAATATATATCGTTTCCTATTGAATATTTCCTTAGAATTAAAGGAATTGAAATCTCAACTTGAAGAGTTGATCTCTAAGAGGTTCATTCAACCGAGTGCTTCTCTAAGGAGTGCTTCGGTGTTGCTTGTAAAGAAGAAAGATGGAAGTTGGAGATTGTGTATAGGTTATCATCAATTAAAAGTTAGAGCCTTAGATATTCCGAAGACAGCTTTCTGTACTAGGTATGGACATTACGAGTTCGTAGTGATGCCCTTCGGTTTGACTAATGCTCCAGCGGTATTCGGGGATACGTGAACCGAGTTTTCCACACGTACCTAGATCAATTTGTAGTCGTTTCATTGATGGTATCTTGATGTACTCGAAGACCATTGAGGAGCATGTCCAACATCTCCGCATTGTTCTGAAGGTACCCCGAGAAAGTAAGTTGTACTTGAAACCTTCGGAGTGTGATTTTTGGGTGCCAGAGTAAAGTCTTTGGGACAGGTGATTTCCCAGGTCGGGAGATTCTGTAGATCCCAGTAAGAAGGAAGCGGTGTTGAATGGGAGTGACCAACGTCAGTCGCAGAGATCGAAAGTTTCTGGGTCTAGCCGGTTACTATAAGAGATTTGTCCAAGGATTCTCACGGTTAGTTTTCCACTTACTCGGTTAACTCGTAAGGGTCATCCGTTTACGTGGGATGCCGATTGTGAAGAACGTTTTCAAGAGTTGAAGATTTTTTGACTTCTGCTCCAATCCTGATTCCTCCGGATCCGTCATTGGAATTTTAAATTTTCGATGACGCTTCAGGGAGGGGTATAGGATGTATTCTAATGCAAAACCAACAAGTGGTAGCTTAGGCGTCCAGACAATTAAGGTCTCGTGAAGAGAATTATCCAACTCATGAATTGGAGTTAATAACTATTGTGTATGCACTGAAGATTTGGAGACGTTACCTGTATGGGTCTCGTTTCGAAGTCTCTAGTGGTCACAAGAGTTTAAGGTATCTGTTTGATCAGAAAGAACTGAATAGCAGGCAGAGAAGTGTGTAGAATTTCTGAAGGATTATGACTTCGGGTTGAAGTATCATCCAGGAGATTCCAATGTTGTAGCTGATGCGAATAATAGGAAGTCGCTCCACACGGCAGAATTATGATGCATTAGATGGAATTATTAGAGTCTGATAGAGACTTAAATCTGAATTCAAGATCGAGAGGAACCTGTTAGTGTTGAGCCATATGAGGATCTCTAGTTCCTTAAGGGATTCTATACACTTAGCACAGGAAGTTGATGTGAAGCTGCAATCACAAAAGATATTTCCAGATTTTACTATGGATAGTGATGGAGTCAGTTGTTTCAACGGTGGAATCTGTGCGGCCGATGATGAGAGCAATAAAAGGCAAGTGTTAGAGGAAGCACACCGAAGTTTGTATTCTGTTCCAGGGTGTACAGAATATAAAGCTGATTTATTAGTGGCGAGGTGTTAGTTTGTTAACCTCTCCTTTGTGAAGGTTAACAATGAGATGGTATAATATGATTCCGTTTGACAAGGCGAACGTGAATCCGAATATGTAAGTGGGGTAACTGCTGACTGTTTCACGTTGCGAATCAACATCAAAGGGTTAATTGATGGATCTGCCGCAAGGGACTGGAATTTCCGAAGTGAAGCTTGGCGTGCGGTGTAATAGTTTTGAAAAATCGTTTTTGTGAAAACCCGCATGCTAAAGTTAATCTTGGGAACGAATTAAGAGGCTAATAGGATATGAGAGGAGGAAAATCCTAGGAGGATTGCTTAGGTTGAGGGGAAGCTCTCAACGCTATTGACTAATTCGGAAAGGAGCTCTAAGTTCTGTTTGATAGTTGTTTGGACAACAACTGAGGTGATTTTCATTACGTTCAATTTATCTGATGTCCCCGTGGTTTATTTCTACGTTTAAGGTCAGAGCTTTTGATAAAACCCAAATCTCATCTTTTTGAAAAAGTTTTACCTCGAAGACTTGGAAGCGAGCCAAGGAAATTCACAGTGACTTTCCGTCACATTTTTCAATGTGTATGGGAACTGTTATGGATTTTTAGAAAATTTGCGGAGAACGTGTCTACACCCTTCGAGGAAATCGTGTTTGTTTTCACCTCTACCGAGGAGTACCAGTTTGTGAATCTCATTTTCAACCTGTGCTCTATCAAGTGTCTTGTATTAGACCATTTGATTTAGATTAATCAAAGATTTGGGTTAATCAAGTTGGGGAGCAAGTGAGGAATGAAGCATCGGAAGTGTTTTCGAATGCGGTGCCGAGCCTATGTAGGCGAAAGAGGAGTTTCTCGTGTAGATTCGTAACGAGAAAGTTCGTATCAAGGTAGTCGTGGATCATACTTGGAGATTGAAGTGCCCACTTGGGAAGAGTTCCTACGCTTATTTCGTTAATTCAAGATTGTGTTCCAGCAAATTTAGACCTTTCTGAGAATGTCGATTCTCGGTTAGTCAAATGAAAGACTTAGCGAAATTTTGAGGACAAAATTCTTTCAAGTTGGGGAGAATGTAACATCCTCAAAATAATTAGTAAAATTATTTGGGTGTTAAACCAATTAAACCAATTTAGTACTTAACTGGTAAATTTATCGAGTGCAAAAATTATTTATTTGTTGTCATCGGATCGTTAACCGGATAATACGGACCAGGGAAGTTTTGGAATCGAAATAGGAGATTTCGATCGATATGGTAATTTGACCGCGTTACAACTTATATAATAAATAAATATATATGTGTATACGTGTGTGCATGTGAGGAGAGGAAAAGAATTAATTAAAAGGAAAGAAAGAAAGAAGAAAGGAAGCACGAGACAGTGAAGAGAAAAGGGAGAAAGAAGAGAAAAAGAAGAAAATGGCGTGAGGAAGAAGAGAAGAGGGAGGAGAAGACTTCACCGAAACGACTTCCGTCCAACACGAAAAATGTTCATCGCCACTTCCTCTTCGTTTTGGTACCAATTTCGTGACGATCAGCTCACTCTCTCTCACTTGGCCATTTTCGTTTTTTTTGGAGCTTTTGTGGGAAATCCGATTTTGGGTTGGTTTTGAAGGTTTAGGTTCGGTTAGGAGCGAACCCAAGGATGATGGATCGTTGATTGAGGTTCGATTGAAAGATTGGAAGCGAGTTGGGTGATTTGGGGTTTTGGTGAATAGTGTCATGGAGGTTCGGGGAGGAAGATGATGAATAGTGTCCGTGGAGAATTTCGGGGAAATCGGTATTTCGGTCAAAAGCGGTTTCGTGATCGAGTGGGAAGCTTTGGAAGCGGATTGGGTGTCGCCGGAGCGGGGAATGTTCGTGTGGTTACTCGGTGGATTCGGCCGTACGTGGTTCACGCTTCAAGGGTGAGTTCTACTCACGTTTAGGATTTTTTGTTTTTCGAATTAATTAATAAACTGTTTTATCGCTTTCGCTGGACTGGAATATTATGTGATACTGTCTGATTCGGGTTAGGAATCGATTGGGGCGAGTCTCGGGTTGCGTCGCGTTAAAAATGGAATTTTTGGTGATTTGATTCGAGAGATTTTGATTTAAAACCGTTATTCGGAAAAATATGTCGTTTTTGATAAAATTCGTTTTGATTGAGTTTTTGATTTGATTAATTGATTGTGTGGTATTGGTTGGATTGGTTTTGCTGGTTGTCAAATCTGTTTTCAGTCGGAACGAGAATCGGAATTGAGCGGAATAGCGAATTTCGTAAGAAAACGGAAAATCTGCATTTTCTGCAGAGGGTCGCGTCGCGACCCGTCCCCTTCGCGTCGCGACCTGGCCCAGTTTTGTTACGCAAAATGTTTCTGTCGTTTTTCGCGTCGCGACGGTAGCAATTCGCGTCGCGACGTTTTGCAGATTTTCAACAGTTTTTCACTGATTTTGTTTTCGCGATATCTTTTGATCCGGGAACCCGATTGAGGTGTTCTAAGATGCGTTGGAAAGCTTATTCAGAGGCCTAACTGAATATTCTATTTTTAAGGCAAAATGAACTGTTTTTGATATTGAAAATTGTGTCGAAAAGCGGTCAACTAGAGTGCGAGTGCGAACTTGGATTTTATAAAATTGTGGATTAAAGTGTTTCATTGATTGTCTGATTTGATGGACCGTGGGTTCATAGTACTGTAGATATATGTTAATATATCGAGTTGGGTGACGACCCATGTGTAACATACTAGGCGGGGCAGTCATGATCCCCTTCCCTAGGCTCCATGCCAATGGGAGAATGTACTATTGGTAGGGGGGTTCACCGGGATTAGCGATGTTCCGCAGTCGGTGTTATGTTAAAGATTATTGTACGATACACCGGGATTAGCAATGTTCTGCAGTCGGTGCCGTACTTTGTTTATTGTGCGATACACCGGGATTAGCAATGTTCTGCAGTCGGTGCCGCACTGTGTTTGTTGTACGATACACCGGGATTAGCAATGTTCTGCAGTCGGTGCCGTACTTTGTTTATTTTGCGACATACCGGGAGTAGCAATGTTTTGCAGTCGGTGTCGTGTTAATCTATAAAAGAACTAATAAATGAACCGAGAGTGTTAGTAGGGGTCTCGGTAGAACTCACTGAGATTGTATCTCATTGTTTAAATGTTGTTGTTTTACAGAGACACAGGGACAGCGGATATCCAAGAGGCACGAGTTGGTTGAGCTCAGACTGGATGCTGATAGCCTAGCTTTATGTTTAAGCTTATTTCCCTTTTGTTGTCTGTATACTAAAACATTATGTATTTAATGTATATCTTTCTTCCGCTTTCTTGTATGATACTGAATACTATAATTGCTGATGGTATATGGTCTGAGAACCATATTGTCTTATTGTAAATAAGACTGTTTGACTTACATTCAGCGAAAAATTTATAGTGATATTCAGTGTCTAAGCAGGAAATATATCTCTGATGTGTTACTAATGTGCACCTGGGTATTTTTGGTCAATAAAAATATCGGGGTGTTACAAAAATTGCCTACTTGTCATAGGCGACCGAGAGTTTGTTGTGAAATTTATTTGCTTGCCTATGAGAAGCATGGACATTGTTCTGGGTATGAATTGGATGGCTGAAAATCATGTAACAATCAACTGTGCCGATCGAACTATTAGCTTCGCCTCCGAATCCGTAGGATTGACACAGGCAGATTCTGAAGCGACGATCTCTTACACCGAAGCAAGCCAGTCATTATTCCAAGGTGCGGAAGCTATTCTTATTATGTTATCTGCATCTACTGAAACGGGTTTAGATTTGTCATCTGTGCAAGTGGTAAATGAATTTCTAGATGTCTTTCCAGAAGAAGTTTCATCCTTACCTCCTGACCGAGAGGTAGAATTCTCAATAGAATTGATTCCTGGTACAGGATCAATATCCATTGCTCCTTATAGAATGTCTCCTTTAGAGTTGAAGGAACTGAAGTCTCAACTTGAGGAATTGATATCGAAAAGGTTTATCCGACCGAGTGCTTCTCCATGGGGTGCTCCGGTGTTGCTAGTCAAAAAGAAGGATGGTAGCATGAGGTTGTGCATAGATTATCGACAATTGAATAAAGTGACGATCAAGAATAAATATCCCTTGCCAAGGATAGACGATTTGCTCGACCAACTTAGAGGTGCTGTGGTATTTTCAAAAATTGATCTGAGGTCGGGCTATCATCAAATAAAGGTACGAGCCTTAGATATTCCGAAGACAGCTTTCCGTACGAGGTATGGACATTACGAGTTCGTAGTGATGCCCTTCGGTTTGACTAATGCTCCAGCGGTATTCATGGATTACATGAACCGAGTGTTTCATACGTACCTTGATCAGTTTGTGGTAGTTTTTATTGATGATATTTTGGTGTACTCTAAGACCATTGAGGACCATGTTCAACATCTCCGCATTGTTCTGAACGTACTCCGAGAAAAGAAATTGTATGCCAAGCCGTCGAAGTGTGACTTCTGGATGCCGGAAGTGAAGTTTTTGGGACACGTGATTTCCCAATCGGGAGTTGCGGTGGATCCCAGTAAAGTAGAAGCGGTGTTGAACTGGGAACGACCAACATCTGTCACTGGAATAAGAAGTTTCTTGGGTCTAGCCGGTTACTACAGAAGGTTTATCCAAGGTTTTTCACAATTGGTTCTCCCACTTACTCGGTTGACTCGCAAGGCCCAACCGTTTATATGGAATGCCGATTGTGAGGAATGTTTTCAAGAGTTGAAGGTTAGGTTGACTTCTGCTCCAATCCTAATTCTTCCAGATCCGTCTTTGGATTTTCAAATTTACAGCGATGCTTCTGGGAAGGGTTTGGGATGTGTTCTCATGCAGAACCAACAAGTTGTAGCTTATGCCTCCAGACAGTTGAAAACTCATGAAGAGAATTATCCGACTCATGATCTAGAGCTGGCAGCTATTGTGTACGCACTAAAGATTTGGAGACATTACCTGTACGGGTCTCGTTTCGAAGTCTTTAGTGATCATAAAAGCTTGAAATATTTGTTCGATCAGAAGGAGCTGAATAACAGACAAAGAAGGTGGATGGAATTTCTGAAGGATTATGACTTCGAATTGAAGTATCATCCGGGAAAAGCTAATGTTGTGGCTGATGCACTAAGTAGGAAATCCATTCATATAGCAGGGTTAATGATACATGAAATGGAATTGTTGGAGTCTTTCCGGGACTTAAATTTGGATTCAAAGCCAAAAAGGAACCGGTTGGTGTTGAGCCACATGAGGATCTCTAGTTCCATAAGGGATTCTATTCGCTTAGCACAAGAAATCGATGTGAGGCTACAATCACAGAAAGTGTTGCCAGACTTTACCGAAGATAGTGATGGAGTTATTTGTTTCAACGGTAGGATCTGTGTGCCTGATAACGAAGATATTAAAAAGCACGTGCTTGAAGAAGCACACCGAAGTTTATTTTCTGTACATCCTGGATCCACCAAGATGTATAGAGATTTAAAGCAGATGTATTGGTGGCACGGAATGAAGTTAGAAATTGCTGAATTCGTATCACAATGCTTAACTTGTCAAAAAGTTAAGATAGAACATCAGAAGCCTGCTGGTCTGCTACGGTCACTAGACGTGCCAGTGTGGAAATGGGAAGACATTTCTATGGATTTTGTAATGGCATTGCCAAGGTCTCAAGCCGGGTAACGACTCCATTTGGGTAGTTGTGGATCGGTTAACCAAATCAGCTCATTTTATTCCAGTTCGTTCTAGCAGTAAAGTATCCAAGTTAGCTGAGGTGTATTTGAAGAACATAGTAAGGTTACATGGGGTTCCTACCAGTATAGTTTCGGATCGAGATCCGAAATTCACTTCTCGATTTTGGAAAGCTCTGAATGAAGCATTGGGAACTAAAGTACTTCTTAGTACCGCTTATCACCCGCAGACAGACGGTCAGACCGAGAGAACTATCCAGACCTTAGAGGATATGCTTAGGGCTTCGGTACTTGATAACGGGATGAAATGGGAGGATCATCTTCCATTGGTAGAATTCTCATACAACAACAGTTATCATTCCAGTATCGGAATGGCACCTTATGAAGCCTTGTATGGTAGGAAATGCAGGACTCCATTGTGTTGGTGGGAAGTAGGTGAGAACCGATTGTTAGGGCCCGAAATGATTCACGACACTACTGAAAAGATCCGCCAGATCAGGGATAGAATGAAAGCTGCTCAGAGTAGGCAAAAGAGCTATGCTGATAAAAGAAGAAGGCCGTTGGAATTTGAGTCGGGCGATCATGTGTTTTTGAGATTATCACCAACAATTGGCACAGGTAGGGCATTATGGACCATCAATCCTTCACCTAAGCTACCCTTTGAGCTTTAATCATCAAAGCCCTCTTTTACCCCTTGAAAAACGAAAATGGTGGAGAGTGGGAGGATGGTTTGTTGGTGATGATCGTTGAATCAAAAATGGAGAGGGTGATGAGATGGTGCTAGTGGAAGAAAGAAGAAGAACATTTGGTGAGGATTTCTCACTCCCTCTTCTCTTCTCCCTCTTCGCCACTTTCCTTCTTTTCTCCTTCCCTTCTTTTCTTTCTCTCGTTCTCTGTTTCTTTCTTTCTTTCTTAATTTTAATTCTTTTCTTCTCTTCACTCTCACACACATTCACGCATACTTATATATATTTATTAATATATACGTGGTAACGTGATCCAATTACCATATTGATCTAACTCTTTTATTTCGATTCCAAAACTTCCTTGATCCGTATTATCCCGTTAACGATCCGATGACAACCAATAAATAATTTTAGCACTCATTAAATTTACCAGTCGAGTACTAAATTAGTTTAATTGGGTTAACATCCAAATAATTCCATTAATTATTTTGGGGATGTTACATTCTCCCCAACTTGAAAGAATTTTGTTCTCAAAATTTCGTCGAGTCCTTTATTCAACTAACCGAGAATCGACATTCTCAGAAATGACTCAATTTGATGAAAAACAATCTTGAATTAGCGAAATGAGTGTAGAAACTCTTCCCAAGTTGGCACACCAATCTCTAAGTATGATCTGCTACTATCCTAGAATGCTCCCAAGGTTATAGTACAGACTCTCTTGTTACGAATCAACACGAGAAACTCCTCTTTCGCCTACATAAGCTCGGCACCGCATTTGAAAACACTTCTGAAGCTTCATTCTAATTATCCTCGCTTGCTCCCCAACTTTGATTAATATAAATCAAAGGGTCTAAAACGAGACACTTGATAGAGATACAGGTTGGAAATGAGATCCACAAACTGGTACTCCTCGGTAGAGGTAAAAACAAACACGATTTTCTCGAAAGGTGTAAACACGTTCTCAACAACTGTCTAAAATTCCATAACAGTTCTCGTACACATTGACAATTGTGTCGAAAAAGTCACTTGTGAAACTTCCTGACTCGCCCTTGGGATTTCGAGATAAAACTTTTTAAAAAGATGGAATGAGGGTTTTACTAAAAACTTTGACCTTAAACGTAGAAATAAACCGTGGGAACATCAATTAATTTCGAAGGCAATAAAAATCACCGCAGTTGTTCTCAAAACAACTATCAAACAAAATTCAGAACTCTTTTTCCTCTATTGCAACTTCCTCACGATGTTTTTACCAATGACGCGCCCGATTCCTTTCTGGATTAGTCAATAACGTTGAGAGTTTCCCCTCAACCATAGTAATCCTCCTAGGATTTTTCTTCAATCACAATTTATTAGCCTCTTGATTCGTTCCCAAAAATTTAACTTTAGCATGCGGGTTTTCACAAAAATGATTTTTCAAAACTATCATACCGCACGCCAAGCTTCACTTTCGGAAATTTCAGACTCTTGCAAGCAGATCCATCAATTAATCCTTTGGCGGTTAATCGCAATGTGAAAAACAGTCAACAGTTACCTCACTTACATATTCGTATTCACGTTCGCCTTGTCAAACGGAATCTCGTAAGACAATCTTATTGTTAACCTTCACCAAGGAGAGGTTAACAAACTAACACCTTGCCACCAAAGTGGAAACTTATGGATGTACTCCAACTTAGATCTAAAAGACTCTAACAATTCCATTTCTTGCATCATTAACTCTGCCATGTGTAACATCCTCAAAATAATTAATCGAATTATTTGGATGTTAACCCAATTGAATTAACTTGGTACTTAATTGGTAAAATTATTGAGTGCTAAAATTAATTACTGGCTGTCACAGGGTCGTTAACCGAATAATACGGATCAAGGAAGTTTTGGAATCGAAATAAGGAATTTGGGTCAATATGGTAATTGGACCACGCCACCACTAATTTATTAATTAAATAAATATGTGTGTGTGTGTTAATTAAAAGAAGAAAGGAAAGAAAGAAAAGAGAAAGGGAGCGCTGGAAACAGAGAAAGGAAACAGAGAAAGGAAGAAGAGAAAAGAAGAAGGAAAAAGAAGAAGGAAAAAGGGAAGAGAAGAAGAAGGATCCTCAACCTCCAAGCTCCAAACTTCATCATCTTCATCACCTCGTCTCCCTCAACATAACCCTATAGTTTGGTAAGTTTTCCCTCAATTTCTTCCCCTTTTCATGGCCTACGAATTTCCATGGTTTTTGGGAATTGATTTGTTGAAATCTCAAGTTGTGAGCTGGAATTAATGATTGATTCATGCTTAGGATCGAAGCCAAGAGCGGTAGAACGCGTTTGGGAATTCGAAACGAAGTTAGGAGCGATTCGGTGTTGTTTGGGTTCGATTCGGTGATTTCGATACTTCGGTGATTTCGGCTCGGCAACGACTCTCGCGTCAAGGGTGAGTTTTACTCACGTTTAGGATGTTTTTGTGTCTCGTTAGTTTTTACGTTAATCGAGTTTGAGAAATTTTGGGTTGAAAACCGATAATTGGAAAATATGTCGTTTTTGATAAAATCCGTTTTGAATGAGTTTTTGATTGACTTGAATGATTGTGTGATTTTGATTGGAACTGTTTTTATGGTTGTCAAATCTGTTTTTAATCGGAACAAGAATCGGAATTGAGCGGAATCGCGGTTTTCGTGCGAAATCGTCAAAATCTGCATTAACAGACCCCCCTTTCTGCCTATTCGCGCCTCACCTGCGCTCCAGCGCGACTTCAGCGCAGTTTGGCAGAAACTTTCTGCCAGTTCGCGCGCAACTCGCGCGCCAGCGCGACTTCAGCGCAGTTTGGCAGAATTTCAGCAACAAAACACTGTTTTTCGTTTTGCGATAACTTTTGATCCGGGAACCCGATTGAGGTGTTCTAAGATGCGTTGGAAAGCTTATTCAGAGGCCTAACTGAATATTCTATTTTTAAGGCAAAATGAACTGTTTTTAATATTGAAAATTGTGTCGAAAAGTGGTCAAATAGAGTGCGAGTGTGAACTTGGATTTTATAAAACTTGGAATTAAAGTGTTTCATGGATTGTCTGATTTGATGGACCGTGGGTTCATAGTGCTGTAGATATATATATATTATATCGAGTTTGGGTGACGACCCATGTTGACATACTAGGCGGAGCAGTCATGATCCCTTACCCTAGGCTCCGTGCCATTAGGAAAAATGCTATTGGTAAGGGGGTTCACCGGGTTTGGAAGCGGTTACGCAGTCGGTGTTATGTCAGATTTGTTTATTGTACGATTCACCGGGTTTGGAAGCGGTAACGCAGTCGGTGTCGTACTGAGTCACAACAGGTTCACCGGGTTTGGGAGCGGTAACGCAGTCGGTGATCTGTTAAAAGTTAAGTAATGCGGTCCACCGGGTTTGGAAGCGGTAACGCTGTCGGTGCCGTGTCACGTTATAAAAGAAAAATTCATAATTGATCCGAGAGTGTTAGTAGGGGTCTCGGTAGAACTCACTGAGATTGTATCTCACTGTTTAAATGTTGTTGTTTTACAGATAAACAGGGACAGAAGAAAACTCAGAGGCACGAGTAGGTGGCCCCGAGAGATGGATGATGACTTAGTTTTACGTTTGAGTTTATTTTCCTTCTGTTGTCCATGTATCACAACACCATGACATCGGTGTTATGTTATCCTTTATTCCGCTTTCTTGTATGATACTGAGCAGGATAGTTCGCTGAATTTTTTGGTCTTATGTGTATTAAGACTGCTTGGTTGTTGTCCAGTGAAAACTATTTTGCAGTGTTCAGTATTTATGCAGGAATTTTATATCTCTGATGTGTTTCTAATGTGCACTTGGGTATTTTTAATAAATAGAAATACCAGGGTGTTACACCATGTAAATGGATCCCCTACTCAGCGCATCCGTTACAACATTGGCCTCTCTTGAATGCTAATTCAACACGAGTTTATAATCCTTCAGGAATTCAACCCATCTCCTTCGCATGTTATTCAATTCTTTCTGATCAAACAGATACTTTAAACTCTTGTGACCACTAAAGACATCAAAACGAGACCCTTACAGGTAACGTCTCCAAATCTTCAGTGCATACACAATAGCTGCCAATTCCAAATCATGAGTTGGATAATTCTCCTCATGAATTTTCAATTGCCTGAACGCATAAGCTACCTCTTGTTGATTCTGCACAAGAACACATCCTAAACCCTTCCCAGAAGCATCGCTGTAAATTTGGAATTGCAAAGACGGATCTGGAAGAATATGGATTGGAGCAGAAGTCAACCTAACCTTCAATTCTTGAAAACATTCTTCACAATCAGCATCCCACGTAAACGGATGACCCTTACGAGTTAACCGAGTAAGTGGAAGAACTGACTGTGAGAACCCTTGAACAAATCTCCTATAGTAATCGGCTAGACCCAGAAACTTTTGATCTCTGCGGCTGAGGTCGGTCACTCCCAATTCAACACAGCTTCTATTTTTCCTTTCGACTAACCACACAAGAGCACTCCTTAGCGAAGTACTCGGTCGAATGAATTTCTTTAACATCGACTCTTCAAGTTGAGACTCCATTTCCTTTAATTCGAAAGAAACATTCAATAAGAAACAATAGATATTGTTCCCGTGCCAGGAACCAATTCTACAATAAACTCTACCTCTCGCTCTGGAGGTTCAGAAGAAACTTCTTCGTGAAAACATCCAGAAAGTCATTCACAACCTGAATGTTCGCCGAATCTAAACTAGTTTCAGTGGATGCAGATAACATACTAACATGTGCTTCCACACCTTGGAATGAAGATTGACCATCTAAGGTGAACTAGGTAACCGCTTCAGAATTTGTCCTAGACAATTCAACTGATTCTGAAGCGAAGCTGATGGTGATTAACACAGTCGATTTCAACATGATTTGCAGTCATCCAATTCATACCCAAAATGGTGTCCACACTTCTCATAGGCAAACAATAAATTCTACAACGAAATTTCTGCCTCCTATGACAAGTTGACAATTCTATACAAAGATTAGGTCTGGACACGACCCTTAGCAGCAGTTAAAATAGTTATCGGCTCGGATAGCGATGATAAGGCTGATCCCAACCGATCCACACATGCTTGTGCTATAAAACAATGGGTTGCACCCGAATCATATATTATACTGATTGAGTTATTGAAAACTGATCTCATATTCCTCAGTAGAATATCTGCAGTCGTAACTGTCTAAACATCCAGAATGTTGACTCGTCCTTGCCTTAGAGCTGCTTGTAACTCCTTGGAACTCTTCCTTACAGGGCACTCTTTTCCATAGTGACCCTCTACATTACTATAATAGCACCGATTAGATCTTCGCTTGCAATCACCACTGTGAGGCTTTCCACAGTTAGAACATCTTCTGACCTTTGAAGAATCAAAGAATTGCATCTGCTTTTCCTTTGATGAAATTATCTTAGGACTTTGCATTCGGAGTTGATAATTCAACTACCTTCTTTCCTTTCCCATATTCCTTATGAGATCATCCTCGGCGACATTGGCTGATTGTACCAAGGCATCATAATTGGTAATAGTATAAGAACTGAGACCCTAAGTCATAAAAGCACTAAGGCCCCTCTTATACTTCTGCATTCTCCATTCGTCATCCGGAGCTTACTCTATCACTTGGTAAAACTGAGACAACTTCTCAACTTAGCGATGTATTCTTCCACCGTCATGTCACCTTTCCTGAGGATGCACCGGTTGGAGATTCTGGTTTTGGTCGAGGACTGCGTCTTGATCATCCTTTCATAATTCCGTTTATGATGCACTAAGTATTAAGTTGATCAGGCTCAATGTCTCTTAGCATCACAAGTGTAATTACAACCAGGACTAACAAGGAATCAACTCAACCCTAAACTAAGTCCGACTTGGTCGAACTGCTCTGATACCAACTGTAACACCCCGGTATTTGTAACATGTAAAAATACCCAAGTGCACCATTACTAAAACATCAAAGATATATTTCCTGTTTAAATACTGAACACCAATGTAAAATTTTCACTGAATAACAACAGAACAGTCTTAAACATAAATAAGACCATAAACCATCAGTGAAATACAGTGTTCAATATCGCACAAGAAAGCGGAAAATAAATAGATAACTAACAAGGGAAAACATAACTTAAGCATAAAAGCTAAGTCTTCATCAACCATCCGAGTACCACCTACTCGTGCCTCTTGGATCTCCATTTTCCCTGTTTATCTGAAAAACAACAACATATAAACAATGAGATACAATCTCAGTGAGTTCTACCGAGACCCCTAACTACGCTCTCGGTTCATTTATGAATTCTCATACATTCGTAGTTTACTTTATAAACTACATTCTTTTAATTTAGCACGACACCGACCCCAGCTTTGGTAATCCCGGTGACTCGTACTAGTCAACATAGTATGATACTAGCCCCAGCTTTGGTAATCCCGGTAACCATACTATTGATATCTTTAGAATGACACCGACCCCAGCTTTGGTAATCCCGGTGACCATTCTTTCTAACTTTAACACGGTACCGGCCCCAGCTTTGATAATCCCGGTAACCCGCTTCATAACTTTATTACAGCACCGACCCCAGCTTTGGTAATCCCGGTGAATTGTTTTATAACTGTGACATAACACCGACCCCAGCTTTGGTAATCCCGGTGAACCCCCTTACCAATAGTACTTTCCCTAATGGCATACGGGCCTAGGGTAAGGGATCATGACTTCCCCGTCTAGTATGTCAACCTCATGGGTCGTCACCCAAACTCGATCTAGTATATATATATATATATATCCACCCGCATTTGGGCTAACTCCTATATTCGATATAATTTATATATCGTGAATCATAGACCGTTTTAGATGATTTAAATAATAATCATCCCGCGTCAGTTATACAATACCACATCGGACTTATAGTTCGTTTTCCTTTCGATAAAAC
Source organism: Astragalus membranaceus (assembly GCA_039519185.1). Classification (NCBI taxonomy): domain Eukaryota; kingdom Viridiplantae; phylum Streptophyta; class Magnoliopsida; order Fabales; family Fabaceae; genus Astragalus; species Astragalus membranaceus. The sequence continues at coordinate 105,040,806 of CM076850.1, read as the reverse complement.
ATGACCTCACACGTGTTCTTATTATTCGGCTTTTTCGAAACGATTTGGACTTCAAAAGTATTTTATAAAACCTTTCTGGAACATACCCAAAATCAAGGCATTATAAGCCTAATATCATTATAGAAGGGTTAGGAAAGGATTGGGAGAGGATTGGAATCGATCGGGATCGTTTCGGGCAGTTTTGGAAAATTTGGACAGAACACAGCGCACGGTTCGTGCTCCCATACGCACGGGTCGTGCGCCCTGTAATGCGTTTTTGAAAACAGAAACAGAAAGACCCGCACGGTCCGTGCGCCTGAGACGCACGGGTCGTGCGCTTTTGACAGCATTGTATTTTATCCCGTTTTCGCAATTTTTGTCGTTCTGACCAATTCCGATACCTGTTCCAGTCCAGTCCCAACATAAAAACAATCCAAAACATATACAAACAATAACAATCATCAACCAATCAATCATATAATTCCATAACACTCAAACATCAATTTCCTCAAAATCCGTTAATTTTCGATCTAACGGTTTTTCGACCAAAACGATATTTTACACGCAATTCAAGTCGAAACAATCATATCAAACAAACAGTCGAATCAATTAACATAAAATTCGTTTCAATCAATCAATTCAAAACATAAATCCTAAACGTGAGTAAAACTCACCTATCGTGATGAAAATCACGAAATACCGAGACTTTCTGCTACTCGAACATCCGGCTCGTGAGACTCGAGAAATCCTCGTTCGGTACCAATTTGCACCTAGACACCAACAATGGCTCCTAAGGCTCCAAGCTCCTGTCGCAAACACAAACTCGATTCCTAGCTTTGAATTTCCAAAATCCCACTTGACTTCAAACAACCACTATTCATCATCTTCCTCCTCTCACCTCCATGACACTATTCACACATAACCCCAATTTTCAACCTTAACCCTTGATTCCTCCATATGATCCAAAACTTGAGTGATTGAACTACCCAACCAACAATATGGCTCCTATGGACCATCAATCCTTCACCTAAGCTACCCTTTGAGCTTTAATCATCAAAGCCCTCTTTTACCCCTTGAAAAACGAAAATGGTGGAGAGTGGGAGGATGGTTTGTTGGTGATGATCGTTGAATCAAAAATGGAGAGGGTGATGAGATGGTGCTAGTGGAAGAAAGAAGAAGAACATTTGGTGAGGATTTCTCACTCCCTCTTCTCTTCTCCCTCTTCGCCACTTTCCTTCTTTTCTCCTTCCCTTCTTTTCTTTCTCTCGTTCTCTGTTTCTTTCTTTCTTTCTTAATTTTAATTCTTTTCTTCTCTTCACTCTCACACACATTCACGCATACTTATATATATTTATTAATATATACGTGGTAACGTGATCCAATTACCATATTGATCTAACTCTTTTATTTCGATTCCAAAACTTCCTTGATCCGTATTATCCCGTTAACGATCCGATGACAACCAATAAATAATTTTAGCACTCATTAAATTTACCAGTCGAGTACTAAATTAGTTTAATTGGGTTAACATCCAAATAATTCCATTAATTATTTTGGGGATGTTACATGCTTTCTTTAACCGCTTCCTTCACGTCCTGAAGTTGCTTTTTTGTCACCATTAATTATTTATTCACCTACAATGAAAGACAAGAATTTTATCATACTTACAATTCTTTGTGCCACCTCTCTCGTTCTTGGGTGGTCAACGACACCATCTTTGTTTTGTCTTGCTTCTAACCATAAAACATCTCGGTCAATAGACTCCTGAGCAGGATCTTTTCCTTGCTCCCGCAGCTATTAAAATTTACCGTCTATTACTAAATAATTCAGAAGATTAATTTAATAAATTAAAGATAAAATAAAAGATAACGTGCTTACCATTCGCTCTTCAATCTCAGCATAACCTGTAACACCGGCTCTCCAAGGGTATTCAGGACGCTGCGCTCTCTCGCGATTTTCTTGGCTCCTTCTCTATAAAGACACATGTTTTTACATGAATACCTTATAAGTGTCAAATATAGGTATATGTATGATATGTAATTGTACAAACCCGGAATTCCTCTTCTTCACGTGAAATAACAAATGCCCTCCAATCCTCCAATGGTATACTATCTGCATACGGTGGTGGAGGATGGCTTATGATGTTCCCGTCATCATCTCTCACCATCTTTGTTAGAGTTGATCTGTATTTTCTATGCGCCTTTCCAGCTTTCATAAGACAATAGTCTTTATGAGAGTCATCCACATCAAAGTATTTCTGCTTACATTCAACAAAATGATTATAAATAAACTTACATATTTAATTATAAAATAACCTAAAAGTCAAAAATAAGACTCATACTTGTATCATATGCCATAGCTCATCCTTATGCTTCTCGAGTAAGGCCTCCTTTTTACTAATCCAACTGCTGATTGTAATTGGTACATCCTGCCTTGCTCTGACACCAAGGAACATTTTCAATTGTTTCCCGTTGGCACCAATTGCTTGATTTTTAGCATTCCATTGGACCTGCATTATTACTTGGGTAAATTAGATAACAAACAATTAAAAGTACGTAACAAAATTAGTTAATTAGTAAGTATCGTACAATAAGTTTAGGAAGGCCTTTGTTTCCCCGATTGATTATATTCTTCGTAATTGTCATTCCACGACGAATGAACTTTTTTTGGGGCTGATGTTCACTCTCATGACCACTGTGAAGTGCATTATCATGACTCTGATGACCACTGTCATGTGTACTATCATCACTCTGGGAAGTCATCTCACCTGCAACACAATAAAACAATTGCTATTAGGCTATATGTTATTTTAACAATTAAGTTAATTTTTACAATATGAAAATGAATAAAAAAGAAACTCTGCATGATATATTATTACCTTTTCCTTTTCCTCGATCTAATGTTACTAGCCACTTCTTTAATTGTATGATATTTTGTTTTTTGCTTCCTACTACTTTGTTTTCGACGAAACGTAATTCCATCGTTATGATCATGTCTAACATACAAAATTTCCTCTGTAGAAGTATTTTCCCGTATTATTGGTTGTGATGACCCGAAGAAAGGGTCGTCCTCAATGTCAATATCTTCATGAGCTTGATCCCCGAGGTCATTCACCAAAAATTTTTTGTTTGTCAATAAAACAATGCACCAATTCATATCAACTGGATCAGTGACATAAAACACTTGTTGGGCTTGCGAGGCTAAAATAAAAGGTTCATCTTTGTACCCTACCTTGTTGAAATTCACCCGCATGAAGCCCATGTCATCTATTTGTAGACCATTATTATTGTCAACCCAATTACATTTGAACACAGGCTCCGAAAACATATTGTAATCCAACTCCCATATCTCTTGTATGACACCGAAGTATGACATATTCGCGTAAATGGGATTTCTATCTTTCGCACTTGATGTATGCAGAGTTTCAGCTACAAGAGTAACCCCACCATTTTGCATTTTACTCTGATCATCATGGAATTTTGTATAGAACGTGTACCCATTTTGTAGATAACTAGTGTAAGAGAAAACATGTATAGTTGGACCTTTTGCTAACCATCTCAATCTTTCAGAAATCGCAGTAGGATTCGAAACAAACTCAATATCAATTTGATCTTTTAGCCACTGTATGAAACTCCGATTGTGTTCTTTTGTTAACCAAACTTCACTCTTAGTTGGGTAGTCACTCTTAAGAATTTCCATGTGTTTGGCAACATAAGAATCAATCTGATTATCATTGTACAGAACATATAAGTGTGCTTGCTCTAGTTCTTTCCTGGATACCATCACTATTTTCCTTCCTGTTATCCCTTTACCAACACTTCCAATGTGACGTTCCCTTGGCATCCCAACAGAATATTCAACACTAGATAGATAGCCGGTGGAGAACTCAATAGCTTCTTCAACAATGTAGCGCTCAGCAATGCAACCCTCGGGTCGTGATCGGTTTTTAACATATCCTTTTAATATATATCTTCATGTACCGCTCAAACGGGTACATCCATCTCATGTAACATGGGCCAGACAACTGTGTCTCTCTAACTAGATGAACTATCAAATGAATCATTATGTCAAAGAATGAAGGCGGAAAAAACATCTCAAGCTCACATAAAGTGACAGTAATTGATCTTTGCAGAGCTGGTAACTTTCCAGGGTCAATCACTCTACTACATATCGCCTTAAAGAAGAAACAAAGTTTAGTTATGGATTGACGCACTTTATTGGGCATAATGGATCGTATACCAATGGGTAGCAAATTCTCCACGAGAACATGACAATCATGAGACTTTAGAGACTTTAACTTAAGGTCTTTCATCGATACAAGGTTCGTAACGTTTGAAGAGTACCCCTCTGGAACTTTAACTTCATGAAGAAAATTACAAAAGACAGTTTTCTCTTTTCTAGATAGAGTATGAGCAGCCGGAGGTAGATATTTACGTGTACCCTTCTTTATCGGACCCAATTCTGGTCTCAACCCCATACTAACCAAATCTAACCTTGAATTGATCGTATCTTTAGTCTTTCCTGGCATATTGAGTAAGGTACCAACGACACTTTCGAATACATTTTTTTCAACATGCATCACATCAATGAAATGTCTTACGTATAATGACTTCCAATATGGCAATTCAGAGAAAATCGATTTTTTCTTCCACCCTCGTTTGGCAACATCTCCTGCAAAAGGTTTCCCAAACTTAATGTCTACATCTTTCACCTTTTCAAATAGTTGTTCACCGGTCAAAGGCGAAGGAGCTTTACGAGATTCTGAATTCCCATTGAATGCCTTTCTCCACACCCGATACTGATGAGTTGGAGGCAAAAATCTCCGATGGCCAAGATATATATTCTTCTTACCATGTTCCAACCACATCCAATCTGTATTATCTTCACATATAGGACATGCACACTGACCTTTATTACTGTACCCAGATAGATTGCCATATGCTGGAAAGTCATTAATGGTGCCAAAAATCATAGCCTTCAGAATGAAATTTTCTTCTCTGAACCCATCATACACCTCTACCCCAATCTCCCACATTTGCTTCAAGTCTTCTATTAAAGGAGCCAAGTATACGTCAATATCATTTCCTGGTTGTTTGGGGCCAGAAATTAACAAAGACAACATCATATACTTGCGTTTCATGCAAAGCCATGGAGGTAAGTTATAAATCGCCAAAATCACAGGCCATGTACTGTGGGAGCTACTCTGGATACCGTGCGGGTTAAATCCATCCGCAGACAATGCAAGGCGTAGGTTTCTTGAGTCATGCCCAAAATCGGGATAATCGATATCAATCTTTTTCCACTGCGGAGAATCTGCAGGGTGTCATAGCATACCATCTTTAATCCTTTCATCGTCATGCCAAGTCAACCATTTTGCGTCTTCCGAACTACGGTACATACGCCTAAATCGAGGGATTATGGGAAAATACCACAATACCTTTACTGGAGCAGATTCTTTCTTCCTATACCGTGATGCATTACATTTAGGACACGACTTTAACAATGCATGTTCATTCCGAAATAAAATGCAATCATTTGGACAAGCATGTATCGTCTCGTAGTTCAAACCAATGGTGCCTAACATTTGTTTTGCATCATACGTCCGAGAAGGGAGCACGTTGTCTTTCGGCAACATATCTTTCAATAGTGCGAGTAACTCCGTAAAGCTCTTATCTGTCCATCCGTGGCAAGTTTTCAAGTTATACAGCTTTATCACAGCCAATAACTTTGTCAATTCAGTACAGCCCGCATACAACGGTGTCTCCGCATCGGTTATCAACTTCTCAAACATTTGAGGACAGTCATTAAGATCATCTTCAACCGCCTTTGTCATCTCTTCAAATTCGTCGCCATCAACTGTATATGTTTCAGGATAATCAACCGGATCACATCTTTGAGTGCTATTATCCATATTCGAAGGTTCACCTCTTTCCTCGCCATGCATTGTCCAACAAGTATAACTTTGATCGATTCCGTTGGCCTTTAAATGTCTTTCCAACTCAAGTGCAGTAACTCGATTGGCGTAGCAACATCTTAAACAAGGACACTTACTAGAAGTTCACAAAATATTCCATGCCTTCGCCATATTCTTTCGATAGACGATTCGCAGACATCCAATTTCTATCCATATTAGACCGAAATTTAATATAAATTCCTGATAAGAGAACTTAAACATATTAGAATAACACACAAAGTACAATTTTTCTAACCTAAGACATCAGAGTTAGTTCTTTTATAGTTTAACTTAAAAATTTTGCTATATAACAACCGAAATTTATTATATCTAATTTCCTGATAAGAGAACTTAAACATATTAAAGGTGAAAAACACACAGAGTACAATTTTCTGAACCCAAGCCATTCAACCTTGGATAACGTCTTTTCTATGCAATTTAACATCCATCATCATGCAATTTAATCCAATTTTCGATTCAATTTCAACTCCAATTCAAACAATCATCAATTTCAAATACACCAATACTTATGAGTACATATGTCAATTGCTCAAGTGTCTAAACAATAACCACAATAAAAAGAAGAGAGAATAAGAAAAGTACCGTAACAAGGGGAAGCAACAACGAACTTGACCTAGATGTGAACGGCAACAAGACAGAACTCGAACCTCCGCAAAAAGTACTCGAACTAGACATAAAAAAATGAATTAATCAACAAGTAGGAGTAATATTCCAATTCAAGGTATTTGCTGTTACAAAAATGAGACATGTGATGTAAGGTGGGACAGGCAGTGAGAATATATATAATGGCCAACTAGGTGCTGCAAGTTGCACCAGCAAGCATAGAACACATGATATAACCGTTTATGCATGCAATTCCAAAATATTAAACCCTAATCAGTCAAAATAACTTTGTTTTTACTCGAATAATTATTAATTAGCTAGCAGGCAATTAATGAAAAGAAACCAGCATGTGCCACCAAACAAAAGCAAAAGCATATATTCTAATAATGGGTCCTACAAACATGTTAAAGAAATGGGATGTGCCACCAAACAACTACAAGATTCTAATAATGGGATGTCCTACATATTCCTACAATATTTTCTAAATCAAAGATAACGAAAGATATATACATGTTAAAGTTAAAGAGAGGTAATTAATTACCTGGAGATATTGGAGGCTATGGCCTATGAGCTACGCTGAGCCTGCAATGAGTTTTTTAATTGCAGCAAATTGATTTGCATCAAATGATTTTATGTGTGCATAAATAATCTGCAGTAAAGCAAATGCCATAAGCATGAATTAGTTTAACAGTAGGTTCTTTACATATGTAATGGAAAATATGTAGCTGAAATCATATGATATAAATCTCATGAATTAGTTTAATTATAATGCAAATGCAAATGCCATAAGCATGAATTAGTATAACAGTAGTTTAACAGTACAAACACAAACACAAACAGTGATGAAAATAAACACAGACTGTGGATAATAGTCAATACAAACACAAATACAAACACAAACACAAACACATAGAGTGCATTAAATAATCATAACAAAATGGCACAATCCATATCTAAGCTAAAGTGTGTCCCAACAACTAATAAGAAGGTTGGAAAACAAGGTGGTAAGTAATCAACAACTGCTCTGTTCACGATACAGGTTCCTTGGCAATATAAAACATGCTAGAACCAACATATTAGGTAGAATTTGTTTCACATTTAATTTGAAGAGCCTTTTTTTTAGTACATATTTGAAGAGTATTTTAATTGTAGTTTCTGTTATATTATTCATTCACTTATAAGTTATATCTAAACCTATACTTCATATTTCCTAGGTTTGAAAAGCTTTTAGTACCTACACTAGTCTTAACATCAAAACAATAAACAGACCAATCGATTAGAGGAAAGAAATGTTGAATGAAGAAGAAAAACAAACCTTATGAGTGCATCCACATCCCAGCACTTCTCCAAAAACTCAGCAGGGTTAATGCAAAACTTTATCAATGATTTAACTAGGGTTTTAAATTATGATTGAGCACTGCATCTAACAGCTACAACACAGACCAAATTTAATATCCTGGGTTGAACCATATACAGCATAGTATTACTATGGTGACAAATATTATTAAAAAAATGTAACAGGGTTGACAGAGTATACAAAAATAAGCATATGTTTGTTTTGGCATTGAACATACTCGAATGCATATCAAACCTACAGCTCTAATTTGTAACTTCCTTGTTGAACATGCATTAAAAGGCATGTTACCGCTTGCTACAAAGGATGCAGATTCCCCACTGTAACAGAAGCAGACAGTTACGCACAACAAGCAATCTCAGTCATCCAATCTCAATCTAATGGTTTACATTATAACGTACCAAAACAACTTTAAAATACATTTTGTGCATGAAAGAACGAAGTGATGAAAGAACACAGTGGAAACTGAAATAAACACAAACACAAACACATAGAGTGCATTAAATAGAAGTTCCATTATCATTATCAAACACAAAAACTAAAGAACGAAGAAGGAAAATGAGAGAAGAAAGTACCTAGTATCTTCTCCTTCTTGTAGAAAACAGAGTTCTCCTTGTATCTTTTCCTTCTGGTAACTCGCGTAACAGAGAGAGAGGGAGAGACAGAGAGAGCGAGCGTTCTGCGTTGACGGCGAGAGAAGGAGGTGTTGTAACACCCGCAAAATAATTAATAGAATTATTTGGATATTAACCCAATTAAATTAATTTAGTACTCGACTGGTAAATTTATTGAGTGCTAAAATTATTTATTGATTGTCATCGGATCGTTAACCGGATAATACAGATCAATGAAGTTTCGGAATCGAAATAGGAGAATTCGATCAATATGGTAATTGGACCGCGTTACAGCTTATATATCAAATAAATATATATATGTACACGTGTGTGTGTGAGAGGAGAAGAAAATAATTAATTGAAAGAGAAAGAAAGAAAAGAAAGGAAGCAGCGATAGAAGAGAAACAGAGAGGAGAAAAGAGAGAAAAGAGAAAGAAGAGGAAAGGGGCATGGAGGAAGAAGAGGAAAAGAGAGGACTTCGGTTCACCGAAACGACTTCCTTCCAACACGAAAAATGTTCAACGTTACTTCCTCTTCGTTTTGGTACCAAGATCTTCATCATCAACTCACTCTCTCTCACTTTGCCATTTTCGAATTTATGAGCAAAATGGAGGTTTTTGTTGTTCAAGCTCAAAGGAAAGCTTTGGATGGTGTTTGGGAGCGAGCTCAAGGTGGATTACGCGAATATTGAAGTCCGATTTGGGGTTTATGAAGAATTAAAGGTTAGGGTTCAAAAATTGGGTTTATATGTGAATATGGGTGATTGGAGGTTGGAGATAATGAATAGTAATTCCATGGAAGTTTTGTGATTGATTGTAGGTTCAAGCTTTGGAAGCGGTTTTGTGTGTCGCCGGAACGTGCAATGATCTCGGGAATTCGGTTTTACGGTCGAAAGATTTCTCGAGGTCGAGTGGGAAGCTTTGGGAGCGGTTACGGATGTCGCCGAAGCGTGGAATTGATTCGGGGAGCGTTCGTGCGGTTATGCCAGAAAAGCGTTTTCACGGAAAGTCTCGGTGTTTCGTGATTTTCATCACGATAGGTGAGTTTTACTCACGTTTAGGATTTTTGTTTTTCGAATTAATTGATAAACTGTTTTATCGCTTTCGCTGGACTGGAATATTACGTGATACTGCCTGATTCGGGTTAGGAATCGATTGGGGCGAGTCTCGGGTTGCGTCGTGTTAAAAATGGAATTTTTGGTGAATTGATTTGAGAGATTTTGATTTAAAACCGATATTTGGAAAATACGTCGCGTTTTGATAAATTCGATCTGATTATGATTTTGATCGATTTGATTGATTGTTCGATGTTGATTGGGTTTGATTATATGTGTGTGAAAACTGTTTTCGGTCGAAACGAGAATCGTTCGAGAAATCTTCGGTCAAAAACCGTTATTTCGGAATATGTCGTGTTTTGGTGAAAATCCGTTTTGATTGAGTTTTTGATTGGATGGATTGATTGTGTGACTTTGATTGGGACTGTTTTTATGGTTGTCAAAACTGTTTTCGATCGGAATGAGAATCGGAATTGAGCGGAATAGCGGTTTTCGCGCGAAACCGCCACAAAAATTCACTTACAGCAGGTAAAAGCGCCCCAAGCGCTCGGCCATGCGCCCAAGCGCACGAGAGACAGAACCAAAACTGTCCAAAGCGCCCCAAGCGCTCGGCCATGCGCCCAAGCGCACGAGAGACAGAACCAAAACTGTCCAAAGCGCCCCAAGCGCACGACCCGTGCGTCCAAGCGCACAGTGCAGATTTTCAGCAACTATTCACTGTTTTTCGTTTCGCGATATCTTTTGATCCGGGAACCCGATTGAGGTGTTCTAAGATGCGTTGGAAAGCTTATTCAGAGGCCTAACTGAATATTCTATTTTTAAGGCAAAATGAACTGTTTTTGATATTGAAAATTGTGTCGAAAAGCGGTCAACTAGAGTGCGAGTGTGAACTTGGATTTTATAAAATGTGGATTAAAGAGTTTCATTGATTGTCTGATTTGATGGACCGTGGGTTCATAGTATTGTAGATATATGTTTATATATATCGAGTTGGGTGACGACCCATTTGTCGACATACTAGGCGGGGCAGTCATGCTCCCCCACCCTAGGCTCCGTGCCAATAGGAGAATGTACTATTGGTAAGGGGGTTCACCGGGATTAGCACTGGATTGCAGTCGGTGTTATGTCATGAGTTTGTTGTACGTTCACCGGGGTTAGCACTTTATTGCAGTCGGTGTCGTACCGTGTGATACACCGGGGTTAGCACTTTATTGCAGTCGGTGCCGCACTTTGTTTGTTGTACTTACACCGGGGTTAGCACTTTATTGCAGTCGGTGTCGTACCGTGCGATACACCGGGGTTAGCACTTTATTGCAGTCGGTGCCGCACTTTGTTTGTTGTACTTACACCGGGGTTAGCACTTTATTGCAGTCGGTGTCGTACTGTGCGATACATCGGGGTTAGCACTTTATTGCAGTCGGTGCCGCACGTTGTTTGTTCACGCTCACCGGGGTTAGCACCTTATTGCAGTCGGTGTCGTGTTGTTTTTAAAAAGGACTATTAATTGAACCGAGAGAGTTAGTAGGGGTCTCGGTAGAACTCACTGAGATTGTATCTCACTGTTTAAATGTTGTTGTTTTACAGAGACACAGGGACAGCGGAAATCCAAGAGGCACGAGTAGGTTGAGCTCAGACTGGATGCTGATAGCCTAGCTTTATGTTTAAGCTTATTTCCCTTTTGTTGTCTGTATACTAAAGCATTATGTATTTAGTGTATATCTTTCTTCCGCTTTCTTGTATGATACTGAATACTATAATTGCTGATGGTATATGGTCTGAGAACCATATTGTCTTGTTGTAAATAAGACTGTTTGAGTTATATTCAGCGAAAAATTTATAGTGATATTCAGTGTCTAAGCAGGAAATATATCTCTGATGTGTTACTAATGTGCACCTGGGTATTTTTGGTCTATAGAAATATCGGGGTGTCACAGTTGGTATCAGAGCAGTTCGACCTAGTCGGACTTAGTTTAGGGTTGAGTCGATTCCTTGTTAGTCCTTTTTGTAATTACACTTGTGATGCTAAGAGACATTGGGCCTGATCAACTTAATACTTAGTGCATCATAAGCGGAATTATGACTGGATGATCAAGATGCAATCCTCGACCACAATCGGAATCTTCAACCGGTGCATCCTCAGGAAAGGTGGCATGACGGTGGGAGAATACACCGCTAAGTTTGAGAAGTTGTCTCGGTTTTACCAAGTGGTAATGTAAGCTTCGGATGACGAATGGAGAATGCAGAAGTATGAGACGGGCCTAAGTGTTTTTATGATTTATGGTCTCAGTTCTTATACTGCTACCAATTATGTTGCCTTAGTGTAATCAGCCTATGTCGCCGAGGATGACCTCATAGGAAGTATGGGAAAGGAGAAGGTAGTTGAATTATCAACTCCGAATGCAAAGTCCTAAGATAATTTCATCAAAGGAAAAACAGATGCAATTCTTTGATTCTTCAAAGGTCAGAAGATGTTCTAACTGGGGAAAGCCTCACAGCGGTGATTGCAAGCGAAGATCTAATCGGTGCTATTATAGAAATGTAGAGGGTCACTATGGTAAATAGTGCCCTGTAAGGAAGAGTTTCAAGAAGTTACAAGCAGCTCTAAGGCAAGGACGAGTCAACATTCTGGATGTTTAGACAGTTACGACTGCAGACAATCTACTGAGGAGTATGAGATCAGTTTTTAGTAACTTCGTTAGTATATTACACGATTCGGGTGCAACCCATTGTATAATAGCACAATCATGTGCGGATCGGTTGGGACTAGCATTGTCTCCGTTGTCTGAGCCAATAACTATATTTACTGCTGCTGAAGAACGTGTCCAGACCCAATCCTTGAGTCAGAATTGTCTACTTGTCATAGGAGACAGAAATTTCGTAGTAGAATTTATTGTTTGCCTATGAGAAGAGTGAACACCATGTTGGGTATGAATTGGATGACCGCAAATCATGTTGCAATCGACTGTATTAATCAGCTATCAGCTTCGCTTCAGAATCAGTTGAATTGTCTAGGACAAATTCTGAAGCGGTTACCTAGTTCACCTTAGACGGTCAATCTTCATTCCAAGGTGCGGAAGCACATGTTAGTAGGTTATCTGCATCCACTGGAACTAGTATTAGATTTATCATCTGTACAAGTTGTGAATGACTTCCTGGATGTCTTCACAATGAAGTTTCTTCTGAACCTCCAGAGCGAGAGGTAGAGTTTACTGTAGAATTGGTTCCTGGCACGGGATCAATATCTACTGTTTCTTATTGAGGGTTTCTTTAGAGTTAAAGGAAATGGAGTCTCAACTAGAAGAGTCGATGTTAAAGAAATTCCGTCGACCGAGAGTGCTTCTCTAAGGAGTGCTCTGGTGTGGTTAGCCGAAAGGAAAAATGGTAGCATGAGATTATGCATTGATTATCGACAACTCAACAAAGGGACGATCAAGAATAAATATCCCTTACCAAGGATAGACGATTTGCTTGAGCAATTTGAGGTGCTGCAGTGTTTCTAAAATTGATCTGAAGTCAGGATATCATCAAATAAGAGTTAGAGCCTTAGATATTCCGAAGACAGCTTTCCGTACTAAGTATGGACATTACGAGTTAGTAGTGATGCCTTTCGGTCTACCTAATGCTCCAGCGGTATTCATGGATTACGTGAACCGAGTTTTCCACGCGTACCTAGATCAATTTGTAGTCGTTTTCATTGATGGTATCTTGATGTACTCGAAGACCATTGAGGAGCATGTCCAACATCTCCGCATTGTTTTGAAAGTACCCCGAGAAAGTAAGTTGTACTTGAAACCTTCGAAGTGTGATTTTTGGGTGTCAGAAGCAAAGTCTTTGGGACATGTGATTTCCCAAGTCGGGAGTTTCTGTAGATCCCAGTAAGAAGGAAGCGGTGTGGAATGGAAGTGACCGACATCAGTCGCAGAGATCAGAAGTTTTCTAAGTCTTGCCGGTTACTACAGGAAGTTTATCGAAGGATTCTCACGGTTAGTTATTCCACTTACTCGGTTAACTTGTGAGGGTCATCCGTTTACGTGGAATGCCGATTGTGAAGAACGTTTTCAAGAGTTGAAGATTTTGACTTCTGCTCCAACCCTGATTCTCCCAGATCCGTTTTTGGGATTCCAAAGTTACAGCGACGCTTCTGGGAATGGTTTGAGACGTATTCTAATGCAAAATCAACAAGTAGTAGCTTGGGCGTCCAGACAATTAAAGTCTCATGAGAAGAGATATCCGACTCATGATTTGTAATTGGCATCTATTGTGTATGCACTGAAGATTTGGAGACGTTACCGGTATGAGTCTCGTTTCGATGTCTTTAGTGGTCGCAAGAGTTTAAGGTATCTGTTTGATCAGAAAGAACTGAATAACAGGCAAAGAAGTGTGTTGAGTTTCTGGAGGATTATAAATTCGTGTTGATGTAACGTTCAAGAGAGGCCAATGTTGTAGCTGATGCGCTAAGTAGGAAATCCATTCATATGAAAGAGTTGATGACGCAAGTAATGGGATTGTTAGAGTCTTTTAGATCTAAGTTGGAGTACATCCATAAGTTTCCACTTTGGTGGCGAGGTATTAGTTTATTAACCTCTCCTTGGTGAAGGTTGACAATGAGATTGTCTTACGAAATTCCGTTTGACAAGTCGAACGTGAATACGGATATGTAAATGAGGTAACTGCTGACTGTTGTCACGTTGCGAATAACCATCAAAGGATTAATTGATGGATCTACTTGTAGGTGACTGAAATTTCCGAAGTGAAGCTTGGCGTGCGGTGTAATAGTTTTGAAAAATCGTTTTTGTGAAAACCGCATGCTAAAGTAAATTTTGGGAACGAATTAAGAGGCAAATAGATTATGATTGAGGAGGAAAATCCTAGGAGGATTACTTAGGTTGAGGGGAAGCTCTCAACGCTATTGACTAATTTGGAAAGGAATCGGATGCATCGTTGGTAAAAACCTCGTGATGAAATTGCAATAGAGGAAAAAGAGCTCTGAGTTCTGTTTGATATTTGTTTTGAGAACAACAGAGGTGATTTTCATTACGTTCAAATTTATTCGATGTCCCCGCGGTTTATTTCTACGTTTAAGATAAACGTTTCTGGTAAATCCTCATTTCATCTTCTTTTGAAAAGTGTTGTCTCGAAATTTTGGGGGCGAGCCAAGAAGTTTCGCAGATGACCTTCCATCACATTTTTCAATGTGTGCAGGAACTGTTATGGATCTTAGAAGATTTGTTGAGGAAGTGTTTACACCCTTCGAGAAAATCATGTTTGTGCTTATCACTACCATGGAGTACCAATTTGTGGATCTCATATTCGACCTGTATCTCTATCAAGTGTCTTGTATTAAACCCTTTGATTTAGATTAATCAAAGTTGGGGAGTAAGCGAGGATAATTGGAATGAAGTTTCGGAAGTGTTTTCAAATGCGGTGCCGGGCCGATGTAGGCGTGTGATGAGTTTCTCGTGTAGATGCGTGACCAGAGAGTTCGCATCAAGGTGGTAGTGGATCATAATTGGAGATTGATGTGCCCACTTGGGAAGAGTTCCTACGCTCATTTCGTTAGTTCGAGATTGTTTTTCAGCAACTTAAGACCTTTCTGAGAATGTCTGTTCTCGGTTAGTCAATCGTAAGACTTGACGAAATTTTGAGGACAAAATTCTTTTAAGTTGGGGAGAATGTAACACCCGCAAAATAATTAATAGAATTATTTGGATATTAACCCAATTAAATTAATTTAGTACTCGACTGGTAAATTTATTGAGTGCTAAAATTATTTATTGATTGTCATCGGATCGTTAACCGGATAATACGGATCAATGAAGTTTCGGAATCGAAATAGGAGAATTCGATCAATATGGTAATTGGACCGCGTTACAGCTTATATATCAAATAAATATATATATGTACACGTGTGTGTGTGAGAGGAGAAGAAAATAATTAATTGAAAGAGAAAGAAAGAAAAGAAAGGAAGCAGCGATAGAAGAGAAACAGAGAGGAGAAAAGAGAGAAAAGAGAAAGAAGAGGAAAGGGGCATGGAGGAAGAAGAGGAAAAGAGAGGACTTCGGTTCACCGAAACGACTTCCTTCCAACACGAAAAATGTTCAACGTTACTTCCTCTTCGTTTTGGTACCAAGATCTTCATCATCAACTCACTCTCTCTCACTTTGCCATTTTCGAATTTATGAGCAAAATGGAGGTTTTTGTTGTTCAAGCTCAAAGGAAAGCTTTGGATGGTGTTTGGGAGCGAGCTCAAGGTGGATTACGCGAATATTGAAGTCCGATTTGGGGTTTATGAAGAATTAAAGGTTAGGGTTCAAAAATTGGGTTTATATGTGAATATGGGTGATTGGAGGTTGGAGATAATGAATAGTAATTCCATGGAAGTTTTGTGATTGATTGTAGGTTCAAGCTTTGGAAGCGGTTTTGTGTGTCGCCGGAACGTGCAATGATCTCGGGAATTCGGTTTTACGGTCGAAAGATTTCTCGAGGTCGAGTGGGAAGCTTTGGGAGCGGTTACGGATGTCGCCGAAGCGTGGAATTGATTCGGGGAGCGTTCGTGCGGTTATGCCAGAAAAGCGTTTTCACGGAAAGTCTCGGTGTTTCGTGATTTTCATCACGATAGGTGAGTTTTACTCACGTTTAGGATTTTTGTTTTTCGAATTAATTGATAAACTGTTTTATCGCTTTCGCTGGACTGGAATATTACGTGATACTGCCTGATTCGGGTTAGGAATCGATTGGGGCGAGTCTCGGGTTGCGTCGTGTTAAAAATGGAATTTTTGGTGAATTGATTTGAGAGATTTTGATTTAAAACCGATATTTGGAAAATACGTCGCGTTTTGATAAATTCGATCTGATTATGATTTTGATCGATTTGATTGATTGTTCGATGTTGATTGGGTTTGATTATATGTGTGTGAAAACTGTTTTCGGTCGAAACGAGAATCGTTCGAGAAATCTTCGGTCAAAAACCGTTATTTCGGAATATGTCGTGTTTTGGTGAAAATCCGTTTTGATTGAGTTTTTGATTGGATGGATTGATTGTGTGACTTTGATTGGGACTGTTTTTATGGTTGTCAAAACTGTTTTCGATCGGAATGAGAATCGGAATTGAGCGGAATAGCGGTTTTCGCGCGAAACCGCCACAAAAATTCACTTACAGCAGGTAAAAGCGCCCCAAGCGCTCGGCCATGCGCCCAAGCGCACGAGAGACAGAACCAAAACTGTCCAAAGCGCCCCAAGCGCTCGGCCATGCGCCCAAGCGCACGAGAGACAGAACCAAAACTGTCCAAAGCGCCCCAAGCGCACGACCCGTGCGTCCAAGCGCACAGTGCAGATTTTCAGCAACTATTCACTGTTTTTCGTTTCGCGATATCTTTTGATCCGGGAACCCGATTGAGGTGTTCTAAGATGCGTTGGAAAGCTTATTCAGAGGCCTAACTGAATATTCTATTTTTAAGGCAAAATGAACTGTTTTTGATATTGAAAATTGTGTCGAAAAGCGGTCAACTAGAGTGCGAGTGTGAACTTGGATTTTATAAAATGTGGATTAAAGAGTTTCATTGATTGTCTGATTTGATGGACCGTGGGTTCATAGTATTGTAGATATATGTTTATATATATCGAGTTGGGTGACGACCCATTTGTCGACATACTAGGCGGGGCAGTCATGCTCCCCCACCCTAGGCTCCGTGCCAATAGGAGAATGTACTATTGGTAAGGGGGTTCACCGGGATTAGCACTGGATTGCAGTCGGTGTTATGTCATGAGTTTGTTGTACGTTCACCGGGGTTAGCACTTTATTGCAGTCGGTGTCGTACCGTGTGATACACCGGGGTTAGCACTTTATTGCAGTCGGTGCCGCACTTTGTTTGTTGTACTTACACCGGGGTTAGCACTTTATTGCAGTCGGTGTCGTACCGTGCGATACACCGGGGTTAGCACTTTATTGCAGTCGGTGCCGCACTTTGTTTGTTGTACTTACACCGGGGTTAGCACTTTATTGCAGTCGGTGTCGTACTGTGCGATACATCGGGGTTAGCACTTTATTGCAGTCGGTGCCGCACGTTGTTTGTTCACGCTCACCGGGGTTAGCACCTTATTGCAGTCGGTGTCGTGTTGTTTTTAAAAAGGACTATTAATTGAACCGAGAGAGTTAGTAGGGGTCTCGGTAGAACTCACTGAGATTGTATCTCACTGTTTAAATGTTGTTGTTTTACAGAGACACAGGGACAGCGGAAATCCAAGAGGCACGAGTAGGTTGAGCTCAGACTGGATGCTGATAGCCTAGCTTTATGTTTAAGCTTATTTCCCTTTTGTTGTCTGTATACTAAAGCATTATGTATTTAGTGTATATCTTTCTTCCGCTTTCTTGTATGATACTGAATACTATAATTGCTGATGGTATATGGTCTGAGAACCATATTGTCTTGTTGTAAATAAGACTGTTTGAGTTATATTCAGCGAAAAATTTATAGTGATATTCAGTGTCTAAGCAGGAAATATATCTCTGATGTGTTACTAATGTGCACCTGGGTATTTTTGGTCTATAGAAATATCGGGGTGTCACAGGTGTACCGTGGAACTCGCGTATCTTTTCCTCCTTACGATTAGTGCAGATGGCGAGAGAAGGAGGTGTGAGGAGTGGAGAAGGGGCAATGGGAGGTTCTGCGTTGACGGCGACGGTGGCGTTGACGGTGGCGGTGCGCTTCCGTTGTGTTCTTAGGGAGAGAGAGTGAGACGTTGAGTGTTTAGGTTTGGAGAGGGAGAGTGAGTCGTTACGGTGGAGGGAGTGAGATTTGATGAGGAATTTAGAAATTTTAATATAAGGCATCAGGGGCGCTTCTAAAAAGCGCTCCTAAAGGCCCTGCGTGTTTTGGCCTTCAGGGGCGCTTTTTTAAAAAGCGCCCCTGATGGCCCTCCGTATTTTGGTCATCAGGGGCGCTTTTTTAACAATTCTGTTGTAGTGAAATGCGTGTTGAATCCACCACGATTTCCGTTCATCTCGTCACTCTCTGCAATTCACACAATTCCTCGCGTTCACTCGTGTTTCCCTTACCCTAGGAATCATGGTGAGATTTCACTGAGATTTTGATTTGCAATTCGATGCAAATTGCAAAATCAAAATCGCACACAACTCTCACAATCACTCGTGTTTCCCAGGAACCCTAGAAATCGCAGCTCTAGATACCAATCTGTTGCACTATGAAGTGCATTTGCAGAGAGAATTGAGAGGGAGAAGAAGAAGTTGGTTGGAACGGAAATAACAGAAAATGAACTGTTGCATTGAATGAAGTACAAATGTACTTATATGAGGGAATTACAATGCTAAGGGTAAAATAGTAAACTGCATAATGAGTAAAATACAGAAAACTGAAATACAATACTACTAGTATTTATACCCTATATTAAGTATACTATATGGACTATAACAAGTATAATTTATGGTCTTGAATTGCCTTCAACACATAGCATTCGTGAATGCCACATCTTAACATTCAATATATTTTCTTGTTTGTCCCACTCAAAATTCAGATTTTCAGTTGTATTAGTTGGCTTGGTGTAGATTCTGATCAGTATCAATTTAACCCGGGACTTTGTTCAAAAATGTTGTCTTTTGCTTTCTCATTAGAAGTGTTGCATTTTAAAAAAAAAAATTCAACTCATGGATCCACATAGATTTTGAGAATCAGAATCTCAAACAAAAAAAACTGAATTAGCTCCAAATTATATATCAAATAGGAATGATGTTATGTCATGCATTTGTATTAAATGAAATTTATTAGAATTTTGGGTCTTTGAATCCAAATATGGTAGAATGCAATCTATATTATGAGTGGTTACTAATTTACTATACACCTATTTTTTTTACCCAAGAGTTTAACATTAAGGTCAGTTAAGGTGATATGTGTCCAAAAAAATAATTGAATGCCGGCCTTTAACGATTTCATGAATTAAATGTTTTTTTTAAACTTGAATTTCGAATTTGTATGATGAGAAGAAAAAAAACCTTATTTATATTTGTAATTATCTAATTGAAATAAATGTGGTTATTAAATTTTAATTTCATTTTTTAATGTTTAATGGTAGTGACAGATAGACAATTAATTGGTGACATGATATTGATATTGACATTGATTATTGATTTTTTAATTATTTTTAAATCGAAATAACATTTGGCAATGACGTGTCAAGTGAGAAGGTTAGGTGGACCAATAATGAGTTGACATATGTGATATTCCTATTTGAGATTATTCTCAATTGTATAATTAATATATATAGAGAGCGTATCAAGTGAGAACTAGTTCTCACCGTGGAAAATGAGAACTCTTAATTATAACCGTCAGATTAAAATTAACGGTTCAGATTACGTCATTAATTACAAGATCTTGTGTGATCTTCAATTAATAAGGAAACAAGCACACATGATCTTGTAATTAATGACGTAATCTGAACCGTTAATTTTAATCTGACGATTATAATTAAGAGTTCTCATTTTTTATGTTAAGAACTAGTTCTCACTTGATACACTCCATATATATATATATATATATATATATATATATATATATATATATATATATATATATATATATATATATATATATATATTAAGGGTAGCCTTTTCCGTTCTTTAAATCATTTACTCTTCCCAAATTCGATGGAGAATCTTTAAGTGCGACAAACAAATTTGTTATTTTCCTACCTTAATTTAATTAGTTCTAGAGAAAATACATTGATTTTCGTGTTTATCCTTTAACTTTTCTTTCTTTTGCTTTTCAATGATTTCAAAAAAATTGCCAAGACTAAGTTTGGTTCTAAGAAGTATTTTTGTCAACCTAAGAGGTTGAGAAAAGATAATTATGTGAGAAAATGTGTGTGTAATGAGACAGATGCGAGAAACGGAGTAACCATGAGATATGGATTGGTTTAAAAGAAATAGGAACAAGAGAATTGTGTTTATTTTTGAAATGACAAAAATATAATTCTTTAAAAATTATTTTATTCCATTCAGTGCAAATTCTTTTCAAAATTGGTTTAATTTTTTAATCCAATTAATATGTTAATGCCTCCCATCATTCACATTAGGGGTGTTCAAATCTAAACCAACCCAAATAAAACCCGCAAGTCAATCCAAACCAAACCAAAAACCGCAAAAAACCACTTTGGTTTGAATGTGTTTGGGTCACTTTATCAATCGATTGATCGGTTTGGTTCGGATGACGATTTTTATTCTCAGAACCAAACGAAACCAAACCAAACCGCACATAGTATTATATTATTATATATTAGCAAAATACCTATTTAATCTAGTCACACTAGTACAAGCAGTGTTATTAAACTCGAACCGGTCATCGATCCGATAGGCGTATTGGGTCGAGGGGTTAATGGTCAGACCGAAAGGTCACTAATTGACCTGCATGACCCGATACGACTAAAAAATTAGTAAAAAATATGAGAATTAGAAAAATATATGATATTATAAGTCTATATTTTCAAATTTTAATTAATTGATAAAATAAATAATTATTCATATTCAATAATATTCTAATATCCTAATTAATTAATAAATATTGGAAATTCAAATGTGAGTGGTTAATCCCACATCGGCTATGAATGAGCTATATGAATGATATATAAGAGAGAGGATCCATATAACTAACGCCTTAAGGTTTTAAGTGGAGATGTGGCGTCCAAGTCTCTTATTGGTCCGGTTCATTGGCTCCCCCGGTGCTCCCCGGACTCCCCAACAATAAATATATAGAATTAAATATATGATACATGCATAATAATATATTAATATAATAACACATATATAAGCATAGAAATACACATTAAATGGATAATATGTGAGTTTCAAGTGATATTTGTGACTCCGTCTAGAACCAAAAAAGAAGAAGAATGGGTTACGTAAAATATATTACGCACATATAACAAGACAGTTGCTTTGCTCATGGATTGTGATCCCCTGCAGTCAAAAAAACTGCAGGGTCCTCCATTCAACAAAATTATAAAAAGACAAAAATTAAAGGAAATAGTTTTGGACATGAAAAGGCCAAAAGGTCCTAAAGTTTGTGTAACATCCGCAAAATAATTAACCGAATTATTTGGATGTTAACCCAATTAAATTAATTTAGTACTTGACTGATAAATTTATTGAGTGCTAAAATTATTTATTGGTTGTCATCGGATCGTTAACCGGATAATACGGATCAAGGAAGTTTCGGAATCGAAATAGGAGATTTAGATCAATATGGTAATTTGACCACGTTGCCATATATTTATTAAATAAATATATGTATAAACGTGTGTGTGTGTGTGTTAATAAGAAAGGAAAGAAAAGAATTGAAAGAAAAGAAAGAAGAAAGCCACGCGAGAAACAGAGAGGAGAGGAGAAAAAGAAAAGAAGAGAGAAAGAAAGGGGAAGGAAGAAGAAGAGGAAAAAGGGGAAGGTTAGGCTCATCAAAACGACTTCCGTCCAACACGAAAAATGCTCAGCGTTACTTCCTCTTCGATTTGGTACCAACATCTTCATCATCAACCCACTCTACACGAATTTACCATTTTCGGTTTGAAGCTCAATGTGGCGTTTTTGAGAGCTATCTTCGTCAATAAAGCGGTTTGAAGACTAGGGGAGTTCGAATGGAGGCTTGGGTACTAGCTTGGAGTGAAAGAATCAAGGTTTGATTGGGTGAGATTTGAGAAATCAAATTTGGGGTTTTTAGATGAATAGTGATTTTGAGCTTGAAGATGATGAATAGTATCCGTGGAGGATTTCGGGGAATTCGGTGTTTCGGTCAAAAGAGGTTTCGTGATCGAGCGGAAAGTTATGGAATCGGATTTGAGCGTCGCCGGAGCGTGTAGTTGATTTGGGGAACGTTCGTGCGGTTTTGTCAGAAAAGCGGTGTCGCGGAAAGTCTCGGTGATTTGGCGAAGTCTCGGCGATTTTGAAGTCTCGGTGTCGGCACACGCTTCGAGGGTGAGTTTTACTCACGTTTAGGATTTTTGTTTTTCGAATTAATTGATAAACTGTTTTATCGCTTTCGCTGGACTGGAATATTATGTGATACTGTCTGATTCGGGTTAGGAATCGATTGGGGTGAGTCTCGGGTTGCGTCGCGTTAAAAATGGAATTTTTGGTGATTTGATTCGAGAGATTTTGATTTAAAACCGTTATTTGAAAATATGTCGCGTTTTAATACGATTCGTTTTGATTGAGTTTTTGATTGATTGTTTGATGTTGATTGGGTCTGATTATATGTGTGTGAAAACTGTTTTCAATCGGAACAAAAATCGGAATTGAGCGGAATAGCGGATTTCGCGAAAATCGCAAAATTCTGCACTTGACAGGCCCCCCTTACTGCCAGTCCACGCGCCACTTGCGCGCCGCGCGCCACTCGCGCGCCACTTGACAGAACCTTACCGTCAGCTCGCGCGCCGTTTGCGCGCCACGCGCCACTCGCGCGCCAGTTGGCAGAATTTCAGCAACCAAACACTGTTTTTCGTTTCGCGATAACTTTTGATCCGGGAACCCGATTGAGGTGTTCTAAGATGCGTTGGAAAGCTTATTCAGAGGCCTAACTGAATATTCTATTTTTAAGGCAAAATGAACTGTTTTTGATATTGAAAATTGTGTCGAAAAGCGGTCAACTAGAGTGCGAGTGTGAATTTGGATTTTATAAAATGTGGATTAAAGTGTTTCATTGATTGTCTGATTTGATGGACCGTGGGTTCATAGTACTATAGATATATGTTTATATATCGAGTTGGGTGACGACCCATGTGTAACATACTAGGCGGGGCAGTCATGATCCCCTTCCCTAGGCTCCATGCCAATAGGAGAATGTACTATTGGTAGGGGGGTTCACCGGGATTAGCGATGTTCCGCAGTCGGTGTTATGTTAAAGATTATTGTACGATACACCGGGATTAGCAATGTTCTGCAGTCGGTGCCGTACTTTGTTTATTGTGCGATACACTGGGATTAGCAATGTTCTGCAGTCGGTGCCGCACTGTGTTTGTTGTACGATACACCGGGATTAGCAATGTTCTGCAGTCGGTGCCGTACTTTGTTTATTTTGCGACATACCGGGAGTAGCAATGTTTTGCAGTCGGTGTCGTGTTAATCTATAAAAGAGCTAATAAATGAACCGAGAGTGTTAGTAGGGGTCTCGGTAGAACTCACTGAGATTGTATCTCACTGTTTAATTGTTGTTGATTTACAGAGACACAGGGACAGCGGAAATCCAAGAGGCACGAGTAGGTTGAGCTCGGACTGGTTGCTGATAGCCTAGCTTTATGTTTAAGCTTATTTCCCTTCTGTTGTCTGTATTCTAAGACATTATGTATTTAAGGTATATCTTTCTTCCGCTTTCTTGTATGATACTGAATACTATAATTGCTGATGGTATATGGTCTGAGAACCATATTGTCTTGTTATAAATAAGACTGTTTGAGTTATATTCAGCGAAAAATTTATAGTGATATTCAGTGTCTAAGCAGGAAATATATCTCTGATGTGTTACTAATGTGCACCTGGGTATTTTTAGTCAATAAAAATATCGGGGTGTTACAGTTGGTATCAGAGCAGTTCGACCTAGTCGGACTTAGTTTAGGGTTGAGTCGATTCCTTGTTAGTCCTGGTTGTAATTACACTTGTGATGCTAAGAGACATTGAGCCTGATCAACTTAATACTTAGTGCATCATAAGCGGAATTATGGTAGGATGATCAAGACGCAGTCCTCGACCAAAATCGGAATCTTCAACCGGTGCATCCTCAGGAAAGGTGACATGACGGTGGAAGAATACACCGCTAAGTTTGAGAAGTTGTCTCAGTTTTACCAAGTGGTAAAGTAAGCTTCGGATGACGAACGGAGAATGCAGAAATATAAGACGGGCATAAGTGTTTTTATGATTTATGGTCTCAGTTCTTATACTGCTACCAATTATGTTGCCTTAGTGTAATCAGCCTATGTCGCCGAGGATGATCTCATAGGAAATATGGGAAAGGAAAGGAGGTAGTTGAATTATCAGCTCCGAATGGAAAGTCCTAAGATAATTTCATCAAAGGAAAAGCAGGTGCAATTCCTTGATTCTTCAAAGGTTAGAAGATGTTCTAACTGTGGAAAGCCTCACAGTGGTGATTGCAAGTGAAGATCTAATCGGTGCTATTACAGTAATGTAGAGGGTCACTATGGTAAAAAGTGCCCTGCCAGGAAAAGTTCAAAGGAGTCATAAGCAGCTCCAAGGCAAGGACGAGTCAACACTTTGAATGCTTAGACAGTTACGAATGCTGACGGTATACTTAGAAGGATGGGAGTCCTATTCAATGACTCGATCAGTATATTATAAGATTCGGGTGCAACCTATTGCTGTATATCCCGATCGCATGTGAATCGGTTGGGATTAACCTTATCTTCGCTATCCGAGCTGATAACTATCTTAACTGTGGCTAAGGGTCGTGTCCAGACCCAATCTTTGTGTCAGGATTGTCTACGTGTTATAGGAGACAGAACTTTCGTAGAAGGATTATTTGTTTGCCTGTGAGAAGTGTGGACACCATTTTGGGTATGAATTGGATGACTGCAAATCATGTTGCAATCGACTGTATTAATCAGCTATCAGCTTCGCTTCAGAATCAGTTGAATTGTCTAGGACAAATTCTGAAGCGGTTACCTAGTTCACCTTAGACGGTCAACCTTCATTCCAAGGTGCGGGAGCACATGTTAGTATGTTATCTGCATCCGCTGAAACCAGTTTAGATTTGGCGAACGTTCAGGTCGTGAATGACTTTCTGGATGTTTTCACGATGAAGTTTCTTCCGGACCTCCAGAGCGAGAGGTAGAGCTTACTGTAGAATTGGTTCCTGGCACGGGATCAATATCTATTGTTGCTCATTGAATGTTTCTTCAGAATTAAAGGAAATGGAGTCTCAACTTGAAGAGTCGATGCTAAAGAAATTCATTCGACCGAGTACTTCGCTAAGGAGTGCTCTGGTGTGGTTAGTCAAAAGGAAAAATGGTAGCATGAGATTGTACATCGATTATCGACAACTTAAGAAAGTGACGATCAAGAATAAATATCCCTTGCCAAGGATAGACGATTTTCTTGAGCAATTTGAGACGCTGCTGTGTTTTCTAAAATTGATCTGAGGTCAGAACATCATCAAATAAAAGTTAGAGCCTTAGATATTCCGAAGACAGCTTTCCATACTAGGTATGGACATTATGTATTTGTAGTGGTGGCCTTCGGTTTGACTAACGCTCTGGCGGTATTCGTGGATTTCAGGAACCGAGTTTTTCATTCGTATTAGGATCAGTTTGAAGTCGTTTTCATCGATGATATCTTGATGTGCTCGAAGACCATTGAGGAGCATGGCCAACATCTCCTCATTGTTCTGAGTGTACTCCGAGAAAAGGAGTTGTACTTGAAACCTTCGAAGTGTGATTTTTGGGTGTCAGAGGTAAAGTCTTTGGGACATGTGATTCCCCAAGTCGGGAGTTTTTGTAGGTCCCAGTGAGAAGGAAGCGGTGTTGAATGGGAGTGACCGACGTCAGTCGCAGAGATCAAAAGTTTCTGGATCTAGCCGGTTACTGTAAGAGGTTCGTTAAAGGGTTCTCACAGTTAGTTGTCCACTTACTCGGTTAACTCGTAAGGGTCATCCGTTTACGTGGGATGCTGATTGTGAAGAATGTTTTCAAGAATTGAAGGTTTGGTTGACTTCTGCTCCATTCCTGATTCTTCCGGATCCGTCATTGGAATTTCAAATTTTCGATGACGCTTCAGGGAAGGGTTTAGGATGTATTCTGATGCAAAATCAACCAGTGATAGCTTATGCGTCCAGACAATTAAGGTCTCATGAGAGGATTTATCCGACTCATGAATTGGAGTTAATAGCTATTGTGTATGCACTGAAGATTTGGAGACGTTACCTGTATGGGTCTCGTTTCGAAGTCTCTAGTGGTCACAAGAGTTTAAGGTATCTGTTTGATCAGAAAGAACTGAATAGCAGGCAGAGGAGTGTGTAGAATTCTGAAGGATTATGACTTCGGGTTGAAGTATCATCCAGGAAATCCCAATGTTGTAGCTGATGCGAGTAATAGGAAATCGCTCCACACGGCAGAATTATGATGCATTAGATGGAATTATTAGAGTCTGTTAGAGGCTTAAATTTGAATTCAAGATCAAGGAGGAATCGGTTAGTGTTGAGCCATATGAGGATCGCTAGTTCCCTAAGGGATTCTATACGCTTGGCACAGAAAGTTGATGTGAAGCTACAATCACAAAAGGTATTTCCAGATTTTACCATGCATAGTGATGGAGTCAGTTGTTTCAACGGTAGAATCTGTGCTGCCGATGATGAGAACAATAAAAGGCAAGTGTTAGTGGAAGCACACCGAAGTTTATATTCTGTTCCTGGGTGTACAGAATATAAAGCAGAGGTATTAGTTTGTTAACCTCTCCTTTGTGAAAGTTAACAATGAGATGGTATTATATGATTCCGTTTGACAAGTCGAACGCGAACGCGAATATGTAGGTGACTTAAATTTCCGAAGTGAAGCTTGGCGTGCGGTGTAACAGTTTTGATAAATCGTTTTTGTGAAAACCCGCATGCTAAAGTTAATTTTGGAATGAATTAAGAGGCTAATAGGATATGATTGGGGAGGAAAATCCTAGGAGGATTACTTAGGTTGAGGGGAAGCTCTCAACGCTATTGACTAATTCGGAAAGGAGCTCTGAGTTCTGTTTGATAATTGTTTGGAGAACAACTGAGGTGATTTTCATTACGTTCAATTTATTTGATGTCCCCGTGGTTTACTTCTACGTTTAAGATAAACGTTTCTGGTAAATCCTCATTCCATCTTCTTTCGAAAGGTGTTATCTCGAAATCTTGGGGGCGAGTCAAGAAGTTTCACAAGTGACTTTTCCGTCACATTGTCGGTGTGTATGAAGACTGTTGTGGATATTAGAAGATTAGTTGAGAAAGTGTTTACACCCTTCGAGGAAATCGTGTTTGTTTTCACCTCTACCGAGGAGTACCAGTTTGTGGATCTCATTTTCAACCTGTATTTCTATCAAGTGTCTTATATTAGACCCTTTGATTTAGATTAATCAAAGTTGGGGAGCAAGTGAGGAATGAAGCTTAGGGAGTGTTTTCGAACGCGGTGCCGAGCCTATGTAGGCGAAAGAGGAGTTTCTCGTGTTGATTCGTAACCAGAGAGTTCGTATCAAGGTAGTATGGATCATACTTGGAGATTGATGTGACAACTTTAGAAAGATTTTCTACACTCATTTCGTTAATTCAAGATTGTTTTCTCGCAAATTTAGACCTTTCTGGGAATGTCAACCCTCGGTTAGTCGGATGAAAGACTTAGCGAAATTTTGAGGACAAAATTCTTTTAAGTTGGGGAGAATGTAACATCCGCAAAATAATTAACCGAATTATTTGGATGTTAACCCAATTAAATTAATTTAGTACTTGACTGGTAAATTTATTGAGTGCTAAAATTATTTATTGGTTGTCATCGGATCGTTAACCGGATAATACAGATCAAGGAAGTTTCGGAATCGAAATAGGAGATTTAGATCAATATGGTAATTTGACCACGTTGCCATATATTTATTAAATAAATATATGTATAAACGTGTGTGTGTGTGTGTTAATAAGAAAGGAAAGAAAAGAATTGAAAGAAAAGAAAGAAGAAAGCCACGCGAGAAACAGAGAGGAGAGGAGAAAAAGAAAAGAAGAGAGAAAGAAAGGGGAAGGAAGAAGAAGAGGAAAAAGGGGAAGGTTAGGCTCATCAAAACGACTTCCGTCCAACACGAAAAATGCTCAGCGTTACTTCCTCTTCGATTTGGTACCAACATCTTCATCATCAACCCACTCTACACGAATTTACCATTTTCGGTTTGAAGCTCAAGGTGGCGTTTTTGAGAGCTATCTTCGTCAATAAAGCGGTTTGAAGACTAGGGGAGTTCGAATGGAGGCTTGGGTACTAGCTTGGAGTGAAAGAATCAAGGTTTGATTGGGTGAGATTTGAGAAATCAAATTTGGGGTTTTTAGATGAATAGTGATTTTGAGCTTGAAGATGATGAATAGTATCCGTGGAGGATTTCGGGGAATTCGGTGTTTCGGTCAAAAGAGGTTTCGTGATCAAGCGGAAAGTTATGGAATCGGATTTGAGCGTCGCCGGAGCGTGTAGTTGATTTGGGGAACGTTCGTGCGGTTTTGTCAGAAAAGCGGTGTCGCGGAAAGTCTCGGTGATTTGGCGAAGTCTCGGCGATTTTGAAGTCTCGGTGTCGGCACACGCTTCGTGGGTGAGTTTTACTCACGTTTAGGATTTTTGTTTTTCGAATTAATTGATAAACTGTTTTATCGCTTTCGCTGGACTGGAATATTATGTGATACTGTCTGATTCGGGTTAGGAATCGATTGGGGTGAGTCTCGGGTTGCGTCGCGTTAAAAATGGAATTTTTGGTGATTTGATTCGAGAGATTTTGATTTAAAACCGTTATTTGAAAATATGTCGCGTTTTAATACGATTCGTTTTGATTGAGTTTTTGATTGATTGTTTGATGTTGATTGGGTCTGATTATATGTGTATGAAAACTGTTTTCAATCGGAACAAAAATCGGAATTGAGCGGAATAGCGGATTTCGCGAAAATCGCAAAATTCTGCACTTGACAGGCCCCCCTTACTGCCAGTCCACACGCCACTTGCGCGCCGCGCGCCACTCGCGCGCCACTGGACAGAACCTTACTGTCAGCTCGCGCGCCGTTTGCGCGCCACGCGCCACTCGCGCGCCAGTTGGCAGAATTTCAGCAACCAAACACTGTTTTTCGTTTCGCGATAACTTTTGATCCGGGAACCCGATTGAGGTGTTCTAAGATGCGTTGGAAAGCTTATTCAGAGGCCTAACTGAATATTCTATTTTTAAGGCAAAATGAACTGTTTTTGATATTGAAAATTGTGTCGAAAAGCGGTCAACTATAGTGCGAGTGTGAATTTGGATTTTATAAAATGTGGATTAAAGTGTTTCATTGATTGTCTGATTTGATGGACCGTGGGTTCATAGTACTATAGATATATGTTTATATATCGAGTTGGGTGACGACCCATGTGTAACATACTAGGCGGGGCAGTCATGATCCCCTTCCCTAGGCTCCATGCCAATAGGAGAATGTACTATTGGTAGGGGGGTTCACCGGGATTAGCGATGTTCCGCAGTCGGTGTTATGTTAAAGATTATTGTACGATACACCGGGATTAGCAATGTTCTGCAGTCGGTGCCGTACTTTGTTTATTGTGCGATACACCGGGATTAGCAATGTTCTGCAGTCGGTGCCGCACTGTGTTTGTTGTACGATACACCGGGATTAGCAATGTTCTGCAGTCGGTGCCGTACTTTGTTTATTTTGCGACATACCGGGAGTAGCAATGTTTTGCAGTCGGTGTCGTGTTAATCTATAAAAGAGCTAATAAATGAACCGAGAGTGTTAGTAGGGGTCTCGGTAGAACTCACTGAGATTGTATCTCACTGTTTAATTGTTGTTGATTTACAGAGACACAGGGACAGCAGAAATCCAAGAGGCACGAGTAGGTTGAGCTCGGACTGGTTGCTGATAGCCTAGCTTTATGTTTAAGCTTATTTCCCTTCTGTTGTCTGTATTCTAAGACATTATGTATTTAAGGTATATCTTTCTTCCGCTTTCTTGTATGATACTGAATACTATAATTGCTGATGGTATATGGTCTGAGAACCATATTGTCTTGTTGTAAATAAGAGTGTTTGAGTTATATTCAGCGAAAAATTTATAGTGATATTCAGTGTCTAAGCAGGAAATATATCTCTGATGTGTTACTAATGTGCACCTGGGTATTTTTAGTCAATAAAAATATCGGGGTGTTACAGTTTGCATGGTCCTCCATTCAACAAAATTATAAAAAGACAAAAATTAGAGGAAATATTTTTGAACATGAAAAGGCCAAAAGGTCCTAAAGTTTAGTGCAAATGTAGGAAACTGCAGGCAAACTGAGTGCAGAGAAGTTGAATCCCCTTTTCCACCAAAAAAAAATTGAATCCCTTTGCTCATGTAGGGGTTCGATCCCCCATTTCCCTTTTTTGGTAACTACATGTGGGGGGTTTTCGTGGGTCGTTTGGATTGGATTTGGCCAAATCTGTTGCCCGAACCAATTATAA
Source organism: Astragalus membranaceus (assembly GCA_039519185.1). NCBI lineage: Eukaryota > Viridiplantae > Streptophyta > Magnoliopsida > Fabales > Fabaceae > Astragalus > Astragalus membranaceus. The sequence goes on along the minus strand of CM076850.1, from coordinate 105,010,029 downwards.
TTACTCGGTTTTGTTTGAATTTTACATTTTTTTTTCCAAAATTTGAACCAAACCAATCTGATATTGGATGGGTTGGTTCAGATTGGACTCGCGGGTCATGCACTAAAATATTAATTTTTTAAAATACAAAAAAAAATTACATTTTTTTTGTAATATCACACATTTTTAAATAACCAAAAAATTATAAAAATTAAAAATTCAACCGAAACAAACTCAAATCCATTAATAATCTTCCAATTTATAGTATTTAAATGTTTAAACTTTATTAAAAAGGATAAATTTGTTTTTTTTATTATTTATAGTTATTTCTTTGTATTCATATTTCTACTCATCCAAAGAGGAGAAAAGAACTTTATAGTATTTCTTTCTTTTCTAAATATATTCATCCAAACAACATTTAATTTGTCTTTTATTTCTCTTCTATCTCTCTCCTATCTCCCTTTCTCATATAGGGTATGTTTGGGAGCGGGAGTTGGGAGGGGAAGGGAGGGGAAGGGATGGCTTGTGGAGAAACAACCCTTTGTTTGGGAGTTTAAAAAAATTAGAGAAAGTGTTTGGGGGTTTTGTCAAACCCTCCTAACCCCTCCTCTTGGTCCAATTTTGCATTCCCCCAAATTGGGGGGTTTTAGGAGGTTTTGGTTATGAAATGACAATTTTGCCCTCACTTAAACTCAAAAATTCCCACCAGCCACCACCAACCACCGGAGGGCCACGGCAACCACCACCGGCCACTGTCCGTCGCCGCCGGACCACCGCCGGTCGCCAGAGCACCGCCGCCGGCTGCCGGAACTCCGTCGCCGGAACCACCGTCGGCCGCCGGAGCTCCGCCGCCGGCCGCCACTTGCCACCACATATATTTATATATTATATTATATATATAATTATATATAATTATATTATATATATATATATATAGTTAACAATATTATATATAATTATATTATATATATAATTATATTAACAATATTATATATATTAACAATATTATATATATATATATATATATATATATATATATATATATATATATTTATAAATCTAAAAAATTGCAAATGGATGGATTGGATTAACTTTTTTGTAATTGGATGGATTGGATTGAATTTTTTTGGCATAATTTAATGGATATAAATTTTTTAGGTATTGAATAACACGATTTAAATTTAGTAGCACTTAAAAATTAAATTTAAAAGAATAATTTAATAGTAGCACTAAAAATTAATTTCAATAAAGAATCGTTGAAGTTAAAAATAAGTAAATAAGTAAATAAATGGTGCAAAAAAATAATAATACTAATTGGATTGGATTATGATAAAAAAATTTCAATAAATAGCTCTCTTTTATAATTTGTGAGGGAGGGTACAAATGTCCATTTACATATTAAGTCTCCACTCCCCATCTCCTTTTATAAATTGTGACATCCAAACAAGGGTAAGGTTAACCCTCCCCTCCTCCCTTCCCCTCCAAAGTCCTCCCCTTCCCTCCAAACTCCCAAACAGACCCTTAGGGTGTGTTTGGGAGTTTGGAGGGGAGGGGAAAGGAGGGGTTGAGACTAATAGTGTAAGTTTTTTAGTAATTGGGAGAAAAATTATCCCCCTAAACCCCTCTCCTAGTTTATTTTTGGAGCCCCTCCAAACTCCCCCAAATATGGAGGGTTTTGGAGGGGCTCCAAAAATAAACTAGGAGAGGGGTTTGGGGGGTTTAGAGGGATAATTTTTCTTCTCATCACTAAAGAATTTACACTATTAGTCCCAACTCCTCCCCTCCCCTCCCCTCCCCTCCCCTCCAAACTCAGAAACACACCCTTAATATTTTCTGTCATCCTCCACCTTCTTAATTTGAGTGAGACTCTTTAGCTTCCATGGCCGAAAATTGTTGCTTCAGGAATGCATGCTCCATGCTAATTTGATCGACACAAAAAAAACAAGGAACCGGTCTAATAGAGCGTTCAATTTCTCGAACAAACACCTCATACTCCTTATCTCCTATAATGAGTAAAAAATTGTCCTCATTATTGAAATGCATTAAGTCGGTATGGACTAGAACCTTGGCAGATTCCATCGAGCCATCTCCTTCTTCGAAGTTCGAACCATTCCAACGTTCCCATGAGTTCAGTGGCAAGCAGCATATTTTCTCTACACCAAGCATGCAGAGGGATGCCAAAGATTTCAAGCCAAACACTCCTTTTACATAACTCATTTTCGGACCATCTCTTCTTGATGCTCAAGCACTTTGACACCGTGTTCTTCCAGAAATTTGTGTGAAGCTTGCATGCGTTTTTAGCTATCAAAACTAACTATGAACTTGAAGTGACCCAAATCTCTCTTATGGTCTGAAAAACTATATTCCATTTTTGCCAAATCGTAGCCATCTCATCCCTCTGAATTGAACGTTATCAACGAACAAAGTAAACACCTCATCTTGACGGTTTACTCCTATTTGGCGATACTTGCTCTGTTTGTAGTTTTAGTCCCTGCTTCTCTTCTCCTGAATCTGCATCGACTCTTGTCGGTCCCCGCTCTTATCCTTTCGCGTTGTTTTGTCATGAATGAGCTATGAAGCATGGACCCGGCTAAGAAGCATAGACTCGGACACAGACACGGACATCGGACACGACACAAACACGGCGACACCGCTTACGTTAAAAACACAGGAAACGGACACCGCTATATATATTAAATAAAATAAAATAATATATGAGCACAATTGATATAAATGATCTAAAATTATATATGAGATAATTAATTTTTTATATGATTTAATTGAGAATTAAAATCCATTACAAAACATATCCTTTTTTGATCAAATTTCAAAAGATATTTTAAAATAACAAGATAATAATATAAAAAATTAATGGAAGAAAAGTCAACATACATTAAAGTAAGGCTTAAAGGTCATTTTGGCCCCTGTAAAATACACATTATTCCATTTTGGCCCCTGCAAAATAAAAAACTTTAAATAAGCCCCTACAAAATAGTTAGTTGTTCAGTTAAGCCCTCGCTGTTAGTGGTCCACTAATGCTGTTAGTTTTAAAGGTATTTTGCAGGGGCCAAAATGGAATAATGTGTATTTTGCAGAGGCCAAAATTGATTAATGTGTATTTTGCAGGGGCCAAAATGACCTTTAATGTGTATTTTGCAGGGGCCAAAATGAGGGTTAAAAATAACAGCGTTAGTGAACCACTAACAGCGAGGGCTTAACTGAACAACTAACTATTTTGCAGGGGCTTATTTAAAGTTTTTTATTTTACAGGGGCCAAAATGGATTAATGTGTATTTTGCAGGGGCCAAAATGACCTTTAAGCCTTAAAGTAATGGATATGAAAAAGTAAAAAGAGAGTTAAAGTTGTCATCCTCATCCTAATCAATAAAAACTAATTTATAATGTGATAGTGGGGCGAAAATCAGGCCCAAGAGAGAAACTAAGAAGCCCCAATGGTTGAATGAATTTATCTAGGCCCAGTTTATTTAGTCCAGTATTTTATTTTTTTAAGTGAACTGTCTTTAAGTGGGCCATGGCCCATTTATTTGTTTCAGTAGCATAACCCTAGCTATATATATTGTAATGCTGCCTCCATTGGGGGAGATGAAAATCAGAAGTTGTTTTATGTTTATTTCTTCTCTTGCAACCCTAGATCTAGTGTTTAGCCTAGTGTAGTCTATCAATTGGTGCTTTCATTTTGTTTCTCAATGCCTCCAAAAGCTACCAACCCAACATCCAAGGATCTGGATGATGCCATTCAAGCTTCCTATCAACACATGGATGCTGTCCTCCCTGAAAATAACCAGCAGCTTGAGCAAGTGAACAACTGGGTACTGTGAATACAAGGCTGGATAATCAACAACAGCTAATGGATTCACGATTTGAGACACTCACAAAACTGATTAATGACAGATTTCCTGCACAACAGCACTCTCCTTCATCAGGTAACACTTCTTCCCCTTTATTACCCCCTGGTTATGAACATGCTATTACCCACACTGTCTCTACACCAATACCCACAGTTCTGACTCAACCCACCTCGACCCAACCCACTGTTTCCCTTTCTGGATCTGAACCACCACCTATACCACCCCCTAACATATATGGCCCAACAACCTACCCTACATTCGCCCAAATTCCCCCATAGAACCCCTCACCTTACCAAAATATGTTCCCTAATTTTATGCAGCAGATGTACTCTCCACAGTTTTCCCAAACTACCCCTCAAATCCCTTATAGACAACCAAAAGTAGAAATGGGAATTTTTGATGGAACAGACCCTTTGGAATGGTTGTTCCAAGCTGAGCGGTTTTTCTCCTTTTACAACATTCCAATGGTAAACCGTTTGCCTATGGTCTCATTTTATATGAAAGGGGAAGCACTTAGTTGGTTTAAGTGGATGCATCACAACAGCCAACTTGCTGATTAGACAACCTTTGCTAGAGCGCTAGAGCTAAGGTTTGGTCCCTCTACCTATGAAAATCACCAAGCCCAACTTTTTAAGCTTAGACAAACTGGGTGCTGAATACCAAGCTAACTTTGAGAAATTGGGAAATAGAGTCTTAGGGCTACCACCTGATGCGATTTTAAACTGTTTTATCTCGGGCTTAAACCCAGAAATCAGAAATGAAATAGCCACACTGAAACAGAGACAAGAGATACTGAAAGCATTAAAAGAGAAGCTAAAAAGAAGCAGACAAAGAATGGTAGACCAAGCCAACAAAAAAAGGAGAGACTATACCTTCAACATTGGAGATCTTGCCCTCCTGCGTCTACAGCCTTACCGCCAGCAAACAGTTCCACGCAGATCCTCAGAGAAGCTGGCAAAGCGTTACTACGGCCCATTTAAGGTTCTCAGGCGCATTGGGAAAGTAGCATACGAACTGGAACTTCCATATGAATCTCGTATGCACCCAGTGGTGCACGTTTCTCAGTTGCGTCCTTATTTTGGAGGTGATTTTCAAACTCATAATCTTGAGGGGCTTGAAGAGAAGGCAGATGGTTTGGATATTACAGACTTAGAAGAAAAAGAAGGAAAGTATGAAGAAGACAGAGAGAGAAACGAGTTAGGTGTGAATGGGAAGAAAGAAGGACAGCAAAGTTCTTTAACTGAAAGGAATACAGTGACTTGTGTAACTAAGTGCAATATAAACACTTCACTTCCTCCTATAGAATTCGAACCGTTGGATGAAGACTCCACTTCCCAAGCCAACTCTATCGCATCCCAACCGTTGGTTACAAAGCAAATGGAAAAAAGGTGAGTTGTCATAGTCGCACACGCTGGCCAACGCGCAGGGACAGGCGCTGACACGCGTGACAGCCGCGCAGTTACACGCCAACCCCTCCCAGCGATTAGATATTTCGGATCCTCTGCGCACTCCATCTAAACCGTTGGCCCCAGATTCGGATTTCAAAGCCAAATCAATTCCAGCTAAGGCGCGGCCCCCAAGCGCTGACTCCCTGACTTTCGCTGACCCGCGTGCCAGCGCGTTTCCCTCCCCTCCATTCGATCCCAACGGATCTCTGCTGCGCGAATCACAGCCACTGATCACAGATCCAAAGCCAGCAAGTCATGTCCCTCTCGCGTCCTCGGTCAACACAAAATACAGCCACGCGTCCGATTGCAACGGGACTCCGCCCAGCACATCTCCACCGTCGAATCAAGCTGACGCATTAGGACCTCCACTCCAGCCAATCCGTGTGGCCTCCACTCCAACCAATACTGGCCAGCCACGTGGCGCCTCAAACCTTGAGGACAAGGTATTTCTTGGACCCGTGAGTAATGATAGTGGGGCGAAAATCAGGCCCAAGAGAGAAACTAAGAAGCCCCAATGGTTGAATGAATTTATCTAGGCCCAGTTTATTTAGTCCAGTATTTTATTTTTTTAAGTGAACTGTCTTTAAGTGGCCCATGGCCCATTTATCTGTTTCAGTAGCATAACCCTAGCTATATATATTGTAATGCTGCCTCCATTGGGGGAGATGAAAATCAGAAGTTGTTTTATGTTTATTGCTTCTCTTGCAACCCTAGATCTAGTGTTTAACATAGTGTAGTCTATCATAATGGGTGGGGTGCAGCTGTTTAAATGGTAAATGTTGCATCTTGCGGTTTTGTCGGTCGCCTAAACACCATTAAATAGCAACATAAAATGTTATTTAAAAGGAAAAAGAAGCGACTAGCAGAATAGTGTAGTGGAAGTTGAAGAACAAAATGCACCAGCACAAGAGAATAATGCAAACGCGATGCAAAAGAAGAGAAGACGACAGCAGCAAGCGGAACACCAGTGTTTAACGAAGAAAAAGAGAAACTTGAACCTCAGAACCACCATTGTTAAACGAAGAAGCACCATTGTTGAACGAAGAAGACACAAATGAAACACCGTTGCTTTTCTGTGAGTTTGAGTATAAGGGAAGTTTTAGAAACTTAAATCTATTATTTTATTTAAGTTTAATTTTAATTTTTTTTTCATTGGGAAAACTCCCTTCTTACATTATCCCGTGTCCCGCCCACTATTCCGGTGTCCCGTCCCGTGTCTAGCCGTGTCTTTTAATTTTTTTTTTAAAAAAACAAGACACCTTGCTGGAGTGTCTGACACGTGTCGTAAGGGTGTCGGACACCGACACGTGTCAGACACCGGGACACGCTGCTTATGAGCAGTGTCCGTGCTTCATAGTGAATGAGCCACATGTGTTGCATCTCCCTCCTAATCGCATATTGTACACACCTGTTTTCAAGTTGTTCTTTCCATCACATCCCTTCTACCTTATCCAAGTTTAATAAAAAAAGATTCAAAAGCATCACTATAATGACTCTCGTCCCAACTAGGTTGGCATCAAAGTCATTAACAATCATTTGCAGCACATCAAAAGTTGAACCAAAGCGAAAACCCAATCCATCAAACAATGAGAAATACTATCCCAAGAAAGAAATCAGCAAAACGTATAACTAGGCAAATGTAACATATTCTTTCAAAAATCATCAATAACTAGGCAAATGTACGGGAGTGCATGATGGTGGGTGTTGCACCCCGAAAAATCCCCGGTTTGGGTTTCTCTATGTACAACGTGGAAAAATTTTGGAGCCGCCACCAATATTTTAATTTTAAGACCAAAACATTGAAAAAAGGTCTTTTGGACAAGGCGGATGGTCTTTTGGAAACTAGAGATATAGGTTCGGGGGTCGATTACGTGCGAGGAAGGTGTTAGCACCGCGCACGTCCTTTCTACCGAAAGGGAACCTCTAATTAAATGTGTGGTTTTAACATTTGATTTGAAGAATATCTAGGTTTGCCTATTTATTTGAAGAATGAATGGGAAAACTTAACAAAAATTTTATTTTTGGCGAGAAAGGGGAAAAAAAGGTTTTTTAGAAAAAGTGCTTGACGGGACATGGCCCGCTCCTACGTATCTCCCGGTGCGATGGAGAATTCAAAGCTACGTAGTTCTTGATGTCTTTTTGAAAAGTTTTTGTTTTTTAATCTTTTTTGGTGAGTTTTTGAAATTGGACGAGCATTAGTGAATGATTAAACTAGCAGAGGCTATGATGAATCACTACTAAATACTCAAAAAGAGAGAGCTGTACCGCTAGTCAAACGAACAAAGGTTCTGATGGACTATTGATAACAACTCGTTTTTATTATCTTTTTTGAAAGTGATTTTCGAAAGAGATTGATTTGCACGATGATCAAACTAACAAAGGTTATGATGGATCATCGTTTATTATTCTTATGGGAAAGGGACATTACCACTAATAGCTAAACGAACGACGGCTCTGATGAGCTGCTAGCAACAATGGGTTTGAAAATGATTCTTTTTGTTTGTTTTATGAAAATGATGGTTGCGAAAAGGATTTTTATTTGTTGCGCTTGACGAGAACGTGACTCGCTCCTACGTATCCCAAATGGGAATCAAAGTGACGTAGTTCTCATGAAAATGTTTTTGAAGGGGTTTGAAAGGGGAAGAGCTTTCATAACGATCAAGCAAGCAAAGGCTTTGAGTGATCATTACTAATAACCCTTAATGGCGTTCATGACAATCAAACAAGCCAAGGCTTTGAGTGATAGTCACTAGTAACTCGTACTAATTGGAATAGAGTTTGAGAGATTTTTTTTTGAAAAGAGGGTGAAGGTACTATCAATGATTGATTACAAAAGTTCAAGCACATTCAATAATCACGAAATCATGCATATGTTGAATATTTAATCAAGACTAAACATGCCAGTATGATCAAAAGACCCAACTTATCAGGGATGCAAGGTAAAGTTCTCAAAGCAAGTGTGTGTGTGTGTGTAGGAAGGAGTGTATTTACCCTAATGAATCTATGCTACAACAGGCATGTATACTTACGTCTTCATTGGGAGGTCATACACATGGATGGAATGGCATATTGAATTGAGACATTTAAAATGCATAAAAAACAAGCAGGCAATTGATCATAGGCATAGAATGATTTTAATTAAACTAAGGAACATATGAGCAACGATTTCTCAAAGAGGGGGCAATTTTGGCACGGATCACAATAATTAAATAATAACAAATGTAAAGACAGAAATACCTCTAATGAAGGCAGATCCTACAATTTAAAGAATGCAACCCCAACTAACTCTTGCAGAAGATCAGCCCAGACGGACCAGCGGAACGAATAGAGCAAAAATAAAGCGTAGAAGAGTTTTTTTTCTAAAGAGGGATTTCGCAAAAAATGGGTTTCTGGAAGTGAGATTTGCGAAAATTGTCTTCTCTGATCTTGTAACGCCCTAAAATATTTAATTAATTTATTTAATTAAGTATTTGGGGATTTAAATTAATTTAATTGACATAATTTATTTATCTTAATTTTTTTAATTATTTTTGGTGGTATTAGGAGGGAGTGGAGGCGCCACTTGCATGACTTGGGCTTAAGTGAAAAGCCCAAGCCCATGATTCCCAATGTATGCGAAGTGGTTAGGTTGTTGGGGGCTAGGGTTGTGGTGGAAGAATTGCGAAGTTGAAAGAGAGAACAAGAGAGAAAGAGAATAGCGTGAGAAAGAGAGAGAGAGCAAGGCGGCCAAGAGGAGAAAGAGAAGGAAATTCGAAGATCAAGGAGGAAGGAGATCTCTGTTGTTGCTGTGGATCTGTAGGTGACTGCATCCTAGGCATCGAATTCTTCTTGAAAAGGTTAGGGGAGCTCTATCCTTCCATCTAATAGATCTATGATAGGCCCTAGATCTAAGGTTTCTACTAGATCCATGATGTTCTTGATGTTCTTTTGCGTTCTTGATGTTCTTGATGTTAACTTTCATATATATATCAATCATGAGTTTATGCGAATTGATTTATTGCTTGGTTGTGATCTATGATTTTGCCTTATTGGTGGTGTTATGCGTATGAGTTGAGAAATATGATGTTGATCTATGCGTTTGATTTGTTGGAAGTGAAGTCGCATAAGGGTTGTAGGTGCTTTGGGCGCCTAGGGCGCCATGATGGTGTTAGTGATGTTGTTTTGTTTAATTGAGTTTTGATAAATTGAGTTTTGGAGATTTCGAATGAGAAAAGTGCGTTTTTAGTTGCTGGAAAAATTGAGTTTTTACACTTTAAAATTTGTTAGGAAACCAATTTTTAGTGTTGAAAAATTGTTGAACAAAATTCTGGATGTTGCTGCTGTTTTCTGGGCGCTAAGCGCCTGTGCTGGGCGCTGGGCGCCTGAGGCGTGTGGGTTGCGCGTGTGTGCGCGCCTGGGCGCTAGGCGCCCGTGTCGTGTTGTGTTGTGCGTGTGTGCGCGCCTGGGCGCTGGGCGCCTGTGGCGCTGTGTTGCGTGTTGCGTTGTGCGCGCCTGGGCGCTGGGCGCCTGTGGCGCTGTGTTGCGTGTTGCGTTGTGCGCGCCTGGGCGCTGGGCGCCTGTGGCGTGTTGTGTTGCCTGGTTGCCTGGGCGCCTAAGGCGCCAATTTTCAGAACGTTGCCTAATTTTTCCCAAACTTATTTTTATCATAACTTTTGACTCAGACGTCCGTTTTGAACGATTCGAAAAGTGTCGTGAAGCTTTTTACGTTGTCCATCTATGGGTCCAATTTTTAAAATGAAAAATTGTTATTTTCTGATTGTTTGTGGGCGCCCAAGTGGCCGTCCCCGGTGATCGTCCCAGTGACATTGAAAAATGATATGAAGCTCTTTAAAAATCCCTTTTGGTGTATAAACAACAGTTTTAGCGAAGTAATGTCAAAAATGATGATTTTGACGATGATGCTCTCAGGGCTAGTTAAATGACGGTTTCGCCCTTAGTGGCTATTTATTATTAGTTATGACGTGTAAAAGACTGTTTTGCCCTTAGTGGCCAAAGTTGTAGATAATGATGTGTAAATGACGAGGATGCCCTTGGTGGTTAGTCAAATGACGTTTTTGCCCTCAGTGATTATTGTTTGAGTTGATTGATGTTATGTGTGAGTGACGATGAAAAACCAGTGACATTTGGGGCCCGAAGGGCTAAGTGATGTTAAGGTCTAAATGGCCTAGTGACGTTGTGTGCTGATTGTGAATTTGACAGGTGCTGTGCTCTTTGCGAGCAAACCGGTAAGTGACGGGTCACATAGTTGACTATGAATTGAATAATTGTGTGTTTGTGTGCTGTGAGTGGTGCATGTCATAGTGTCTCATGCCCATATGCATAAACCCAGTGACGTTTTTGGGGCCTGAGTGGCTAAGTGACGATGAGGCCTTAAGGGCTAAGCGACGTTTTGTGAAAAGGTACCTCATGCATATACCCGCGAGTGGGTTGCATTTTCATAAGCCTACATGATATGAGATGAGTTATTGTAAATGATGTGAATGATGACTGTGATGTGGATGTTAGTGTATTGGATACTGATTGTTCTAGTGTGTAGCCTACGGTTAGTGCTTATCATATTTTCTATTATATGGATTGAAATGATGCTCACCCTTTCCTGTTTGAATGTTACCCCCGTGTTGGTAACGTGCAGGTGATTCCCAGTGAAGGCCTTAGCTTCACTTTTTGAGTCGAGTCGTCATGCTCTGATACGTAGCACTCAGGGGGGGAACGAACTCGGCATTTATTAATGATTTTTGGTTGTTATGTCCATGTGGACTACTCTGTTATGTTTCATTATTTTCCGCTGCGTAGTTGGTTTTGTTATGTTGAGTTTTATAAGCGACGTTAAATGAGGCTTGAGATTCTTATATGTTGACGTGCTACGTGGATGCATGATTATTGAGTTAAACTGTTTTTTGAAATTGATAAACGACGTTTTATTTGAAGTATGTGTAACATTCCTTACGAACGAAATTTTTAAACTCTGATTTTTATAAACGAAGTATCGGGTAGAAAGGGGTGTTACATTAGTGGTATCAGAGCAGTTCGGTCTGTCCGGCCGGTAGTCGAGTCGTCGTGTTGAGTAACATTGAGTTTGTTACTCGTTTCTGAATTCTGTTTTCTGTTGCAGTGCTAGAATGGCCAGACGGGACGATGCTGCGCTTGCTGCTGCATTGCAAGCTATGGCTCAGGCGATGCAGGGTCAGCAGAATGCTGGAGATAATGCTGGTTTTCGGAGTCTGACAACCTTCCAGAGAGAGAATCCGCCCACCTTTAAGGGCAAATATGATCCAGATGGTACTATGGCTTGGCTGAAGGAGATCGAGAGGATTTTCAGGGTGATGGACTGTACTGTTGAGCAGAAGGTCCGTTTTGGTACCCACATGTTAGCCGAGGAGGCCGACGACTGGTGGTTGGCTACTAGGCAGAGGTTAGAGGCTGTGCAGGAAGAGATTACTTGGGAGGTATTCAGCAGGGAATTTCTGAGAAAATATTTTCCTGAAGACGTCCGAGGGAAGAAAGAGATAGAGTTTTTAGAGCTGAAGCAGGGTGGTATGTCTGTGACTGCCTATGCGGCAAAATTTGTGGAGCTAGCAAAATTTTATCCACACTACAGTGAGGCTACAGCTGAATTTTCAAAATGCATCAAATTTGAGAATGGGTTGAGGCCTGATATTAAGAAGGCTATAGGTTATCAGAAGATTCGTGTGTTCGCAGATCTGGTTGACAGTTGCAGAATCTTCGAGGAGGACAGTACTGCTCATTACAAAGCTACTTCTGAGAAAAAGGGCAAGTTTCAGAGTCGAAGCAAGCCATACGAGGTTCCTGCGGGTAAGGGTTATCAGAGAGCTGCTGGAGGTAAGGGTTCTAGTGGGGGAGATGCCCCTGCTAGCATTGTCTGTTATAAGTGTGGCAAGCCTGGCCACAAGAGTACTACATGCAGGTCTGATGAAAGGAATTGCTACCGTTGCGGTAAAAAGGGTCATATGGCAGCTGAGTGTAAGGTCAAGGATGTGGTGTGTTTCAACTGTGGTGAGTCTGGGCATATCAGTACAAAGTGTACAAAGCCGAAAAAGGAAAGGTCTACTGGGAAGGTATTTGCATTGGCGGGAGAGGAGCCTGATGATGATGATGGCCTGATTAGAGGTACGTGTTTTATTAATGGTACTTCCATTGTGTCTTAGGCTGACACAACTAGTCTGAAGGACCAAAACATTGATTGGCGCATTGATTGGAGTTAAACTGAAGGACCGACGAGGTCCGAGCGGCCATCATGGGTCAAGATCAGATCCGAAACTGATATGTTGACCATGAAGGACGTCCATTGTGTCTTAGGCTGACACAACTAGTCTGAAGGACCACTCGGAGTCTGAAGGACTTACCCGCAGCTCGAATACGAGGTGAAGTCTGCTTTTGAAGGGACACTTGGGTCCTGAAGGGATTCACGAATCCTGTTGATTGATTGATTGAAATGACCAATGCTGCCGCACTGAATTGATGTACCTGCATACGTCAGTTGATGCAAGGAATAGTGCACGGAGTATGGGTGCATGTTATGCAAGGGCATGTTATGCATGTGCATGCAATGCTATGATTTTGGTGTGATGATGAATGTGGTGAAATGCTATTCCTGATTCTTCATCTCTTTGATTTTTCTTTGGTCAGCTTTCTTTTTTCTGACTGTTTGTTTTTCCTTTTGCTTTTTCATTCTTTGATCAGCTTTCTTTTTTCTGATCGTTTGTTTTTCCTTTTGCTCTTTTTTTTTGAATGATTTTGCCTGATCAACTTTCTTTTTTCTGATCATCTATTTTTTGTTTGCTCTTTTGCTCTTTTGGCTTATTTTCTTTTGCTGGTTCGACCAACCCATGACGAGACTGAGGAACCCATTAGACTTGTGGTGGCGTATAAGCCAAGTGCCGATTGTCTTGTGATTTGCCATCTGAAACAGCCTATGAGTGCAATTATTTCCTCGTAAGCTTAATTTGCCCTGAGAAGTTGCTTCCTTCCCATAACTTTTAAAAATTTCGCAATGATTGTGATGCTCTATGATTTATGCACATGTTTTACAGATCAGTGTTACCATCATCATAAAACGTTTATTTTGAGCAGAAAAAGCAAAAATAGAAGGTAAAGAGATATGAAAAGGTTGGACTTTATTGATATAGAAGCCGATTGTACAGAAGGTTACACCGACTATTCAATACATTTGAAAATTTAAACTACAAAAAGACACGGAAAAGAGAGAAGCTGATTTCTGACTGTCCGTCTCTGTGGAACAGTGCTAAACATTTATGTCCCTGACCTTGATCACCTCCTCATCCAAGTCTTCCGGGGAGTTGTATGCCTTTCTTTACTTTTCATGCCCAAGCTTTCCGACCCTAATTTTTTCCTGGATCGCCCTTTGTGGGTTTTCAATCCACCAGGTCGCTCTGATTTTGCTTAGGCCGCCCTTTGCGGGTTTTCAACCTAGCGAGCTAATTCTTACTTGGCTTGTCTTTCTCTTTTTTCGTCTATTTCTTTCAGGCATAATACTTCTTCACTTGATCGGAATTGACAGGGTTCCTTAAATCTTCTCCGTCCATGTTCGTGAGTATCAGCGCTCCTCTGGAGAAGGCTTTCTTGACTATGTACGGGCCCTCATAGGTGGGAGTCCATTTTCCACGGGGATCACTTTGAATAGGCAGGATCTTCTTGAGCACTAGGTCTCCCTCATTGAATCCTCGGGGACGAACTTTCTTATCGAAAGCGGTTTTCATCCTTTGCTGGTATAGCTGCCCATGACACAAGGCTGTGATTCTCTTCTCCTCAATGAGATTTAGCTGATCTAGGCGAGCTTGTACCCATTCTGCTTCTTCCAGCTTAGTTTCCATTAGTACCCGCAGGGAGGGTATTTCGACCTCGATAGGGAGGACTGCCTCTGACCCGTATACCAGAGAGAAAGGGGTTGCCCCGGTCGATGTACGCACTGAAGTACGATATCCGTGTAGAGCGAAAGGAAGCATCTCGTGCCAATCTTTGTACGTGACCACCATCTTCTGCACTATCTTCTTGATGTTCTTGTTAGCCGCTTCGACTGCCCCATTCATCTTGGGCCGATAGGGGGAAGAATTATGATGCTGGATTTCGAACTCTGCGCACAGGTCTTTCATCATTTTGCTGTTCAGGTTGCTGCCGTTATCAGTGATGATCTTGTTAGGAAGACCATAACGGCAAATCAAGTCTTTCTTCACAAACTTGGCGACCACTGAACTAGTTACACTGGAGTAGGAAGCAGCTTCGACCCACTTAGTGAAATAATCGATTGCAACCAGAATGAAACGATGTCCATTTGATGCTTTAGGCTCTATAGGGCCAATGACGTCCATGCCCCACATTGAGAACGGCCAAGATGCAGTCATGACATTTAGAGAGGTAGGTGGCACATGAATGTGATCAGCGTAGATTTGGCACTTGTGGCACTTTCGGACGAAGCTGTAGCAGTCACCTTCCATCTGCAACCAGTAATAGCCGGCTCTCAAGATTTTTCTTGCCATGGTGTGCCCACTGGAATGAACCCCGAACGACCCTTCATGGACCTCTTTCATATTTTTTGCTGCTCTTCCTCTGTCACACACCTCAGGAGGACCATATCATAATTTCTCTTGTAGAGAACTTCACCAATCAAAAAGAAACTCCTCGACAATCTTCTAAGCGTTCTTTTGTCATTCTCTGATGCCCCGGGGGGATATTCCCTATTGATGACGTACTGTTTGATATCATAATACCATGGCTTGCTATCAGGCTCTTCCTCAATTGCAGTGCAGTAATGATGTGCCGGGAGACCCCGATGTTGGATTCTGATACGAGTTAGATTTTTGTCGCAATTGATGTTGAACATTGACGACAGAGTTGCCAAAACATCGGCCAACTGATTTTCACCTCGAGGGATATGCTGGAAAGTAATTTCGTCGAAAGACTCCATCAATTCCTGGACATAATTACAATAAGGGATCAATTTAGGACCTCTGGTCTCCCAATCACCTCTCAACTGATGAATAACCAAAGCCGAATCACCATACACATCGAGCCTTTTAACCTTCCATTCAAGGGCTGCCTGAATCCCCAAGATGCACGCTTCATATTCTGCGATGTTGTTAGTGACATAAAAGCTCAATCTGGCAGTGACCGGAACGAAACGGTTATCTGGGGAGATTAGCACAGCCCCAGCTCCGTGCCCCCACACATTGGATGCGCCATCGAATATCATCCTCCACCTCTCCTCTTCTTGAGACTTTCCTTCCTCAAACAGTGCCATGATGTCTTCATCGGGAAAATTATACTGCATTGATTGGTAGTCTTGAATTGGCTGACATGCTAAGTACTCGGCGAGTGCACTGCCCTTGACCGCTTTCTGCGTGACATGCAGGATATCGTACTCTGACAATAACATCTGCCAACGAGCGATCCGTCCTGTGAGTGCTGGCTTTTCAAAAATATACTTGATTGGATCCATTTTAGATACCAACCAGGTTGTATGACTCAGCATGTACTGCCTTAGACGATGAGCAGCCCATGCTAAGGCACAACAAGTCTTTTCTAGCATTGAATATCTCATCTCACAGTCAGTGAATTTTTTACTCAAGTAGTATATGGTGTAACACCCCTTTCTACCCGTCACTTTATTTATAAAAATCAGAGTTTAAAAAGTTCGTTCATAGGGAATGTTACACATACTTCAATAAAACGTCGCTTATCAATGTAAAACAGTTCAACTCAGTAATCATGCATTCACGTAGCACGTCACAAATAAAGAATTCTCAAGCCTCAGTTTAACGTCGCTTATAAAACTCAACATAACAAAACCAACTACACAGCGGAAAATGATAAAACATAACATAAGAGTCCACATGGACATAACAACAAAAATCATTAATAAATGTCGAGTTCGTTTTTCCCCCCCTGAGTGCTACGTATCAGAGCATGACGACTCGACTCAAGAAGTGAAGCTAAAGGCCTTCACTGAGAATCACCTGCACGTTACCAACATGGGGGCAACATTCAAACAGGAAAGGGTGAGCATCATTTCAATCCATATAATAGAAAATATGATAAGTACTAATCATAGGCTACACACTAGAACAATCAGCATCCAAAACACTAAATATCCACATCACAGTCATCATTCACATCACTTACAATAATTCATCTCATGTCATGTAGGCTTATGAAAATGCAACCCACTCGCGGGTATATGCATGAGGTACCTTTTCACAAAACGTCGCTTAGCCCTTAAGGCCCCATCGTCACTTAGCCACTCAGGCCTCAAAACGTCACTGGGTTTATGCATATGGGCATGAGACACTATGACATGCACAACTCACAACACACAAAAGCACAATTACTCAAATCATAGTCAACTATGTGACCCGTCACTTACCGGTTTGCTCGCAAAGAGCACAGCACCTGTCAAATCCATAATCAGCACACAACGTCACTTGGCCATTTAGACCTTAACATCACTTAGCCCTTCGGGCCTCAAACATCACTGGGTTTTCATCGTCACTTATACAATAAATATCATCCACTCAAACAATAGTCACTGAGGGCAAAACGTCATTTACACGTCACTATAAATAATAATAGCCACTAAGGGCAAAACAGTCATTCACACATCACTATAATTAACAATAGCCACTAAGGACAAAACGGTCATTCACACGTCATTATAAGTACTAATAGCCACTAAGGGCAAAACAGTCTTTTACACGTCCTAATAAATAATAATAGCCACCAAGGGCATCATCGTCATTTAGCTAGCCCCTAGGGGCATCATCTTCAAAATCATCATTTTTGACACTACTTCGTTAAAATCACTGGTCGTACCTAAAAGAGAGTTTTCAAAGACACCAAAATACCTTCACATTGTCACAGCAACGATCACCGGGAACAGCCACTTGGGCGCCCCAGCAACCTTCTGAGATTATAAATTTTTATTTTCAAAAAGGGAACACACAGATAGGCAACGGAAAATGCTTCACAATGCTTTTTGAATCGTGCAAAACGGATGTCTGAGTCAAAAGTTATGTCAAAAATAAGTTTGGGAAAAATTAGACAACATCCTGAAATTGGTGCCTTAGGCGCCCAGGCAACCAGGCAACACGCGCACTGGCGCCCAGCGCCCAGGCGCGCAACACAACGCACACACGCAACACGCCACAGGCGCCCAGCGCCCAGGCGCACGACACACGCACACACGCAACACACACGGGCGCTCAGCGCCCAGCGCCTGGCGCCCAGCGCCTGGCGCCCAGCGCCTTGGCGCAACACACACACGCACGCATGGGCACTCAGCGCCCAGCAACACGCACAGACACAGCGCACTGCGCCCTTGGCGCCCAGCACAGGGCGCCTGGCGCCCAGAAACAGCAGCAACACAACCCAGAATTTTTCCAACAACTCTTCAACACTAAAAACCAAAAATCACCATTTTTCCAGCAATTTTCCAAAACACTAAAAACTGATTTTTAGCAATTTAACTCATCAAAATCTTATAATTTTCAACACTCAAAATAACGCTTAATTTAATCAATTAACAAAATTCTTTTGGAGCACTAACATCATCATCACTTTGGCGCCCTAGGCGCCCTTGCACACCCCCACCCAAATTGCGAAACATCAAGCTCCCCAACATACCAATTCATAATTCCATGAACTCACAAATACCAACATCATCAAAACACATACATAATTCGTATTATCTCAAGGTTCAAATACTAAGTCAATTCGCATATGGCATACATATATATATATATATATATATATATATATATATATATATATATATATATATATATATGAAGATCATCATCACGGGCAACCCAAAAACATTCAAGAACATTAAAGAACATCAAGAAACACATGGTACTAGTATGAACCCTAGATCTAGGACCCATCATATAATTTATTAGATAGAATGATAGAGCTCCCCTAACCTTTTCAAGAAGAAGAATTCGATGCCCTAGGAGTAGTCACCTACAGAGCCACAGCAACAACGGAGATCCCCTTCCTCTTGATCTTCGAATCCTCCCTTTCTTGGCCGCCCCTTCTCTCTCTCTCTTCCTCACGCTCCTCTCTTTCTTTCTCTCTTTCTCAACTTTCGCCAATGATAGCAAGGAAACCCTAACCCCTTGTGCCTTGCTACTTCGCATATGACTTAATTCATGGGCTTGGGCTTCTCACTTAAGCCCAAGTCCATCTAATTTGGCACCTCCATCTTCTAATACCCCCTACACCTTTTAATATAATTTCTAATAATTAAATTATATCCACTTAATTAATTTAAATTCCTAAATACTTAATTAAATAATTTAATTAAATATTTTAGGGTGTTACATATGGCATGCTCTTTCTTTCCTGATTCATCATGCTGCCCCAGCACACACCCCATCGAATTGTCCAACACGGTTAGATACAGGATAAGCGGTCTTCCGGACACTGGCGGCATCAGAATTGGTGGGTTTTGAAGGTAATCCTTAATTCTTTCAAAAGCTCTTTGGCAATCATCATTCCACTCTAATCTTTGGTTCTTGCACAACAGCTTAAAGAGCGGCTCGCAAGTGGCGGTCAATTGGGATATGAACCTTGAGATGTAGTTCAGTCTCCCAAGGAAACCACGAACCTCTTTTTCAGTCTTTGGTGCTGGCATTTCAAGGATCGCCTTGACTTTATCTGGATCGACCTCTATCCCTTTCTGACTGACGATAAATCCCAGTAACTTTCCAGATCTCACACCGAAAGTGCATTTTGCTGGGTTTAACCTGAGCTTGAACTTCCGTAGACGTTCGAAGAGTTTTCGGAGATTAACAATGTGCCCCTCATCAGTCTTGGATTTTGCAATCATATCATCTACATACACCTCAATTTCTTTGTGCATCATGTCGTGGAATAATGTCACCATTGCTCTCTGATAAGTCGCACCGGCATTCTTGAGTCCAAAAGGCATCACTTTGTAGCAGAATGTTCCCCAGAGAGTTATGAAGGTGGTTTTCTCCATATCTTCTGGAGCCATCT
The DNA here is from genome assembly GCA_039519185.1 of Astragalus membranaceus. Taxonomy (NCBI): domain Eukaryota; kingdom Viridiplantae; phylum Streptophyta; class Magnoliopsida; order Fabales; family Fabaceae; genus Astragalus; species Astragalus membranaceus. The sequence continues at coordinate 104,990,702 of CM076850.1, read as the reverse complement.
TTATCTGATTGTACCCTGAATACCCGTCCATAAAGGAGAATAAAGAATGTTGGGCTGTACTGTCTACCAGAACATCAATATGAGGCAGAGGGAAGTCGTCTTTGGGGCTAGCTCTGTTCAGATCCCTGTAATCGACACACATCCTGACCTCTGACCTTGCCATCCTTTTTCGGAACAGGGACGATATTTGCTACCCATTGTGGATACTTGGCCACTGCTAGAAGCCCCGCACCAAACTGCTTTTTTACCTCATCCCTGATCTTCAATGACATCTCAGGTTTCATTCTTCTCAATTTCTGCTTGACCGGTGGACACTCTGGCTTCACAGGCAACCTGTGTTCAACAATATCAGTATCTAACCCTGGCATATCCTTGTACGACCATGCAAAGACATCAGCGTAATCACGCAAGAGTTGGATTAGCCTTTTGCGTTCACTTTCTTCCATGGCAGTACCGACCTTAACCTCCCTTTTATCCTCTTCTGTACCCAAGTTGATTATCTCAATCGACTCTCCATGAGGCTGAATGATCTTTTCTTCCTGCTCTATTAGTCTCGTCAATTCCGGAGGAGTTTCCCAGTTTTCCTCAACACCCCCTTCAGTTTGGTTGATTGGATGATCAAAGTCATAATAGGAACCATTGGCACTGTTATTTTCAGAGACAATTACTTTTAATCTGCATTCGTAGAAGCAGAAAGTAGAATGAAAAGCGAAACAAACAAAATAAAGCGAAGAGAAAGGAAAGATAAATGAAGAAAAAGAGATTTTATTGATGGAATTCAAAACAAGCGTTTTTATTGATGATGGTGTCATTGAAAATAAAAACATGCATGCCCTAACAAACTATCCTAAGGCCTTGGGCAGAGCCAAAGGATTGCATTACAAATCATTACTTTGGACCAAAAGTGACGGGCAAGTTGACAGCTTCCCAATTCTTGAGTTTTTCTCCAGCAAGGCAACGACGGACTAGACTGGTACCGCCTTTGTAACACCCCTTTTCTAATAACTTTACTTTTAATAAAATCAGAGTCTCTTTTTTTTTTTTTTTTTGAAAACAACTAAAGTGAGTGCTACACTTACTCCATAAAAATCAAGATACATAACACCATAAGGAAAAGGTTTAGTTCGCATCAATTAAATCCAATCACCATCAGCAGCGGAATAATAATTCAGTTCAAAAATTAAAGCCAATACATCACCAATGAAAACTAACAGTTTTAGGAAAATAAAACATAAACATAAGGACACCCCCCCCCCTGGTGCTACGTATCAGAGCGTGACACTTCCTACCAGACGAAGGCATAAGAAATCCTTCACTCGCTATTACCTGCACGTTGCCGACATAAGAAGCAACATAAAAGCAGTAGGGTGAGTCTCTTTTCATAATTAATAACATATGAGAATTAAGCACTGCATAGGAAAAGGAAACCAGGCACACCAATTCATAACAATAGGAAACATTCGCATCAGCATACTAAATTTCAAACAGCACTATATAATATATGAATATGTATGTAATGCAACCCAAACTCCACGGGTACATGCATGTCGGATCCGTCACCAATACAAATAGGCCGTAGCCTCTGCTCACCAAATCAAAATTAGGCCGTAGCCTCTGCTCACCAATAATGCATATGTCTATGAGATGCTATGGGAAATGCATTACAACACACCAAGTCCAAGCAATTCATCATTTAAAATTCATGATCTCACCATTGTATATAAATCAGCTCACCACATTAAAATTAGGCCGTAGCCTCTGCTCACCAATCTCACCCTATCACACTCACCTATTCAGCTCACCACTCACACCAACACCAATTCAAATAGACCAGCTTAGGACATTGACACAACATAGGGAAAGTGAGTAAAAATAGCCATTTAGACACTTGAACACCATCAGCCAGAAACACCAGTGAAAATAAATTATTTTTGCATAAAATTGAGACTATTGGATAGGCACTGAAATTAGCTTCAAAACGCATTTTGAACCGTTGGATTTGGATAACCGAGTCAAAAGTTATGTTAAAAACAGTTTAGGAAAAATGTTAGACATTCTGGAAACAGGCGCATGGGCGCTGGGCGCCCAGGGGCAACACAGCGCTTGGCGCATGGGCGCTTGGCGCCCAGGAGAGGCAACACGCAACAGCGCACAGGCGCATAGGCGCTTGGCGCCCAGGAGCAACACGCGCAACAGCGCACAGGCGCTAGGCGCCCAGGGGAACAAGCGCGCAACAGCGCCCAGGCGCTAGGCGCCCAAGAGGCAACACGCGCACATAGGCGCTGGCGCCCAGAAGCAACATCCAGGGAACAGCAGCAACATGGCGCCCAAGCACTAGGCGCCTAAGGCCAACATGCTACACAACTCATTTTGCTTCGAAATTCATTTTACACGAGCCAAATACTCAGGACATGATAAATCAATAAAAATTTTCTCAAAAACTGAACTTAAATTTTGGCGCCCATGCACTAGGCACCTAGTGAAATTTCGCAACTCAACTCCTTTCTTGACCAAAATCAGTTTTCATGAGCCATTTTACCCAAGTATAAAAACCTGAAAACAATTTTCACAAAACTATCACCAGAACTTTGGGGCCCTTGGCGCCCATGACACAAGCAACAAGCGCCAAAACTGACAGCACAGGGAACACAGTAGGCAACACAGGCAACAGGGACAGCAACACAGGCAACAGGGACAGCAACACAGGCAACACAGTGACACAGAATTTTGGAAAACTGGCGCAGCACACTGCTGGGCACTTGGCGCCCATGACCATGGCGCAAAACAGAATTTTCAGCAACAATCCATAGGGCGCCTAAGGCGCCTAGGGGCATCTAAACAGAAATTTTTCCACTTTAAATTACCAATTAAAATTTACCAACACTCCTATATATAAATATAATCAAAATGTCACCATAATTTCCCAATTTCACCACATAATCACCAAACAATCATACACTCAAACAATTGGCCTACAATTCGCATATTGCCCCAATTCCAACATCAATCATAGAATTCTCAACATGTTAATTTAATAATAACATCACAATACTATAATTTCTCAACAACAACACAATTCAATCATGGAAACTAACCTAGGACCCTAACCCTAAGCAATTCCCAATTCGCATAAGTATTAAGAACAAAAAGAGGACCCCCTAACCTTGTGAAATTCGAATTGATAGCCAAGCTTCAAGGGAAGAATGCGAATCACAATTGAGCCTCCTCTCCTTCTCTTTGAGCTTCGCCCCTCTCCTCTACTTCTCCTCTTCTATTCGCACTTTTCTCTTCTCACTTCTCCTCTCTTTTACGTTACTTTCTTTCTTTTCACAAATGAGACAAAAATGCCACTAAGTCACAAGACCCATAGTGAGTCGAATCCTATGACCATCCCATGGGTCATGGGCTCACTTGTGGGTCATGGGCTCCGTGCGCCACCAATTTCGAGACAACACCTCCTAATAAAATAAAATTAAATAAATACATTAAACCTTGAATTATTTAATTAAATTAAATAAATATTGTAAGCCTTAAATAATTTAATTAAATAAATGATTAAATTATTTTGGGGCGTTACAACTCTCCCCCACTTAGAATATTTCGTCCTCGAAATTACCTGAATCAAACAACTCCGGATATGCTTCCCGCATCCTGCTCTCTAGCTCCCAAGTCATACTCTCACCAGCAGCTCCCAACCACACCACCTTCACCAACGGAATTTCCTTCCCTCTCAGAATCTTTACTTCTCTATCTTCAATCCGCACCGGCATAGTCTCAACCGTGAGATTATCCCGTACCTCTACTTCGTCCATCTGAATCACATGAGACGGGTCCGGAATATACTTTCGAAGTTGTGACACGTGAAACACGTCATGCAAGTTCGAAAGATTAGGCGGCAAAGCCACCCTATAGGCAACACTTCCCACTCTCTCCGTAATCTGATACGGACCAATGAAACGGGGAGTCAACTTCTTAGATTTCAAGGCACGCCCAACACCAGTCACCGGAGTGACTTTCAGAAACACATGATCACCGGCCTGAAACTCTAAATCCTTCCTTCTCTTATCATGATAGCTCTTTTGTCGACTCTGCGACGCTTTCATCTTCTCACGGATTAATTTTACCTTCTCAGTTGTTTCTCGCACAATCTCAGGCCCCAACACTGCACTCTCCCCAGATTCATACCAACACAACGGAGTCCTACATCTCCGACCATACAATGCCTCAAACGGTGCCATACCAATACTAGAGTGAAAACTGTTGTTATAGGTGAATTCTATCAACGAAAGATGAGAATCCCATGAACCTCCCTGCTCAAGAACACATGCCCTCAACAAGTCCTCTAACGACTGAATAGTCCTCTCCGTCTGACCATCTGTCTGCGGATGATAAGCGGAGCTCAACCTCAACTTAGAACCCAAAGCTTCCTGCAAACTCTTCCAAAATTCAGAGGTGAATCTTGGATCTCTATCAGACACAATACTAAGCGGAACGCCATGCAACTTCACAATAGTCTTGATGTAGATTTCTGCCAACTTTGGAACTGGATAAGTCATATTAATTGGTAAGAAATGAGCCGACTTAGACAACCTGTCCACAATCACCCATATAGCATCAAACCCTCTCACTGTATTTGGCAACCCAGTTACAAAATCCATGGAAATGCTATCCCACTTCCATTCCGGAATCTCCAATGGTTGCATCAACCCCGCAGGCTTCTGATGCTCAACCTTAGACTTCTGACAAGTCAGACAAGAATACACAAACTGTGCCACATCCTTCTTCATACCAGGCCACCAGAACAGTTTCTTCAAATCTTGGTACATTTTTGTAGCCCCGGGATGAATACTCAACTTGCTTCTATGGCTCTCCTCAAGAATCATTCTCTTCATCTCAGCATCGTCAGGAATGCAGATCCTATCTCTGAATCTCAATACACCTTGGGAATCTAACTTGAAATCTCCACCCACATCTTGATCATTCACAACTAACAGGTCTACCAACTTTACATCTGACTTTTGTGCTTCTCGGACACTAACCAAAAATTCATTTCCGATCTTCAACATCCCCAATCTGACACTCTGCGGTGTCACTTCACAAACCAGACTCATGTCTCGAAACTGCTCAATCAATTCTAACTCTTTCACCATCATAGCCGACATATGCAAACTCTTCCGACTTAAAGCATCAGCCACGACATTAGCTTTGCCGGGGTGATAGTTCAAGCCGAAATCATAATCCTTCAGCAACTCTAACCAACGTCTCTGTCTCATATTTAGCTCCTTCTGATCAAACAAGTATTTCAGACTCTTATGGTCGCTAAACACTTCAAATCTGGTACCATACAGATAATGCCTCCAAATTTTCAGCACAAACACAATTGCAGCTAGCTCCAAATCATGAGTAGGGTAGTTCTTCTCATGGGTCCTCAACTGCCTGGACGCATAAGCTACTACCTTACCCTCTTGCATCAATACACCTCCCAAACCCATCTTGGAAGCATCGCAATATACTACAAACGGTCGATCAGGAACAGGCAAAGTCAAAACGGGCGATGTAGTCAACCTCTTCTTCAACTCATTGAAGCTCTCCTCACAGCGTGCATCCCACACAAAAGCTTTTCCCTTACACGTCAATTGAGTCAACGGAAGTGCCAACTTCGAGAAACCTTCAATAAATCTCCTATAATAACCAGCTAATCCCAAGAAGCTTCTGATTTCAGTAACTGACTTCGGGCTCTCCCATTGAGACACAGCATCAACCTTGGCTGGGTCCACAGCTATACCATTACCAGAGATAATATGACCAAGGAAACCTACTTCATTCAGCCAGAACTCACACTTAGACAATTTTGCATACAATTTCTTTTCTTTCAGCACTTCTAGCACTAACCTCAAATGTTCTGCATGCTCCTCTTCTGTCTTAGAATACACCAGAATGTCGTCAATAAACACAACGACAAACCGATCCAAGTAACTATGGAAAGTACGATTCATGTACTCCATAAACACACCCGGCGCGTTGGTAACACCAAACGGCATCACAGAATACTCATAGTGCCCATATCTCGTTCTGAAAGCGGTTTTCTGAATGTCTTCATCCTTTACCTTGATCTGGTGATAACCCGACCTCAAATCGATTTTACTAAACACTCTAGCACCTACCAACTGGTCCATCAGATCATCAATTCTGGGAAGCGGATACCTGTTCTTTATTGTCACTTTGTTCAATTGCCTATAATCGACACAAAGTCTCATACTCCCGTCCTTCTTCTTCACTAACAATACCGGAGCACCCCACGGTGACACACTTGGTCTTACAAATTTCTTCTCAAGCAGATCTTCTAATTGCTTTTTCAATTCAGACAATTCTGAGGCTGACATTCGGTACGGTGCCATAGACACAGGCCTAGTACCAGGTATAAGGTCAATGGCAAACTCAACCTCCCTCTCTGGCGGAACACTTGGAATTTCATCTGGGAACACTTCAGGGAACTCACACACTACTTGAACCCTTTCAATGATTGCCTGATTCTCAGCAGACAATGACGCCATCAAAGCAAACAGATGAACTCCCTCCTTCATTACCTTATGCAAATGACCAGCAGGCAACAACACCGATTCTTCCTCTTCGGGAGGAAGGAAACTCACAGATCTCCGGAAACAATTAATATGCACATGGTTAAATACTAACCAGTCCATACCAAGAATGACATCCAACCCTCCCAACGGCAAACAAATAAGATCAACTAGAAAATTTCTGCCGAAGATTGACAGAGGGCACTTAGCACACACAAGAGAGGTAGTTACTGAACCCTTAGCTGGAGTGTCAATAACCATCTCCCTCATCATAGAAGATAAAACAAGGTCCAATTTCTCAGCACACAAAGCAGCAATAAACGAATGCGTAGCACCAGTATCAATAATAGCAATCAAAGGAATACCATTAATAAAACATGTACCTCGAATCTCATTAGTGTCCTCTGATCCTGCGAGAGCAAACACCTTTCCATGGGACTTCTCTTTCTTCGGCTTAGTACACTTAGTACTAATATGACCTGATTCCCCGCAATTGTAACACACCACATCCCTTTTCTCACATTTCGCAGCCACATGACCCTCTTTACCGCATTTGAAACATTTATTATCTGAGCAGTCAAAACTCTTGTGACCCGGTTTGCCACACCTGTAGCACACAACCTTCGCAGGGGCATCTCCCCCACTTGCTTTCTTATTGTCAGTATACCTCTGCTTACCCTTACCAGCTGGAGCCTCATACGGTTTACCCCGGTTCTGAAACTTACCCCTCAGATCCCTCATGACCCTGGAGTGAGCATTACTATCATCCTCATATATCCTGCAACTGTCGATCAAATCAGCGAATACCCTAATCTTCTGGTACCCTACAGCTTTCTTAATATCAGCCCTCAGCCCATTCTCAAACTTAATACACTTTGAGAACTCAGAATCAGCATCAGCATAATGGGGATAAAACTTAGCCAATTCAGTGAACTTGGCAGCATACTCTGTCACTGACATGCTTCCTTGCTTCAGCTCAAGGAATTCTATTTCTTTCTTACCCCTCACATCTTCAGGGAAATACTTCCGCAAGAACTCTCTACGGAAAACAGCCCAAGTTATCTCTTCATTGGCAGTTTCTAATCTCTGCCTCACCTCCATCCACCAATCATCAGCTTCCTCTGCCAGCGTATGGGTACCATACCTGACCTTCTGCGCATCATCACAATCCATGACCCGGAATATTCTTTCAATCTCTTTCAGCCATGCCAAAGCACCATCTGGATTATAGTTGCCCTTAAAGACAGGTGGATTCTCTCTCTGGAACGTAGCCAAATTGCGCGTCCCATCATTAACAGCACCGGGTATATTACCCATCGCCCCGGCTATAGCCTGCAAGGCAGCAGCAAGTGCAGCATCGTCCCGTCTGGCCATTTCAAACTATCACTGCAGCACAAACAGAAATTTAGAACTAATCTAACAATTCTATTTGTCATAAGACACTATGACAAGACGACTTGGCCGGACAGACCGAACTGCTCTGATACCACTAATGTAACACCCCTTTTCTAATAACTTTACTTTTAATAAAATCAGAGTCTCTTTTTTTTTTTTTTTTTGAAAACAACTAAAGTGAGTGCTACACTTACTCCATAAAAATCAAGATACATAACACCATAAGGAAAAGGTTTAGTTCGCATCAATTAAATCCAATCACCATCAGCAGCGGAATAATAATTCAGTTCAAAAATTAAAGCCAATACATCACCAATGAAAACTAACAGTTTTAGGAAAATAAAACATAAACATAAGGACACCCCCCCCTGGTGCTACGTATCAGAGCGTGACACTTCCTACCAGACGAAGGCATAAGAAATCCTTCACTCGCTATTACCTGCACGTTGCCGACATAAGAAGCAACATAAAAGCAGTAGGGTGAGTCTCTTTTCATAATTAATAACATATGAGAATTAAGCACTGCATAGGAAAAGGAAACCAGGCACACCAATTCATAACAATAGGAAACATTCGCATCAGCATACTAAATTTCAAACAGCACTATATAATATATGAATATGTATGTAATGCAACCCAAACTCCACGGGTACATGCATGTCGGATCCGTCACCAATACAAATAGGCCGTAGCCTCTGCTCACCAAATCAAAATTAGGCCGTAGCCTCTGCTCACCAATAATGCATATGTCTATGAGATGCTATGGGAAATGCATTACAACACACCAAGTCCAAGCAATTCATCATTTAAAATTCATGATCTCACCATTGTATATAAATCAGCTCACCACATTAAAATTAGGCCGTAGCCTCTGCTCACCAATCTCACCCTATCACACTCACCTATTCAGCTCACCACTCACACCAACACCAATTCAAATAGACCAGCTTAGGACATTGACACAACATAGGGAAAGTGAGTAAAAATAGCCATTTAGACACTTGAACACCATCAGCCAGAAACACCAGTGAAAATAAATTATTTTTGCATAAAATTGAGACTATTGGATAGGCACTGAAATTAGCTTCAAAACGCATTTTGAACCGTTGGATTTGGATAACCGAGTCAAAAGTTATGTTAAAAACAGTTTAGGAAAAATGTTAGACATTCTGGAAACAGGCGCATGGGCGCTGGGCGCCCAGGGGCAACACAGCGCTTGGCGCATGGGCGCTTGGCGCCCAGGAGAGGCAACACGCAACAGCGCACAGGCGCATAGGCGCTTGGCGCCCAGGAGCAACACGCGCAACAGCGCACAGGCGCTAGGCGCCCAGGGGAACAAGCGCGCAACAGCGCCCAGGCGCTAGGCGCCCAAGAGGCAACACGCGCACATAGGCGCTGGCGCCCAGAAGCAACATCCAGGGAACAGCAGCAACATGGCGCCCAAGCACTAGGCGCCTAAGGCCAACATGCTACACAACTCATTTTGCTTCGAAATTCATTTTACACGAGCCAAATACTCAGGACATGATAAATCAATAAAAATTTTCTCAAAAACTGAACTTAAATTTTGGCGCCCATGCACTAGGCACCTAGTGAAATTTCGCAACTCAACTCCTTTCTTGACCAAAATCAGTTTTCATGAGCCATTTTACCCAAGTATAAAAACCTGAAAACAATTTTCACAAAACTATCACCAGAACTTTGGGGCCCTTGGCGCCCATGACACAAGCAACAAGCGCCAAAACTGACAGCACAGGGAACACAGTAGGCAACACAGGCAACAGGGACAGCAACACAGGCAACAGGGACAGCAACACAGGCAACACAGTGACACAGAATTTTGGAAAACTGGCGCAGCACACTGCTGGGCACTTGGCGCCCATGACCATGGCGCAAAACAGAATTTTCAGCAACAATCCATAGGGCGCCTAAGGCGCCTAGGGGCATCTAAACAGAAATTTTTCCACTTTAAATTACCAATTAAAATTTACCAACACTCCTATATATAAATATAATCAAAATGTCACCATAATTTCCCAATTTCACCACATAATCACCAAACAATCATACACTCAAACAATTGGCCTACAATTCGCATATTGCCCCAATTCCAACATCAATCATAGAATTCTCAACATGTTAATTTAATAATAACATCACAATACTATAATTTCTCAACAACAACACAATTCAATCATGGAAACTAACCTAGGACCCTAACCCTAAGCAATTCCCAATTCGCATAAGTATTAAGAACAAAAAGAGGACCCCCTAACCTTGTGAAATTCGAATTGATAGCCAAGCTTCAAGGGAAGAATGCGAATCACAATTGAGCCTCCTCTCCTTCTCTTTGAGCTTCGCCCCTCTCCTCTACTTCTCCTCTTCTATTCGCACTTTTCTCTTCTCACTTCTCCTCTCTTTTACGTTACTTTCTTTCTTTTCACAAATGAGACAAAAATGCCACTAAGTCACAAGACCCATAGTGAGTCGAATCCTATGACCATCCCATGGGTCATGGGCTCACTTGTGGGTCATGGGCTCCGTGCGCCACCAATTTCGAGACAACACCTCCTAATAAAATAAAATTAAATAAATACATTAAACCTTGAATTATTTAATTAAATTAAATAAATATTGTAAGCCTTAAATAATTTAATTAAATAAATGATTAAATTATTTTGGGGCGTTACAGCCTTCTTCATCCTCTGAACCATTCTCATTAGCAGTGATCTGGTCTGGATCTAGCAACCCTGCACTCTTGAAGCTCTGACTGATGTCACCGATGGGGATCCTCTTTGGCCATGGATCCTGGCCTCTCAACTTGGCCAACCATTCACCCCTTCTCTCTTCAGCCAACTTCCTCCTTTCAGCCTCACTTGGGTAATATCCCAACCCGCAACGATCTTTGTTTTCTTTCAGTTGTACAGGAGCAAGAATTCCTTGTCCCGTTTTTCCCAAACCACGCCCCAGCTGGTATCCTTGATCCATCATGATCCTTGCAACCATCTCTTCATCTTTTGACAACTTTATCACAGGCGACGGTAACTCACTTCCCCCAAACACAGCATTGGCAATCTCGAGAGATTGAAAGGAAGTTTCCAGGGACTCCTCGACTGCTTCCACATAACGGAAAGGAGAAGGTTTGTTAACTAACATCTCTTCCTCTCCGAACACTACCACAATTTTATCATCGACCACAAACTTGACTCTCTGATGTAGAGAGGAAGGGATGGCTCCCGCCATATGAATCCATGGCCTTCCAAGCAGACAGATGTAGGACGAGGAGATGTCCATGATTTGAAAGTTAACACAGAATGTCTCAGGACCTATCTGAATAGGGAACTCCATTTCCCCTATTACCTCTTTCCTCGATCCATCAAACGCCCTCACCAATGTTGAGCTAGGCTTCATGAAAGAACAATCCACATCCAAGTTGTTTACAGTGGATTTTGGCATCACATTTAGAGAAGAACCATTGTCGATCAGAACACGAGCTAGCACGAAATCCCCACATTTAACAGAGATGTGTAGGGCTTGGTTGTGTTTCCTTCCTTCTAGAGGAAGCTCGTCATCGGCAAAAGTCACATGATTCGCAGCCACAACATTCCCAACCATTTCATCAAATTGGCCCACGGAAATATTCTGAGCAACATGAGTCCCATTCAGTACTTTCATTAGGGCAGCTCGATGCGCTTCTGAACTTAGCAACAATGACAGCATTGAGATCTTTGCTGGGGTCTGATTCATCTGGTCGACCACCTTATAGTCACTTTGCCTTACAATTTTTAGGAGCTTATCAGTTTCTTGTTCTGCCACTTTCTTTTTCTGAGCATTCTCCACTTCTTTATCCTTCCCTTTGCGAGCCCTATCTTCAGTTCCTTCGGATGATTCACCCTGAACGAAATTGGGGGTGTACATACGGCCACTCCTTGTCATTCCACTTGCCCCAGTTATATTGGTAACGACAGAAGTGTTTGGAGAACTCTCTACTGGAGGCAGAGTACTGTATATCCATGGCACTGCACTGTCCTTCTCATATGGGAATGGAGCAGGAATCCCAATAACCACTGGCTGAGGCTTGACTTGGGCTGGTCTTGGATTGTACAATATCTCAATTGGCTTCCTGGCCTCTTTACCACCATTGAACTGCAACATCAGCACACTTTCTTCCTTTTCAACTACTCCCACTCGAACCACATAACGATCCATCAAGTCTTGCAGAACTGACTTGAAAACTTCACAGGCACCTACACATAAAGGATCAGCGCATACACAGCCCTTCTTGATAACACCACAACGGCACAGCTCAGCATGTATATTTTCCAGAGGAGTCTGGATACACTAAACATCTTTTATCATTGCCTGTCCCACAGAATCCTGTACTGCATTAGCGGATGGTGTCCCATGTCTCGGTAGGGGGTTTGTAGTTGTACTTGGACTGTTCGGCTTGAAAGAGATCCAGTTGGCGTCAATCAAATCCTGGACTACATATTTGAATGCCTTGCAGTCTTCCACCGTGTGACCAACCCCTCCACTATGAAAGCTACAGGTAGCATCAGCATTGTATCCCCTAGGAAAGGGAGGTTGCATAGGCTTCATGGGGCGAGTATTGACCAACTTCTTTGAGACACGGTGATTGAACAACTCAGTATAGGTCATTGGAATCGGATCAAAATTAGCACGCCTCTTCTCTTGATAGTTCTGGGCTCTGTAGCCTGAATTAGTTTGCTGCGGAGAGTTGAAAGATAATGGCACCGCCTGCTGAGGAGAGCTGAAAGATGGGCCCCCCCTGCGGTAATAACATTGGTTTCCCCTTCTTTCTTCTTGGGGAAATTGGAAAAGGGCTTCTTTTGTCCACTAGAATTGCCAAAACCCCCAGCAATCTTTCCGCTACGCAATCCGTGCTCTAATCGTTCCCCAATGACAACCATATCTGAGAAATTGGACGAAACGCTCCCCACCAACCTATCATAATACAGCCCTGGAAGGGTCTCCATAAACATGTACACCATCTCTTTTTCAGTCAATGGCGGCTTCACCTGAGCAGCTATGCTCCTCCATTTTTGAGCATATTCTTTGAACGATTCTCTATCTCCTTTACTCATGTGCTGCAATTGAGACCGGTCTGGAGCAAGGTCCATGTTATACTGGTATTGTTTCAGAAATGCTTCAGAGAGATCCTTCCAACTGTGAACTTCGGAGGATTGCAGCTGCATATACCAATCTAACGATGCCCCAGTCAGACTGTTCTGGAAATAGTGAATGAGCACCTTGTCATCATGAGCATAAGCGGCCATTTTTCTAACGTACATCGTCAAATGGCTAGATGGACACCAGGTGCCGCGATATTTATCAAATTCAGGTGCTTTGAATTTGGGAGGTATGACAACATCTGGGACAAGGCACAAATCTCTGGCATCCCTGGCTCTAGTTCCCGACCCTTCCACTGCTCTTAAACGCTCTTCAAGCAAGTGATACCGATCCCCATGCTGAGTGTTCTCAAACAAGTGACCTTGTGGATAGTTCCCCGGACTGTGATAATAACCCCCATACTGAGCAGGGTTTCCCATATGATGGACAGCACTCTGAGGGTTCACAGCAACTCCCAGAGTAGGGCTAGGTGAACTTCTTGGCAGCACAATACCAGGACTGGGAGTATGAATTTGTGGTCCTATAGCAGCTCCACTAGGTGTAGTCGTGATAGGTTGACTCGACCCCACAGGAATAGCTTCAGTAACAGACGGCATATAACCCATTGGCATCCCCCAAGGATATATCGGTGCATTCAGATGACTCTGTCCGCTCGCCCCTGGAGGATGGGCAATGTGACTGACCCCCTGTCCATAAGAAGTGTGAGTAGTTGTAACTTCAGCGGACACCGGAGGAGAAACGAAGGTAACAACCCCTTCGGGATTTACAACAGCGGCGGCCCCAGCAGCGGCCCCACCCCTCAGATTCTGTAGCATACTCATTACTTCGACCATCTGTGCTTCCATAGCCTCCACTTTAGTCTTCAAAGCTTGATTCTCTTGAGCCAGCTGCTCAGGGTTAAGAATCTCCACAACCGACTCATCTTGACCCAGGGGGTCCTCATTCTCGAGATGTTGATTGCTAGCCATTAATCTTGCTTGTAGACGGGTGGAATATCGGTGTTGGCGAACCAGCTTGCCTTTCGTTTCTGTTGGTAGAACATTTTTATAAGTACAAGTATGAATGCGTAAATGAATGCAATGCATATGCACATGGCCTTATGTTATTTTTGTGTTTAGCGCCAGGAATCGTGAGATAACTCGCTCTTGTCATAAGTAAATATCGAAAGCGTGACGAACATTGGGATCAACAAGCGATAGGGCATACTTCCTTCGAGCTTTAAGCCAATCATAAGAAAGAAAGAGAGTACAATACTACTAAGAGTGCAATACAATATCTCTCAAAGAAAAATACAATGCTCTTAGAAAATTAGAACATTCTAAAGAAAAATTATAACTTCCTAGAGAACATTCTAAAAGGAAAATTACAATGCACTGAAATCTAGTAGCATATGGTCTTCAACTTCTTTTTCTTTTCTCTTTCTTTGCCTGCAGCAGCGGCTCCTTCAGCCTTTTCCACGAGCTCCTCAGTCAGGGCCTTGCAGAAATTCACAAACTCATACACATGGACCGGGGTATTGAAGGGGAGCATCTCAGCTTCAGCCCTCCTTAGCCTTCTGGGGATATCCCTTACAGCTTGATTCGCTAGCCATGCCAACTTCGAAAATTTACCCCTCCAAAGTCGGATCTCATCTCTTAGCTCTTTAACGATCTTTTGCTCTTCTATCTTGCCAATCAGTGCCAGGAAGCGCTGTTCCCAGTACTTGCTCTCCGCTTGCACTTGCCTATAAGACTCCCCTAGGTATCGGAGATTCCTTGTCAGCTCATCAGATCTTTCTTGCTCATATCTCAGCATTTCTTGATATTCTCTGAGAACATTCCCAACGGAATTTCTTTCTTGTTCAAGAGTCTTCAGCTGCCTTTTCAACTCCACCACCAAGTGAGGTTCTTGTCTGGGCTCAGTTGCCACAATCTTCCATTCTTTGGCTTCTTCAAGGGCCTTTCTTGTTTTCTGTTTGTACCTTTGGAGTTCATCCCTAGCTCCCTTTAGGTATTTCTGAGCTTCTAGTTTACTCTCCTTTTCCGCTTTGAATCGCTTGACACCATCTTCAACAGCTATCACCTTGATCTTGTTCTCTTCCTCTAACTTCTCTTTTTGTAGGGTTATTTTCTCCAACTCTGCTTGCAATGCCTTTTTCTCTTCCTCCGCTTTTGCTAAGGAAGATTTAACCTCATTCAACTCCTCAGGGGTAGGAAGGCGAGGCTCTGGCATCTCTTTCTCGATTGGCAGTGCCTCTTGGGAAGGTGGACGGGTACTTTGAATTCTTTCATGCAACCACTGGTAAAAAGTGACATCGCCAACCTTTTTCATGAGCTCATCTCTATCTTTACGGACCACAGTTTCCCATGCCTTTGAGATTTTCCGAAGCAAACCCTTGTTCTTCGGATCTTCTTTGTCAAGGAAGATAGGAGCCAACATGTCTTCGGTAGGCATATTCCTCATAGGGTACCCAAGCTGTCGGATAGTCAAGGAAGGATTATAGTTGATGCAGCCTTGAGTCCCCATCAGTGGTACATTCTGAAAGTCTCCACACTGAAACACTACTGATGGTCTGTTCTTCCAACATGAATAAGTGAACCATCGGATCTTGAGGGCGTTGAGACTCCCTAAGGCATGCACCCACTCCTGAGCACTTTTGACCTCTACCTCACAATTCAAGGCATAAGCCAACAGATCTGGAGCTTGATTCTTGTGAGCGATGACGTGGTTAAGGAGCCAAGCATATAGTACATGAAGGGAGCAGGCAATCTTCTTTTTCCCCAACACTCGATGATGCGTAAAGGAGTAGTAAGTGTCTGCGAGTACGGCTGGCACTGGGTTAATTGGATTATCCTTGCTTATGAAGGCTAAGAACACCCCAATGGCAACCTCATCAATGAACCTTTCAACTTGTGGGAAGAGGACAATCCCAAAGATGGTTACTGCCAGCAACTGCTTAAAGGGACCCCATCTGTTGGCTTGAGCATGGGACTTCATTAGGTCTTCAAAATAACTCAGTGGAAACCCCATTATACGGTTCTTTTTCTCTTTTTGAAGCTTTAACTCCCCCACTCCAACTTGCAGTAGCAAAGAGAGCCTCTGATCTGAATATTGATGCCCCTGGCACTGATAAGGCGTCGCCTCTGACTTAAAGAAACCTAAAATTTGCTCATACTCTTCTAAAGTTGGTGAGAGTTGGAAATCCTTGAAGATGAAACAGCGGATATCCGGATCATAGAACTGACTGAGGGCTTTCACAACATTTTCTTGAAGATCCAACTGCAGCAACCGAAGAATATTCCCATAAGCCTTTTCAGATAACCCACACTCATCCGGTCTCATTAGAGAGGCGCACTCTATCAAACTGGCCACATCTGCTTTCTTTATTACTGGAAATCTCGACTTTAGCATACCCTCGCTTCTTGATCCCATGTTGTCTTTGTTTTTCACGCCTACGACAAGATTCCAAATTACTCCACGATTACCGGCAAACAAATTAGATGCATGAGGAATGCTGTATGAATTTTTTTTCAGAATTTTGCTTTATGTAATGCATGATGTTATGATGCCAAGTGTGGATGATGAGGATGCTTGTTATAAAAACAGATATTTACAGGTGGGGTTTTTGAAAACTTAGGGCAGTATACCCTATATGCCACCTCATATAGGTATTTATGAAAGAGAAGGAAAAAACATTCTTTTTGATTTTGTTTTTTTTCAAAAATCGCTGACGAAAAAGAATTAAACTAGATGTAATAATGCAACACGCAATTTTGGAAAAGCCCCTGTGACCTAAAAAGATGTGAGACCTATGATCTAGGGAAATTTAAGGGGTAATCCTCCATGTAGCTCTATTCACTCCCTCACAAGGCCACCAGAGCTACAGTCCCTTTCACAAAACTCCCCACAAATGCAGCAAACTGCTAGGTGTGAGGCATCATGAAAGAGCACAACTCTGGTTGAAACTTTCGCAAGTAGCCAAACTGTAACACCCTCAAAATAATTAGTAGAATTATTTAGGTGTTAACCCAATTAAACTAATTTAGTACTTAACTGGTAAATTTATCGAGTGCTAAAATTATTTATTTGTTGTCATCGGATCGTTAACCGGATAATACGGATCAAGGAAGTTTTGGAATCGAAATAGGAGATTTCGATCAATATGGTAATTTGACCGCGTTACAACTTATATATTAAATAAATATATATATGTATACGTGTGTGTGTGAGTGAAGAGGAGAAAGAATTAATTAAAAGAATTAAGAGAAGAAGGAAAGAGGAGGCGAGAAACAGAGGAGAAAAAGAGAGAAAAGGAGAAGGAAAAAGAAGAGAATGGCGTGTGGGAGAAGAGAAGAGGGAGAGAGAAGACTTCACCGAAACGACTTCCGTCCAACACGAAAAATGTTCAGCGCTACTTCCTCTTCGATTTGGTACCAACTTAGTGACGATCAGCTCACTCTCTCTCACTTGGCCATTTTAGTGTTTTGGAGGTTTTGAGGGAAATCCGATTATGGATTGGTTTTGAAGGTTTAAGTTCGATTAGGAACGAACCCAAGGTGGATTGCTTGAGTATTGAAGATCGATTGGAAGATTGGAAGCTAGTTGGGTGATTTGGGGTTATGGATGAATAGTAGTTTTGGAGGTTAGAGATGATGAATAGTGCATTATAGAGGTCTCGGGATTGAGCGGAAAGGTGGAAAGCGTTGGAAGCGGATTCGGGTGTCGCCGGAGCGAGGAATGGATTCGGGGAACGTTCGTGTGGTTTTGTCGGAAAAGCGGTTTCGCGTAAGTCTCAGTGATTTGGCGAAGTCTCGGTGATTTTGAAGTCTCGGTGTCGGCACACGCTTCGAGGGTGAGTTTTACTCACGCTTATGATGTTTTTATGTTTCGATTATTTTTACCTCAATTGAAGTCGAGAGATATTGAGTCAAAACTGCTATTTGGAAAATATGTCGTTTTTGATAAAAGCAATTTCGATTGAGTTTTTGATTGATTTGAATGATTGTGTGATATTGGTTGAATCTGATTTTCTGTTTGTTTGGACTGTTTTCAATCGGTACGAGAATCGGAATTAAGCGGAATCGCGGTTTTCGCGCGAAACCGCCAAATTCTGCACTTGACAGACCCCCCTACTGTCAGTCCACGCGCCACTCGCGCGCCACTTGACAGATCCTGCTGCCAGTTCGCGCGCCACACGCCACTCGCGCGCCATTTGGCAGATTTCAGCAACCAAACACTGTTTTTCATTTCGCGATAACTTTTGATCCGGGAACCCGATTGAGGTGTTCTAAGATGCGTTGGAAAGCTTATTCAGAGGCCTAACTGAATATTCTATTTTTAAGGCAAAATGAACTTTTTTGATATTGAAAATTATGTTGAAAAGTGTCGAGTTAGTATGCGAGAGCGAATGTGGACTTAATGTTTTTTATCGAAAAGAAAGCGGACTATGAGTCCTATGTGATATTGTATAAATGACGCGGGATGATTGTTAAATCATCTAAACCGGTCTATGGTACGTTCTATTTATTGAACTATGTAATTGACGCGGGATGTTTATTAAGTATTCATCTAAACCGGTCTATGATTCTTGATATATATATATATATATATATTATATATAGTCGAGGTGACGACCTCTATGAAATAGCATACTAGGTGAGGGAAGTCATGAGCCCTTGACCTAGGCCCTTATGTTGTTACTTTTGCCTTTAGACATTGTACACCTATTGGCTATGCGGGGTTCACCTAAGCTTACGGTAGTTGGTGACGTGCTAAATATTAAAAGGTTATGTTTGTAATTCATTAATTGATTTACTAGTAATTGTTTGTAATTCATATCGAATTACCAGTGAATAATTGCAATTCAATAACAGGATTGCCAGGTAAAGGTTTTATAAATAAACCGAGAGCGTGGTTAGGGGTTTCGGTAGAACTCACTGAGACAAGTTGTCTCACCCAATCAATGTTGTTGTTTTACAGAGGAACAGGGAAAGAGGAAATCCAAGAAGCACGAGTAGGTTGTACTCGGATGGATGCTGAAGACTTAGTTTTATGTTTAAGTTTATTTCCCTTTGTTGTCTTTGTACTACGATACCCTGACTTGGTATTATGTATTTTTTTCTTCCGCTATCTTGTATGATACTGAATGATGTAGTTGCTGAATATTTAGGTCTGAGACCATCTTATAGTCTTATGTGTATCAAGACTGTTTTGTTATTATTCAGTTGAACTACGTTGCAATATTCAGTATTTAGGCAGGAATTGTGTATCTCTGATGTGTTACTAATGTGCACTCGGGCATTTTTAGTCGATAAAAATATCGGGGTGTTACACAGACGGACAAAGGTCCTGATGGGCTCTCACTACTCGAATCCACTCTCCTAAGTTTTTGCAGACCTGGGTTATGGTCCCACTCAAAACACATAGTCACAGGGTATAAGTGTAGTGTGTGTCAAGGGCGTTTTCCCTAGCACTACCCCCACCTGAAATGAAAACCAGAGCAGTCCAGACAAAAGCAAGCAATAACAAGTTATCTACCCTAGGGTTCCATACCTGGAATATCTATGAACAAGGATATTGCTTACCTTAGGAAGAGGAGCCAAGAAGAGGGGATCATGGGGATTGGAAGAATGCATGGGCATAAGCGATAAAAGAAAGGGAATAAGAGATGAGACAGGGAACAACATAGAAGAACACAAACACATACGCCTACAATCAATGATAAGAAAGAAAGGCAAACAAGGTTTTAATCAAATCAACAATACATTAAACCACACATTTAAATTAGTTAGGCTTGACCCTCGTCTTTTAAAAAGTATCCCCAGTGGAGTCGCCAGCTGTTGCACCCCGAAAAATCCCTGGTTTGGGTTTCTCTATGTACAACGTGGAAAAATTTTGGAGCCGCCACCAATATTTTAATTTTAAGACCAAAACATTGAAAAAAGGTCTTTTGGACAAGGCGGATGGTCTTTTGAAAACTAGAGATATAGGTTCGGGGGTCGATTACGTGCGAGGAAGGTGTTAGCACCGCGCACGTCCTTTCTACCGAAAGGGAACCTCTAATTAAATGTGTGGTTTTAACATTTGATTTGAAGAATATCTAGGTTTGCCTATTTATTTGAAGAATGAATGGGAAAACTTAACAAAAATTTTATTTTTGCCGAGAAAGGGAAAAAAAAGGTTTTTTAGAAAAAGTGTTTGACGGGACATGGCCCGCTCCTACGTATCTCCCGGTGCGATGGAGAATTCAAAGCTACGTAGTTCTTGATGTCTTTTTGAAAAGTTTTTGTTTTTTAATCTTTTTTGGTGAGTTTTTGAAATAGGACGAGCATTAGTGAATGATTAAACTAGCAGAGGCTATGATGAATCACTACTAAATACTCAAAAAGAGAGAGTTGTACCGCTAGTCAAACGAACAAAGGTTCTGATGGACTATTGATAACAACTCGTTTTTATTATCTTTTTTGAAAGTGATTTTCGAAAGAGATTGATTTGCACGATGATCAAACTAACAAAGGTTATGATGGATCATCGTTTATTATTCTTATGGGAAAGGGACATTGCCACTAATAGCTAAACGAACGACGGCTCTGATGAGCTACTAGCAACAATGGGTTTGAAAATGATTCTTTTTGTTTGTTTTATGAAAATGATGGTTGCGAAAAGGATTTTTATTTGTTGCGCTTGACGAGAACGTGACTCGCTCCTACGTATCCCAAATGGGAATCAAAGCGACGTAGTTCTCATGAAAATGTTTTTGAAGAGGTTTGAAAGGGGAAGAGCTTTCATAACGATCAAGCAAGCAAAGGCTTTGAGTGATCATTACTAATAACCCTTAATGGCGTTCATGACAATCAAACAAGCCAAGACTTTGAGTGATAGTCACTAGTAACTCGTACTAATTGGAATAGGGTTTGAGAGATTTTTTTTTGAAAAGAGGGTGAAGGTACTATCAATGATTGATTACAAAAGTTCAAGCACATTCAATAATCACGAAATCATGCATATGTTGAATATTTAATCAAGACTAAACATGCCAGTATGATCAAAAGACCCAACTTATCAGGGATGCAAGGTAAAGTTCTCAAAGCAAGTGTGTGTGTGTGTAGGAAGGAGTGTATTTACCCTAATGAATCTATGCTACAACAGGCATGTAGACTTACGTCTTCATTGGGAGGTCATACACATGGATGGAATGGCATATTGAATTGAGACATTTAAAATGCATAAAAAACAAGCAGGCAATTGATCATAGGCATAGAATGATTTTAATTAAACTAAGGAACATATGAGCAACGATTTCTCAAAGAGGGGGCAATTTTGGCACGGAACACAATAATTAAATAATA
Source organism: Astragalus membranaceus (assembly GCA_039519185.1). Taxonomy (NCBI): domain Eukaryota; kingdom Viridiplantae; phylum Streptophyta; class Magnoliopsida; order Fabales; family Fabaceae; genus Astragalus; species Astragalus membranaceus. The sequence continues at coordinate 104,969,251 of CM076850.1, read as the reverse complement.
ACAAATGTAAAGACAGAAATACCTCTAATGAAGGCAGATCCTACAATTTAAAGAATGCAACCCCAACTAAAGCGTAGAAGAGTTTTTTTTTTCTAAAGAGGGATTTCGCAAAAAATGGGTTTCTGGAAGTGAGATTTGCGAAAATTGTCTTCTCTGATCTCGTGAAAAAATGTGTGTTTTTAAATGAAAAATGCGCGTCCTATTTATAGGAAAACCAAAGTTGATCTATTTTAGGAAATAGGCTAATCGATTATGTTGAAAAACACTTGGTATGCATAATCGATTATGTGCTCAATTGTTTTCAGACAGATAATCGATTAGGTGCCTGAATTAATCGATTAGGTACTTTCCAAAAATGTTGATAATCGATTATGATGGTTAGTTATAAAAGAGGATAATCGATTATGCTCCTGAACACTTTTCAGGAGGATAATCGATTATAGGCTTGAAGAAAAGAAGTGTGTAATCAATTAGGCACTTTCCAAAATCATAGAAACTTTCCAAAATAGGTGATAATCGATTATGGTCCTTAGTGAAAACATGGGATAATCGATTATGCTCCTGAATTATTTCAAAGTAGATAATCGATTATCCCCCTTGATTTTCAGAGTAGATAATCGATTAGGAGCCTGAGTAAATCGATTAGGCACTTTCCAAATTAGGTGACATAATCGATTATTGGCCTGTAAGGAAGGGAGTGAATAATCGATTATTTGCTTGAAGGAAAGATATGATGTAATCGATTGAGTGCCTTCCTAAAAACATGGATAACTTCCTTATTCATCAAGAATACATTATATGCATGATAAAAAATCAATTTTATACTTTCTAAAAAAATTATTTTCATGCATGAGGCTTATTGAAAAATATTTTCATGCAAAAATTATTTTTATAGACCCTTTTGTGAGAAAAGACCAAAATGCCCTTTTTGACCCTAAAAACCCTAATTTCCCAAAAAGTGCATTCTAACCCTAAAAATGATTTAAAAAACTTTGGAATGGTTTCTAGGACCCAAAATGCAATGCATAATTTATTATATATTTTTTTTTGTGGAAAATTAGGGTTTGGACCTAAGCCGGACAAAATTGGGGTATGACAGTGGGTTAGTTGTCGTTTTTTCTCCTTCCAAATGCGTATAACCAGTCACGAAGTCATTCTTACATTTCTTACATCAATATATTCGTTCCAAATAACATAACTCAACAATTATTCCATATATTCCTTAGCTTTCAAGAAACTACTTTGCAATTTTTGAAAGCATAAACCAATGAGAATCACACTCCAAGCACAAAAACTTCCAACCTTTATCAAAAGCAATCTTTATAGCCAACATAGCCCCAATAACTGCAGCATAATTAAGCGCATAGTTGTTGCCATTGGAGGCAAAAAACAACCAAGAATAGTAGCACTTCTGCCTCTAAAAATACCACCACATCAAGGGTCAATACAACCTCTAGCAACACCATTTGTAATGCATTTTATCGTGTAGGGAGCAGAGGAATCCAAGAGATTTGACATGTATGTGTTTACTATTCCATAGTGTCTTTTTATGCATGATTTATGTGTTTACTAATCTTGCTCATGATTTATGTACTCTCGGACTATTCTTGCAAATATAGTGATTCGATGTATGTGTTTACTAAAATTTCGTAGTGTCTTTTCAAATCTCTAAATCTCTAAAATTCTTTAAAATATTACGAAATAAATACATTAAAATCCTTAGTGCAAAATCCACTAGACTTTATGATATAAATCCATTAAAATCTACTCTAAAAAAATCTTTTGGTGAAAATATACTTTAGGTCCTTCATCTTTCACAGTTTTTTCGTTTTCCCCTGTTATCTTTTAAATTGTTCGGTTACATCCTTTATCTTTTCGAAGTTAATTAAAGTGGTCATTTTGTTAAGTAACTGTTATTGTGGCTTATGTGGATAGTGTGACCTAGATAATTTATCACGT